>CAWUFW010008579.1:0-600000 GCA_963921515.1 Calotriton arnoldi | reverse complement strand
CTACCTAGAATTTATTAGTAGTCCAAACTTAGAAATTTGAGGCAATAAGAGTGAGGTGGAAGAAGTTTGGTCTGTTAATAAGGCTGCTCCTAGAAAATCTACCATACTCCTTTTCATTAAAAAATTATTTTGTATTGTTCTGCTTTTCTTTGGGGGCTGCCACTCTGTTCAGCCTCTTACTCTAGCCCTTGCAGAGAACAATCTTTTTTTGTTTGGCTTCATTAGATTCCATCTGTTTATCTTCTATTTGTGCGCCCCCTCTTCTTTTTCCCTTGCCCTTACTAAAAACATTTGAACCTTCCCCATTCATGTATTTATTTTGATTCACATATAAATGAAGTTTCTCCTGGATGCTCTTATTCTTTCCAGGGCTGGAGAAGAACATGCAACATGTTTGTGAATGTTTTTATGACAAGTGGGGGTGCGCAGATTCGTCTACTGGAATTGCATTGGCATATGTTATGGGCCGTTACAACAGATTACATCTGCTCGTCAACCTGTCTTCGTGGGTTTTTTATCATATTTGGATCCGTCTTCCTGGTAATTGTTGGAATTTTGACAATCCGTTACAAACAGGCCTATATAGGAACATATTGTCTTTGGTGAGAAGCCAACTGCTCTGAAGCTAGTAATACAAATTGTTGGCACTTTGTCAATCTGTACTTTTACAAATGATGTATTTCTCTGCCCTGATGAAGTTCCCTATATGGGAATGAAACGCATAGGCTGGATTTTCTATATCTGATGATCTTAAGAGAAAAAAAAAGGTTTTTTTGGGAATAAAGAAGTTACTTTTCAATTTATCTTGGCCTATTGGAATTCTTGAGCTGCGCACCCCCACTTGTCATAATAGTTTCTGATCTGGAGCACAGTGACGTCAGTCAACGGCTGGCGCAGGGGTAGATTGCACGGCAAACTTACTTATAGGAACTGGCACGAGGTGCGGCACAGGAGGTCCGCCGTTGTTGTACCTGGATAATTATGTTTGTGAATGTTGATCATTTTTTTGCTGAGCAACTTTCCAGGAAAGACCCCTGTGTACCTGTTGAGTAGAGATTTACTCCACATGTCGATCTGCAAAACTGGTGGATTGTTCTTAGGAATTCGTCTGATCTGCAGGCAGGACTGGTCACTGATCCTGATAATGTGAACCAGAATCTAGGAATTTCCACATACTGATCTGTTTTTTGCACAGTAAGTTCCATTTGAGCAAAAAACATTGTGAGGAGGGCACTGCCTGAGAGGTTCCACACTCTTCACCTGGAAGCAGTTGGTCATGCACTTGGGTCTCTTTAAAACAAGTCCATGGTTTCTCTTCTATGAGTGGAAATTCCACCATTTTGCTAGGTAATTTTCTATAAATGTGATTACTAGTGGCAATGCCTTTATCACTTGGGCTAATGTTATCACCAGTATTAAACTATTGGAGTGAGCAGCATTTTATTCTGCATACTGTGTGCTGATTGAGTGACCGGCAAAGAGGGGCATTATAATGCTCTTGTAGAGAAGCTATGTATTAAATTCAACACTCTTTTGGAGAGCAGTGTTTGCCCTTTTATGAGCTCTTGGGTCTATTGAAAATCACCTAGCTAAACTGAGGGCTTGTCCAACTGCTCCTGATCACCTTTATCGGACTACTTCAAATCTACTCTAATCACAATGTCTACTCAGACTCTAATAAATAAGACTGCAGCCACATCAGGGGCAAGGGTGTTAAGAGCTGCATTAGGAACTCAAACCATGAGTATATGCCTGTGCAGCTTGAAAAAACAAAGGGTTAAAGCAGGGCATTCTAGAGAAACCTATTTTTGAACATAGACAGTAACAGGATGAGGTGGACCCCCTATTATTAATTTACTCCCAGCTGTTTGTCTACATGTTGTCGTCGTGGCCAGTGTTCCACAGCTGGCACCCCATGCATAGAGACAAGTGTTTATAATAAGTAAATAAGGTTGCATATCGGTTACAAAGAAATGTTCAAACTAACATTCGTTTTTATAATGACAATTTGTTTGTCCACAGGATGGGTTGGATTTGTCACCTAAATAAGTGTTTCTCTGGTGGCTGTCTTATTGCTAATTTTAAATATTCCCCTACAGCAGGAGGCCTAGTGCAACACTCATACCAGGGGTTAATACGACCAGGTCCTGTGAAACTTTTGCCTATAGGTTTCTTTTGCAGTCATTTGAAGCCCAAAACGTTAGAACAAAACTGATGCCACCTTCCTTCTTCTCCCCTGTCCACAACCTTTTAACTACCTACTGCCAATCGCTTTTCTATGCTGTCTGATTTAACTAATCATGATTGACAGTTAGGCCATGAGCCCCGCTTTAGAGCTATAACTCCAGAGTCTATAGTGCGTGAAGGCTGCCTTATTGATTCCATATCTTCTGATTTTTAGTCCAAGCCTGATCACGATCTTACCAGGCCAGTGCTGTCACTCCCTATAATTCTAGCCATAAAGCTTCTCTGATTAGTGACTTAAAAATTCTAAGCATGAGCATTTCTTTGTTATATTAAGGTTGGAAAACAGGGTAGAATAAATCAATTTGTATGATATGGCCCTATTGCAGGAAACAAGGGCAACTAAGGATGCATACTGTGATGGTTTTGTTTCCTATACAGCCCCAGCCTTTCCTTCTGCCTCGATTCAGGCCAGGGCGGGACTGACAACCTGGCTCGAGACTACTCTTGAATGCTCGATTTCACCGATAGATAAGAAAAATGGGGGTTATACAGGTTTTTTATCTTAAATGGCATTTTTAAATTGGTTGTAATCAATTTCAATAATGATAATTTTTCAGTTAAGAATAATCTACCGCTTTCTATTTGACTTAATTGATGAGCTGGATGTCAGATTCTCTGGTTTGGTTATGGACTTCAACTTGGTGTTGGCAGGAAATTCATTGCCAATCTGGGGACTTGTCAGCATTAGCATCACATGATCCCCCCTTGATCTGAAGATAGTTGACCAATGGCTTAACCTGGATCTGCGGGGTAATTTGTTATACAACTACTTGTTGATTCATGATCTATGTAACTCAATACCGCTGCAAAATGGTAACAACTTCAAGGCAGCAATATTCAAAGGCAGCGGTTGCTTTTTTGTAATATATTATATATTTTATTCAAGGAATTTGACAAAGCATATTTGAGAGGGGGGGGTCATACAACCTAGTATAGTCAGCGATCAAAATCCTCTTGCTATTACCTTAGTTACCCTTATAGGGTGAACAAATAATCTGGTAGGCAACAGTACTAAACATTTAGTAAAGGATAACGGGAGAAGTTTGGTGTGGACATGTGCTAATATGGCTAGTATTCTGCACAGTTTGGCCGCAGGCCTCCAAGATTTGGTTACTTACTTTTTTCACTGGATCTTTGCCCTTTTGAAATTAGGGAGGCTTTTGTTACAAAAGGAAAGCTAGGAATGCAACTAGAATGTTATTTTTTTAAGTCTATGTGTAACCTAAGAGACAACCATGATAGCGTTTTCAGTCATGCAAACAGAATGATAGGAAAAGCCTTGAAATTAACACCAAGAAATAGAAAAGACACAGAAATTTGCAGAAGGGAATACAAATTAGTCCAGCTAAAAAGAAAATTCGATATTCTACTAGAATGTGAGGGAAGCTAGTTCAATCCTGTAAGCTCAGGGACTTTCAGATGTTTTGGAAAATAGCAAATTCTAATATCTTGTGAGAAATTAGGTTGTTGGTTGAGTAGGGCGTTAACCCTGCTCAAGCAGAAGCCGCAATTCCTGTCAGTATGGTAGCGTGGCACAAAAGCAGTCAGGCTTAACTTAGAGGCAATGTACTTAGAGGAAATGTATAAAGCATTTATGCAGGATGCAAACAGTAATGAAGTGAAAACACAACACAAGAAAAAATCCACACAATATAGAGTACATTTTAATAAATTATTTGACACCAAAATGGCAAAAATCCAATTAGTCCAATTAGTAGAACTGGAGTTATGAACTTTAAGGTTAAAACTAATGCATAAAAGATCAAAACATCAACCATGAAAATATAGTTGCACGAGACCAAAGTGGGTTGGGCCCGGTCGGCACTTACCTTCGGACTTAGAAGTAATTTCATGGAAAAATGTCTGAGAAGGAAAAGTTCACCTGGGCAAGACTTCAGGCAGTGTCCGAGGAGGTGGTGCTGTCGTTGAAGAGCCACTGGCAGAAGTTGCGATGAAGATTTCTACATTTGGACTAAGTCTCAAATATCTCCAGGGGGACAAAGCTGCAAGCTGTAGCCGATGAGGGCTCCTTGAGGACGGATGCACCTTTTGCAAAGGACCGGTGAACAGGATTTCCTGCTGCGGACAATAAGTAGCTGGAGCGTCTGCAAAGTCAGGGCAATCAGAGATGCAACTTGGGAGGATCCATACACAGGCAGGTCCTGGTCTCCTCTCGGTTTCATAGCACTTTTTTGCCAAAAATGTTCTAGGTCCCAAGTTTTGGATTTAGTTTTTTGAGCACATTTAGCACCACTTACAAGGGTGCAGGACGGGAGAGGCACAAGCTAAAGGGTCAGGACTCACTCAGGTTGGGTCCAGGTGCGGGTTCAAGATGGTTGGAGGCTTTTCTGTCCCTGAGATCCTGATCAGGTCAGCCAACTAGCTCTTGGAGTCACTCTGGCAGTCCTGGGTTCAAGTAGTGGAACAGGGCTCAAGCAGCAGGGCAGACCTCTAAGAGTTAAAGGCAGGCTTCAGACAGCAGAGCAGCCCTTCCAGGTGCAGGAAAGCATTCTTCAGAAGTATACAGCAGGTCACAGCAGCAAGTAGTTTCTGAGAGTCCTACTGCAGGTCCAGAAAATGAACTAAAGAGTGAGTCTGAGGGTCCCATTTTAATACCTGGTGCCTTCTCTGAAGTAGGCGAAGTTTCTAGAGATTTTCCTTTGCAGTGCTTAGAGTTTCCAGCCTCATCTGGCTTAAGCCTGTCTACAAGAACATGAGGTAGTGTGATGCCTTTGTGTAAAGGCAGGGCACAGCCTAATGATTTGTAAGGTGAATTGTGCCCAGCTCCACTTCCCCATCCTGCCAGTAATGGCCAATTCAGGCACACCTAATCCCTCTATATTGTGGCTGTCTGAGAGAAATACACACAGTCTAGCTGACCAGTCATCTGACCCAGAATAGGCTGCAGGCACAAAAAAAGCTAGAGCAGGAACCTGCCAACTTTCTAAAAGTACCATTTTCAAAATTGTGATTTCAAATTTAACTTTACCATTAAAGATGATTTTAAATTGCAATTTCTCAGGCACCAAACATGATTTTCCTACCTCATCCCAATCAAAAGTTACCACTTATTAAATGTAATAGGGAAACTGTAGGAAATTGGGTTACTGGATGTGGGGATGAAACCCTACTCAAGTAGCAACCACAATCTCTGTCGAGGTGAAACAGAAGTAAAACCTTAATTAACCTGTGCTGAACCTTCTGGTAGCTTGGCACAAAGCAGTCAGTCTTAACTCAGATGCAATGTGTAAAGTATTTATGCAGGACTTCAAACAGTAATAAAGTAAAAACACAACACAAGAAAAATCAAACACCAATTTTGAAAAATAGAGTAATATTTAATAAATTATTTGAAACCAAAATGACAAAACTCCAGTCAGTAGAACCAGAGATATGCCATTTTACAGATTTAAGTGAAAACAGAGCTTAAAAGCACAAGTCGCCAACTTTGGTTATCTGCTTGTGCCGGACCGGGGCAAGCTCACAAATTCAGGCCAACCATGATGGAGTGTGGGCCGGACACATGGATCAAGTTAGGCCAGCTGAACAAAGTACCTTAAATCCTCGTTTGTGGAACGTTGCGAGATCCCGCGCTGAGGATGTGTTGTGCAGCAGCGGTTCCGAGGATGCTATGGTGCTGCGATGTGGAGTTCTGCATCATCATTGAGAATGCCGCCAATGAGGGGTTTGCAATGCGAAAACCTGCGTAGAGGATGTCGTGCTGCAGTGGCTCTGAGGAAGCTGAGGGCCGCTGTGCGAGCTCCTGCATCAGGGATGTGTCATGCTGCTGCAGTTCCAATGCAGCTGTTAGGAGGAGCATTGTGCTGTGTCGGTTCAGCTCATAGGGCCACAGCTGGGCTGGCAGAGCATTCAGGCCCACTTTCAAGGGTCAGGACTGGGTTGGCACTTTTCGGGGTAGACTCACAGCAGACAGAGTCTAGGTGCTGGGTTCAAGATGGTTAGAGGCTTTCTGGCCTTGCGCTCTGCTCAGGAGGCCAGAGAACTAGCCCTTGGAGTCACTCTGGTGGTCCTGTGTTCAAGAAGCAGGCCCAGTCCTTCTCACTCAGGCAGAAGGGCAGCAGAATAGCAGTACTTGGAGAACAGCACTGCAGTCCTTTTGAGTATTCCACAGGTCCAAATGTTTACTGAAGTGTTGGGTCTGAGGGACCAATATTTATGCCTGGTGCCCACTGAAGAAGTTCCTAGAGGCTTCCACCCACAGAAGTGTTTGGAATTTCTTGCTTCCTTGCCATGGCCACAGCTTGTCTGAGGTCACAAAACACTAATGTCAAACCCTTTGTTAGTGTGCTCAGGCAGAGCATTCGGGATGTGTAAGTACGGTAGGTGACAGCTCCTTCCCTCATCAAGTCAGAGATGGCCCATCCTGCCAACAGGATAGGTTTGGGAACTTAAGAACAATGCCTTAATTACATTAGTTAACAGGCAAATACACAGTTGCAAAAGGTAGTGCTCTACAGCCTACCTTTCCTTTATAGAACTTTCTTGTGCATCCAATAGTTCTGGGTCCTTTTGGAATCCATGGGGTTGGAAGGGGATTTGGTGGCCTTCTGGGGTGGCCCTACAGTACGGAATGGCTATCTTTTAGCTCCAATGCTCTTTTTGTTAAAAATCAGAAGTCTAGAAGGCGCCTTCATTAAGAATGGAAGAGATATGCCAGTCATTGGGAGTAGGCGAGGACCTATTTTATTGTAGGTAGGACACCGAATGATCTGAAAATTCTATTCAACACCTTTGTAGAATTTTTGGAGACAATTAAACTTCGAAACCATCCTCTCTAAAGCATTCACTAAGGCTTTCAGGCCAAAAAAACTTAAATCCACTGTTTTGCTATCTAGGGCAACCCCATAGGAAAAGCTCATTATTTCTCCTACCTGGAGGTCACTTTTGAATCTCTGAGTTCATGGGTGCTGTACCTCCAGGCTAGAAGTCACCATTTTACTGAATATGTTGGGTTCCTTTTTCATCTGGCTTTGAGTACAGGTTAAGAAGCCAATTGTCCCACTTTTGGGAATTCACAAAAGGAAATGTATTCCCATATTGACTTACAGGGCTGGCAAATGGATGTTTCCAGGACACAACTAGCCCATAGATAGAGGAAAATAGGGTATGCAGTAACCCTGGGTGTAAAACTCCACTCCGCTTGCGGAGTTTGCGGATTTTTGGCAACTCCGCGTTCCGCGTAGAATGCGGAGTTGCCAGAAAACTCCGAACTCCACAACAAAGCGGAGGTTTTTTTTGTTTATGGGCCCGAAATGCGTTATTGTGCGCGCTGGAGTGACTTACCGGGTGCCTGCGATCACTGACGAGGTTTCCCGAGCTGTTCGCGAGCGCCACAAGATTTGCTAGGTGGCCGCATGGTCCTGCAAGAGTTAGCGATCACGAACACGTCATTCGGACACACCATCGGACTTCCGGCGGAAGTTTTATGAAGAATGCGATCACGAACATGGAGAATCTGCAATCTGGAGAAGTTGATCTCACGAGCAGCATCAAAACCTTCTCAAAATGCCGATTTGGATTACAAAAACTCCTCAGATTGACATTTGGCTGTACTTTTTTGTGCAAGGAGTTCTTTTTCTTTTTTTACTTTTTTTTTTAAGAGGAAGGAAGTGCCCCAGAGTCTCCAACTTCCTGTTACTGTCCAGCAGGCTCCTCCCAGTGCTTTGTCCATCTCCTGTTCACTTTTCATTTGGATTTGGAGCTGGAAGGATCACTCTTTGTGGCTGCTGTATCATATATCATTAGATTTGAGGTCTTTTGAATTTGAGATTTCACAAGTAAGTTGGAAAATTGGTGTTGTTTGTTTGATTGGAGCAATGCACCTAGATTTATTTGTACTTTTCATTGTTTTTTTTTAAACTTATTGTGGTGGGTGGCCTGTAGTCTCAGTAGGGGCCTAGTTGTCTCTTTGTGAGTAATTTTTCTTCTTTTATAAAGGAAACATGTTGCTCAGTTCACTATATTTTCTCCAACTTTTGAAATCATCAATTTTCAATATTTATTTAATTCACTACGTAGCCCAGTAGTCTGCCAATAGGCCCTTCAGCCAGTAGGCCCAGAGTTACTCATGGGTGCATGAAACAACTGTTTCTGTGGTGTCTGTTGAATTTAAACATCATTTAGGGCATGGATGAGTTGGATGGTGTTTTTTTGGGACATTTCACTTTTTTTCATGTGCCTTTGTTGGATGTGTGTGGTAACTTGCAAACCTTTTTTTAGCCCCGTGGATTTTTGTTTTTGGCATTTTTTTTTTTTTCTAGAGTTTTATATAGCGCGAACTAGACCCGAAGATATCAGGTATCAGATCGCTTTACATGAGCACTAGTTTCGTTACAGACGGACACATTAATTTTTGTGAGGCACGGGGAGATTGAGTGATTTGCCCAGAATCACAGGTTGTTGAGCGTCAATGCCGAGACTCGAACCCGGTTCCCCAACTTCGAGGTCGACCGCTCTAGTCGTAAGGTTACATCCTCTCCCAATTGTTGCATTAAAGATGTGTTGTTAGCATGCCTCCTTTGTCAGGCCAGTGTGTGAGTGTGTTTGTTTGTAATAGTGGGCCATGATTTGCCTTGGCTGAGCCTCCCCATGTGGCCAGGGGCCATTTTGTAAAGTCTGTGTCCATATAGACCTGCTTGAGTTCATTGTTTATTTGTTTTCCCAGGCATCCTGCTTGTTGTTGCTGTTGTGACTTTGTGACCATGTGGCTGGTGGCCATTTTATGGAGGCAGTTAGTGTGCTTTTGCCATAGGCCTGTATGTCTTTCCTTTGTTCCTCTTGGCTTATTGGTTCATGTTCTGGTAGCATGGCCATGTGGCTGATGGCCATTTTGTGAAGGCAGCCAGTGTGCTTATGCCATAGGGCTGCATTGTTAGTGTTCCCTTTCTTGTTGTTGTGGCCTGGCCGTGTGGCCGGCGGCCATTTTGTGAAGGCAGACAGTGTGCATTTGCCATAGGGCTGCAATGTCTGTCTTCCCTTTCTTGTTGTTGTGGTCTGGCTGTGTGGCTGGCGGCCATTTTGTAAAGGCAGCCAGTGTGCTTTTGCCATAGGCCTGCATTGTCCTTCTTCCCTTTCTTGTTGTTGTGGCCTGACCATGTGGCTGGCGGCCATTTTGTGAAGGCAGCCAGTGTGCTTTTGCCATAGGCCTGCATTGTCGGTCTTCCCTTTCTTGTTGTTGTGGCCTGGCCATGTGGCTGGTGGACACTTTGTGAAGGCAGCCAGTGTGCTTTTGCCATAGGCCTGCATTGCCTGTCTTCCTTTCCTGTTATTGTGGCCTGGCCATGTGGCTGGTGGCCAATTTGTGAAGGGGCAGTCAGTGTGTTTCTGCACTAGACCTGCATGCCTACTTTGCAGTGGCCATGCCTTCTTGCTGGTTGTTGCTTTGCATGCAATTCGTTCTTCTTTTAGTCAGCAAAAAATGTAGCACAGTTCACTACATTTTCTTATAAATTTGCAATATTATTGATTTGAATTGACTCAGTATGTGGTGGGTGGCCTGCCAATGGGTTTTTCCAACTAATAGGCTCAGAGCTACTCATGGGTGCATGAAACAACTGTTTCTGTGAGGTCTGTTGAATTTAAACATCATTTAGGGCATGGATGGCATTGGATTGGAATGCAAAATGCGTTTTTTCTTTGGGCATTTCACTTTTTTTCATGTGTGTTAAATAAATGCCTTTGTTGGATGTGTGTGGTTATTGTAACTTGCAAACCTTTTTTTAGCCCTGTGGATTTCTGTTTTTGGCATTGTTTTTTTTTTTTAATTTCTCTTTATTGTATATATGACTTGCAGGTACATCACCCATACAGTAGCAAACATATGTATAAGGAGTCAAGAGGTTTACACCCCAACCGATTTTTCTGGCATTTGCATACAATTCTTAAGAGACTGTCAATTGGTACAGTGCATCAATCACTATCATCTGTCGAGAGTCTTGCTGACGGCATTGTATAAATATTCCCTCTGAATTTGTTCCATCCTTCCCACACCCGCTCCCATTTCTTGGGGCATCCTCTGTGTACATACACTGCTTCTTCAGCCACCATGGCCCAGTCCATGTCATTGCACCTTTCTCCCTATGTCGGCACGTTCTGCGCTCCCCAGAGCCTGGCGATATTACGTTTTGCTATAGTCATACCCAGTGTCGCCCAGTCTTGGGCCTTGCGGTTGAGGTCTGTGGCTTCCCATATGCTCAGGAGACATCGCCTGGGTTCCGGTGGAACCGGAGCCCCGGCGCCTTGTGCTATCGTGGTCATAATTGTTTCCCAGTATACTTTGACATCTGGGAATTCCCATATGGTATGAAAGAATGTACCTATTGCTCCACGTTTTTGGCATTGTTGCATTGAAGATGTGTTGTTTAGCATGCCTCCTTTGTCTGGCCAGTGTGTGAGTGTGTTTGTAATAGTGGGCCAGCATTTGCCTTGGCTGAGACTCCCCATGTGGCCAGGGGCCATTTTGTAAAGTCAGGCTTCCTGCTTGTTGTTGTTGTGAGTGACCATGTGGCTGGTTGCCATTTTGTGGTGGCAGTTAGTGTGCTTTTGCCAAAGGCCTGCATTTCTTTCCTTTGTTCCTCTTGGCTTATTGCTTCCAACCATTGTCAGCTGCAGCTCCCTGAATGCTCCATCCCACGTGATGCACAATGCCAAACCGGGTCCGTTACATTTGTATTTTTGCTGTTGTTCTTCTTCTTTCCTATCCTTCCTGAGTGTACTGTACAGTACACCATGAAAGCCCTTGTTGTTGTCAAAGTCTCACAAATGGCTACACTGTAATGTTATGTTTTTTTAATAACTGAGGTAATACATTTAATAATATTAATAACACTAACAAGTGTGACCACACACTAAGTTATATATTATATTTGTTTGTTTGTACTAGTAGTAATTGAACCACAACAATGATGAATGCCACATTTCACTGATGTTCTTCTTGCTTCTTTGCTTTTAGGTGAACAAAAGAGGAGGAGCCAACATCACCCATTGTACTGCCAGACAGAAGTCCTGCTGTGCACGACGTCACGTGATGTGTGACTACAGACATCTCTTCAACTTGTGCCACTGTGTGCTACTGACATCTTCAAGATGGCCCCAAAGAAAGGTACCAGGTCCAGTACCAAGAAAGTTGCCAGTGAGAAGAAGGCACTGCCACTTACCAAGACCGGTATGTCGCCCAAGACCTTTTTTGGGAAACCAAAAATTGCGCCTCCAGCAGCGGTGTCCGGGAAGCAAGCTGGGAGCAGCACCCCCACACCAGTGGACCCACCCCACCAACCTAGGCCCAATCCCATGTCTGTCGTAGAGTCAGCCAGTCTAATCACGAGTCCAACGCTGATGAGCAGTGGTGTTGAAATGACCTATCGTTATCGCAAAGTAGTACCCAATCAATGCAGGAAACTCAACTAAGTGGGCAACAACAGCCGCAACCACCAACAATAGTACTTGTTCATCCCGAAGTAGGGGCCGTTCAGGAGATCGAACTTCCTGCAGAGGAAGAAGAAGAGCAAGCCACTCTTTCAGAAGATCCATTGTCTTCCAGATCCCCAGCAAGGAAAAGGAGGGTTAGTACGTCAACTTCTTCTGCAAGCCCCCCTTCTGATAATCTAGATGCCACTTGGAAGCCACCTCAGTCTGAGAGTGAGACACGCCACAAGACAAGGCTAGGGGAAAAGGAAGGTTCCAGAAAGCCTTAGAGTTATGGAGGTAGATGTAGAAGAGGAGGATGATGACGAGCCAGTCATCATGGACATTAGTCCCGCCCCAGTGGAGACCGACATTACCCCATCCAAAATTGCTGTGAGGGATGTGGCACGGATACCACCAACACCACCTCCAGCTTCCATATTTTGCTGGCAGCGACCTACATCCACCACAACCACCACAGTAGAAGTAGGTACTGGAGAGTCAAATGTCACGCCCACCTACCACTTCATCCGACATAACAAGTGGCACCAGCAGTGCCAGAAAATTGACCTCCCCAGTTTGGGACTTTTTTTCGGTTAGCAAGAAGGAGGTGAACATTGCTATATGCTCGATTTGTGGCCAAAGTGTTAGTCGGGGTAAGCTTGGTACAAACTATGGCACCGGAGGCAAAACAACCCATCTGAGAAAACACCACTTGATCCAGTGGGAGTCGCACCTTAGTGGCCAAAAAACTGCATGTGTTGTTGGTGGAAGGGATGAAGAGGATCCGATCACGGTGGAAGGTGAACAAGAGGGGGACATTTTATCTGTTACACAAAGCAGCCCTATCCCGTGCAGTGGTACCGCCCACATCATCATCAGCAACATCACAATGGCACAATAGTTAGACTGAGATACCAAGGGGTCCAAGGCAAGAGAGTACCGCAACGAAAAAACATGCATTGAGCCTAACATCTGGCGTCAAGAAGTCACCTGCATCAGTGGCACCAGAAAAGAAAAAAATCCAGGCTACCATTCTCAGCATGTTTAGGTCGGAGAGGCAGTACGAACGCAACCACCCAATGGCACGTTTTGTACAACGCGAAGCTGGCTAAAATGTTAGCTCTGGACCTCCTCCCTTTTTCTTTTGTGGAAAGGGTGGGTTTTCTTGAATTTGTGGCAGCCATCTGCCCGAAATGGAAGGTCCCCAGCCAGTCCTATTTCGCCAGAGTTGGTGTTCCAGCACTACATCACGACGTGCTGGAAATTGCTTGGACAAGCTTTGCAGCAGAGTGCTGTTCACACTATCCACCTGACAACAGACATGTGGACTAGTTGCCATGCCACTGATTACATGTGCATCACTGCACACTGGATCTCTTTTGTGGGGGTTAGAGAAAAGATATCTGCAGGTGTTGACACTGCTGAGATTTGTAATGCTGCTCGGAAACGTGTAACTATAGCCATGTTCGCCATAGAGAAATCTCATACTGCTGCAAACATTTTGGAAGACTTTGACAGCAAGGTCTTTGAATGGCTGTGACCAAGAGGTCTTAATATTGGTTTTGTTGCCATGGACAATGGCAGTAATATAGTTAAGGTCATGGCCGATGGTGGCTATTTCAGGGTCCTGTGTTTGGCTCACTGCATTAACATCATTGTTCAAGACTTTCTGAAAAAAGAAGACTGAGTCAGCAACTTACTGACCACCAGCAGATGAATCTGCACACATTGCAGCCATTCTTTTAAAGCCAGAAGCAGCTGAGGATCATTCAACGTGATAATAGAATGCCAGTTAAAGCACTCATCCAGGAGGTGCCAACATGTTGGAACTCAACTTATTACATGCTTGAACGTCTGTTTGAGCAGTACAGACCAAACAATGAATATGTCTTGCAAAGAGGGGATGCTACTGTGAAAGGCATGATCATTGAGATTGGCCAATGGGGCCTAGTTAACCTGACAGAGATGCTACTTCCTTTTGAGGTCGTCACACGTAAAGTCAGCAAAAAGGACTGTACTATGGGCCAAGCTATCCCATTATTGCACATGCTACAGGAACAGCTGAAGGGGGTGTCTGCAATGTATGCAGGTGTGGAGGAAAAAAAAAAGAAGCATATGAGTTGGTGGAGAGCTTAACCCTGCGCTTATCTGAAAATACAAGGGTGCAAAGAGGCATTGTGTCATCCAACCATTAAATTTGTACCACAATTCTTGATCCATGGTACAAACCATTACTGCACACTTTATTCCTTTTTCAGACAGGGATGTTGCCAGCTACAAAACTTGGATAGCTGTGCAAGCCAGTCAGTTAGAAAAAAGAACGGCCAGGAATTGGAGGCCCGCTCCTCCAGGGCACAGCAAGTACTGCAGGTCAGCCTTCAAGTTCAACTTCAGAGCCTGAGGGCAGTGCAGTTATCTCACAGCAGCCAAAACCACCAACTACACCAAGAACAACATCAACAACAACAAGAACAGGAGCATCAGCCCCAAAATCGGCACAGGAATGGTTTTTACAGGCAGGGTTTAAGTCCAGTGCTGGGGCAAAGGCAAAAGAGGCAGAGCAAAGCAGAGCACCCATGAGCATTGAGCGGATGGTTCAGGCCTATCTGGATGACCCAACAGAGGTCTACGTTGATCAAAACCCATTGCTGTATTGGTATAGGAAAAGGCGCCAATGGCCAGTACTCAGCAGACTGGCGATAAACTATCTGGCTTGCCCTGTTGCAAGTATCGCTTCTGAGCGTGTTTTTAGTGCTGCTGGTGCCGTTCTGACAGTGAGAAGGACCAGTCTCTTGCCCCAAAACGTGGAGAGGTTAACCATGATCAAAATGAATTAGCACTTTATACCACTGGATTACACCATACCTGAAGTAGCACAGCAGGAAGATGATGACGGCGACTCAGGTCATGGAAGTAGTGTGTTAAGTGACCTACTTCTGGGTGAACCACCAAAGTTTGAGGATGAGCTCTACTTCCCTGACAACTAGGCTTTCGAGTTGCTCTCTTTCTTCCTTTGCCGCCCAAAAAAAAGCCCCCAAATAGATATAGCTAAGGAATATTATTTACTTTATTATTTGTGCGTGTCACTGTCTTTCTGGTTCGAATCACAATAAATCCATCACCACCGTCTTACTCTTTTATTGCCGGATTGGAGTTGAAACTGTGTGCAGTCAGTGAAGAAGTAAGTCCACTCATCCAAGCCCTGACTCGCCCTAAATCCATTTCCCTCAAGCCAGACATTGAATGGAGAATAGTATAACAAATGTGAAATGTGTGCCCGCCTCGAGTCCCTCCAAACCTGACTATATATCTATCCTCCTTTCCGAGCCTAGAGGGACTGCCCCGTAAGAACAGGTAAACGATGGCATGCATTGCACGCTGACTCTGAGTTATTGGTGTTTGTTGTGCATGATGTGTACTAGTATTCTACACACAAAAAAAGTGACTCAAGTCAATGTTTCCCTTCTTGTTGCTCGATAACAAAATTGTACTACTGCAGGCCGATCCATTGCATTTTTTAGTCTGGACTCACACAGGACACGACAGAGTTGGACACCATGACCATACCATACTCAGTAGGATCGGAGATGATTGATGGAATAACTCGGGGCATTTCATGAAGTGGCCTAAAAGGTAAACAACAACACCAGACCTACATGTCTGTGTAGTGGTGGAAGTGAGTGTCGTGGTGTGACTGACAGTAGTGCATTGATTTTGTTACTTAATTTGGAAATGTTATGTTGCTGTGTGTGTATGTGTGCTCAGTGCTGTCTGTCTCAAATTCTAAGCTAAGTGGAGGTTGGGTGGGTGGGCCTGCTCCTGTTGTTGGAGGTAACTGCTGGAAACAGACATGATTTAGCCATGCCGCCTCTGAAATTCTTCTTGTTGCACTCCTCCTTAATTTATGTAGTTTAACTTTTCTCCTTGATTTTTCAATATCCTTTTTGTTTTTCCCTCTACAGGTCAGCCTTTACCCTGTGCTATACTGGGAAAAACAACTCACACTTACCTTACCAAACAGCATCCACCAGGCAGGCGCGAAAGATTGACGGACGGACAGTCCAAGGAAGGACCAAGAGGAATGCGGAGATGCAACTCCCAATTTGGCAATAATTATAGTATCATTTTCATTTGATTAATTTTTTCTCTTCAATCATTATGACTGTGTGTGTTGTTGTTTATGTTTGCTTATATATTTGACTCCTACAGATATTTTTAAATCTTATTTGCTATCTTTCAAAGGAAGCCCAGTACAACAACAGAACATAAAATGTATGTAACTTGGGTCTCTCTGGGGGCAGACAGGAAAGGCAATTGCATAATAATTAATAATATACTGCCCTGTACTAGTCTAGTACTACACTCATCAAGTCATCATCATGCATGCATTTCCTTTTTCTCCCTTAACAGATTTATGATGGTCGGTTGCCAAGATTTTGTGTGTTGTCCATGTGTAGTGTTTGTCTTTGTCAAACCTTTCCCTCAAATCCCCCTTCCCAACCATTCATCAAGCCGTAACCCTCTTCCCCCAAGCTGTGTGATTTCTATAGAGGTGTGACTAAATAAAATGTACACCAATTATTGATCACACACTTGCTGGGGTGGATGTGGTGAAAGTAACACTAACTCAAGGCAGGGCGAGGATCTTCTTCTGCTCTAAGTATATATACTATAGCCCACACTGGCAATATTAGATTGCCCACCCAAGCACAGTATTCGATATTCAATTTTTTTTCCCACAGGAACATAATCCATCATAATATAATTGGTTGCCAGCATCGAGTCATCAATCATCCTAGTTCCAGCACTAAAGGTTACGAAGCTGCTTGTCCGCTTCATAGCTCGAGACGATTCAGTTTGTAACTTGTACTATGCTAGCCCTCCAGGCATTCTGGTTTATTTTACTTTAGCATTGCATATCATCATCATGGTTTCTTGTTTGACAGTCTTCTTGTGTACTGTACTTCTACTACTCGTTCCCTAGTCTCCCTCAGGTAACTGACTGTCATTTTCTTTTTTTGCAAATGCTACTGTCAGTGTCTACTACTGCAGCCACCACCATGGCACCTTGGGAAACCAGACCATCACCATGCAGCCATCGCTTCGCCTAAGTATAAACATCAATCACAGATAAGAGAAGAAGGTTGGGGGAGGCATAATGTATATACTATGGAAATTAATTAATTCACACACCCACACCCTTCCGAATCCATAGGGGTTTTAGTTGCCGACTGCATAGACTAGGAGGAGAGACTGACAGTACTAGTAGGACAAATGAGGGTACCGCATCTATCTGTTGGTTTGTTACACAATCGGCAGATTTCAATCAAAAACTGGCTGTGGCCCTGCAGCAAAGGAAACAGTGTGAATTAAAAGAGTAACTCCCCACAAAAGATTCACATCATATGTAAACTATAAATAATGTATTCCCCTAACAAATAAAGTAACTAGAATGAAAAACCCCACAATACCTGACCCACCCCTCTCCCTAACCCCAACTAATGTCCATCATTAAGAGTCCAATGTTCATAAGTTAAAATGTCCATAAAAAAAACCAGGTTTTCCCCAATGCCCAATTCTCACCCGCCGAAAAAAAGATTAAAAAAGGGGCAAGGTGACGGAGGTCTAGCGCCGGGCTCGCTGGATCTTCCTCTCAAGGGTGTTTATCCGCTCCTCTAGGAGCACCATCCGGAGGAGCATGCGGCGCTGAAATGTCTTGCAGTTGCATGAACAGGGGTGGGCAGCAGTGTTTAAAGAAGTGCGGCGGGTGGCTGCCAGACCACGGCGCCATACCGCTGGAGGCACGGGGGGGGCAGGCTGGTGCTCGGGGCATTGGAGGAGGCTGCAGCTGCTGCCGCCTCCTCCTCTTCCTCCACCAGAACCACCAGCCGCCGATATTCATCATAGATGGCCCCCAGCTTCCGTTGCCGAGCCATGGCTGCTAACTCCTTCCTGTTGGGTTGTTGCTTCAGTTGGGAAGGAGTAGCTATATCAAGAAAGAAAAAAGACAATTGTAATCAATACTCTTAGCAAAACAGTAACACAAAATTAATTATTCACATAAAATTATAGTGGCACAGTAGCACTAGCAAGCACAGTATTTGTGGTATCCTCCCAATTCCTCGGCCTCTAACATTTGTGGGAGTTTCAGGCATTACTAGGCACTATGGAGTAGACAAGTCTTCTTCTTCTCTCTCTTGTTTAGCTAAATTAACCTTGTATGCATGCCAGCTCAGTCAGCTTGCACCTTAGACAGACATACTTGTGTTGCAGTCGCAGACTCACGTTACTCTTCTACTGTTTGCAGGTGGGGCAGCTGTAGTCTAAACCTACACAATTATCTATTTTTCTATTATTGCCATACTCTGCTAAATCAATGGCAACTGCTCAATTTCACTTTCACCATGACTACTACAACAAGCAAAAGACACACAATTGATGGATGGAATGTAGAACAAATCAAAACATTCACCCCCAGTCAAGAGATCTGGGTTAAATCCATCATTCTTTTGCTCACAATGCCACCCCAAATTAGACCTGGCCATATGCAAATCAGCCTTGACCCTGTGCCTCATGGGAACAGTCCAGCCCGAACTGCCAAGCCAGGTCCTCCCTGGACCGGTAACAAGCATCCTAGAACCGGTTTCGGGGTTTCACCCCTCATCAGCCAGGATAGCTTGATTCCAGTGGCACAGTGAGCCCGGGACCCACGTCTGGACATACCCGGCGCACTTAGGGCGAGGAAGCAAAAGACACACAATTGATGGACGGAATGCAGAACAAATCAAAACATTCACCCCCAGTCAAGAGATCTGGGTTAAATCCATCATTCTTTTGCTCACAATGCCACCCCAGTTTAGACCTGGCCATATGCAAATCAGTCTTGACCCTGTGCCTCATGGGAATAGTCCAGCCCGAACTGCCAAGCCAGGTCCTCCCTGGACCGGAAACAAGCATCCTAGGACCGGTTTCGGGGTTTCACCCCTCATCAGCCAGGATAGCTTGATTCCAGTGGCACAGTGAGCCCGGGACCCAAGTCTGGGCATACCCGGTGCACTTAGGGCGAGGAAGCAAAAGACACACAATTGATGGACGGAATGCAGAACAAATCAAAACATTCACCCCCAGTCAAGAGATCTGGGTTAAATCCATCATTCTTTTGCTCACAATGCCACCCCAGTTTAGACCTGGCCATATGCCATAGTACCGGTTTCGGGGTTTCACCCCTCATCAGCCAGGATTGAGCTAAAGAATGATGATGGATTAAACCCAGATCAGTTGACTGGGGGTGAGTGCTTGCAATGTTCAACACTCCGTCCATCATCCCCTTTGGTTTTGCTTTGTTCGCCCTCAGTTGGCAGGGTATGCCCAGACGTGGGTCCCTTGCTCACTTTGCCACTGGATTCAAGATAGCCTGGCTGATGAGGGCTGTGAGCCTGAAACCGGTCCCAGGATGCTTGTTTCCGGTCCAGGGAAGACATGGCTTGGCAGTTCGGGCTGGACTGTTCCCATGAGGCACAGGGTCAGACTGATTTGCATATAGCCATGTCTGAACTGGGGTGGCCGAGTGAGCTAAAGAATGATGATGGATTAAACCCAGATCAGTTGACTGGGGGTGAGTGCTTGCAATTTTCAACACTCCGTCCATCAACCCCTTTGGTTTTGCTTTGTTCGCCCTCAGTTGGCAGGGTATGCCCAGACGTGGGTCCCTTGCTCACTTTGCCACTGGATTCAAGATAGCCTGGCTGATGAGGGCTGTGAGCCCGAAACCGGTCCCAGGATGCTTGTTTCCGGTCCTGGGAAGACATGGCTTGGCAGTTCGGGCTGGACTGTTCCCATGAGGCACATGGTCAGACTGATTTGCATATAGCCATGTCTGAACTGGGGTGGAGGAGTGAGCTAAAGAATGATGGATTAAACCCAGATCAGTTGACTGGGGGTGAGTGCTTGCAATGTTCAACACTCCGTCCATCATCCCCTTTGGTTTTGCTTTGACTACTGCAACAAGGCAGATGATATCTGATATGAATGAATATATATGGTACGACTTGAGGTACTCTATTGTTTGATTGTTTAACCATGCAGCTGATAGGCCACCCATTGCTGATACGGTCGAAATGACATAGGTAGGGAGTGGGCCTCGGAGTCGGAGGGAGGCAATTGATAATGGGTGGGTATGGGTACGTACATACACAATATATACGTTGTGCTTACAAACTACTGTGAGTCAAGGGAGTATTCTGAAATACAACCTTGAATCAAAAACCTTGAAAAAAAACAGTCCTTGTTTCTTCCCAGCGATTTTTCCATTTATCATTGCATTGCTCTTCTAGCAATTTGTTTTTATTCTAATCTTATTCTTATCTTCACCCTTGGCTTTGCTACTCTGGCACGGTTTATTTTTCTTTTACACTCTCTTCATCCAGTGACAGTCTCCACCTATGCTATGATTGAATACCATCCAGGCATCCATTCATTCAAAGTAAACATGGCTATCATTCTTCTTAATCTCTCAACAAACCTTTCACCAACAACATACATTTGTCTTTTGTTTTCTAAACCACCACCCATGCGTCCTTGCTTGCCTTTGAGTTTGACCCATCAAACCCCCTGGAGGATTCCTATCACCCATACAGTTTCACCCACCCAGGCAGGCATCCTTTCTTTCACCTTTCACCCATCCTTCAACCACCCATGCATCCTATCAGCCACCTATGCATCCCGGGCCCCCTTCTTTCACCCACGCATCCTTCTCTGCCAGTCATATATTACATGTCACCCGTCCTTCCTCCTTCCATCCTTCTTTCCCTTTTCGTTCAACCCATCCATCAAGGTCATCTGACTCCTAATCTTCTTCATAAAACTTTCCCAGCTGAGTTGAAGTCAGATAGAAGAGGCCATTAGTTACTCAACTCCCGCCGCTAATGCTATTGCTGATGCTAAGTAAAGGGTGTCTTCTTCAACCGTTGTTCACAACAACTTAGTCTCTCTCAACAGTACAGTGTACACCCTTGCAGTGAGTGTGTATTGTCAATAAGTAAGGAATATAACTTACCACCGCCCGCCACTGCTGCTGGCTCAACCCTTGCAGCATCTGCTCCCTCCTGGCTGGCGTCGCCTTCCCTGCTGGCCCCGGCACTGGTGGTCGGTACACCTAAAAAAAACATTACACATTTTTTAGATGCTATATACGCCTCTCCCAATTTTTTTTTTTCACTAGCAAGATTGAAAATACAATACATACATACACCACACACATCACTAGTACAAATCAGGTACTAGAGTAGAGTAGACAGTATGTCCTATCCTATCAAAAATAATAAAATATCTGGTTGGGCATTTTGTTTGTGGCAGTTTTCGAAAAGCCTCTCAAGAAGAGGACAACCCAAAGGATTGGACTCAGTGGCTAGAGCTATTGGTTAATCTTAGTTTTAAAACTTTTTTAAAAGAAAACGAGTGGCCAACTGGGCGGAAAATCGGGCATGAGGTCTCTCGAGTCCTCTCTCTTGGTTGGAAAATATAATTGGGCCCTCATACTCCTCATACTTCCTTTCAGCCATGGTGCACGGTAATCAGTTGTTCACAATCAACTGCTGCTAATAATAATAGTACTAGCCTAGACGAGAAAAAGTAAAAATATACCACTTGGGGGTGTCCGACATGACCATAATTTTATTTACTGATGGAGCATGAGAAAGAAAGTTAAAGAAAGCCTTCTAATCTCAACAAACATGCGTAGAATACCTTAGTTGGGCGTGCAATCTGCACAGCAGTGTAGTAGTACTAGTAGTAGTAAAGGTCGGACCAATGTGTTCTCTGACTCTTACAGTAGTACCACCACTAGGCAGTCCACAAAATATAAGGGGAGAGGGAAAGCTGACTATAAAAAAAAGAATAAATTATAAAGCAAGCTACAGACAGACTAATAGTAGTACATAGTCAGAAGCAGTTAGATGGATTTTAAAAAAAAAAAAACAGACACTAGAAATATAAACAAGTCAGTAGGTAATGCAGGGATAACAAGAATTTCGAAAAAGATAGATCAAAGAAGATTTGGTAAAAAATAGAATTAGGAAACGGAAATAATAGTTTGAAAAAAATAAGGTTCAGTAAAAGTTAGAGAAATAGAATTATTAATATTAACAACAGGAGGACTTACTGGGGCCAGCAGCAGAGCCATCTGTAGTAGAGGAGTGATCCTGGGAGGCACCTCCAGCTCCCACCTTGGCAGACCCCGTCGTCTTCTTGCCCCTGGATGCCGATCATGTAAGACATAGTAAAGAGACAAAAATTGATTGGTGTGAAACAAATATTAAATATTTAAAAAATCGCTCCAAAAAGATTTTTTGACAGGAAACGGCAATTGCAATAAAATTGACCTATCTAATCAGATCGACTAGTAGTAGTAGACTAGTATCGCGGTCGCGGACCGTCCTATCTCTTCATTATTCCACTGCTCTGTTCCGATTCCAGAATCCTAAACCTAAGTACCACCTATTCCAAAGACTTTTTAATGAATTGCCAAAAATTATATTTGCTTCTTCTAAGTTCCGATCTCATTCGCAATCATCAATGAATCAACCCCCTTTGTCGGGCCAATTCACTAAGTCTGCATTTATTTTAGTCCTCAAAAATGCATAGATGGACGCATGCATATTGCATACACCAAATTGTTGGTTGGTTGCTGATGCTGAGTTGCTATATTATTCACTTACTAACGAACTACAAAAGGTTCTACTAAGGAGTCAGCAGCACGTGATGGAGGACGCGTCACGCAGACCGCTAAAAAATTACCAACTAATACTAAGTAACTAACTAACTATAACTACCTACCTACCACTATCTTATTGACAGGACAAAGGAAAGGAGTCTCTCTAGTCTGCATTACCTAACTTAAGTTCTCCAACCTCTCTTACATAATCAGCCCAAGAGAGCGCAAAGTTGCAAACAAGTAAGATTAGTAGCGCCGAGCTCCTGTCTAGAAGAATAACAATATCATAATATAAGATTTTTAAACGTAATTCACCTGCATGTAAGCAGCAGCAGCATTCTTGCTATTTGGGGAAAAAAATTATATTCGCAATAACACAGAACAGAACACACAATAGTAATAAAAATTAGCTACTCACCAAACCCCACGACCTCAACTTAGCCGGTCCAGCAGGTCCTGCTCCCGGTCCAGGATGTCGGACCACCGGTGAGTCAGTTGGTTGTGGGTGCGCCGGACCTCAGAGCTGCAAAACACTGCCCAGCGCACCCTTGCCCACCGGCGGTGATGCTCCTGGATCCCATAGCCTGAACCAGGCCTGCGGCCTGCTGCCAAGGTTAAGGGGAGGTGGTGCTGCACAAAAAATAGGGCAGTCACCTCTACCTCCGAGAATAAGGCCCGGGGCTGCACCCCTTCCAGGCGCCGCCTTCCGCAAGGAAGGCGGCTCCTGGTCGCATTCTGCTTGGTCTTAGTACTCCTAGCCATGGTTCTGGGGGGCGGGGGCGGAAAAGAAAGTGTAGAAGTAAAAAATAAAGTTAGGAGAAGAAGTAGGAAAGTTAAAAAAAAAAAAAGCAAGTAATAGAAAAACAGTACAGTAACGCAGTAAAAGTAGAAAAAACCCGCAAAATATACACTTAGGAAGAGAGAGGGATAGATAATAAATAAAAAAGATCAGAAATAAAAGTTTTAGAAACAAAGGATTGAAAAAGCTTGGGAGGATTCAAAACAGGCCCCAGAACCATAACAAAGAGTAGAAAAACAACCGCTTGGTGAAGTTCGCACAATATTTCCCCCCGAACACGCAATCCGCATTGCCGAACGTCAGAAACGTCTCGCAAGCATGCCCGAGCATGCAGAACAAGCAACTCCGCATGCTTGCAGAACTCCGCGTAGCGTTGCAAAGTTTTTTCACCGCTTCGCAGAGTTCCGTGTAGCGCAACTACACAAACTCCGCCCGTTGCCTTCTGAGTATCCCCAGGAGCAGCCCATATTTTACGACTCACCAAGAATTGGGGCTGAATTATGTAGAGGACCAAATAAAACTAGCTCCACTTCTACTGTGGTCCTCTATTTGGATAAATGATCATGCATCCCTAAACAGAAGTATATTTGAAGATTTCTTATCCAGAGATTAGAGAACTCACAGTTCTTTGCTCCGATATATTGTGAAAACTACACTTGGAGCCCTATTACGAGTACTGCGGTCCATAGGACCACAGTACTCACGATGGCGGTCTGACCACCGCCACACTGCGGACCTGCCCACAGTATTACGAGTGTGGCGATCGGACCGCCACAGGACCGCTGCATCTGCCGGGGATCCAGGATCCAAAGGCGGTCGCGCAGTGGACAGGAGCAACAATATGCTGGCAGTGCCACTGTAGCCCCGCCGAACACATTATGAGTTGGCTTTCCACCTCCCGTTTCATGGCGGTGAGCCCGCCTATGAAAATGGTGGTGGAGAGGCAACCCTGTCACTCCAGGGCCTGGGGGTGCACATGTGCCCCCCTGGATTTGCACCCTCAGTTCCTGAACGATGTGGCATGCATTCCACACCTTGCGGGAGCATGCAGTCGGTACTCTCACGGCAGCGGTCTGCATGTTAGGCTCTCCCATGAACCCAACAGACCACCCCGTCAGACCGCCACTGCGCCACCTGCCTGCCATGGATTTCTAGGAGCACCACAGCCTTGGCAGTCCTCCAGCAGATTGCGAGGTTGCAGCACCCCTGGAGGACTGCCAAAGTCTTAATAAGGCCCTACAACTGAGTAGATCATCTATTTTTTCCAAGCCAATAGAATTAAGGAAAGCAGATAGAGTTTGACTCACAAAAAGCAATCTGGATGCGAGAAGTAATGATACTGGAAGGGTTGAGTTGTTAAAATCCTCTAATTGAGACTATATCATACCTCCCCTGGCTTGGAGCCATACCTTGACCTGGTGCCACACCCGTTGGAATGGGTGCTTCTGTCCAGATGTAGGGCCCGATTCACAAAAGTAAACTGAGATAAGAGTCTAACTTTCCGACTTTCGGTATTCACAAAGGGCATTTACGAGTAGGAAAGTTAGACTTTTGTCTCAGTTTTTATCTCAGTTAAACTTAAGACCAAAACTTAAGTTTAACTGAGACAAAAGTCTAACTTTACTACTCATAAATGCCCTTTGTGAATACCAAAAGTCGTTAAGTTAGACTTTCGTCTCAGTTTACCTTTGTAAATTGGACCCAATGAGTGGGGTCAATTAGCATCATTGCTTTCCATTGGATAAGAACAAAACAACAGGAATTTGAAGCCTTTCCTGTGAAGAATGCTCACCTCAGATACTGTTACACTTTATATTTTCTGTCAGTATTGTCACTAGCTTTCACATAATTTCTTAATCTCAGTACAGAGGAGATTAAAATTCAAGAAGTGTAAACCTACATTACTGTTCTTCCAAATGCTTAACTAGACTGATGTATGCCTGAGAGTAAGCTCCTTTTTAAAGTAGGCTGTTAGATACAGGTAAAATCTACTTTTTCAAGAATAACAGGGGTATGGTTTTAATAGTTCATTGGAATTAGAACATTTGGTGATGCGTTAACAGTATACTACTGTATGAACTATGGTTCTTCTGACATTTCTTTTGTTTTAATTCTCTTTTTCAAACGAATTTAAATGTTTGCAATACTTTAGTGAAACATTATCCCTGCATTTTGTTTATATGTAATATATATAATTATATGTTGATTGTTGTGTGCTTTATGAATATTTATAGATGATCGAATAAAGAACTTTCAAGTTCAATTATTAGTTTTAGTAATCATTGATGCAGCACTGTAAACAGTAGTTTCCAAACACTTAGTTTGTCACCCTTTCCAAAATCCATTTAGCTGATGTAAAGAAATTCCATACCTGTGCCTAATTGACTCCCATACTTGAACGCAGATCACATTACCAAATGCAAAATGCAAACACTGTGGGCACATTTACTAAACTTCCATGCAGCACAGGGTAGCAAGCAAAGTTGCCACACTGCGTTACATGAAAGAGAGAGGGCAAAAATGATCCATATTTACAAAGATATGGAGCATTTTTGCTCTCTCCTTGTGCTAGCATACTTGTGCAGCCTAAAGGCAATCAGGCACCATTGCACCACAGTGAAAGGGTGACTTCATTACAGGCAGAATTGTTTTTGTGAAGGAAGGGACACCTTCCTGCACAAAGACAATCCTTAGAGAGATTTTAGAATGCAGCACACGTGGAAAGAGGAAATAACAAGGAGAAATAAACAAATTTCTGTTTGTTACGCCTCACTTGGGAAGGAGTAGCATTTTGACGCAATACCATGTTTGCAAGTGATTGTAAATCTGCGAATGTGCCAAAATCCATGGGTGGATGCATGGGAATGCCAATGCTCCACCCATGGAACGCCTCCCAAGTTTAAATGTAATGTAACGTAGTGCAAGAAGCTGCCTTATGTTAAATTTCTTTACAAAATCATGCAAGGCCATGCAAATCGTGCCTTGTGTGGTTTTGTAAATACTACTGAACCCTTTGTGTTGTCCTTGTGTAGCCTTGCCTGGTGGAAGGACTACGCAAAGGCTTCATAAATGTGGGCCCCAGTGTCTGACAGTTATTGAGTTCCTCCTGATTCTTAAATTCTAACAACTGATAGTTGATCCCAATTTCTAATATTTGTCCATTGTTATGTGACGCAGTGGTCTATGACTTGTCTGATGCCTGTTGTTTAGTGCATAATGCACAATTCTTTGAATGTATTAGAACTAATTACAGGGGTAACCTTGTTTCTTTGGGTGCCTTGATTGTTTTAAGTATGGCTAGAGCTCTTCTGAAATAGCACAGACAAGCTAAAAATGATAGACTGGAAGTCTACTTAGAGGAATTTCCTGTGGAAAGGAACATTAATTGTTTCTCACTTTATAGTGTATAACTGAAAAAATGCATATCTGAAGCAATGCCCTTATGTAAGTGGCATCCAGGGTAGGTGCAGGAGAGCCCGCTTTCCACGGAGCTGCTAACTGGAGATGATTGTGTGACCCAGCTGGCAGAAGATGGTGCTTGAACAAAGAAAACAGCAGCAAAATTAGACACTGCTGCAGACAGTGCTCTAAAGCCAACCGGTACCACCCCAGAATACAAAGTGTGGCCCCTCAGGTGATGCTCCAGAAGATAATTTTTGGTCCTCTGGCTCTCAGCCAGGGCCCTTTTCATATCATTCTGGACCCTTAGAAGTTCACTATTCCATACTTGCTGTTCCCCTGCTGTGTAGCTACACCCATCAGGTTTGGGCACCAGGTAGTTACATTGGTGGCCACACTCTGAGCCTCCCACCCCACAGTAAACCATGCCACAGCCCTTTCAAAACTAGGCTGTGACATTAATATTATGGCAGTCAGGACAGGGGTTGCCACACTTGTTGGAGGTGTGAAGCCATTGGGAACGTGAGGGGGCACTGATGTATGTAATGGGGATAGGACTCCGCTTGATTTAGTTTGTATAGTATCCTTGGAGAGAGGTAGATGAGTAGTTTGTTGTCTACACATACCTGAAGGACCAGGCTGCTCTTCAAGATGTTGCTCATTGTTAGGAATTCTGCTCCCACAAAAGGCTTCAGATCTTCTTTCCTCAGCCAGATGGGCTAACGTAGTGGATGACTGAGTTCTTGCTGCTTGACCTTGAAAATCAGAACAATACAATTATTTACATAATTATAGTGTTTATTCTTTTCAAGCAATATATTAACTCAAAAACACAACGGGCTTGATTTAGAGTTGGGTGTACTGATGAGTCCATCACAAATGCGATATATATCCTGTTTCCCTTATTACAAGAGAAGTATGTACTATGTTACTTGGAAATAGAGGCAGACGGAATATCAGTCACATTTGTGACAGAGTAATCTGTACACCAAACTCTAAATCTGGCCCTTGGCCTTTATTCATGTTAATGTAGTCAAACTGCTCTACAGGGTTCTTTTTACCACTATTGATCCAATTGAGGGTCTTTACAGATCTTATCCTTCATAATATTTAATAAACCTTTGAAAAATATTGATACTGGGTGAAGTGAGGTTAGTTGTGGTTTCACAGTTAGAGCTCTGTTAGAGTGTGGGAGCTGTGAATCCTAGGGTTGGCTGACTCTCCTGTCCAAAGGTCCATTGTACTATGCCTTATCAGCAGTCTGTGAAGTTGAGTCCCTAAAAATGTTTTATGTTAATAATATAAAGTTAGAATTATCCTAGCCTTATTATAGAGTTTATTGTGGACATATACCAAAATATGGATGCAACACTCTAGGCTCAATCTATTTAAAATGCGAACATTCACAATGAGTGATTTGGAATTCAAGGACAAATAGTAGTGCTATATCATAAAGATTAAAATCATGATTTTAAAATAATACTTGAGAGGCAATATGCAGTTGGATTCAAAGACATTTCACTCACCAATCCCTTTTGTAGAGTTGTTTCTATTAGGCAGATACACAGTAGTTTTGCAGCACAACTCCTATCTATTTAGGGGTGTGCAAAATTTGCATAATTTGTATTCATGTAGTAGTGGGAATTTCCAGTTAAAATCTGTGTAGTTATGTGAATTATGAATCTGCCATTTAACGCAATATTTTGGCACTAAATGCATCCTCACATCAATTTTTGGCATGATAGCACATTTAAAAAATAAAAGTACAGCGAACAGCAACTACTTGCATTCTGCTGCTCACATGTGTTCCTGGAAAATGTTTACTGCAAATTGCACATTAGTAGTACATTTTGTGCAGTAAATAGTGCAGTATTGCGCAAAATGGCATCATTTTGAGAATTTCTTGTAACAAGGGTAATGCAAAATTAGGCAGATTACGTCGGCATAATTTAAATTTCCCTAAGGATTATTTTATAACATACTATTTATAATAGTATTTTCCTAAAGGAAAGTGAGATTTGAGCGAGATAGCTGAAACACTCTGGTCAGCAG
This sequence comes from Calotriton arnoldi, assembly GCA_963921515.1. NCBI lineage: Eukaryota > Metazoa > Chordata > Amphibia > Caudata > Salamandridae > Calotriton > Calotriton arnoldi. The sequence goes on along the minus strand of CAWUFW010008579.1, from coordinate 571,366 downwards.
ACAAAGGCCGCTTTGTAGTGCTTTTGAGAGACTTATAAATTCAACACTCTAGTTCATATTCTATGTAGATGAGGTCACATATGCATATTTGTTATTTTCATCAAAATAAGTAGTCCCTGAAATTTTGAAGGAATGAGTGAATCTTTTTTATGTATGATCATAATGTTTGTAAACATAGTGTTACTTATAAGACAAAATAGGAAAGCATCATCATGACTCTTTGCCATTAAGTAGTTCTGAATTTATTAATAATTATATGCTTGATCTATATCAGTGCTGGCTGCCTTCAATAAAAAACAGTGGGGCACAAGTCGCTACTCACCATAACTTGGAGCTGGAGCACGACCACTGCAGCACTTCTCCCTTCCACGAGCAGGAAAAGGAAGGACTTCCTTCCTGCTTGTGGAACGGAACTCCAAGCAATCCTGGAGCTGCTTTCATGCTGTGAAAGCAGCTCCAGGATTGGTGGGAGCAGGTTCACCCAGCGCTCATTTTTAGGCTGGGGGCCTGTGCCAGCAAATCCCCAGGCAGTTTCACAGTGTTTGGATTGCTGGGTCTACACTGCGCAAGACGGATAGGATGGCTGTATACAGCCGGCCAATCTGTCATGCGCACTGTCGAAGAGTGCTGTATTCATGCATGTGCAGGATTCAGCCCCGCCCTCGCGCTCTACACAACACGAGCCGGTGCGGTGGCAAAAAAAATAAAATGGCATTGAAATGCCATTTTATTTATGTGTGTTTGCCTGCTGCAACGCCCCTCCATTCCTGAGGAGGAGCCGCTCCTGATCTATATGCTAAAAAATGAATAGTAATTATTTCCCACAATGCAGTTATATGCAATTTCCAAAACCAGAACTGGCAAATTACTAGAATTGGCACATATATTCAAACTTCTACTGCTACAAATTACTTGTTTTATATTGTATGAGATTAAGAAAGATAGTATGCGGTATTCGAATAAGATTATAATGCGTAGAGCTTATATTTTATGAGTTAATGGTTAGGAGCGTGTGCTTTGTGCTCAAAATGTGATGTTACACTCGTGGAATGGTAGATTGTGATTAGGTAGAGTATATAGTGAGCTGTGACAGACATCATTTGGCATACTTGTATGAGCAGGTTGTCTTTAGTAGAGAGATTTGAGTTATGGAATTGGGTGCCAGAGTATGGAGATAGTGAATTTGTTAGTGAAAGTGAGCTAATGTTTATACTTACCAGTCTCTAGTTCACCAGAAATTCCCTTGATGCCTTTAGAATGGACTGTAGACACCACCTTCTCCCAGGGCATGAGGTTAAGGGGCCTGGGAGAACCACCACCAGGTGTTAGTGGCTTTTGGTGGACCCTGGAAGTGAGGGAATAGACTCTCCTCACAGGTTGTTCGACCGCTTGTGGATCGCCTCCTGTGAGCGTCTGGTGCTGGTGATAGCATGCACCTTATTCACTATTCTGGTCCACAATTCCCTTTGATGACTCATGGTTGTTGTTTGGACCAGAGTTCCAAACAACTGTGACTCAACTGTACTGAAGATGAACAACTCTAAATATGGCAGGCATATGTCCAACATACCAATGGTGACAGCGTTGTACCTGTCAATGGTGGACAAGGGACCCATGATGGAGTACTGAAGATCAGCCAATGGATAGCCCTCCATTATGGCAGATGTTAGTTTGTCCGGCCAAACCTCCAATATGGCAGACATCAAATTAATCGTCCTGATGGACGGATCAGTCCCTCTGTGACTGAGGTACAATGGTCCATCAGCCAAACTCTAAAGGGCCTGATCAGGAGTTTGGCGGTGCAAGAGCGGGGCAGCATGCCACTGCCCTGCTCCCCCACTGCCAAACTTGACCACCGGCCACCCACCAGATTACGAGTTTCCCCGTTGTCTGGCAGGTGGTCCTTTGGCGTTCCAACGGCTGTGCCTTTGAAAAAGGCACTGCAATGGAAACCAAAAGAAAGTTCCTGTTAAGTCCATACCATGCAGGAACTGGGCATGCATGCAGACAGGGGGGCATACCATGTGCCCCCCCCCTGCATGCATCTCCAAGGCCTGAGGCATCATGGGTCCCTGTAGAAACCCTTTAGTTTCCTCAACACCAGCAGTTTCATGGCGTGAACACCGCCATGAGACCGCTGGCAGTGAGAAAACTCGTAAATATGCTTGGCAGGGTTGCAGCGGCCATGTCAAGCATATTGTGGCCTCCCACCACCGTGCCAACGCCAGGTATCATGGATCCCTGGTGGTTGCGGCGGTGCCATAGAGGTCCAACCACCATAGTTGTAATACGGCGGTCGGACCACTGGTGCGGGGGTCTCTGACCACCACCGCACCTCCACCACGGGTTCGGCGGTCCGAACCCCTAATCACGCCCTACATCAGGCCCTTAATCATTTGTAAAAAATAAACTAATCTGATAACTATGACAAATACTGAAAATTAATCATGACAGGAAATCTATCAGATTGTCCTTAAAACCAAAAGTGTTGCTGCAGACTGTCCAATGTAGCTCCACAAGTACCTGAGCCATGTCAGAGTTGCATCATAGCCAAACAAGATATATTGGATTACAATGAATTTAAAAATGGGAGTTATTTACATAGTAAATGGGTATTTGAAAAATTTGTCTCTGCCTTCCTGCACTTTGGTTGGACAATCCTCACTTTAGTGATTCCTAGCAAACACAAAAGACCATAGAATAGCCCTCTCAGTTAACCTCCTGCTTCTGCCATCTACGTGTAATATGCAGGTCACGTGATTTAGTTCCATATTCATCAAATTAGCCCCTTATTCTTTATAGGCCATGTAACTGGATAGCTTTTAATGAAATGGCAAGGGACACCTCAGCTTGCAGAGTGTGCATTATAAATGGACACTCTTTAAGCATTGTAGCCCGCTGACAAGGCAATATTTCTTGCTAAATACCCAGGTGCTTATTTCAAGCCCCCTGCGCCACTTTTGCATCACTTTTCCCATGTTAAAAATTACGCAAAAGTGGCGCAAGGGGCTTGTAAGTAAGCCCCCCAAAACTGAGTTGTAGACTGGAGCTGCAGGCGTGGGTATATAACAGTTGAGGGCTTTTAACAAGTGTTATAGGCCACTGCAGAAGAGCTTTCAGACTATTAGAACAGTGCATGTCATGCCCTAGGGGTAGAATGTCATAAATTAAAAAGGGAAAAACAGAAAAACAAACATTGAAATGTTGGAGAAGTAGATCTGTACTGGCCATGAGACCTCTATCGTCTTCAATGGAGTTCTCAGCATTACAGTGTTCTAATATAGCCTTACAGCCTGCTGCCGAGGGCTATTCCAGTTGTTAAAGGCCTTGAACCTATCATGAGGGAGAGGGCCTTTAACAACCGATTTAGCACGACGCAGAACAGCTATAAGGCTATCAGAACATTCCTCCCACTAAGGGTAGAAAGGTCTAAATTAAAAAGGAGAAACAGAAAGACAAATATTGGAATGTTGGAGCAGTAGGCTTGTACCAGTCATTATAAGCTCTGAGACTTTATTAAAACTTCTGTGGAGCTCTCAAAATCCCAATGTAACAGAAAGCAGAGCTTTAGCCAGACCAGCAAGACTTCTACTTCTGTCATACATTATGCACTTTATTGATACGTAACACTATGTTTGAAATGTCCCTTATCAGAGTTTGCATTATTTAAAACAAAAATAGATTTTATACATCTTGGTTTTCAGCAGCTCCTCATCTTATGAATGCCAGACCCAGGAGCAAATGTCTTTAAAAACCATCCGAGAAAGTTTTACACTGGATTTTTCGTCAAAATGTACATACTTATCTTTAAGCAATTTTTGCTGATTAGAGTCTTTGAAGTCCATAGCACAGTTATTCTTTCAATTTCCACTAAAATGCAATGGAACGATTGTCCTCTTTGATCATTTGTGAGAAAATATTGTCAGTTAATTGGTTTTTGATTTTCAAAGTTGTTGCAAGCTTTCCCAGTTATGGCTTCCCTGCAAATCTGAAAAACCGCAGTAGAAAGTGTCACGTTCCTCACCGACTTCAACAAGTGTTACTTTATCTGAATGCAGCATACTTCATGGAGAAAATTGCCATTACCGAAGACTGAGTATGTTGAGATACATCAAAACCATGTAAATGTTAATAGGTGAAAAAGGTTGCTGTGAGAAATTTCCTGCAGCCAGTAGTATTTTTAAAGTGAGAGCTGGCTTCAAAATCAGCACCGCATATTAAATATTGCAACCGAATATGGTGTGGTTTGATAAAGAGTAAGATCAAAAGAAAAGGCAGGCTGTGGAGAAGGTGAATGAAGAAAGGAGTAAGCCAATATACACTACACATACACACTGAATGTCCCATAGAGTATTAACTATAAGGGAGCGCTTGTGACCTATAGGTTGCATGGATGCTAAATTTACACTGTTCATCATATTAAAGTGCATTTAAATAATGCAAAAAGTTGTAGATTTCTTTTACTGTTATCACTTTTGAATAAAGGGCCAGATGTAAGACCCGCCAATTTGCGACTCGTAATTTGCGTCGCATTTGTGACTCGCAATTTGCGACTCGCAAATTGGTATGCACAACAGTGTCTGAGACACTGGTTGCGATTCCCAATAGGGTCGTAGATTGCGAGGCTCATGAATATTCATGAGCCACTCGCAATTTGCGACCCCATTGGGAATGGCGGGCACTCCCAGGGATTGTGGCCTGCTGGGCTCAGCAGACCTTCATGTCTGGGACTGCTTTTAAATAAAGCGTTTTTTTTTTTAATGCAGCCCGTTTTCCTTAAAGGAAAATGGGATGCATTTTTTAAAAAAAATTGAAACATTTTCGTTTCATTTTTAAGGGCAGGTAGTGGTCCCTGGGACCACTGCCTGCCCTTAAAAAATATTTTTGGGGCCAGTCACAAAGGGGAAGGGGTCCCCTGGGGACCCCTTCCCATTTGCGACTACATTACCACCCTTTTGAAGAGGGTGGTAATTTGCGAGTGTTTTGCGACCGCGGTTGCAAAACATTCATACATGGCTTTGCAGTCGCTATACAGAAGGGAATGCCCCTTCCTAATAGCGACTCGCAATTCCTAAATAGCGAGTCGCAAATAAATTGTGACTCGCTATTTAGGGATTGTACATGGCCCTGTGTACTTTTGCATGCGCAAATGATCGCAAACCTGTTTGCGCATGCAAAATAGGGTCGTACATCTGGCCCTTAATGAGTAGAGTGAGCACCTCACTCCAGGTTATTAGGGATGCTATCTCCATTCCTGAAAGTTTTACCTACAAATTATGACTTCAGTGTTTTTAGTCTCATTAACTCAATGGAAGCAAAAACAGACTACAATGCCCAGAATGGATTACGCTTTTGCACAAAACTCCAGGACTGTAAGTGGAAGCAGTGTCTGTAATGACCTTGAGAAAGCTGCTACTCGATTAATAACTTCTTGATCTCAGGATGATTATAAAATGAGCCTAGAATGATAACTGTTCATACCAACGCCTAGTTTGCAGAGTGAGGGTAGTGAGGTAGTGAGTGAGTCTGAGCACATCCAGCAGGACTTGGAGGCATATTATATAGCATCTGCACGAAAATTGGGTGCTTTCCCTCTGGGCTATTTTCAGATTGGATAGCTGAGTAATCCTCCTTCCATCCAACCCTGTTCCTCAGCCTACTGGAGTTTTTCCTAGGCCAGTGAAGAATTTTAATTATGCCAGAGCAATCAGAGTAACTTCAGTAATTATGGATTACTCTTGTGTTGGGAAATTACTGAAATTATGCAATTATGCCAGCTTGAGTAATTAAACATAATATGGGGACAAATTCTGCCACAGGAGCACAGGAACAAGGAACTAAGATATAGCGAGTGGCTCCTGGCAACTACTGTTCTTGTCCTGTAGCATTTAGTGCTATTTTCTTTGCGCAAAATGCATCTTCTGGTCATTTTGGGTGAAAGCTTAAGAGGGGTTTAGCTGGAGCTCAATCTGAGTCGAAAAATGTTGTCACTTGTGAGAGACTGCAGAAAAACCAAGACAACCACCATTTGATGAGATAAGCTGTGTTACTACAAACCAAACCATTGTGTGCCTTCTCTCATATTCCAAAGAGACTGGTGGCTTCCCATGTTGTTCCCGCAGCAACATTCAGATCGACAGACTGCCAACAGCCTGCTGGGGAAAGCAGTGCTGGTGAGGAGAGGTGAGGCACCGCTGGGGACTTCACATCCCATCAGCCCTTGCAGCCCTTGCACCCACCCTACAGCGCTCATAATCGCAATGCTGCCCGCGGTCCCATGTAGACAGCCAACAGCCTGCTGGGGAAAGCCGTGCCGGTGAGGAGAGGCACTCCTGGGGACTTCACATCCCATCAGCCCTTGCAGCCCTTGCACCCATGCTACAGCGCTCATAAGCGCAACGCCACCTCGCAACGCAGGACATGCGCGAGGACATGCCCGAGCAAAGCCCGGGCCGAGGGTGGGCCCGTCCACACCCGTCGGAGCCCGGAGGAGGCTGGGCTGGGCCCCCCCCTCTAACACATTCAACTTCAGCTGCTCTCTCAGCCCAGATTTGGACCCGCAGATGGGGAAAAGGAAGTCCACCACTAATGGAGGTGAGCCATCTAATACTTTAGACTCTTTCCTCACGAGGGCCTCTGACACCCTGAATAAGGAGATTCAGATTGTCGAACGCAGACTTTGCATCTGATCATCCTTGTGAGTGCACCCCTAAAGAGCTATTGATTGTGCATGCAGCTGATCCCTCTACCTCCACCTTATCCCCCCAAGATAGTCTCAACTCGCTCGAAATGTATAATTTCCTGCATCGAAGACACAGCCCACTTACCATCGGGACTTGCTGAGCCTCCCTTAAAGAGGAAAAAAGGGGGAGGAAGAACAGCTGTCAGGTCAACCTCCGCTGCCTTCCAAGGAGCCAAAAAAAAAACCCACCCATAACGGACAATTTGTGTTTAAAAATTGAACAGTCATTCACTCGTTTATTACAGCCACTTTTAGACAGATTATCTAGAATTGAGGCTAGCCTAGAGACTTTAAGCTCCATTCGAGAAGGCATGGGTCATTCTAACCGGGTCAGGGCAACGGAGTTGTCCTCACATTCCGACTCGTCCGTAACACCCCAGTGCTCCTCTACTAACGGCCAGGTCAGTTTGGGACCTATAAGAGGGGGTGGCAGTGATCCAGCGGTAAACCAACAACAGATACTCCACTACCATATACTCACCTGGGCCCATCAAACACACATACACATTGAGTAAACCACTGGAGTGGTTTATAGTTTATATTTCTCAAGATTAGTTATTTAATTCTCTTAACTAACCTTTCACTGATCAAAAAGTTATTTCCTCTGGTTGATGGACCATTAGTTGGAACTAGTTGATGGTGATAATTAACTTAACCCTTAACTATTCCTTAGTTTGACGAAATATTCACAGACTCAGGAACGTTTTAAATCTTTATCTAAATTAAAGTGCACGTGAACCATTTAAAAAATACAGTGTAGACACCCTCATTTTAGGATAGGAATTCAATTGATTAAACATCAAACCATATACTTCGGACTCATACAATAATTAATGCTCAGAAAGGGAGAGGACAGAGAGAAAAGTACATTTGCAAATAACATGAAATTATAGTTACCAAGAATGGTGTGAAAGACCAACCCCCTGGCCAAAGGGCTGGTAAAGGTCCCCAGGATAGGTCAGGAGACAAAGACTTCAGGACAGGGTTCAGGACAGGATAGATCACCTCTCTAGAATACCGACGTATTGCGTCGCACCCCTCTCTGACACTCTCTTCCTCCTCGAGATTCTTCCGCAATCTTCTGATCTAACCCAATTAAGTTAGGATAGAAAGTTCTTCTTCAGCTTCTGCATTCGAGTCTTCATCAGCACCTCACAGCATCTCTCCAGCAACCCGACAGCATCCCGAGCTCTGCAATGCAATTCTCTCCTTTCTCCTCTCTTCTCTGATTGACTTTTGACTAACTAAAGCTACCTTAATTATACCTTCGTTTCTTCAGGTTCCACCCACTAAAGTTACAATATCGTAAAAATACGAAATCTAATTGGTCAGGCAAGGGGGATGATCATCACACCATGCTTACATATCACTATACTCTATTAGACTATTGTTCGCAAACCCATCCCCTTAATTTTTATTTAAGATTTTATTCCCATCCACTTCATGTAGCAAACTTGCAACATTTATGACACTATAAAGAATAGAACATCACATCGCTGAACTTTTCACCATCCGTTCCCAGGACATGTCGCTACGAATTGGCCTCCATTCAAATGCCTCGTCATTGACCTTCATAGCTTCACTCTGTAGGAATGCGAAAGTGTTGCGTCATTTCATCAAGTCTGGTCATACGAGAAAGGCCCAAATGCGCACTAATAATAAAGTCAAAAGAGAAATGTTATTTTCACAAAATAAATGGTCTCACTGTATACCTCCCACCTCTACTCTATTCCCGTTCTCTTATTAATATTTTCCCCGCATTAGCATTATTAAAATAGCCTGTTTTAGTTTTAGCTGAGCAGATGCCATGCACGCGAGTCTTCAAGACTCCATTTTAGTGTCTTCTGATCATGTGCTAGAATTTCCCTCCAAACGTTAGCTCGTCATATTGTGTAGATGCAATTGACGCATGCGCACAACAGTTTCCCCGTTTAAAGCGGTATTTGTCCGTTTTCATTGTTATCCGCGTTAGTACACACATAAGCAAGCTTCGCTAACCCGCGTGTTTTATGTGGTGCGTATTTATTATTCACAAGACATGGTTAGTAATTCTGTTAATGAGTTAAATGAGAGGATTGTCCCCGAGCAAGTCTCTTTCTTACGAGACCTTGCTCCATCAATCCCCTCTCTGATGGCATTTTAAGCCATCACCAAATTACCCATCCTTTCCCAGATGCCAACATTAGCACATCTCAGTTTTCTTCTTTTTCTCTCCCTATTTCATCATCTACTTCCTTTCCCTCTAAATCTTTCATCTTTTTGTATAGTTTTCCTTTCATTTCTTCCAGTTGGATTTCATCATATTCTCTCTTTCATTTCTTTCCTCTTCCTTCACTTTCTAAATGTATTCTTCTCTTTTCCTTTCTTCTGCAACATTTACATGTGATCATTACTATCATAACTAATGTTATTATCACAACTACTGGTAAGATTATTTGACCTAGAAAACTTTTCCCAAATTCAGTAAACCAATTCCCTATTGAAGTTATACTCTTTGTTAGTTTTCCCCATACACTGTCAACCTCCAGTTGGGTCAAGTCATTATGCATCCTTGTAATATTTCTAACATACCCTTTAATTTCTTTACTTTTGTCCGGAATATAACACAACAATGTTGAATTTTCAACATACCACAGACTCCGCCCTCTTTTGCCAATAGAATATCAAGAGCAAGACGATTTTGTAAAACCATAGACCTTATCGCAACCATTTCTGTGTTAATCATTAAGAATCCTCCTGCAGTATCTGTAGAAAGACGATCAACTATGGTTGATAATTTACAAATTTTGCGCGAAATTAGAATGACTCCAACTGAGGGTATCAATGCACTAAAAATATCACCTACTATTTCAGAAAAACTAGCTCTTCTTCTCCGTGTTAGTCTATCAGAATTTTCATTGATTCCATTGATTCTGTCCACATGGTAAATTTTTGGAAAAACTATTCCAAAATAACAGCTCCCGTACCATCTTGCAGGTAACCTATATTAGGCATTATTCCCGCATACATAATAAACTCCTGGAAATACAGGATCAGTTCCCCCTTTTAGTCCCCACCCTCCTAGAATTAGGAAGTTGTGTTCACACTCACTGGAACCAATGAAATTGTTATTATAATCTGTCTTTAACCTATGGAGGCAGAATTTTCCCCTTTTCACAAAGTCTAGGGACATCGCAGCATGAGCTTCGCCCTTTGCATAAATTCCCTCTTTCTCAGCCAATGGAGGTACATGGGATTTCTGTTCAGCAGCTTCCTTTGTTAAATCCGGTCTCCTTTCTTCTACTAAATTCCAAAACTCTTTTTCTTCTTCATGTAATATACATGTTAGGTTATCCTTGTGAGCTTGAACTATATCTATTGAACTCATTGTTAAAATGAATTCACCCATGAATTGTGCATTTTTACTACTAACTACTGGATTCATTTTCTTTCTAATAGGTAATTCTGAAAATACTACATCTAAATTTGAATAAAAATACTGAAGTTTCCCGGTTACGTAAAATAAACTTAATATAACACTACATGATACACCATATGTTAGAGGTATATGGTGATACGTCACCCCTTCTGACACTGATGAGGGTAACTTCATTCATACATAACAATCACTAATTTCCATTGTGTTAACATACTGAAATAACAATTTAGTAAACGCATTTAAAGACGAATCATTGTCTGATTCATTATGATAATTTCTCTCATCTTCTACCCCTATTTCTATTTTAGTTCCTTTTACTCTATCTACCTTCTCATTAGTAATTGTACTATTCTTGTTACTTGTTTCTATCAACAAAGGTACTCCTACTGTTAGGAATAACCATACCAATACTACTAATATAATACTACATAAACAGAATCTTGAACATTTTCTTTTTAAACTTCGTTTCGGTCTTTCAGTATTTTCAATTTCTGCCATCTTTAATCAGAGAGAATTTCTTTCTCTTTCTTTTGTCTAAACCTTTCTAAAAATCCAGTCTTTTATTTTAAGGAGGTCTTAATTTGCTTTCATCAATCTGTGCAACATGAACTCTTTCTGATTCTTCACATAAATCTAAGTTTTCAAATTCTTCAAGAATAACATAGGTCCACTCAGGGGCCTTGTATTTTCTGTTCAGAATTCTCAATCTTGGGCTTCTTCTTGTAAGTTTTACTAATGTTTGTTTAGATTGTGTCTGACTCGTGATCTCATTTACTTGCTCTGGTTTCTTTTCTGCCCCTCTTAAATGATATTTTAGTCTCTTCACTCCTACAGGCCAATTGTCTCCTTTTCTAACTCTTTTGACCTGAACTGCACTTTCACCTTCTCCGTCTTCTTCTAAAATTCTTTTATTTTCACTTAATCTAGGCACAATCTGTTTGTGTTCCTCTTCTCTTTCTAAATGTCTTTGTTCTGTATTTTCTGTATTTTGTTCTTCCTCTACTTGCACCTGTTCAGGTCTTATTACAGTTTGTTCTTCTTCAGCCTGAACTTGTTCTTCTAACTCTATCTGATCCTGTTCAGGTCTTATTTCAATTTGTTCTTCTTCTGCCTGAACTTGTTCTTCTAGATCTACTTTTCCCTGCTCAGGTTTCTGAATGGCTTTGTCTATTTTTACCCGAGTGTGTTCTTCTTTCCCTGTCTTTTCCTTTCTACCTTCCTGTCTTCTTAGTTCAGTTCTTCTTCTTGTTTCAACAGCATCAGATATTTCAATCACTGGTATCCACTCTTCCTGACTTGTACTTGGCTGTTCGTCATATAGTTGTCTTTCAGAATCTATCACTCTAGATTCTTCAGTGTCACAGCTTTCAACTTCTGACGTCTCAGCTTGTTCAGTCAGTGACTGCTCTTGTTGTTCAGATGAATGCAAAAGAAACAATTGATGGACGGAATGCTGGACAATGCAAACATTCACCCCCAGTCACAAGGATCTGGGTTAAATCCATCATTCTTTTGCTCACCACACCACCCCAGTTTGGACCCAGCCATATGCAAATCAGTCTTGACCCTGTTCCTTGTGGGAACAGTCCAGCCCGAACTGCCAAGCCAGGTCCTCCCTGGACCGGAAACAAGCATCCTAGGACCGGTTTCAGGGCATCACCCTTCTTCAGCCAGGCTAGCTTGAATCCAGTGGTGTAGTGAGCACGGGACCCACGTCTGGGCATACCCTTCCCACTTAGGGCGACAAATGCAAAAGAAACAATTGATGGACGGAATGCTGGACAATGCAAACATTCACCCCCAGTCACAAGGATCTGGGTTAAATCCATCATTCTTTTGCTCACCACACCACCCCAGTTTGGACCCAGCCATATGCAAATCAGTCTTGACCCTGTTCCTTGTGGGAACAGTCCAGCCCGAACTGCCAAGCCAGGTCCTCCCTGGACCGGAAACAAGCATCCTAGGACCGGTTTCAGGGCATCACCCTTCTTCAGCCAGGCTAGCTTGAATCCAGTGGTGTAGTGATGTTCAGATGGGCGCGGAACTCTTCTGGTATGACTAGCATGAATCCAATTGGGTAAACCTGCACACTTCACTGCTGTGGTAGTGACTAGTATGACTTGACGTGGTTTATCCCACCTGGGTGCTAGACACGACTTCCTTGCGTGTTTCTTCACTAACACCCAATCTCCAGGATTCAAATCATGCGCTTGGTCCGTCTTTCAACTACGTCTTCTCCAACCTGATGAGAGACAGAACGCACCATTTCAGCCAATCCTTTGCAATAGTCCAATACCAGATCATCAGTTATATTCATCGATCTATTTCCAGGAATATATGCTTGTCTCATTGCCCTTCCCATGAGTACCTCATGTGGACTCAATCCCGTTTTTCTGTCAGGAATACTTCTGAGACCCATCAGTACAAGAGGCAATGCATCTGGCCATTTCAGCATTGTGGATGCACACACTTTCCCTAATCTTGATTTGATTGTGCCATTTAGCTGTTCAACTATTCCAGAAGCCTCTGGACGATAAGCACAGTGCAGTTTTTGTTCAATGTTAAATGCAGCACAGATTAATCGAATTATCTCATTATTCAAATGAGGTCCTCTATCTGATTCCAAAGTGACTGGAAAACCGAAACGAGAACTAACTCTCTCAATAATAGTTTGGCAACTGTGAGACTGTCGTTTCTTCTAGTGGGATATGCCTCTACCCATCTTGAGAACAGGCACACTATGACAAGTACATATTTCAGTCCGTTGCAAGGAGGCAACTCAATGAAATCTAACTGCAATCTGGTGATGGGTCCTTCTGCCTTCCCAATCTTTCCCCAACTAACCACTGTCTTCCTGCCTGGATTCTGCTGCTGACAGATTAAGCATCTTTGGCAAAGGCTCTCTGCGACTACCCTAAACTTTGGATTATACCAACTTTGTCTGAATATTCTGATCATTGAGTCCCTGCCAATGTGTGTTGTCCCATGGTATACTCTTGCCATTTGAGAGAGTAGACAGTCTGGCATAACTGGTATTCCATCTAAGTACACCCACACTTCATCTTCTGTTCTTCTTGTACAACTTGATTTTATCCAAATTTCCTTTTCTTTTTCCTCAACTTCTTCCTGTAACTGTCTGACCTCATCCCATGTTTCTGGAACTGAGAAAAACATAAGTTGGCAGCTGGTTTCACCCGTTTCAATCTTTCTGTTAATTGCCATTGTATTTCTTGCACAGTATCGAGCAATTTGGTCGGCATATCTATTACCAGCCGCCACATAGTCATTTCCTGACTGATGTGCAGCACATTTAACAACTGCTACTTCTTTTGGCAATTGTAATGCTTCCAACAAATCCTTTACATTTTTACTGTTTCTGATAGGAGATCCTGAAGAAGTCAGAAATCCCCTCTGCATCCAGAGTTGGCCAAAATCATGCACAACCCGAAACCATATTGACTGTCCGTAAATATGGTTATTCTCCAATTTTTCCCACTTTTGCATGCCTTTGTTAAGGCTACCAATTCGGCTACTTGTGCAGATTTGACTCCTGGTAAACAGGATGCTTCAACCACCCCTGTTACTTTACATACGGCATATGCAGCACTTAATCCTCCTTCTTCAGTTCTTAAACAAGACCCATCTATGAACAATTCATGATCAGCTTCCTTCAATGGTGTTTCCTTTATATCTGGGCGGGGCTTAGTACACAATTCAGTTACATCTAGACAATCATGATCAATCTCATCTTTCACTTCTTCACAACATGGATCTGGCAATAATGTGGCAGGGTTCATTATCATACATCTTATTACTGTCACATTTTCTGCTCCCAGAATCACTCTTTCATACTTAGTCAGCCGACTAGGAATGAGATGTTGTGTTCTCGTTCTTGTCAAAAGAATCTCTACTGAGTGTGGAACGTAGACTTTTACGGGATGTCCCATCACTATGGACTCACTTTGCTCCAGACTCATACAAGTAGCAGCTACTGCTTTTAAGCAGCCAGGTAAGGCTGAAGCCACTAGATCCAAGGTGGCAGAAAAATACGCCACTGGACGTCGACTCAGTCCATGCCTCCGAGTTAAAACTGAAAGTGCACAATTTTCTCTCTCACAACAAAATAATGCAAAGTGTTTTGAATAATCAGGCATGCCCAAGGCTGGGGCCTCACATAAACAATTTCGTAGTTTCACAAAGGCTTCCAAACATTCATCATTCCAATCGATGGGATCTTTCGCTCTTTTATGAGTTAATTGTATCAATGGCTTTGCTAACATGGAGAAGCCATTGATCCACTGCCTACAGTACCCAACCACTCCCAAAAACATTCTCATCTCTTTTTGTGTCTGAGGTAGTTGCATTTCTTTCATTATTTTAATTCTTTCCGGTGTCACTTTTCTAACTCCTCTTTCTATTTTATGCCCTAAATATCTAACTTCTTGTTGACAGAACTGTAATTTTTCTGGAGACACTTTGTGTCCTCCTTCGGCCAAATGGTTCAGTAATGCAATTGTGTCAGTGACACAATCCTCTCGAGTTTTTGATGCCACCAATAGGTCATCAATATACTCAACCAGAACTGATTTCCAGGGCATAATCAATGACTCCAGACACTTATTCAATATTTGATTAAAAATTGAGGGACTCTCTGTGTACTCTTGAGGAACTCGGCACCATGCCAAAATACGATCCTCAAACCGGAAGGCAAAAGGATACTGGCTGTCTGGGTGCAAAGGAATAGAAAAGAATGCTTGGCACAAATCAATTACCATAAACCAACCTGCGTTCCAGGGTATCTGATAAAGAATCACCGCTGGGTTTGGCACTATTGGGCAACAAGGCACTACAATTTTGTTAATTTTTCTCAAATCCTGCACTATCCTATATTTTCCGCTAGGCTTTTCAAGTCCCATGATTGGTGAGTTACAAGGACTACTCATTATTTCTTTTAAAATGCCCTGTTTAATCATTAGGTCAATTTCTGGGGCGATTCCTGCTTTTACTTCTGGACTCATTTTGTACTGTCGTGTGTTTGGGTAAACTGCACCTTCTTTCACCGTCACTTTAACTGGATCTACATTTGACATTAACCCAATATCCTTTCCTGTAAAGTCCCACACGCCTGCGTTTACAGTGGATCTCAACTCTTCAGGTAATTCACTCTGTTATCAATGAAAACATCTCATCTACCTCTGTACCTTGCTTAGCTAACATCATTTTGTATATGACATCTTCATCAGGGGTTTGGAAAGCGACACCATCCGGTGTACAATAGATCGTGCAATTCATCTTGCACAGTAGATCTCTTCCCAACAGATTTACGGGACTGGAATCACAAACTACAAACCAATGCATTTCTTTAAAATTTCCGATATGTACCTCCATTGGTTTTGTAATTGGGGTTCTGATCTGTTGATTTGACACTCCTACAACTTGGATGGACTCTCCCGAGAGGGGTAGGTTTGGGATGTCTGCTGTTCTCACAGTAGACCGGGTAGCACCAGTATCCAATAGAAAAGTGATGTCTTTACCTTCCACTTTCCCATCAACAAATGGACCTGACTGAGCTACCGGCAAGGATGCGCCAAGCACGCACTCCACTTCCTCCCCCCTCAGGCACCGTCATTTCACGCAGTCCAAATTTTCTCCATCATTCTGCAAAAAATATTGTGTAACCACTCTGTTATTCTTACCACTTTCTCCGTGAAATCCGGTGTTCGCACTGTATTTTTGTGCACTCACAAAGTTTGGCATAGGAGCTGATGGCACCTGATACTGTGGAGTAACTACCTGCTGCGGCTGACTCATAAGTACTTCATTCTGCATCTGTGGAATTAAATTTCGATTTGGCCCTTTATTATTCTGAATACTCTTACACTTGTTCTTCCAATGTCCAAGCTTTCCGCACGCATGACAAGAAAACTTCTTCTTCGCTTCCTCTCTATTCATTCGTCCTCTTATTTTACCACCATTCGCCGCTTGATCATTCTGACTCTGCTCTTTTATCTGATTTTGTCTGAGAATTTACTTTATTCTCCTGCTGTTCTGCCAATTTTACTTGTGCCCACATCATTTTCTCTTTTAGCTTTCTTTGCCTTGCCTCAATATCATCGCCACAATATTTTGCATATTTCAGAATTTCGTCAATCGACTTACTCTGCCAGCACAACATGTACTGTTGAATCATCTGACTAATCTCCGGTTTCAGACCATACACAAACTGATACACAAAATGCCCTATATACTCATCACCAATGTTCTCAAAACCACTATACTGTTTTAACACCTGTAACAACCGCTCATAATATGCATGAACGGACTCATTTGGCTCTTGAGTTGTTCTATCTATCTTTACCCAATCTGTCTCTTTAGGAGGGATTTTCCTTTCAGGTAAGTAATTACTTGGTGATATTTCTTCATCACCTCTTCTGAGGGTGCTCCTGTCTTCGCATCCCTAGCATACTCCTCACTTGGCCAATCAACTGTGATCTTACACTCTGTCCACAAATCAGCAGGTACTACAATATCAAATAATCCATCCAGATCCTTCAACAAAACCTTTGAAACCTTCACAAATCTGTCTACCTGTTTATTCCATTCCACTGGTTTTTCTCTCAACCTAGGAAAATCATTCGTAAATGACAAAATATCCTGTCTACTCCAGGGGACATGAACATATCCACCAACAGGAACTTCTCTCATTGGACACAATTTCTCAACCTTATTTGATTCTCTCACTGGAAATGCAGATGATGCTTCTCTTGCTTGTACTTCCTCTTTCTTTCTTATCCACCTAATTCTCCATTTGTCAAAATCTCCCCATTTTCGTAAAATATTCATCAACTCTTTTATCTGTAGTCTCTTACCAGAAGCATTTACACTCTCTAAGTCTTTGTCAGTAAAATCCACTCGATATGGTTTCTGCAACAGTTTCGATTTCCCTATATCTATTCCAATCTCTGAGGCAACTTCCGTTAATTTCTCATGAAATACTCTTGCTCTCCTAGTAATACTCTTACATAAAAATAATAACTCCTCATCATCGTAAACATTCAGTCTTTCTATGCTCACATTGCCAGTTATCATTTCTTCCAATTCTACTTTCAATTACTGATATCTAGAATCTTTGGTTGTGGGGTTCGATTGTCTATTTCCTGTGCCCACCTTTCTATATCTTCAGGGGTAACTACTGTCGAACTTCCAGTTCCTATGGGAACTAGAGATCTCTTTTCTCTCAAATTTATAGGTATAATTCTCTTCGGAGTTTCAGTTAAAGGGTCTACATTCGGGAGATCTATTAATGAAATGACTGATTCACTCTCACTAGTCTGATCATCCGTAATTATTACTTCTTTTCTGGGACTTGCTAACGGAATTGTCACAGTTTGAGGTTTCTGGCAAGTCTTTTTTCTCCATATAATGGTATTACAGAACCAATAGTCACTGGTACTGTCAAAGCTTCAGCATTTAAATTTAATTGGTTTACTTTTTGAACTAATTCTTCTCTAGTTTTATTTAAAGCTTCTCTCTCATTATCCTGCAACACTCTATTAAGTGATATATCATGCAAGATTTGTGGGGTTAAAGGCATTCCTATCACTGGTGCACTTGGGGTAACCTTACTATGTGCTTCTTGATACGGTGGAGGGTTTTTAATCAAAATATCCTCTAACTGCTCATCATCTGATTCGCCATAACCTGTCGTATTCAGGTGTTTTGTTTTTTCTTTACATTTTCCTCCTATCTGTTCTTCAGCCATTAATACTGGATATAAACCCTCGGTCACCACAGCTCTCCTCCAATGCTTCATTTTTTCTCCGCTTGACTCATACGGATATCTAGGTAGAAATCCTCTAAATCTCCGTCCACTTCTATATTTTTCACGATCAAATGCCTCAATTTCCCATTCTTCCAAAGCTTCATACTGTGTCATTCTAGGATTCGGTTCTAGCATATTCATTCGATCTCTCAAATTCTGAAGTATTTTTAAATTAAAAGTAACATGCTCCGGAAAAGCCAAAACACCATCACCTTTAGTATATTCCACCCAATTCTCCAACCATACACACGTGTGATATCCTTTCTCCATCATCATAAAGGAAGCAGGTGTTTTGGGTGGTGGAATAGGAATTCCCTCTCTAGTCATTACAGGCTTGTCTTTCTTAAAGAAATTTAAAATTTTCTTCATTAATGTCATTTTCTTTGGTCTTCCGAACATTTCTGAAATTCGATATAGGAAAGAGTCTTCCGTACATCTTTTAGCTCTATTACCTACGTCGCGTCCTATGTCAGCACGACTCACACCCGCAGTCATATCAGGACTCAACATATAATTCCTTTTCTGACAAATCCTAGCGCGACTCCTATCTATCAACCAATTAGACTCAGGCTCACGCTCGTAATCTGACCAATGCCAGCGCGGCCTTTTGTGACGTCAGTATTACTCCTCACTACTGACCCCTCCTTTACAATCTGCTTCTGTTTCACGCCCGCTGTTTCAACCAATCCCAGCGCAGCTCTCTGTGACGTCAGTATAACTCCGGCGACTGACCCTTCACAAGGTAATACGAAAACTTATTTCTTAATACTTTTCATTAAAATTCTTCGTTAATAACAACATAAAAACATTTGCTACTCTGTCTGTTCCACTAAACAAAAGGATAGATTTCAATTTATTCTTGAGTTTCAGAAATTACTCTTCTTCTTACTGCGAGTAAAACCCCGGTTTACTCTTCATTCAAGCTCAGGAGAACCCGTTACTTCTTCAGTGTCACCCGTATTGGGAAATGAGACCAAAGTTTCACCAGCGAACCCCTTTCGCTACCATCCGCACTCTACTTTTATACAAAATAGTCCCTAGTTTACTACTGCCAGCCCTGCGTAGCTTCTCAGTATTATTCCAACAGACGAGTAACCTCACTGCAGTGTGGCTTCTGTCACCACCCGCTATTCATTTCCCGGGATTCTAGACAACATAAAACAAGACGCTAACTCTTTTTGTTAAACATAAATCAATAATCAATAATCAATAGTTATCACCAAACTAATCAATAATAACCAAAGCTCTGCTACCAGAAAACTGATCCAGCTGTAAACCAACAACAGATACTCCACTACCATATATTCACCTGGGCCCATCAAACACACATACACATTGAGTAAACCGCTGGAGTGGTTTATAGTTTATATTTCTCAAGATTAGTTATTTAATTCTCTTAACTAACCTATCACTGATCAAAAAGTTATTTCCTCTGGTTGATGGACCATTAGTTGGAACTAGTTGATGGTGATAATTAACTTAACCATTAACTATTCTTAGTTTGACGAAATAATCACAGACTCAGGAAAGTTTTAAATCTTTATCTAAATTAAAGTGCACGTGAACCATTTCAAAAATACAGTGTAGACACCCTCATTTTAGGAGAGGAATTCAATTGATTAAACATCAAACCTTATACTTCGGACTCATACAATAATTAATGCTCAGAAAGGGAGAGGACAGAGAGAAAAGTACATTTGCAAATAACATGAAATTATAGTTACCAAGAATGGTGTGAAAGACCAACCCCCTGGCCAAAGGGCTGGTAAAGGTCCCCAGGATAGGTCAGGAGACAAAGACTTCAGGACAGGGTTCAGGACAGATCACCTCTCTAGAATACCGACGTATTGCGCTCTCTGCCACTCTCTTCCTCCTCAAGATTTTTCCGCGATCTTCTGATCTAACCCAATTAAGTTAGGATAGAAAGTTCTTCTTCAGCGTCTGCATTCGAGTCTTCATCAGCACCTCACAGCATCTCTCCAGCAACAGCATCCCTTACTCCCCGACAGCATCCCGAGCTCTGAAATGCAATTCTCTCCTTTCTCCTCTCTTCTCTGATTGACTAACTAAAGCTACCTTAATTATACCTTCGTTTCTTCAGGTTCCACCCACTAAAGTTACAATATCGTAAAGATACGAAATCTAATTGGTCAGGCAAGGGGGATGATCATCACACCATGCTTACATATCACTATACTCTATTAGACTATTGTTCGCAAACCCATCCCCTTAATTTTTATTCAAGATTTTATTCCCATCCACTTCATGTAGCAAACTTGCAACATTTATGACACTATAAAGAATAGAACATCACATCGCTGAACTTTTCACCATCCGTTTCCAGGACATGTCGCTACGAATTGGCCTCCATTCAAATGCCTCGTCATTGACCTTCATAGCTTCACTCTGAAGGCATGCGCAAGTGTTGCGTCATTTCATCAAGTCTGGTCATACGAGAAAGGCCCAAATGCGCACTAATAATAAAGTCAAAAGAGAAATGTTATTTTCACAAAATAAATGGTCTCACTGTATACCTCCCACCTCTACTCTATTCCTGTTCTCTTATTAATATTTCCCCCCCATTAGCATTAGTAAAATAGCCTGTTTTAGTTTTAGCTGAGCAGATGCCATGCACGCGAGTCTTCGAGACTCCATTTTAGTGTCTTCTGCTCATGCGCTAGAATTTCCCTACAAACGTTAGCTCGTCATATTGCGTAGATGCAATTAACGCATGCGCACAACAGTTTCCCCGTTTAAAGCAGTATTAGTCCGTTTTCATTGTTATCCGCGTTAGTACACACATAAGCAAGCTTCGCTAACCCGCGTGTTTTATGTGGTGCGTATTAATTATTCACAAGACATGGTTAGTAAATCTGTTAATGAGTTAAATGAGAGGATCGTCCCCGAGCAAGTCTCTTTCTTACGAGACCTTGCTCCTTCAGCAGGACCATAGATCCTCACCAAGGAGGTATGACTGCTGGGGGCCATAAAAGACCTGCCCAACCTCCAACACAGCTAGTCACCCACCCACCCACCCCCTCAATTTATTCATGCAAAATGGCACCCAGTGCCCCCTTATTGTCAAATGTGGCACCTACAGGAGAACATGAACTGGCAAATGGGGGCCAAGCATCTTGTGACTCAAGACTAGAACTTCCCCCAGCCGCCTGTCCCTATGTGATCGTTTTGGTGAATGTTCCCAAACTAGATAACACACAGAAAGAAACTACGGAAGCTTATTTCTAAAGCATGCCATTGGATCTGCAAACACGGGGGGAGATAGTTTCTCGCATCTTAATGGCAAGAAGGGTGGCCTGGGTAGGGGACTCAATGAAATCTATTAAGGGGTACTGTGTGGTTGTTAATTTTAATTCATACCACTAGGTTCAACAACTTTTCACTCGCTTAGCCGCTAGTCCCTCACAGAACAGCCAAATGTTTATGTTGCCACTTGTTTTTTTTTATAAACCTGTTAGGCCTACCTATTTGGGAGCATGCTCCCCCGATACCACCCAGAACAATTATTATGAGCCCCCATATCTTTCACTAGGTCGACCTTTCACTCCCTTCCCCATTTACAATCGAATCAGTGACTTAACAGATCTAGATGGCTGCGATTGACAGCGGGGGAACAGCAGTGGCGTAACAAAACTTGAGGGGGCCCCCCTGCAAAGCACAATGAGGGGGCCCCCCCCACCAGCGGTCCGGCCCACCACCTACCACTTTGTCCCACCGACAAAAATAAGCAGTCACCTAAAGCTGTATTTTCAGCACTTATCTGTGCATACTTCGAACTGCAAATATAAATAGAATGCACTTCAATTGTGTTCTCGGGCTGCCTGAATGATGAGATCCATGACTGATAATTAAAGGGAACAAAGCCAGAAAAGTCACATTACAAATTAATACATACTTTTTTATTTATAAGCCTATTTAGTGCCAAGACGAGGTCTTTCCAAGCTCTTTAAACACATGGCTGGCATTTTTCTTTTGGCAACCCTACTTTATATTCCTTTTCATGAAATGCATTCTCACACTACAGCAGTAAATGTAAATTTCAAATGCAAGGAATAGGCAGAGTGGGGGCCCAGGGGGTACTGGAACCAGAAAAAAACTAAGCCTCGGTAACTAGTTTACAAAGGTATGTTGACTGTGCACCTCAGATAGAGCGTACAGCTGACTGTTGTGGTGCACTGTAGCACCCAACAACACTTTTCAATAATGTACATCACACGCAGACATGTAATAGCGCTCACTGGGTAGAGCTTATATAGCACATAGCTCAGAAATACCATATAGATGGATGGCACGCAGCTCCCAAGAGCATTGTAAGTAGTTTAAAACACACGCAAGCATCGAACAGAACGCTCTGGACAGACCTTGCATACACCCCACATAGCGTAGATATACTATACAGCTGGCTGCAATGTGGCCCCGAAGAGCACTTTTCAATAGCATGGAACACACACAAACTTCCAACACAACACATTAAATAGAACATTTTGCTTACATCTAACTAAGCACAGACATGGCATTTGGGCCGTGGGCCATATTTTCCAAAGAATGCATTATATAAACATAAATAACGTACCATAACATGTAATTGCTGCCCCTATAGTTGTGTAGCTCTATCTATAACTTGGTCATCAGAATGTGCTACAACAAAGACGATGATGCTGGGCTGGTAAACAGGAGAGAGGGCCAGCACATCTTCACTATTGAGAGGCTCAGAAGTGCACCATTTAATTTATGAGGCAGGCCGTCTGCCCGCAGTACTGATATGAGGCAACTGGTGCACCCATGCTGCAGCTGCGTGCTACAACTACTGCACTGATGGCCCGAACTCTACGCCACTCTACTCTGTGCCACTTCACTTTTGGGTAGAGGTGAATCAGTGAGTGAGGTGCCCCAGTACTGGGCTAGAAGTGCCAGCTGCAGATCAGAATTGATTGGGCACATATGCAACTCGGAGTGGATCTCTGTATTGGAATTGCAGAAGGGGGCTGTCCTACAGGCCAGACACATGCTGGGAGAGTGGCCAACTAGATGCTGAGCTCAGGGGTCATCCCCAGAGTGCAAGTGTCACGGCCCACTCTAAACATATCCCAGAGTGCTCTGCAAAGCTGAGACTCCCCCACCATACCCTGGGTGCTTGCCCTCTGCTGGCCCCATGCTTGCGTCAGGGGTCAGGCACACTAGGGCTCCTCCACAACACAAGACCTAAGGGAATGCTGGAAATTAGCCCAAACTAACAAAGACGTCCGTGGACAGTCTTCCTGCTCAGTCGGAGGCTGTGCACATATTTCACAGCATCCATTTACAGGCCTCAAAGCACACTGAGTAAACAACTGGTAGGCTCCATTTACAGCCTCAGAGAAGGCTGTGCACACAACCGACTGCATCCATTTACAGGCCTCAAAGCAGGCTGAGCAAACAACTGGCAGGCTCAATTTACAGTCTCAGAGGAGGCTGTGCACACATCCGACTGCATCCATTTACAAGCCTCAAAGCTATCTGCATAAACAGCTGGCAGGATCCATTTACAGTCTTAGAGGAGGCTGTGCACTCATCTGGCAAAATACATTTACAAGCCTCAAATGAGGCTGCTTAAACACCTGGCAGGATCCATTTACTCCCTTAGAGGAGGCTGTGCACACATCTGGCAGCATTCATGTAAAGGCCTAAAAGGAAGCTGCGTACGTCTGCAGCCCTCAGAGGATACTATGTACAGCTGGCAAGGCCTGTTAAGACCTTAGAGGAGGCTGTGAACACATCTAGCAGGGACCACTCCAGGCCTCAGAGGAGGCTGTGAGCAGAGCTGGCAGTATCCATGTCCATGCATCAGTGGAGGCTGTGCACAGCTGGTTGGACCTCTTTACAGGCTACAGAGGAGGCGCCGTTTTGGCACCTGTATAAGTGACCATAAAACAACACACTGTCTGTTGTAGGTATTTAGCATGGGGTGTGGTTAAGATTTTGAAACAGATCAAAAAGGAGTCCATTCACAAACTGCATTTTGTAGTACATAAAGTAGTACTAGGTAGTACTTCTCATGTACTATAAAATGCTATTCACAAACCTACAAGAAGAGCCCTCCATACCTCCTATCTTTTCTATGTCGAGATTTCTGTAAAAGTGTGAAAGGTATCCGCACACATAAACCTACGATTTAGCTGTAAATGTCAGAGGGACAATGGAAAGCTGCTGAGAAATGAGCAATAGTTACTACTAAATAGGAGGGGTTCAAGGAGCAGTAAAGAGAAGTTTATGGGTGTAAGGATGGGCTAAGGGGGGGTCTGCTAACACAAACACACAGTACTTTCTTATCCTGTTTGCTACAGAATAAACAACAATCATTCTGAGCCCCCAAATCAACCGTCTCTGTCACAGTGCAAACGAAGGCAGAAGGCCCTAGCTCAAGAAGAGACAGCACTGTCTCCTGAGAGCTGTGAGCCCAACAGCAGCTCCACACTATGGCCCTCTTTACGAGGGACTCCAGATGAGGTGTTATCATCCTAATAATGAAGTGTGCTGGAATTCCTCGGTGCAATGCGCCCCCACTATTAAGAAAGTTCCCATACGGAATGGGGTAGAACTTGGAAATTGGTGTTTCTGCAATGATTTCGACATGTTTTTCCATATTCTGGGCGGTGCAACCCAGGGGTCCTAATGCATACAAGTACATACATCCTTATATAAGCACATATCTAAAACCCATTGGCGAGGAGACATTTACCCCAGCAAATAACTGGGTCAAATGGATACATCTATGCACATAACGCAGAACAAAGATGTAGGACAGCATTACATTAATTTTACTTTCACTTTAATCGACATTACCCATTACTAAATTCGACACAACCAAAATTCTACCTGTCATACACAACTAAACAAAGAGAGCCATATGCAACTGGTCACTGTTAAACCCGGGACCCCGTGACAACGATGCCCAGAGTAGTAGTCACCCATGCTAATGGGAGAAGGCACTATACAAATACAACGAACATAAATTCAAAATTGGAGGCACTGCCTTTTGTTTCTGTTTGCAAAATCTGGCATCAGAAAGTCAATCACCAGCACATAGTGTAACACAACGTTGTAGCCCACAGACATGCATGTTGTGCTGCTGTAAGACTCACATAGGAGGAATATGTCACTCCTCAGTATCGTGAAACAAATGCGATATTACACTGTCCAGTTGTGCACTTATAATTCCAATGCTTACAAGAACAAGCTCGTATTTCCTAAATCAGACTACAGGAAGGCTCTTTCTTGTCTGGCGTTACCAGAGCTCTAGGCCTATGTCGATTGTTCCTGAAAGGTGTCTATTTATACACTGAGAGGTCGGAGCTAGAAAGGAGAGATGGGCGCGATGAATCAATAAGTGTGTTTTTATACAAATATACACACATTCCATTGAAGACATGGAGGTTGAAAATTATGCCATGTGAGACAACTTTTCAAACTTGAGAATGTGTAGGCGACAGACTGACTCACCTGAGGCCTGGTCTGCAGCTTCAGTTGCAAGCGCGAGCGGGCGGCAGAAGACCGGGCAAGGCATAGCTGCCAAGGTTTCATATTGCTATGTGTGACATTTTCATAATTTCAGTGAAATTATGAGTGACATTCAACAACTATGAGTGATACTTTCTAGTGAGCAAAATCAAGCAAAGACGAGGGAAACATATACATAAATATCAGAAATCACACTAATTTTAGCAACGAGAAACTTGAAGATCTTAAAACTAGTGGAAAGCACCAGAAATGGAAGGGCACTAGTGCCCGTGTAACCTGATGGTAGTTAAACAAATATGTAACCATAATATTAACAGCCTACACGATTGGTGATGTGAGCACAAGCAGAATGAAAAAATTGCTTCTAAAAATTGCTGAATTCGATTACAGGTTCAAGCTGAGTCTGTAAAATTAAATGCATTTGCAATCCATCCAAGAAGGTCGGATATTACAGACCTGATAGTAACTGAGCCCGCGTCGACGACCAGTCTTCAGCAGTCCGGTCTTGTGGGGGAGGCGGGGCGCATCATGATGAAGGCACTGGCAGCACGGGGGGCATCATGATTAGAGGCACTGGCGGCACAGGGGGTGGGGGGTATGACTGGCGGCTAACGCAGCGGCAGGTTGCAAAACTTAACTTCAGAATCTTAACTGCCGCCCGCTCGTGCAGGCAAATGGATGATGTTGCAGCCCTGTGACGTCATCACGTCACGTGACTGCCGCCGCGGCGCAAAAGCCAGCGATAGCCACGGAGCCCAGCCTGGTCGATGACATTTCATGCAAACGTTAAGAAATTAAGTACCAGGGCAGAGCAGCAGTGAACTGCACAAAGTACAGCATTCTGTCACACACACTGCAGCTGCCAGAGAAGCGCGTGTCTGTGCTTTGCTGAAAGGTTAGCGTTGGCAATAATGAAATTAAGGCTGCACCAAAGTGCGTGAGGGCGGCCTTAATATCACGTTTTTATGTATTTGGTAGCCACATGTTTTAATGCGCTGGCTGCGCGGCCGCGGAGGGGGCCCCTGGAGCGCGGGCCCCCCCGCACCGCGGGGGCTGCGGGGGCCTGTGTTACGCCCCTGGGGAACAGGAGCATCTCTAATCCTGCTCAAAGCCACAGAATATCAGGGTCCGAATATCCCATATCTCCCATTACTATATCTATTCATGCATCCAATTACAGAGATCACGCTAAATTAATTTCCAGGAATATAGCTGGATTGAGATCTAAAATGTACGATCCAGATTGGCTAGCAATTGTCTCCAATTATGATCTGATTTGTCTCCAGGAAACATGGGAAACGGGACCCATTAATCTAGATGGCTATTGTTCTTTTCACACCCCTGCTCACCCGTCTACTTCGGGCCACGCCAGGGGGGGGATTTTAACTCTGCTAAAAAACACTTCAAAACTAGCAGTTCTGTTATCTCATAACGAATCTCCTTACAACCACTTTCTCCATCTTAAAGGCAGGGGTGGCAATACAATTTTATTAATCAATTTTTATAATAACAATTTTGACATCAATATAAAAAACCGGTCGTTGATACGCTGGAAGGTGGACATCAGCATCAGTTTTAACACCCTCAAACAGCCTTCAAAAATCTTATGGGTGGGCAATTTTAATGCTCACTGCTGTGCCTTTACAAACAAAACAGTGTGTGGTATGTATAATGAATTAGGCAACCACATCCCACATTTTACGCACAATTCTTACTGCGATGCTTTGAATAGACAGTTTTTTAATAATGACTTAGAAATCATAAATCCCATAGACACCAGCTCTGGTATTTTAAAAAACACATTTGGCTCGGACATACAGGGTTCGACCCTAGATTATTTATTGGTCTCATTGTCTTTTAAAAAGTTTATCTTTAAAGTTATAATTATGTCATTTGGTTTCAGTGATCATGCCGCCATAATCGGTGACCTGGAATGGGAGGGATCCTATTTGGAGCAGACGAGGCACGTCAAACCCATGATAGCTAGGAAAAATGGGATTATTCTCAAATTGGCGATGGTAGACACAGCAAAAATTGCTCCAGTCGTGGTCGGGAACAGATCTAACGATATTATGACCTGCCAGGCGGCGAACCCTCATCCAACACAGGTAACCATGGCCTTTGACAGATATTATTTGAGGTCAAACAGGCCTTACCTAAGAAAAGACCAACATCTAACGCGTCAGGCCCTAAATGGTTTGATCATTCATGCACTAAGGGCCTGATTCTGATGCGGGTCGGAAAGCTTCCGACCGAATCGGTTTGGAAATGGTTTCCGACCCACTCGGATCGGGAGAGTCCGACCGACGGAGTACGATGGATCCGGATGCTTCCAGATACCATTTGGTTGGACTCCCATTGACTTCAATGGGAGCAAATGTTCCTAACCGCATCATAATTGGGCCCTGGGTTGGGAAGACACGTTCCCGATCCGATTTGGAAGGAGCAAATGCCATTAGGAGGCCTTCCTAACCGCATCAAAATCAGGCCCTAGGTGGGAATGCTTTCCTAACCGCATCAGAATCAGGCCCTTAGTCTCTATCAAACCTACACCAGGCCCTTAGATACATCCCTAGAGATTTGGAATTAGTTAAGATTCTGTGCCTCCGTTATAAAGAGGCAAGGAAGCAGAGAACCAAAACCCTCAAAGAAGAAGCCTGGGACCAACTGCATCAAGCAGCTCTTTCAAATAATGCTAGGGACTTCTGGAGAGTGATCAACGCCCCATTCCTCAAATCTTCCGATGACCCAAGTATAGACTGTCACGTGGATGAGGAATCCTGGATTGCACATTTTTCTTTAATATTTAATTAGGCTTTCCTGTTTTCAGTTTATATTTTTGGTAAATTCTGGTGGTTTTTTTTTCAGTGTTTTTAATTCCTTTAAAAAACAGTGATTATCAGTGGTTACACATTTTCGTGCCATTAAAAACAGCAGAAACAGTGTTTTTCCAGTGTTTATGGAATGTTAGTGCATGTGTATAGACAGCGTGTGTACAGGGTATATGAGGTCCAAATAAATTTTTACAAATCAAACTTATTGTAGTACACCATACAATACTTCTTTGGTGAGTCTTTGGTCATGCGCACTCGCTCTTTCCTTCCTATGTAAACGTTCATCTGTGAAAAGGCCCTCTCAACATTGGCACTTGAGACTGGCAACACCAAAACAGCCAGTACACAATTTGCTAACTCTGGCCAATGACAAAGCTTTCCATGCCAATACTGGAGCACCTGAAGATCGTGATTCTCTAGGACATGTTCTGCAACATATGCGTAAAATGTGGCGCATTTGCCCTCAGTTATTGAAGCGATCAAAAATGAAGCAGTACTTTTCAAAGTCTGGAGAAAATTCAGAAGGGATCTAGAACTTGTGCAGAGTACCTCAGTGAGGCTTCATTAACTTCAAATGCCATGGTTGGTGAAGGGACATTTCTATGCATCATTGCAAGCCATTTCCCATATACTGTAAAATAAAATTTCCTGAATTGCTCCTCAACATTTCTTTGCTTACCAAGTGGCAAGAATTCTAATATGGAGCATGTTGCAGTGTCAAAGTCACTAAAAGTGCTGCCCAGCCTACTCTCTAGGAGATGTTTCACATCTACACCAATTACCCTGAACACTTGGTAGACAAGGGCGTTTTCAGACTTTAGTATTTTGATTATGTCCACTACAGTAGTCATGTTTTCCTGTAAAACCTTAAGCATGCAGTAGACTGTACTTTTTCACATCACTATCAATATGTGACCAAAGATCATCAAATTTCTTGCCTCTTGGTAGGTCTTCATACAACTTTTTCATATACATAGCTGAATTACTGCAAATACAAACAATATCACTCCAATTTTTATTGAACTTGGTAGGAACTTTTTGCAGCAGCATTCCAAGTGACACTGCATTGCATGTTTACCAAACGTCTGGTGTCATGTTTTCACCACTATCTCAGATGCTGGGTGACAACACTCTTTTCACATATACCTGTCACTACACCTGGCATTGAATTTTTAAAGGCTGGGGTGTTTGGCAATTCACCTAAAATCAATACTGACTCCCTAGAAAAGGGGGCTGATGTATCAAAGAATTTCACCCATTCTCTGTTAGTAAGTAAATGTGATGGTACATATTTGGAAAGATTCTTATGAAACCAGCCATTTTACCTATCAGTGAAATCAAATATAGCCAAAACATCAAATATGATTTTGATATTTCCTGATCCTCTACAGTTTATAAAATAACTAAATAAGACCTAAAACATGCTTCTAAACACTGCATCTTTAGACCAAAGACCACAAAACTGAAAAAAGCAGAAGGAAGAAGAAACAATATTTTAGTGACATCCCTAAAAAACAAAACTCAAGCAGAATAATGTTAGCCCAGTATTTCTTGCTGCTGCCTTGTATAATAAAGTTACATTGTATTGGCCCCTTCAGGAAGAAATAAAAATGACACTTTCACTCATCTTTTCCTTTCTTTGAATGGCACTTAGTTTGTGGTTGTGAAGGTGTTTTTTTCAGTGTTTATATGTTTACACTGATGATGGCTATTTTCCTTTCGGTGGGGTGTTATCAGTTATTATAGGTTTAAAGCTAAAACCAGATAGCCTATATTTAATACAAATGCAGAGGGAGTGGCTAGCCAGCAGGTACTCAGTACCTCTCCCATAAAGTCTCCTCTAACTTTTAATCTATATGAGATAAGAGAGGCCCTATCGCAGTCCTCCACTAATAGAGCTCCCAGCCCGGATGGCACACCGATAGACCTTTTCATGGAGCAGCCTGATCTATGGGGACCAGTGTTGACCAATGTTTTTAATACTATTGCTATCGTGGGCCCACCGGACTCATGGAAGAAGTCAATTTTAATCCCTATCCACAAGAAAGGAGACAAATCTGAGCCCAAAATAAATAGGCCAATCTCTCTCCTGGACAGCACCGCTAAACTGATGAGTCGTGTTTTATTAAATAGGTTAGAGGAATGGGCTACCCATATTAATGTCCTGATTCCGGTGCAATATGGGTTCAAAAAGGGGAAAGGCACTGAGGATCAATGTCTCAACCTAAGCTTATTAATTGCCAAGTATACCCAGGTAAAGCAAGAAAAGTTATATTTGGCATTCATGGATCTATCAGCAGCATTTGACTGTATTGCACATCATCATCTGTGGAGGATAATAGCTGAAATGTGCATTGACGAGGGCATAATTACTTTTATTAGGCAGCTCTATTCCTCTGCTTCAGCCTGTGTCCATTACGGGAAGCAGGGAAAGTGCACTAGGTTGTTCCCAATTAATATGGGAGTTTGCCAGGGCTGCATACTCGCCCCATTTCTTTTTTCCATCTACACGAATGGGGTGGAATCACCCCTGTTGAACTCAACAGAGGATGTTCCCAAGATTAATAATATGCGCACCCCAATTCTGCTTTACGCAGATGATGCAGTGTTAATCACCCTGGAATGTCATGCCCCTAGCTCTGCGCAAAGAAACAAATTATATTCAATTTCGTAAATCCTTGAAGACATGGCTTTTCAATCAATAGCCTGCTGCCTTGTTTAACTCTGTCTCTGATCTGCTTTCTGCACCGGGAAACCCTTTTTGGGTAGCTGTTGCGCATTATAAGTTTAAAAAAAAAATAATAATAAAATAAATAATCACCCGCACGGGCCGAAACTTACAGCAGTTACTAGAAATCTACACAAGTTATATGAGTGGCCTAGGCCTAAAAACTAATGAGACAAAGTCCTTTGTTTTAATTACCGGGCGTAAAGAAAGAAGGGTTCCAAATTTTTATATAGCAGGATGGAAAATAGCCCACACTGATACCTTTTCTTATCTTGGGTTAACCTTTGATAGACAACTAACTTGGACTAACATGATCATTAACAGGGGTTGATTGATGGAAAAGAGTATTATCGCCTTAAATTCTTTCATAAAGAAACTGGGTACGAAATCTCCCTGGTCAAAAAGGTCTATTCTGCTAAATCAATATTAGTTGCAACTTATGGGGCAGGCATTTGGGGATTCACTAATTCCCATAGTCTCCAGACTATCGAGGATACTTTTTGGAAAAATCTTGTTGGTCTCCCAGCAAGTTGCTCTAATTTTACCTGTCATACAGAATTGGATGTCCCTTATATCAATGACATAATAAGGCTGGCATCAATACTATTATGGCACTCGATAAGGAGAAGAGAATCCGTGATCCTCACACAGAGGGTAATAGAAGACTGTCTCTCCCTCGAATATGCCCACAGGATCCCGTGGTTAACATACATCAAAAATAGTCTCATCTCCCTCGGTTTAGAGCATCTATTTACATCCCCAACAAATTGCATCACTGTTTCTAAAAAATAAATTAAGACTCTATTCCGTAAATAAAGGGCAATTGAGAGAGTCAAATTGAATTGCCTAAAAGCGTCCAATTGATCAGGAAGGTGCAGCCCTATATTTACTCTCTGTGACAAAGTCACGTCACCGATTTATTTTAGTGAGGTTTTGATTGAATTTTATCCCCTGTATGTTCTCCTATCCAGCAGGAATCTACTCTATCCTTGCTCTCCCTCCCTGTCTGTGTGATGGCATTTCTTCTCAATCAAATTTACATATCTTTTTCTTTTGTAAATTTTATAAGGAACATCGTAATAGATTTATTCGGCCACTCATGCGTAAATACAACTTTACCCAATGCCGTCCAGGAATGTACTTTTTACAATCACTGCCCGATCATCTAGTATGTTATTCCGTGCCCTCTTTTTTACTTCTCTCATGGAAGACCAGACGACTGTGTAACATCCCTAAATGAATTGTGTGTTTTTATCTTGTTTTTAACTGATTTTTTAGATGCCTGTTTCCTATTTACTGCTAATATTTGCACTATGAAGGCTGTATCTTTTAACGTGTATTTTTGTACTTTTATGATCTTATCATTTAAGAATCGAATAAAGTGATCGACTGACTGGGTGAAAGGGTGTATTTTGCCCTAAGAAAATGGCGCTAAATGCTGGATTATGCTTCCCACATAATTACACATAATTATGAGTATTTTTGTTGTAATTACTCTAGAGAGAATTACGCCAGTTACGCCCACCCCAGGTTTTCCCCTGTGTTCAATATGGAATGGAATGAACCCAAAGGGTTTTAAAGTGATAGTTCATAATGGGAAACACTGACTGAAGAACCAAGAAAGAAACTCATGGGACAAAGAAGAGCCAGTTTTTAAGATGCTTGAGGAACAGGGGGAAAGAC
Organism: Calotriton arnoldi; assembly: GCA_963921515.1. Lineage (NCBI taxonomy): Eukaryota > Metazoa > Chordata > Amphibia > Caudata > Salamandridae > Calotriton > Calotriton arnoldi. Next base: position 538,624 of record CAWUFW010008579.1, on the reverse strand, counting down.
TCCAGAACAGCAATTTAAGCAGGCATAGTATTCCACAAATTAGCTGAGAGGGAGCATCCCCCCCCATCTGGTTTTACAAAACCTGGGAACAATCACCCTCCTGCTAAAGGATGATCTGAGAAGTCTGTAGGGAGTATACCACTGGAAGGATGCTCTAAAATGCACTGGACCTTTATGATGGAGAGCAAGAAAGACCATGCAAAGGGCTTTGTAAACTACTCACTTTCTAACTGGCAACCAATGAAGGGAGCAATTGCCATCCCTCACCGAAAGATGTTTAGGCATTTTTAAAATGAGGCGGGCTGTTGCATTCTGAATCACCTGAAGCTTGTTCAGGGTGAAATTGTTGATATTAAGATATTAATATATAGAGCATTACAGTAGTCTAAACGTGATGTTATCAGGGCAATGACTACTGATACTCGAAGTTCTGGGGGGGATTAAATAAAAGATTTTCTTCAAAGTCCTGATGATAAAAAAAAAAGTGCTGGTGGTACGACTGACCTTTGAGTCAAAATTGAGCAAGCTGTCAAAGATGACCCCCAGATTTTTCATGATTCAACTGGGGTGGTTAAAGGCCCACAGGTCTCCGGCCACCATAGCTTAGACCAGACCGAGTGCTGAGCCCTGAACACAAGAACCTCATTTTTCTCAGCATTCAGTTTTAGACAGTTATTATTCATCCAGAGGCTTTTGTCGTTCATACGCTGTTTTGATTTATCTGCTACCAGCGGCAGATTGTCCGAGACAGAGACAATAATTTGTGTGTCTTCCTCATAGGATAGCACTTGGATACCGAATGAACACACCAGCTCAGCAAAGGGGAGAAGTTCAGACTAAAAAGAGCGGGGCTGAGGTATGCCCCTGCGGTACCCCACAGGGGAGCCTTTGCTCTGAAATCTCCACTCCGTACTTTTTGGACCCTGTCCATTAGGAATAAACAAAGGAGGTCCAAGGCACTGACCCTCACAACTTGCAGGAGGCGTTGGACTAGGCAAAGGGGTGATGTAGTGTTGAATGCCACCGACAAATCAAGCATCGTCAGATGGCAGCACCACCCTTGTCGACCTGGCCCCGGATGGAATCAGATGTGGCAGCAAGAGCATTTTTGATACTGTGTCCACTCTTAAAACCATTCCTGAAGGGATCCAGGTGCTCGTGAGTGTTGATAAATTTACCCAGCTATTGGCTGATATACTTTTCTAGCATTTTTGCTGGAGTAGGCAACAACGAAATGGGACAAAGGTTTTTAGGTCCTCCAGGTTCCCATTAGCTTTCTTCTGCAGGGGAATGACAATGGCTTCCTTCCATAGACTGGGATACACTCCTGTTTTTAGTGTATGGTTGAAGACTTTTTGCAGAAATGTTGCAATACGATCCAGAGCAAGTTGTAAAATTCTGGGGGGGACAAGGATCAGCGGGAGATCCTGATTTCATGTTCATGACATAGTCTTTGACTTGGAAAGCCGAGATAGGGGGAAACACAGAAAGTACAGTGGAATGAGTAGTGCCAGACAAGGTTTCTGAAGGGACAACCCCTCCTTCATTAACATTGAATTCTGAATATATCTTAAGGATTTTATCTCTAAAATATAAGGCTACTTTATCACAAAAACATTTTGAATTCTCTATACGTTTTTGGACAGTGGGGTTGGAGAGCTCCTTCACCACCTTGAAGACTTCATTCAAGGAATTACTTGCTGATCTGATTTTTATTAGCATATGAAGACGATTTTGCTGCACAAATAGCGCATTTATAAATGAGTAATAGCTCTTCACACTTCTATTTATCGTCAGGGGCCACATTTGCCCTCCATTTGCATGCGTGCCTACGACATTGCTGTCTTTGGTCTTTAAGTTCAGTTGAAAACCATGGGGCAGATGCTTTAGCCCAGTGCAAATCTTTGTTTTCAGTGAAGCCACTTTGTCTACCGCTGACTTGACCCATCCTACAAAAACTTCTGCAGAATGATCCTGCAGGTGGACATTCCCCAAAATGGAATTTTTGAGGGCCATATCCATGTCTGCCATCGTAATTCTCCTCCAATTTCTGTACGACACAGACTTACCTTGCTTCTGTGCAGTACTAGCAAAAGAGGAGGGAACTGAGATTCTGAAAGTCACTGCCCGATGATCAGCCCAACTCAGAGGGAGAATGTCCCCAACAACTAAGCCCATATAGTTGGTAAAGACAGCATCCAAAGTGTGACCAGCAATATGAGTGGAAAATTTAACCACCTGAGTGAATCCGAGGTTAGCCATAATGTCAAGAAAGGTGTTCGATTCATTACAGGTGTTATCTTCAAAATAAAAATTTAAATCACCTTGTATCGTAAAATTTGTGTTAGCAAGAAAAGGTTCCAAACTTACCCCAGGCCTCGGAAAAATAGGTTTGAGGGCCTGAAGGACAATAGTCCAGAAGCCTAGAAAAATGATTTTTGGGATGGTTCTTAATCTGAACCGCCTCACCTCGCAGGAGTCTTGCAGGCTAAAGCTCACTGGTTCTAAAGTACAGTTAATCGAATTCCTTGATATTGCCACTAACCCGCCACCCCTTCTAACGGGACGGTCTAGACTAGAAATAAAATAACCTGGACGGACCGTTGTCTCCAAACCTGGCCCAGAGTCCTCTTTAGCCGAGGTTTCTGTAATGAATAAGCAATCTAAACACAAAGATTGAATCAAATCGCAGACTTCCAATTTGTGTTTAATCAGAGTGCCCGCTGATTAAAAAAGCACTTATAATCTCCCTCTGTATGTCAGATCCCTTCACAGTGGCCTCCACCCCTTCATTCACAATAAAAGCAGGCAGATGCAAGTCATCAGACAAATTAGTGTGCCAAGTACAATTAGAAGACTGACTTAATATTTTGTTGTCTAAGTTGAGGATGATACACCCCTCACTCTTACCTTTAGGACGAAACTCTAGTAGCTTTGACCGAGAGTACCGTGTATGAGTGAAATCTTTTAGGGTTATTTACAAACCGGCAGCATTCCTGGCCCCTGGTGACATTCAGGCCCCTGGTGAACTTTCGTCGCGCCAGCAGCGTTTCTGCGAATTGGCCGCCTTTTTATAGCAGATCAGGCACATCACCAGGTTGCAGCAACTAGAGTGCTGATCTGCTCTCTCTCAGTGGGCGAGGCAAAATGGCTGCCGAGGAGAGAAACGAGTGGAGAATATTTAAATCTTGCATACAATTGAACAAGAAATCATTGATAATAGGAAGAAAACCACAAAAGGTAGGATGACTTCACAGCAATAGGAGGGGAGAACAAGGGGATCATTAGGTAATTAGGATCCCATATTAAAAAACTTTATGTATTTTCACCCTTCTTTAGTATATCAACGATAGATCCATAGGAGTGTGGGATCATACTGGGAACTTTAAAGAAAAGGAAAAATTTGAGTCCCAGCTACAGCAAAAAGTGATGATGTGTACTGGATTGCCACACTTGAAGCAAAAATAGATAAATATGAAATATAAAGAAAAAGAGTGATTGGAGAAACGAATGATGGAATGTGAGTGATGATAAAAGAGTAAGAATGTAGAGATACCCAAAATCACTGAGATGTACTTACCTGTGTGGGTTGGGTGTGGAGACAAATAGAGTAAACTAAGGCTAAGTGTAAAAAAGAGAGGAAAAAATTTATGGTTATAGGTCATATTCATCTTACTTTTGATTTTATGTTTTATGTTTTCTCTACATAGACAAGATAACTTTGTAACGGTGTGAGACATCTATTTTTCCTGAAGAAGGTGGTTGTGAACAATAGGAATCCACCGAAATGCGTCGATGCAATAATATTTCTGCGCTAAATCGATAAGGCATTGATTGAAATTGTAGAGTTTAATCCTTTTATATAACTATGCACTTTGATCAATGATGTAAAGTGATTAGTGACTCTGTAATGACAAATGTGATTGTCTAATGCATTCTCCCTTTTTATGTTTTAATGTTTTTATATATCTATGTACTTATATGAAGTGTTTATTTAGTGGTGTATAGAAAATACTCCCTACTTGGGTGACAAGAAGAAATCAAGTATATTGTACTCTTTTTTATTTCACAAGATCGAGGTTTATGGTCACTGTATTGACGATAATAATTTTATGTCCTTGTATGATGAAAATCTGACCATACATTTTTTGCACATATTTATTTACTTGTATAACAGATGTTTTTTTTATAAATAAAGCTGAATAGTTTTTTACACACATGGTGTTGAGGCACTATTTTAGTGATATTGGTGGTACATTTGAATGAGTGAATGGTGAATGTATGGAATACGTGGTTGATTTACGAATGAACCCAAAGGGAAAATTCCTTCTTGACTTATAGAGGAGAGAAACGAGACTGAGAAAAGTGCTCTGTGCAAACGTGATCCCAAAGTTAATACATCTTTCCACCAACAGTCAAATTCATTTATAGCAAGTAATAAAAGCAAATTCAAGTTCAGTTAGCAGCAATAAGTATAGTTAAAAGAGCGAGAAATTAAGTAAAAAGGGCAAGTCAAAATTCAATTAGCAGCAATGAGTATTTTTTAAACTTAATGGCATCGGAGTACCCTAGAGTCTGGCCAATCCAGACCTGTGAACTGCACTTAAACCCCTTCCACTAGGATTCCATGATGAGTACATTTTGGATTACTCAAGCTTGAATTAAATCAATCGAGGCACCGAACATGTTCAACTTTCCAGAAAAGATGCAATCTTTAGATGGTTCATGCAAAACAAAGGTAAAGAGAGTCAAAGCTAAGTATAGGGAATGTTGAGAACAAATACATTGGGAGGCTAGGAAGAGGACTTTCCATATTACTTCAATCTGTGCTTTCCTGTAAAGAAGGCACAATTCACATTTTGCATCCTTCATATTCATATGCCTGGGAGCCTCACAGCAGGCAAATCTCCATATCGTCCGGTTTTTTTTGCCATCATTTTGTATTTATTGTGTAGTTGTAGAGAATCTGCCTAGCAAGGTGTGAGTTATCTCCCCAGACTTCCTAAAGAGAAAGATCTACAAAGGATGACATATTTCTCTAAAGGTAAAGATAGCTCACATTTTTAGGCATGGTGCTAGCCACAACATTTTGATTTTGCTGAAATTATATGTATAAAATACATACTGAAAGGGGCCTTCAGCCACCTCTCTATATCCATTGGTCTGTTGTTGTATCATTAACATTTTGCTTCCACCCACTACCACATACAACATGGGGCAATGGGCCATTCTACTGAAGCTACTGGTTAACTTCACTTTGAGTTAGTGCCTTTTGCTCTCTCTCACTGAGCACAATGAGCACATCTGCAGACAAGGCATTCCCTCCAGTGCCAGTGCTTTTCTTTTTAATTTATAACTACTTTAGTGCTGCTTTTTGTTTAGAACCTGGTGTGATAGCAGGATGGTTTCTAGCACATGGCACATTTCTGCTTTATCAGTTACTGTTTCCTGCCAATAGTGCTGTCAATTCTTTTTAGAGCATCCTTTGTTTATCGGACTAAGTGTGTCCATTTAAAACTGTTCTGTATTAAGTTATCTTTTTACTGTGCATGCAATACCCAAGCTGAAAGCTTCAACATTATGATGTGAATTCACAAGTGCACAATTATTTATGGCACATTTATTCTGGACTCAGTTTCACCAGTTGTTCTTTAATAAACTTTGCCCAGTATGAAAACTAGCCTTTATTGTGCTCAATTTGCAGCACTTATAACAGTTTTATCTTGCCTTCCTTCTTTCTTTGTTTCTTTCTGTCCTTATTTACTGCTTTCTTTCTCTCCTTCCTTCCTTCTTTCCTTCCTTTTCATTTTCCTTCCTTCTTTCTTGCCTTCTTTTTTCTTCTTTGTTTCCTTCTTTCATTTTTTTTCTTTCCTTCTTTCACAATTTTTCTAATATTTTTTCCTTTTTTTCTTTCCTACATTGTTTTTTTCTTTATTCATTTCTTTCTTTTTTCCTTGTTTTTTATTTATTGCCTTCTTTCTCTCTTCTCTTCTTTTTAAGAGAATTTCCTTGTCACTCTTGAAATATATTTTTGGGTTTTGTATAGAAATCTTCAGAAAAGATCCTCTTATGTTTTTCCACTCTGTAGTTATAGACAGGATTTCCAGGTATAGCAATTTCTCTGATTTTTGCTCACTAATAACTTTTCCCCCATTTGACAAACCTCCACGAAACATTTCAGACCTATAGCTTTTTTACAGAGCATGGAATGTTTCGTAGTATTTGGACAAGGGGTTGAAAAGCTAAAAGTGGGGGTCCCAAAACACTTTTTTCGATTAATACATTTTCCATAGACTTTTGCATTCGACTTATGGTGTGCAGGTGATCTTTGTGGGTAACATCGGTAAGTAGTGTTAGTTTTGTTTCAAGTTATAAGGCTATTTAACTTATTGGATCTGCTATCGCAGGAGTTTCGGGAAAATATACGGAATTTTGCAGAAATGCTGTGGTACATAGCAACAATAAGGCATTATGTGTTTGGCTAATAACTGCCTTTACAACAGTTCAAACAGCCATGTTGTTTTATGTACATTTTGGCAGTGTTCTGTGTTACGCCTTTAGATATAAGTAATAGGTATTATATTTTTCCCTACCTATTACCACTCTATTAAAGTGGGAATAGATAGGGAAATGTATCTATAAGCTTCTATATATTTAAAAAAAAATCCGAAATATCGCAGTACTTAAATTCTTTTTTAAAACGCATTTCTTAAAAAACATAAAAATACACTGTAGTACACTATATTTAGCAAATATAGTGTACTACAGTGTATTTTCAATTTTTTACATATTTAATTCCTTACGAAAAACTCTACAGAGTACTGCGGTAGTACCTGGAAATTACCTCCCTAGTTAAACAAATGCAAAAAAATGCGGTTCTCTGTAAACTGATGCAAAAATACATAGAAAAATATTAATACATTTCTGTTGGAAATTTTCTTTTTGCACGGTTTCCCCAAACTTTTTGCCTTCCTCCTCTTCTGAGCACTTTACCACTGCTGGCCAGTGCTAAAGTGCATGTGCTCTTCTAAAGAATGTGATGACAATTGGTTTATCCATGATTGTGATATTTGGTTCACTTATAAGTCCCTAGTAAAGTGGTATACCATATGCACAGGGTGTAAACCAAATACTTCTAGAAGGCCTGCAGCACTGAAAGGTGCTACCCACAGAAATAGCCTTTCAAACCTGACTCAGGCCTGCCACTGCAGGGCCTCTGGGCGCAGTTTACTGCCCCCTCAACTTGGCATTTCCAACTACTTACTAAGCCTTAAACTCCCCTTTTATTACATGTCAGTCACCCCTAAGGCAGGCCCTTGGTAGCCCTAAGGGCAGGGTGCTGTGTATGTAAAATGTAGTACAATTTCTAAGAATGGTACCAGTTCCTAAGAGGAAGAAGGAAAAAGACTAGCAGCCTATTATGGTTGCAATTCAGGGTAGGTTGTCTCCAAAGAAAGGAATGAGTGTGTCTGAGTGGAGAGTGATACTCCTGTATATATTGTGTGCCCTCACACACCCTTGCGAGTGTAAAGCATCATCATTGGGCACTGCTCCTCGTGGGGGTGGCGCTGCAGTCCCTCACGGGCCCTCAAAGAGGGCACTCTGATGGAGATCTTTTAGGAGTTGCCGCAGTTGTGTGTGTGGGTGTGTGGGCCAAGTGGTAGGTGTAAGTGAAAATAAAATAACCCGGTGGTACCCTAATGGATTTATTCAAGGGTCCTCAGGGTTAGGCTAAAATCTGGACGGGAGTGGAGATGCTCTTAGTGCAAAGTAGGAGGAAAAAGGTACGATCCCACTACTCTCAACCCGTGTGACAGTGTGGTGATATTAAAAAGTGAAAGGTCGACATGTTTCACGCTACTATTTGGTCCCTAATGGATCCCGGAGCGCTTCATCAGGACCATAGATACTGGTAGCAAAAGGGAGGAATCAGGGAAAGAGACACCCTATATTCCTACCGTACCTTCGTTTGAGGAAAAATGAAGTACGTAAGAGTAACGTATTATCCGTATACTCTAGTTCAAACTTGATGGAGACAAAGTACATGGGGAAAAGAAAAGAAAAAGGGGGAAAAAGGTCATGGTGTTGGAAAGCGATGCAATGAACGATAAACAGTATTTGTCATGCTTGGTAAGGAGTGCCAACACCATACAACCACGTGACTGTAGGTTGATAAATATTATAACGTGGCAAAGAAAAAAATATATAGTAACTGTAAGTCTATCAGACGTGGGTCAGTGAAGTACAGACTGGAGCTAAAGTCCGTACCTACAGTGAACCTAATCACTGACAACCGCTATGGACGTGCACCGCGCTGGCCGAGTACATGAATAAAATCAAGACGAATCCTGTAAAGCGCCATGCGTGTGCCTGAGAAAGCTTTGAAAAAACTATGGCGAATTTACATACATAATAAAAATTCCCATAAGCGGGAGATAGTAGAAATCCCCGCATGCTGTATTGGAACATAAACACAAACACAAACAAGTGAACAATGTCGTACCCTTCCTAATATGGAATAGGGCTTCATCAGCGGATAGCGGTCTTGGAGAGGGAGGAAGAGCTGCAAGAGGAGGGAGCAAGGCAATCAAAAAATGCTAGTACGTGGCTCGCAACATAACTATCACGAGTTTACCTTAGAATCCTGTAAGGGCCAGCAGCGTGCAAAAACTTACTCAGCGCCCTCCAACCGAATCCTGGAGACCTAACAGCCTGCCCAGTCCGCCGGTAAAAGGGTGTGGGAAGTCCCGGTAAATATAGTCACCAGAATCAACAACTCGCCCGTCATAGCTTATGCGACCTGGGAATGCGGGAGAAATGGACTGACAGAGCACGTAAAGAGGGCGGCCATTTTGGACAGGTCTACAATGTCCTATCTAAATAAAGGACGGCTAATGCCAAAGAAACTACAGATGGTGATGGATACTAAAAACGAGAACAAAATTATTACGTATCGTATCTAATGTGTGAAAATAGGGAGCAAGTGTGTAATATGTAGGCTCATAGATCTTAAAAATTTGCAGTATGTACACACATTAGTCAGTATAGAGTTAGAGACCATCCAAAAGTGGTTACACATACCGGGCAGATTGGTGATGCACGGGTGATGTGTGTCAGGTTGGAACCTGCATATTAGAGCTAGGTGGGATGATGGTGCCCAGTACTTTCCACTGTGACAAAGCGTCATCTATATGGGGATGGCAACATAATTCATGTAAATGATAATAGCCGGTTTTTAAAACAAGCTGGGCCGGTAGTGATTCCCAGACAAAATACAAGTGAAGACCACCCCAAATGATGATGTTTAGGCTGGTAGTGCCAAGGTAGGGTCAACAGAGGTAGTAGCCATGTCTAAAAATGTTGGTTATATATGGAGACTATCAATACAGTTGTATAACCCCATAACATCGTATGTATCAAATGCTGCATATGCTTCGATGATAGTGTGGTCACTGAGAGGCTGCTAAGGCAAAGGAGTCAACCAGGTCCCATACAGTATCTGAGGAAAGGTCCCTACTGTGTGCAGGAGGTGTCTAAAGGAAATGGTTCAAGGTACTAATTCAGCCCAAGGTATATCATTGTTCAGCCCTACGACATTACTTTGGAGTCTAAACACCCATCGTTGCTCTTGTCTAAATAGTGCTGATGCTGTCCAGTGGGGATTAGACTCGATCACGGTCCACTGTAAACTATCAGGGGAGTGATTGTTTTCTAAAAAGTGTCTCTGTAATCGGGTGATGGTTTTCTTACACCGGATTGTGCTCTTATGTTCACCGATCCGTACTTTTATTGGTCTGACTGTCATGCCTATGTATTTGGAACTACAAGGGCATGTGATCATATAAACACAGTTCTTCGAGTTACAGTTTGTATGACGTCTTTGTTGCCAGGGTCTTGTAAGACCCAAGTTTAATTCTTTGGACGGTCTTGATCTTCCGTCGAGAGTGGTCGCGGATTTCTTGGAAGTGTACACGTGACTGGTTAGTGTTGATTATCAACACGGCCAAAAGACTGTCGGATGAACTATTGATCCAGATCACTCTATCTGAGAACAAATTAAAAGCAGGTATATCCATTACGGCCTTCAAGTCACGCCTCACAGAAATCAACCAAGAGATGAACGACCACAAAGAATATCTGACAAAGCAGAAGATTAATCAACTACAGAAGGATGTTAAACGCTTTGACAAGGAAAAGATCTACCCCTATACTAAGGAGGATTACATCTTTCAGTATAGCGAGACCACATCGGATGATGCAAGTAGCAGTCATTCCAACAGATCAGACTCAACCAGTAGTGAGTCTAGCTATGAGAATAGACAACATAGATCTAGGGGTGGATATAGACATCAACCACCGCCACCCTTGTTTCAAAACTTTCCTGCTCATCCGTTCCAACCACCATTATACCAGGGCCCATGGATGGGACCTCAACCCCTGTGGAATGGACCTCTCGGGCCGAATCCCCACATGCAACAATACCAACAATTCCAAAACCCCCCTTTTTACAACAGAGGGAGGGGCAGAGGAAGAGGCAAAAGAAGAGGAGGATCCAAGACCGTTCACTGGCAAGATCAGGAACAGAGGGTATTGAGGAGCCAAACAGCGAGAATTTAGTGGTCAATCTCTCTTCTAGACCTTTGACGTCAGGGGAACTTATGCTCTTGGAGAAGGGCCTGGGTTTTGTCCCTACGCCCAGGGAAGATGACTTTAGACTACATCAAGAACTTCACCAGTTTTTTAGGAAAGTGCGCCTAAAAGCATTTTTCCAGGATAAGCCAGAGGTCCCCACCGTGGGTACTGGTTTAAAAACTAAATCCAGATTTACTCCTACCGCCGCAATGACGCCTCACGAAGTGTTGACGTTTGAACAAGCTATCCTGAAGGATGTGAGCCATATGACCATCGGACGTCCTTTTGATAACCTCTCTAAAGAAGAAAAACGATTACTGAAGAACATCGCGGAAGACACAACGATCATCCTAAAACCGGCTGACAAAGGCGGTGCCACTGTTATACAGGATAAGGACACATACGATGCAGAATGCCTCCGCCAACTTGCTGACACTAGGTATTACCAAGTCATTGAAGAGGACCCCACCTCACGGCTCTCCATCAAGATACAGAGTCTTATCGTCGAAGCCACTACTGAATGCTGGATTTCACGAGATGAAGCCACTTTCCTTATCAACAACGAACCCTGCATCCCCTATTTCTACTGTTTACCCAAGATTCATAAGGGGTGAATCCACCTCCGGGCGCCCGATCGTGTCCGGCATTGACTCTCTGTTAGAACCCTTGAGCAAATTTTGTGACTTTTTTCTACGACCTTTGGTCAACAAAATTCCCACATATTTGAGAGATACCACTGAGGTTCTCAATCTCATAGAACATTTTGCGGAACCTGGATCTATCAACCTCCTTGTGACCCTAGACGTGGCAGCACTTTATACCAACATCCCCCAGGACGCCACCATAGCAGTCCTTGAGAAGGCTCTTCTCAACATTGATCCATGGCCTTATGTGACACCGGTCACCTTTATCTGTGACTGTGCTACCATTGCCCTCAAAGAGAACTTCTTTGCCTTTGACAAAAAACTATACCATCAAGTTCAGGGCACCAGCATGGGGAGTACCTTCGCGCCGAGTTTGGCGTGTCTGTATATGGCTAACTTCGAAGCAGAACATATTCTAGATCCTACCAACCCATTCGAGAGTAACATCTTACTATGGCGACGCTACAGTGACGATATCATTATCTTTTGGAAAGGGGATGAAGAGGAATGCCGTTACTTTTTTGACTGGATCAATACTATTGATCCATTCCTTCAGTTCACGGGCACCTTGTCTCGGGATTCCATCCCATTCTTAGACCTTTTGATCTCTCTTCATGATGGCACCCTTCTGACAACCAATTACAAAAAGCCCACAGATAGGAATAGTCTCCTTATGTATCATAGTCACCACCCTAAGGCATTAAGGGACAATCTACCTGTTGGCCAGTTTCTACGCCTCCGTAGAAATTGTAACACACTCACTGAGTTTGATAATCAAGCTACCACTCTCACAGAGAATTTGACAGCTAGACAATATCCTATAAAAATTATCAAACACGCATGGAAAAGAGCTAAGAATAATCCAAGAGATTCTCTCTTAGAAACCAGGAACAAGATTAAGACAAACACCATGACCTGTGTTACCTCGTTCACCCCCAACTCTAACAGAATCAAAAAGATTGTTAAGAAACACTGGAAAATTCTGGAGACCGGCACTTTTACCCCGGGCCCCATACCTTTATTTGCCTTTAAACGGACACAGAATTTGAGGGACATTCTTGTGCATACTCGCCCCAAGAACACCATCCGACAACAACCTACACTTTGGTCTCTGCCCCCAGTAGTAGGTCACTACCCATGTGGCTTATGCGCTGTTTGCCCACAAACCAGACCGTCCAAAGAATTAAACTTGGGTCTTACAAGACCCTGGCAACAAAGACGTCATACAAACTGTAACTCGAAGAACTGTGTTTATATGATCACATGCCCTTGTAGTTCCAAATACATAGGCATGACAGTCAGACCAATAAAAGTACGGATCGGTGAACATAAGAGCACAATCCGGTGTAAGAAAACCATCACCCGATTACAGAGACACTTTTTAGAAAACAATCACTCCCTGATAGTTTACAGTGGACCGTGATCGAGTCTAATCCCCACTGGACAGCATCAGCACTATTTAGACAAGAGCAACGATGGGTGTTTAGACTCCAAAGTAATGTCGTAGGGCTGAACGATGATATACCTTGGGCTGAATTAGTACCTTGAACCATTTCCTTTAGACACCTCCTGCACACAGTAGGGACCTTTCCTCAGATACTGTATGGGACCTGGTTGACTCCTTTGCCTTAGCAGCCTCTCAGTGACCACACTATCATCGAAGCATATGCAGCATTTGATACATACGATGTTATGGGGTTATACAACTGTATTGATAGTCTCCATATATAACCAACATTTTTAGACATGGCTACTACCTCTGTTGACCCTACCTTGGCACTACCAGCCTAAACATCATCATTTGGGGTGGTCTTCACTTGTATTTTGTCTGGGAATCACTACCGGCCCAGCTTGTTTTAAAAAACCGGCTATTATCATTTACATGAATTATGTTGCCATCCCCATATAGATGACGCTTTGTCACAGTGGAAAGTACTGGGCACCATCATCCCACCTAGCTCTAATATGCAGGATCCAACCTGACACACATCACCCGTGCATCACCAATCTGCCCGGTATGTGTAACCACTTTTGGATGGTCTCCAACTCTATACTGACTAATGTGTGTACATACTGCAAATTTTTAAGATCTATGAGCCTACATATTACACACTTGCTCCCTATTTTCACACATTAGATACGATACGTAATAATTTTGTTCTCGTTTTTAGTATCCATCACCATCTGTAGTTTCTTTGGCATTAGCCGTCCTTTATTTAGATAGGACATTGTAGACCTGTCCAAAATGGCCGCCCTCTTTACGTGCTCTGTCAGTCCATTTCTCCCGCATTCCCAGGTCGCATAAGCTATGACGGGCGAGTTGTTGATTCTGGTGACTATATTTACCGGGACTTCCCACACCCTTTACCGGCGGACTGGGCAGGCTGTTAGGTCTCCAGGATTCGGTTGGAGGGCGCTGAGTAAGTTTTTGCACGCTGCTGGCCCTTACAGGATTCTAAGGTAAACTCGTGATAGTTATGTTGCGAGCCACGTACTAGCATTTTTGATTGCCTTGCTCCCCTCCTCTTGCAGCTCTTCCTCCCTCTCCAAGACCGCTATCCGCTGATGAAGCCCTATTCCATATTAGGAAGGGTACGACATTGTTCACTTGTTTGTGTTTGTGTTTATGTTCCAATACAGCATGCGGGGATTTCTACTATCTCCCGCTTATGGGAATTTTTATTATGTATGTAAATTCGCCATAGTTTTTTCAAAGCTTTCTCAGGCACACGCATGGCGCTTTACAGGATTCGTCTTGATTTTATTCATGTACTCGGCCAGCGCGGTGCACGTCCATAGCGGTTGTCAGTGATTAGGTTCACTGTAGGTACGGACTTTAGCTCCAGTCTGTACTTCACTGACCCACGTCTGATAGACTTACAGTTACTATATATTTTTTTCTTTGCCACGTTATAATATTTATCAACCTACAGTCACGTGGTTGTATGGTGTTGGCACTCCTTACCAAGCATGACAAATACTGTTTATCGTTCATTGCATCGCTTTCCAACACCATGACCTTTTTCCCCCTTTTTCTTTTCTTTTCCCCATGTACTTTGTCTCCATCAGGTTTGAACTAGAGTATACGGATAATACGTTACTCTTACGTACTTCATTTTTCCTCAAACGAAGGTACGGTAGGAATATAGGGTGTCTCTTTCCCTGATTCCTCCCTTTTGCTACCAGTATCTATGGTCCTGATGAAGCGCTCCGGGATCCATTAGGGACCAAATAGTAGCGTGAAACATGTCGACCTTTCACTTTTTAATATCACCACACTGTCACACGGGTTGAGAGTAGTGGGATCGTACCTTTTTCCTCCTACTTTGCACTAAGAGCATCTCCACTCCCGTCCAGATTTTAGCCTAACCCTGAGGACCCTTGAATAAATCCATTAGGGTACCACCGGGTTATTTTATTTTCACTTACACCTACCACTTGGCCCACACACCCACACACACAACTGCGGCAACTCCTAAAAGATCTCCATCAGAGTGCCCTCTTTGAGGGCCCGTGAGGGACTGCAGCGCCACCCCCACGAGGAGCAGTGCCCAATGATGATGCTTTACACTCGCAAGGGTGTGTGAGGGCACACAATATATACAGGAGTATCACTCTCCACTCAGACACACTCATTCCTTTCTTTGGAGACAACCTACCCTGAATTGCAACCATAATAGGCTGCTAGTCTTTTCCTTCTTCCTCTTAGGAACTGGTACCATTCTTAGAAATTGTATTACCTTTTAGGAGCACCGGTACAGGACCTATTTCCAACTAGCTCCTTGTCCCTCTCTCTTCAGAATTGTGGTTATGTAAAATGTAGGACATGTATCTTTTTGTTTTACATGTCCTGGAAGTGACAATCACCCAAGTTCGTTTTCACTACTGTGAGGCCTGCTTCTCTCATAGGTTAAGATTGGGAATTCCTTTAATACCATTTTTAAGTTTAATTCCTGATTACAGAGCAGTAGCTGCTTTATGTTTTATTTCATTGGATTTGTAATGACAATGTTTTTAAATATAGTTTGTAATTTGAAGTTACTTATAATTTAATTTTAATTGTTAATGGTAATTTATAGTGTCGTAGTGGGTTGTGAGGTTTATAGGGGTACAGAGTAGGAAATTAATTAAGTATAATTAGGGCTCCCGGTTTTATGGTATTTATTTTTTTAACATTTCCGTCTGTATTTATCCATATTTATTTTTTTGTCATTTTATCTGTATTTATCCACATTTATGTTTGTTGCAAGCAAAAGAAAACGCTACAGCTAGTATTTTTCCACATTTATTTAAATAGAGTGCATACCTACACTCAGTTGTTTTAGGTTTAGATATAGTTATATATACACGCCAAATTAAGTAAACAATACAATTGGTAATTTCTTTTTTTTAAAAGGCACTTGTGTAATTTTGGAGTTTCACTTGCATGATCATGCATGTCCAGACTAGGCATGAGTGCAGTCAAGTTTTGTTCACACCCACTTGGGTTGTTAATGGCATTGTTCTGGATACTTCATTCACTGAAATGATTATGGCTTTAGCATGTTGGGCACGGCCATCCCACAGCTGTTTCTGAATTTGGAGCCTATGGTAAGCGCACTTTACATATTGGAAGCAAATGTCTTCCCTGTCCTCTTGGAAAAGATGTGTGAATTAGTGGTATTGATTGCGCAGCTGTCTGCAAAGTCCTATTGTTACCCCTTCTTGAAATAAACGCTCTAGAAAGTGCTTCCATCAGGATTCACGAGGAATCTTAAAAGTGCATTACCACTAAAAAGCATGCTAAATCATTAGTGTCTGTCATATTAAGTTGCTTAACTCCTAAGTACGTTATGTGCAGAAAGCCATCCTTTGTTTTTTCCCCCAGTATTGTCAAAGCCTGAAGGACTAGCTTTAATGTGCTAAATATCATTTGTATATGCAATGCATGCAAACATGCCAATGCTTGTTTTTGGTTGCTTCTGCCACACTTAAGTTCACAACTCCTCTGGTACTAAGATGGTGCAACAGACGTCGGCCCCCAACCTCCACCCCTGTGCCCCCATCAACCTCTTTCCTCCTCCCATAAAATAAAAAACACAAAGGTTGCTGAGACTGCAGCCGATGTCCTGGGGTTTTTTCACACTTTTTTTTTTAAAGCCCGTCTTTGGGAAAGGGTGGCTGCTGCCTGTAGTCGAGTTTTTGGGTGAGCCTCTTGAGGGAGAGCTCTCAGTACGGAGTAGCTAGGCATGGGTGGGCTGAATTCCCTTGAATATTGTTACCTGCCTTGTGGTCTGTTTCCACTTTTGCATTGTGGTTGTTTGCATTGTAGCTTTTAGTGCACCCTCTGCCCGTCGTAGCCAGTTCGAGATTCGCTAAGGTTGGCACAGACTACATTTTCTCCCCTGCTTGCTCAAGTACTGGAGAGCATTCTGCTATCTCGGTTTTGTACCAACTTACTGTGCAGGGGGAAAATGAGCAGCTAATGCGCTTCATTCTGTTTGGGGGTGGAAAGACACAGCACTCCAGGCTGCACTTGTTCATCCCTCTCCAGAGCGGCAGTTTGATGGCAGTGGTTTCAGATTTCACCTGGCCATTTCTTTTGGCAGTATTTTTCCGTTTCTATTTATAAATACAGAAAAAGGAAAACAAGTTTTCCGTCTGTATTTATGTGTGAAAATCCGTTTAAACGGAAAACCGGGAGCCTTAAGTATAATTCATTAATAATTAATTTTTAATTAATATTAATTATCACTACGGGAAGTTAATTATGTAAGAATTAATGATTAATTATTTTTTATCAATTAGATAATTGATAATTATGTAAATTGTGTATTATATTTTCTAAGTTATATTTTAGGTGCGGTTCATTGAGTTTTTAGGGGTATAGGTTGGGAAGTTTATTAAGGTAATATTAAATTGTAATTAATTATAAATTTTTGTTAAAATATGTAATTTATTTAAAATTATGAAAATTAATTAATACATATATTTGTTATGTTATATATTAGGTGTGTGTTGTGTTTTTAGGGAGAAGTTATTTAAGTAATAATTAACAATTATTGATTTAATATTATCTTATTTATTACTTGATAAGTTATTTGTTTTATTTTTTATTGTAATTATATTTTACATTTGGGCTGCTAGGTATGTGGGAGTATAGTATGGGGGACTTAATGAAATAATCAATAGTACTTTTTTATTTGATATTAATTATTTAAAAACAATTAAACAATTTACTTGATTAAATGTTTTTTAAAGTGTGTGTGTATATATAATTTTTATATTAAGAGTTTATATTTTTGTTGAATTAAAACCTGTATTAAAATACGGTATGTGTTTGAAGTGAAGTACGTTCCCCACTGCTGCACAAACTGGAGTGAGAATAGTAAATTTTACCCCTCCTGAATACAGTGCTTTCCCTACTGTTGCACCGACTGGAGTGGGAATAGTACATTTTACCCCACCTGATTCCAATGCTTTCTGTACTGTTGCAGTGACTGGAGTGGAAATAGTAAATTTTACCCCTCTGAGTCCAACGCTTTCTTTACTGTTGCATCGACTGGGGTGGTAATAGTACATTTTAGCCCTCCTTAGTCCAATGCTTTCCCTACTGGTGCAACAACTGGAGTGGGAATAGTACATTTGACTCCTCCTGAATGTATGTACAGATAAACGGTGGTATTGGTTTTCCCACTCTTTACCGGAAGGGGAGCTTGAGTGATGTGTGTTTGGAATTTGGGCCGAAAGTAGTCAGGTGATTTTCTTGATTCTTTATATAAATACATGGGATTAAGGTATAATTTATAGGGGCATATATACATTTAACAATATTCTGAAAACATGGGGTCCTGTATTGATTTGTATTTATTTATATTTACACATTTTTGTGGCTCTCTGTCTTTTCAGTACCATATGAGAGTGTCTACACAGAAATTGACAAGCCAGGTCATTATATGTAATAACAGGTTTCACGATAGAACATATTCCCTTGAATATTTGGTGGTTTACCAAGAAAGGGTTTTTTCATAGACCAGGGATCGCTAATCCTGAGGAAGGCCAAAACGACCCTTTATGGGCGAAGGTAAAGGCTGAAACATGTCGAGATAGAAGCAGTATAGGAGAGGAAGGGGCCGTTACTTCCCCTAGTTCATCTCTGAATATAATCCTTTAACCACATCCAGGGAACCCAGGAATAGAGACTTGAGAAAACTCTTCACTTTCTTTTTGTCAACTGCATGGATCCCAACACATTTATGTTTGTTATGTCCTCCCCTCCCTTTGCTCCATCACAGGCGTTGGTCTGCGCAGGGATTTTGTAGCAGCCCTATGATGAAGTATGCCAATATCTAGTGGGTGAGGGCAGTCTTTTAAAACCTCACGTTTTCCCAAGATCACAAAAGAGACAGGGGATACCTTTTGCCCACCTATCTCTTCCTCCTTTTTCTAGTTTTGTGGTTAAAGTATGAAGATTATAGGGAGGATGGAAAAGGAGTAGCACCTCTTGCTCCTTCTTTTTGTATGTTAATTGGTCTTTAATCTACATATACTACCTTCCTTTATGCATCTATATACCTTCCATGTACTTATGGATCTATATATTTATTAAGTTTCTTCTAATTCAGCATACCCAATGCACTACACTATTGTTCACCCTATACCGGTCTCAATATAACCTCTACCTTAAATCTTTGACTCATCTCAAACCTCTTTCTACTACTCTTTCAATGCACTACCCTATTTCTCACCCTATACCTCTATCAATATATCCTGTACCTCCAATCTCTCATTCATCCCAAACCCCATACCACTACTATGATCCACAAAATAACCCTTTCTAGACTCTTCCCTACTCCACCTCTCCTTGCATCATCTCATACCTCTTTTACTATTCTGATCCCCCAAAACAAGCCTTTCTAAGCCCTTCCCTCTGACTCTTCCCCCTCCACCTCCCTATTACTCACCCCAAGCCTCCTCCTACTGCTATGAGCTCCAAAACAAACAAACAAAAAGAAAAAAGAAATATATATATACATACATACAAATATTTCTAAATCCTTACCTCTTCTATCCCTCCACTATCCTCTTCAATCCAAATAACAGACTAACATGTCCACCCTCAAATTAATTTCATATTTCACTATACTAATTCACCACTAAACCTTTATGGGTTCCGGAGTAGCGTGCTACTCGCAGAAAAAAAGAGCTTCAACACCCCATCAAGGGTAGCAATCGCAATATAAAATGCAAACCTTTTTCCCTCTTCCATCCCTTCACTATCCTTCTCAATCCAAATAACTGACTAACATATCCACCACTCAAATCACTCTCATATTTCACTATAATAATTCACTAGTAATCATTTATGGGTTCTGGAGTAGTGTGCTACTCTCCAAAAAAGTGCTTAGACGCCTCATCAGGGGTAGTAAGCGCTATATAAGTGCAATTACGATACAATACAATATTATCTTCATGCATTGAGTTCTCCAGCACTTCCTTGATAATCAGATGGCAATAAACCTTGAAAAGTGATAATCTGAAAAGCAGATTGTACTGAATTTTTGTTAACTACAAGCAATGGATGAGAGGTATACATAGGCACAGTACATTTAGGGAACATGGAATTTGGCAGAAGCCAACGAACCTTAATGGGTAAACAATCATACAGCAGAAACAGGTTGAGCTGCAATTTCTATAGCACACACAATAGCTCCCAAGTCATAAGTGTTTCACCTTACCCAAGGAAGACATCAATCGAAAATATTAGTCAACCCAAAGGTAATTTTAACTGTTTTGCTCCTTTTTATCCGGTTCCTCAGGCTCCTCTCAAAGTCGTAGGCAACCAGATAGTAGCACCATCTTGATCATAAAATCAGTGCAATAATAATTGATACTAACACACCTGGGGTGAGGAGCCGGTACAGCGATGACTAAGTGATTTAGGGCTCAGCAGCCTTTTAAATAACAAATTAGCGTTTCTCTTCATAATTACTAATCATATGGGAGGGGCTCTGATAGCAATGGTTAAACAGCATAAGTGGTAACAACAGTGCCTCTGGATTAATATTTGTATTGTGAACTACCTGGTAGGAGCCCCATCCTTCTCCTGGGGGTGAGATTGATTTACCTCCTTCAGCGTGCCAAAGTCATGAGCTGAGGGGATTCCCTAGAATTCTCTGAGTCCTGGGAAGGGGACTATAGCTCTTTCGCCTCACATCCCAAGGTACCATGCTAGCCTTTATGATTGCCTTCCTTGGGAAGGCTTGGACAAAAATGTCTTCCACACCCTGCCATTCGCTGTCAATGGCCTGCCTGCCTTTCAATTACCACCACGGGACATGGCAGGAAAATGTTGCAGAGGTGGTAGAGACTGTACATGGTTAGAGCTTGGGTGGAGACACTGCCTTCACTCAGGTCTAATTTGAGCATCCCAAGCAAAGCAAAAAGGGGTGTTTATCTGCCTAAAAAAATATTTGTGGTAAGTAGTGTGACAGAGTTCTTAGCAATCGTTCATAAGTCTAAGGGCCAGATGTACGAAGATTAGGAATAGCGATTTCCTAATTGCGATTCCCTGCTTATAACAATTATGGAAATCACTTTTCCTAATGTAGAAAACTCTTTTGAGTTTCATTAGTGATTCCTAGTAGGTCGCATGTAGGCCTATCTCATGCATATTTAATGAGGTAGGTCGCAAATTGCAACCCTATAAGATTAGCTACCATCACTGAGATGGTGGCATGCTGGGCTCAACAGACCACCATGTCTGAGATTGCTGTTAAATAAAGCAATCTTTTTTTCTGTTAATGCAGCCCTTTTTCGGGATGTGTTTAAAAAGAAAAACAAACTAAACGTTTAAGTTTCTTTTTTTAAGAGTAGGATTGGTCGTGGGACCACTGACTGCTCTTAAAAAATATTTATTCAACCATTGTCAAAGGGGAAGGGGGCCCTTCGGGACCCCTTCCGATTTGCAAATGGCTTACCACCAGCTTTGAGTAGGGAATAACTTGCAAGTGTTTTGTGACCAAACATTCGCACATAACACTGCGAATCAGTATTAGGAAGGGGTGCCCTTAACATGCCCTTTCCAAATACTGAATCACAAAACCCAAATTGTAATTTGGTAACAAGTTACTGAATTGCATTTGGGCTTTGTACATCAAAATAAAGTGCAGTCGCAAACGGCCTGATTACACGAATAGGAACATTTGAGACCGCCAAAACGCTTTGTACATCTGACCCAATGTTACCTATAAGAGTGTTCTTTTTTTAAATTCCAACAACTAAGGAGCTTTTTAGATATAAGATTAAGTTACTGCCTGATTTGTTAATGAGATATTTGTGACAATTTCCTGGGATAGATTTCTATGTCAGATGCATACAAAATATTAAATTGCATTTTATTAGTAGAAGATACATACCACTAGGAATAGGAAACTAATATTACAGTTAGTAAGGTCTATTGGAAAGACCTTTGCACCTATACACTTTGGGCCTCATTATGATGTCGGTCGGAGTTGCCTCCGACCGACACTATCGTGCTCTCGGGACCGACCGACCTCCAGTTGGCGGTCCCGACACCGCAATTACAATGCGACCTCACATGGTGCGGTTGCATACTCCCATTTGTCTACGGGATCTTGTGATGTGGCCGTAAACTGGCCGTAGCACAAGCTTCCATAGAGAAATAGAAGATTCTGTTAATCCCTGCACCGTGTGGCAAGCACCTCAAGGTGCCTGCCACATGGTGCTGGGATTAACAGGGCCCCCAACCGGAGGCCGCAGGGAGAAGGGGGCCCTGCTAGGGGCCCCCAAAGTCACTTTTCTACAGGCTTTCCATGTCGGAAAGCATGGCATGGAAAGTCTGTTGGAAACCAACATCATAATCCCAATGGCGGAAATGCCGTCCTATTGGGATTACGTGCTGGTTCCGACTGGGGAATCCAGCCCAAATGACCGGCCGGCTTCATTTTCGACCGCCTACATTATAATTAGGTGGTCTGAAGTTAAACCCTAGATGCAGGTCGGAGGCTTTCCGGCTGACATCGAAATAGGCCCCAAAGTGTCGTGATAGGATCTAATCTAACGGAAATGTAGTAACTTGAAGAGTCCTCTTTAATATAAACTAGCACATTGTCATAAAATATGTGCCCGGTCAGTGAGATGTAGCATTTTGTGTGTTCCTTCTGATAAACCTAACAAAAATTGAAAAAAGGATGTGTCCACTTTTCAAGATGTCTAAGAATAACAGGGAACACTTGTTTTTGCTTGGCTACTTCTGAGGATATCTGGGAAGAAGCATTTAAAGCACTGCGCAAAACATTAAGGGTCAGATATGCTAAGCTTTTTTAGGGTCACAAAAACAGTGAATCAGATTTTGTGACAGTAAAAAGTGTTTTTCTCTGCATCAATTTAGGAGTTGGTAAAGTGTTACCAAGCCCTAATGTGGGATTGAAACTGGATGTTGAATTAGTTTTCGACGTTCCTTCCAAATACCGAACCAGTACTGTCATTCCAGTTGCAACCATTGAAATATTACAGCAGCTACTACTCATGCAGGTAAGAGCGGTGGAGCGGTGGGGCTGGGTGGGGGGGGATTTCGACAGGCGACGATGAGGGAAAATTAAATAAATAAATAATTTTCCCTCGTCGTCGTCTGTCTAAATCCCCCTCACCCGGCCCCATTGCTCTGACCTGCATGAGCCGCGGTTGTATTACAGGCCCCCAATTTGGGTGGGTAACTCATTTACTAAAGAGAAGTGGACTCCTTTGGACCCCCATGACCTTTGTGAAGTGTGGAAAAAGTTCTAGGGGAGTAGGCACTAGTTCAATAGACCACTGCCAACCCTCAGAGAAAGTTATCAAAAAAGGAAACAGTTTTTAAAGGCAACCTCGTTTCCTTTAAGAAAATTAGGCTGTTTTTATAAAAGACATGGTGGTCTGCTGACCTCTGCAGGTCACCATCCCTGGTACTGTGTCCAATCAGAGGGAATCACAATTTGCAATCTAGCAAGCAAATATTATTTAAGTCATTTTGACCGAGACCCACTCTGATACAGACTTTTACAAACTGCACTATTTGTATTTAGGTCAATTCATAAAATTCAAAACTGGTCAAACTAATACTGGTCAAAATAATACCGGTCAAAACTTGCAACCAGTTTTTGTAACCAATATATTAATACATCTCACCATAATCTTGATGTGCTTCTCTATATGGACCCTGGAATTGATTTGTCCGGCTCCTGCTGGGACATAAGCAGGCCAGGTACTCATAGCAGATATTAGACACTTTTGGAAACTTTACACGCTATGCATCTAATAGAAAATTGAAAAAAGCATGTGCAAAGCTAATTGGTTTTCTGTTTGTATAGTGCATGTACACAGACGTTCAACATCCATGGACACATGCATGCAACTATGTAGTTAAAGCAACTTACCTACAGCTGTCCATGCACACAGAGCAGCAGCCAACAGGCACTCATGCATGCAGACTAGCAAATACAAGCACCAATGTATAGCAACCTAGAGGCTCTCATACACATAGGCTACCTAACATGCTGTCATCCATATACATAAACCATAACTTTGTAATTTTTGTTTTGCAGTATGTATAATATTGTAATATATTTTTGTATAACATTATAGGGTTGTGTGTCACTGTATTGATGTCGGCAATATCCATCTGGAAATTATTGCCACCATATCTCTTACCACTGTATGATTAAGCTAATTCTATTGAGCTTATTTCCAAAGATATTTTGGAGTACATAAAGTAGGACTTCTTTAAATAGTACTTCTGTAATATTTTTGTACGTACTCTAACATGCTTTCTGTGAATGAGCCCCTAAATATCCATATAAAGTTAGTACAAATGGAAAGGTCTTTCACCTCTTTGCACTTTTAATAATAGACAGTTGGGCAGTTAAGGACCAACCCTCAAAGTCATGTAACTGTGTATAAAAGAGAATACCTGTAGCAGTGGCGTAGCTAGACACATTGCCACTCGCAGCAGGCCCTGCCTTTGCCGCCAGCAGCGACCGCATGGAAGGGCGAGAGGGTGTTGGTGATTCCTGCGTTTGCCTCCCCGCCGCAAGCACATGTATGAGCGGGGGAGCCGCCACCCCAAACCTCGTGCCACATGGGGTGGACCACCCCCCACCCCCACTTGCAACGCCACTGACCTGTAATGGTACTTCCTGTACTCATAAATGCTTTGTGAATCTCCCCCTAAACAGCGTAGTTTTAATATTCTTCACTACATAGGTATTGCAATATTTTTCTTATGCAATATATGACATGCAACCTTACACCCTTCTCATCTATATTTTTATAAAAACAAAAATCCCACAGTCATTTTTAGAAAAAGACTAAGAAATTGGGTTCTAGCTGAGGGGGTGAAACCCTACTCAAGCAGCAACCACAATCCTTGTCAGGGTGAAGTCACAAGCAAACCCTACATTAACCTGTGCTCAACCCTCGGGAAGCTTGGCACAGAGCAATCAGGCTTAAGTTAGAGGCAATGTGTAAAGTATTTGTGCAACACTTCAAACAGTAATAAACACAACGAAAGGAGAATCCCACACCAAATTAGAAAAGTAGAGTAGATTTTAGAAAATTAAACAAGCCCAAAACAACAAATATCCAATAAGTAAAACCGGAGATATGCAAGTTTAAAGAAATTAGTGAAAATAGAACCAAAAAGTGCAAAATGCCAACTGTGGATATCTGGTTTTGCCGGAAAAGGGCAGATTTACTAGTTCAGGGAGACTGAGAAGGAGGATGGGCTGGCTACGGGGACCCAGTTAGGACTGCTGAACAAGATTACCATAAAACCAGGTTGCAGAGGGTTGCGAGAGCCTGCATCGAGGATACATTGTGCAGCGTTGATTCCGGGGAGCTGCATGGCTGCAATGTGAGGTCCTGTATCATCATCAAGGAGGCCATCAACGAGGGAAGCTTGCGATGTGAAGCCCTGCATTGAGGTTGCTTTGCGCACTGAATGGTTCTGAAGAGATGACGGGGCGTTGGATGCGAAGTCCTGCATTGTTGCCGAGGCTGGCATCCATGATGGGTTTGCAATGCGAGGGCCAGCATCGGGGATGGTTTTTCAATTTCTTCCATTCTGTGGGCCTCTCTGATAGACGTCTGATGGCAAGTACGCAGGTTCATACCGCTGATACTGTGCAAAAAAATCTTCCATTTCTTGTAGAACACTTCAGGCAAATTCAGATTTTCTCTTATGTGAACGAACCATTCTTCTAATTTTGGTCCTCTTTTTCACCATCATCATCAGAAGGCTCAATATACTGATCGTGATGATGATGAGCAGGGGAGGAAACTTGTAGTTTGCAAGGAGAAACTACAGCATTATTTCTTGCAATGTCTCCATAGATATGAGTCAATGAAAGGCCCTGGGAATCATACTCCTGGTCAGCAATCTCCTTAAAATACCTTGGCTCTGAAGTGTTTTTCTTGTTGGATTCAGTGTTCTTCATTATTACCAGCGTCAAATACAGACTTGTTGTTTGTGTTTAGATGCATGAAAACTGCTTCTCCGTTTCTATAGCGACAGCCTCTCTCACGTTGAACAAATCTCATGAGACTTCGCACCAAAACACTGTGTCAGCAGCACCTCCCACCACACACCAGAAGCTGAACCCATCATGCCACAGCTCCTCAGGGAATTGACTGATCAATTCCCAATATAAGAGTAGAAAACAAAAGACAGACTGACAAAGCGAGTCCACGTGGGACGATCAAATTAAGAGATACGATACGCGGACTAGAGCACAGCCACGTGGAACATGTGTGGGGGGGGGGGAAAGGGGGGGGAGATTCACACAGATAAGTTAGCTCAGCTCCCACCACAGCCATGTGTAACATGGAGATCAAATTAAAGAGACATGACGCACCGACTAGAGAGCATGGCGGCATGTAACAGAAACCTACCAGTACTTGAAAACATAGAATAACACAGTCATACACGGGACCAAAGAAAACACAGAGTTATCTGATTTGGGTCCGTTATTTAGGAACAGGTGCCCTAAAGATATTAGATTATCGTGTTTTTTCTTTCATTTTAGGGAGACTAATCAATATCTGTGCAGCAGAGCAAACCCTCACTATTACATGACTGTGCCGTGGAAAGCAGAGAAGCAGTAATGCTGTTTCCAGCAAGCCCCCATACATGGCCAAGGCAAACGATGAATATGTAGGAGCAAGCACGAGGTTCGGCCTTAATCTTTCACATGGGCAGGTGGATGTACGATGCAAAATGGCCTGCCATCCCTCACCCAACGCTGGGGTGACACCGTTCGTCTCTTCGACTTCTGTGCGTCTCAAGCACTCTAGTAGCCTCCAGGTTCCCTATAGTGAATGGATGTCAGCGAATTCTGTGGTGGTCGTCACTAAAAACCCCGAATATTTTGTAACTCTCATTTTCCATGGGGGCCTGAATTTGTTGTTTGCTGTCTCACAACCTAATGCTGCGTGTCTGGGGAGTGAAGACACTCTAGTCCATGGAACAGTGGGGGTGTGATCTCACACAAGGCAGCTTCATTCAGGGCGACGGTTCGTGAGGATGTGTTGACTGTTGATAACCTGAGACTTCCTGTGAGGCGTGTGCAGTTGACATTGTGACTCACAAAGAAATGTACATCTTGCAGTGGCATTTTGGTGCATTCCATTTGTGCCCTTCTCCCTTGCAACGCCAGACTTGCAAGGGAGAAAAACTTGTAATAAAGTGGCCCATTGTTTCATAGATTTTCCTTGTTGTCAAAGCCAATTAAATTTCCCGAGTGTTCACAATTTCTGAGTTTGGTTTTCCGAGTAGTGTGTATCATACAAAAGCAGACAGATCTTGTCCATCTTGCGCCAGGCTGAGACCACCAAATTAATTTCACATAGCACTGAGGACAATCACAAACCTCGGTAGGAATTCGAAATCCTTGTGCAACTATAGATAAAAGGCTCCCCATATATGAGAAGCCACCACAGATCCAAATCTCTCAGGTATATTTTTGCAAATTTGGAGATTCCTCTCATAAATATTGTGCTATACATTTTTTAAATAAAAAATATTTTGACCCTCAATGTCTTTTAAAATCGGTGCCAAACAGACAATATTAGAGGAAAACTGTTAAATATTTCTTCAGTATATACATAGTCTATACCGTACCAAATAAAATTCGCTGTAGAAAATGTTTAAAGTATCATTTATTTCTAAAGGAACAAAGGTACCTTATGTTCAAAATAACAAAAAACATTGATACATAGAAAGACAATGAAGTCTGTGTTTGACATCCAGATGGAAAAACTCATAAGCATTTATTAAATTAAAGTCAAAAAACAATTATAGTGGGAGATCACACAAGAGAGAAGATACAAAAACCTCTAAGCTCAGGCATTTTCCTTGTGACAAAAATGAAAACACAATGGTCAAGTCACAAGCAATAAGTACCTATGCTCATATGTACATATGAACAGTTACAACAGTTTCAATCAAGGTATTGTAGTCAACGATGTTTTGATCCCTTAACTAGATGTAGTGATCATGATCAGGACATGAGGTATGCCTGAGACAAAATGCCTGCTAGGGAAGGAGAGAAACAAAAGAGACAAGATGGGAAAAAGAAGAGAAAAGAAGAAATACAGAAAAAGAGAAAAGAAAACTCCGTTAATTACCATAAGTATAAAAAGAGGGGGGGGGAGTATGATCAACCATCCAACCATGCAATCCATGCACAAGGTTTCATGGTATAGCCATGTGTGTAGCCAGATTCCATTGACCGTGACGATGTGCAACTAATAGAGACTTGCACAAACCGTATTACCGTACTTTTGGTAATTTTAGTCCTTGATTCCTTCTACAGCACTTACTCATCACATGGACGCAGCACCATTAATTGTGACTATTGTGCCTTGCTCAGGTTGGTGTACTTTACCATTTTAGTCCTGTCAGCCATACGGACTTATATTCCTTACTGACTTAATACTGCTTTTCTCATCTCCCTGCTCCCAATTTAGGCCGTTCTTAGATGAACCTTGCCAACCATCCTGGCTTACATTTTTCTTCTGTCAGGAGGCCCTGGTTGATATTCACCCTTACAAGGCTATACAGTGCTGCCTTTTTGGTCAATTGGTAATTGTTTGCCACACCATGTCCTTTTCACCTATGCTGTGTGCAATTTACTCATTGACTAATTCGTATTCTCACCACACAGGAGTAGGGCCATTAACTTTGCAGAACAATACCTCCTTTAAATAGCGTAATATATCCCTGAGTTAAGAGATTACACTGTTGTTAAGTGTGTATCGTACAAAGCCTTTACTACCAGTCTGGTGGTGGCTCGAGCGGGGGCGTGCTGAATTACAGATGGCGCGCAATGAATTTTTCATGTGCAGTTGGGGACTAGTGTGACGAGAGACTAGAAAAGGACAACAGGGAGGTTTCTCCTTCTCCTACCCCCCCCCCTACCCCCACACACTGTCATCTCTTCGGTAGGGCTGCGGCCTATGGCGACAGGAGACGAGGGAAAAGGATTTGTAAAAGGATCATTTTCAAAATCTGTGGTATCACTCACAAGGGGCCTCGTTATTTCTCTTCCGAGCGCACTCTTTACTGTCCAGGAAAGGCCCCAATATTGCGTGATAAAACGTTGTTGACGGTTCCTCGGATCAAAAAGTCTGGGTCTGGGGGAAGATCTTTCCCTTACCCCGCCCCCACTTACTGGGATGCTCTTCCTGTTCATATAGGTCAGTGCTATGATCATTTTATATTCAGGAAACTACTTAAAACCCAACTGTTTTAGCGGATTATTAGTGACTGCTGCCAATTGTTGATGGCCCCTGCGCCGTGATACTCCTCTTGGGGTGAGTCGCCCGCAATAGTAAATAACAGTGACATAACATAACTAATAGGTCTGAGGAGCGACATTTCGTGGTGCGTTCATGTTCCATGCACTGGTATATAAATATCAGCGCAGCCACGTCTTTGTCAGTGGCCTCCTGACACCACAAGTGCCAGGTGTCATTATATGACCCAGCTCACTGAGAAAATGTTCATAATTTAATTATAATCAGTTGAGTGACTGGCAGACTGAGACCGACGCCGGCGACATGAGCAGTAAACACGAATTGGAAAGCTGACATTGGGAGGCACTCATTTAGGTCATGAATAGATTATGGAAACTGAAAACCATACTTTAAAAATGTGTGCAGTGAAAAGCTGCTTTTTTATGGCAGAGGCATTAGGGTGTTAAGCTGCACTTATCCACCAGCCAGGATGACCCCTGAACAAAAGCATAGCTGATGGCCTGAGGCATTGAGATGGGCCCAGCTGGAACTGAATATAAAATAACTCACCTGAAACACAACAGTTCACTGGAATAACAACTGACTCCCATGGTGCTCCTATTCGGTACCTCTCGTTTTATGAAGCACAGCGCACACAGCCAGAGCAGTCGCCTACCTTTGAGCTGGAGCACACCTCTAGAAAGGATCCAAAGTGTAATGAGTATGTACAGGTGCATATCGACCCATGGCCCCAAAAGGAAGCTAGCTGGGATAAACCTTTCAGCTTGATTGAATACCGCTGCGTTATCGATTGCGTTACTGGGGCGGTTTTCACATGTGCAGCTACACACACTGTGAGGTTTAGTCGGTTTTATCATTGCTGCAGAAGGGGCAGTGCGCCGGGACCCAGAGGCCTGAAGGGGCCCACTAAACCCTGATCCTTGCTGAATTGTATTGTTCAAGCAGCAGCCAGGGGGCCCATTTCCTCCGTGCACTATGGCCCAGGACACATTGGCAAAGCTACTGGGTTTTATGTTGCCAATGACGGCCATCCAACGGGCGCACCTTGATCCATCCACATTCCATAACTAATAAACATTCCTTGTACTACCTATAGTCCCTTCTCACCTATATCCATCGACCGCACATCTTGCCCCTCTCCTTTCAAATAACCTCCTGACTCACTGGTCCACCCTGACCACTAATTCTTACAATCCACTCAACTGCTTCCACATTCCAGAACTCCTCCGCTAATATACCCAGGCCCATTATGCAACCCCTCCTTGTCTTTCATTTCAACCTCTCTCTACCCAAGAACACCTCTGGCCACCTGCATATAATGCAGTATTTCTTGCACAGATTATTTATTTCTTCTGCTCCCTATACAAGTTCTCTCCAAGTTGTCAGAGGATGTCTTCGAGAACGACAGTGCCACTACTGGTGCCTCCCACAAAATCCGACCCAGGCCAGCATGCCACAAACTCAGTAAAAGACATTGTAATTTACAATGCCAATAGCTTAAACTCTAGCAAATGCGAGACCAATTTGCATTGCAAATGCTTGTTTCCTCTTCTTTTTCCCCCCTTGTCTCTTTTGTTTCTCTCTCTCCCTAGCAGGCATTTTGTCCCAGGCATAACTCCTTATGTCATGATGATGATTCCTACGTCTAGTTAAGGGATCGAAATGTTGTTGACTTCAGTACCTTGACTCAAACTGTTGTAACTGTTCATTTGTACATGTGAGCATAGGTACTTACTGCTTGTGACTTGACTATTGTGTTTTCGTTTTTGTCACATGGAAAATGCCTGAGCTTAGAAGTTCCTGTAACTTCTCTCTTGTTCGTTCTCCCATTACAATGGTTTTTATTTTAATTTAATAAATGCTTGTGAGTTATTCCGTCAGGATGCCAAACATAGACTACATTGTATTTGTATGTATCAATGTTTTTGTTATTTTGCATTAAAGGGACCTTTGTTCTTTCATAAATACTTAGTACCCTTTGATTTCCCTTGGTCCTTAAAATAAAGTATCTCTTATGGCATTTCCATTAAGCTACACATGGCAAATCAATAACCGGTCAGGATACAACTTTACCTCTACAGAGGCCGTTTGACATCAATACTTCGAAAGCGCAAAATAAAAATAAGTACAGAGAGAATTAGCTTTTTGTTAGCCACTTTTAGACATTGTTTTTCATGTGTTGCTAGTGGTTTGCTAATGCTTGGATGGGCTTGTCATCAATGCCATGATATTTCATGGTTGGTTATATTATCCCATTTGTGTTTCCCTTAGGTCTTGTTGATAGGGCATCAAGTAACCGTATTTAAGACTGTGGTTGTGACTGGTTTGTATCTGAAATCTTGTGTTAATTAATATATTTACTTGTCACAATAACAAAAGCTATTGCTGAATTATGGTTTTTTTCTTTAGGAAGTGGATTTTTGTGGAGGCCTTAACATTTCATAACGACCAAGTGCTCTTCACTAACTTTACAATGCTGTCATTTTGTTGGATTTGTGGCCTTTTTGTTCAGAAAGAAAGACATGCATTCACACCAGCTTTCTTAAAGATGCAATGAAAATACTGGCCCCTTGTCAAAAGTATCTGATATGTGATTTGTTTGTGAGTGCCTTTAAAGCCCATCTCTTACAACACAACCTTCATCTTCTGACTCCTTTTCATAAAAATCCTCTTTGAGGATGCAGTTTAACTGTCCTAATACAGCCTGTTCAGCAAAGGGGACCTACTGACAGAGTGGATATAGTTGTAGATCAAAATGGTGCTTCATTATGGGA
This sequence comes from Calotriton arnoldi, assembly GCA_963921515.1. Classification (NCBI taxonomy): domain Eukaryota; kingdom Metazoa; phylum Chordata; class Amphibia; order Caudata; family Salamandridae; genus Calotriton; species Calotriton arnoldi. Next base: position 506,781 of record CAWUFW010008579.1, on the reverse strand, counting down.
GTTTCTTTGGAGAGCAGCTGGGAGCAACACACACAAGTTCACCCAACATTCACTTAACACTTTCGAAAATAAAAGGCCAAACCTATTGACGTTGCTAACGCTTATGAACTCTCCATTGTTATGACAGGTTTAGTAATAAAAGTATGTTGACTGAGGGAAACAGCCATTACAATGCGGCTGTTTCCCCGCATGTTATTACATCGCATGCGTTACAACGCATGGGATGTAACATCGCATAGCCATTACTACGCATACCATTACATCACATGCGCTTTTACAACGCATGCGATGTAATGGCGATCCACATCGTTGTGAGGAAACTGAGGCTCTTCCGTTTCCTCACAACGACATGCACCGTGCACCGCCCCTCAGACGACGCAGGAACCACGAGAGAGGAACCACGAGGAGAGAGAGGTAAGGGGGATTGGGCCAGGGGTGGGGGTTACTTTTTTAGGGTTTAGGGTAGTGTCGGGGTAGTGTTGTGGTGTTTGTGTAGTGTAGGGTAGTGTTTTAGGGTTTAGGGTAGTGTCGGGGGGTTGTGCAGGGTAGTGTTTGAGTGTAGGGACCGGACTGGGGGAAGGGGAATGGTCGTGCTGGGGGTAGTGTTTTAGGGTTTAGAGTAGTGGTGTGGTGTTTGTGTAGGGTAGTGTTTTAGGGTTTAGGGTAGTGTTGGGGGGTCGTGCAGGGTAGTGTTTGAGTGTAGGGACTGGACAGGGGGAAGGGGAAGGGTCGTGCTGGGGGTAGTGTTTTAGGGTTTAGGGTAGTGTTTTGGTGTTTGTGTAGGGTAGTGTCTTAGGGTTTAGGGTAGTGTCGGGGAGTCGTGCAGGGTAGTGTTTGAGTGTAGGGACCGGACTGGGGGAAGGGGGAGGGTCGTGCAGGGGGTAGTGTTTTAGGGTTTAGGGTAGTGTTGTGGTGTTTGTGTAGGGTAGTGTTTTAGGGTTAAGGGTAGTGTCGGGGTGTCGTGCTGGGTAGTGTAAATGTAGGGAGAGGACTGGAGGTCGGGGGAGGGTCGTGCAGGGGTACTACATTAGGGTAGGACAGGGTAGAGTCACTTACCTTTAAACTTTTACCATGAGTATACCCTTACCACACATGCCTTTGCGTTGTAATGGCACGCGTGGTAAAGGCATAGCCGTGGTAAAAGTTTGCGATGTAATGGCATGTCGTTGTCATTGACATTGCGTAGTAATACCCGCGCTGTAATGGCACGCGTGGTATTGGTATGCGATGTAATGAGACATATTCGTTGGCTGAATGTGTTACCTATTAAGTAACTTTTGCCTCCAGATGGCAACTCAAATTGGATGAAAATAAATCTCCTTGTGATTAGCTTTGAATTCAGGGATCAAACATTGCAATTGCTTTTCAAAATTCTTTGTAACATTTCCTATGGTTCCTCATTATATACACAGCTATATTAACGTACTACTATTTTAGTATTATAAAATGTACATTAAATTGCCTGTCCTTGGGTGGCTGCTAATTATACATGCCGCAAAATTATGTTTTCTCACTTTATGAAGTGTGTATTATTTTTACCTTGTCTTTTCTTATTCAGCGGAGATTGTTGAAATAAATTAATAAACAAGCATTAGTAAACCAACTGCTATAATTGCTCAATTAAAATTAGTAGAGTGCTCGAGATAACTCCTTAATGAAAAAGCATTAACTTTGCAGTTTGAGTGCTAATATCAATTAAGTGTTGCAGCAAACAACGAAAAAGCCCAATTCTTCCTATCTTGGAAATATCGGTCACTGTGCAAAAAACATTCTGTGAAGAATCAGTCAAAAACATGCGTGAGGAAGCTACAAGCAATATCCATGTAGAACAAGACAAGTCCCTAACATACTCCAGACAGTGAAATAGGTTCAAACGTGAATTACTGAGCGCAAGCAGCCGATGCTGTGCTGTGCACTTCAACTCCCAATCTCCAGTATACATTTGCCTTATTTCCATCAACCTCCTGGGTGAGAGTGAAGATCCCCACTTACAAAAACAAGCATTTGCAATGCAATCGGTCTCACCTTTGGGACCTTATATGTATTTAGCTATGCAGCACATTAGCCTGGGTGCTGAAACATCTACTGTTCTTTAACAAGGAAGGAAAGTAAGCACCAAACTGCGTGACACGCCAGGTATGGGAACACATAACGAGAAATGTTGCCTTTCAGCAGGAAATGGTATAGTCCAAAGCTCTGTTTTTAATATAAAATCAGGGCTTTCAGTGGTCATATCACTGAAAATACAAGATTTGAAAAAAATATTATTGTCTACGGGTGCTCGTGGAAGACAATTTCTATGGACTGGAATCTAGAGAATGCTAAAGTGATTCTGGTATTTTACTGACCTCTGCTGGTCGTTTTCTAACAAGAAAGTTAAATAGAGGCAGTTGCCAGAAAAATTAAAAAAAGAAAGTCCCTCAGCAGAAAGCAATTCTGGTATTTTGCTGACATCTGCTGGTCGTTTTCTATCAGGACAGTTAAATAGAGGCAGTTGAACAGAAAAAAAAGTCACTAAGCGGGAGCAGACAAGTCCTAGGGCTGATCTCCAGAGCCCACAAAGTACATAATAAATATATACTAAAGTATATACAAGAGGTCTCGAATGCTCGACCTAAAAAAGGCTGGAGGTACCTTGTCTAACAAAACAATGTAAATGTTTTGCTTTCTAGCTGCATTGCTTCTAACAAAAGGTTCTTTTGAAAAAATAACAGCTAAATTCCGTAGGCCACCCACAAAGTAAGTTTACAACATTAAAGAAAGCCATGTTTTTCTTCAATGGCGCTCAGTTTAGTTCCAATGTTTCTTGTATGGTGGCTGATATTTAGCTGGCCGCCGGGTAAATAGTGAATTTTCTCTGCTATTTAAATGCCCACTGTTAGAAATTGGGTTACTGGTTGACTGGGGTGCAAGCCCTGGTCAAGCAGCAACCACAATCTGAGTCAGGGTAAGGCACAAGCAAACCCCGAATTAACCTGTGCACAACCCCCTGGCAGCTTGGCACAGAGGAGTCAGGCTTAACTTAGAGGCAATGTGTAAAGTATTTCTGCAACACTTCAAACAGTAAAACAGTGAAAACACCATACAAAAAGGAGCCAACTTAGAAAGGTAGAGCTTAATTTAATGAACAAACCAAGAACAAAATGACAAAAATCCAATCAGTAGAACCGGAGTCATGTTTTTTGAAAGAAAAACCTGCAAGATAGCGCTTAAAAGTATGAAGAGCCTGCGGCAGCTATCTGGTCACGTTGAACCGGGTCAAAGTCAAAACTTGAGGCTGACCACGATGGTCGGATACAGTCTCAAATTAGTCCCGCTGAAGGTTTCCTTTTCAAGTTTTGTTCCAAGACTCCAGTTCGTGTTGAAGAAAGTGGCCAGGAGCAAGGAAAGCGTCACTGGTGGTGGTCGGTGTGGCGCGAGGAGCAGGCTGGGCATTGCAGACGGGCTGGCTGGGACTTCATTTTGTCAGTCTTCTGCGGGCGATCGATGCTTGCTGGGTAGAAGAGACAGGCTTGCTGCGACTCGTGCTGATTTTTGGTGCGAGTGGCACTGTTCTGGATGGAACTGGCCCATTTGCAGTCACAAAGAGTTCAAAAGCTTGAATATAAGAGCTCAAAAGCCACACGAGGGGTTCAGGACCTGAGGGGCACCACTTTGGGATCAGGAACTCGCTGAAGATGGGTCCATCTGTTGAGTAGCTCCCCTCCAGGCTGAACTGTCCTGCCAGGTCCTACCTAGGAGTGAGTGTTTGATTTGTTCAGCATTCCGTCCTCCATTTGTTCTTTTTGCTTTTGTTGCCCTAAGTGGGAAGGGTATGTCCAGATATGGGCCCTTTGCTCGCTGTGCCACTGGATTCAAGCTATCCGGCTGATGAGGGGTGTTACCCCGAAACCAGTCCCAGGATGCTCGTTTCTGGTCCAAGGAGGACCCGGCTTGGCAGTTCGGGCTATTCTGTTCCCATGAGGAGCAGGGTCAAGACTGATTTGCATATGACTGGGTCCAAACTGGGGTGGTGTAGTGAGCAAAAGAATTATGGATTTAACCCTGATCTCTTGACTGGGGGTGGATGTTTGATTCATTCAGCATTCCATCCATCATTTGTTGCTGCAGCACCTTTTGCCCTAAGTGAGATGAGTATTCCCAGACGTGGGTCCCTTGGATGCTGTGCCACTGGATTCAAGCTAGCCTGGCTGATGAGGGGTGTGACCCCGAAACTGGTTCCAGGATGCTTGTTTCCAGTCCAGGGAGGACCCAGCTTGGCAGTTCGGGCTGGACTGTTCCCATGAGGAGCAGGGTCAAGACTGATTTGCATATGGCTGGGTCCAAACTGGGGTGGCATAGTGAGCACAAAACGATGGATTTAACCCAGATCTCTTGACTGAGGTGAATGTTAGATACATTCAGCATTCCGTCCATCTTTTGTTGCTGCAGCAACTTTCTAAAAGTGGTATTTTCCAAATTACAATTTAAAATTCGACTTCACCATAAGTTAGAATTTAAAATTGTGATCACAGAGACACCAAACTTGAAGGGGTTATCTCTTCCCATTTGGAAATTACACTTATAAATTGTAGTAAGGTAACTTCAATGCTATCCTATAAGAGAGATAGGCCTTGCAGAAGGGAAAAATGAATTTTTGTGTTTTTTACTACCAGGACATGTAAAACTTAAAAGTACATGTCCAACTTTTTAAATATATTGCACACTGCTCTCCAGGCTGTCCAGGGCCTACCCTAAGGGTAACATATGTATTAAAAACAAGGTTTGGGCCTGGCAAAATATTTGCTTTGCCAGGTCAACATGGCAGTTTAAACTGCACACGCGGGCTTTGCAATGGCAGGCCTGAGACATATTTAAAGGGCTACTTAAGTGGGTGGCACAACCAGTGCTGCAGGTAGCATTTAATTTACAGGCCTGGGTACATGCAGTGTACTTTACTAGGGTGGGCCAATTGGGTATAAGCCAATGTTTCCATGTTTTATGGGGAGAGCATAAGCACTTTAGCATGGGTTAGCAGTGGTAAAATGCACAGAGTCCTAAAGTTAAGAAAAACTAATTCAGCAAAAAGTAAGAGGAGGAAGGAAACATTTTTGGGGATGACCTTGCAGAAAGGGCCATTTCCAGCACAACACCCCCAGCCTAAAGCTAGGGTAGACTAATCAATACATGGATGGGCTTCCCTGCTTAGGTGATAGAACATGTACAATGGCCCTCTACTGCAGGGACACTTGTCAGTTCTACGTCTCTCTGAATTCAGTTGGACCCCTCTGTCTACAGTCTCCTGAGCCACTGAACTGACCCATGGGGAAACCTTCTCCTCATCTGTGTACCCCATCTGTGCAGCACCTAACCATAACTTGCTCACAGATGCATCCCAGTAGGCAGATAGTACCACCATGGCCAACAAAGTGATGTGACCCATTCCACCCGGTGGATCAGACATCTGTCCCCAACCAAGGAACATTCTGTCCACAAGGACAACAACCAACAGAGACCACTGACAGCTGTCAGTGTTCAGAGTCAAGGCCCAGGCGATCCAGGGTCTCTGACCTCTTTGGTTTCTCAGAGTGGGGGGTCAGTAGCCTCAGGTGTCCTGCATCCTTTTACAACTCTACCTCCTCCAACTTAGGCATGAGGTCCTGAGACTGGCCAAGCAGCCCAGGGTCTATTCCTCTTAGAATGAACATGTGCCTGGAAAGCCAGGACTTTCAGGGGGTAACACTACTCCCCTCAAAGGGTAACACACTCTGTCTGTGTCATGCAAGAGTCTGCCTGACATAGGTTCCCAGCCCTCCTTCCCTGTGACAGCTCATTGAGCACCCCCTGCTCAGTACTGACAACCCCTGACCCACTACTCCTCCCACTGTAGACTGTTTCCACCTCCTGCCCCTTTATCCGGGCCTCTGTACCCTCCGTATGTAGTGTTACTCCCTGAAAGCAGAACTTGTAGGGCACCTGTGGTGGCGGCCCCACCCAGCTCTCCTGACTCTGTGGAGTACCCACCAGTGGTTGGTCTCTTGGTACAGACCAGGTCCCCCTGCCTGTCCCCCCTCTGGGAGCAGCCCAATAACTTGGGCTGAAAATAGGATACCTTGGGCCTCCACCCACCAAACCCTCCACTCCAATGCTTAGGTACCCCTTTCCCCCAAACTATACTTTAACCTGTCTGGATCACTGTGCACCTCCCCATCACTCTGTTGGGGTGAACCTGAGCCACCCTACTTAGGACCACTCCCCATTGTCTTCCCAGACACTCTGGTACTAATCCAGAGATCTGCCTCCTTTGCAAGCTCTCTGGGGTCAGTGAGTCTGCAATCAACTAGGTGTTGACGTAGCTCTGGACAACAGTGACTGAACACATGCTTGCTAGCAATCAAATTGTACAGCCCCTCATAGCTGTTTACCTCACTACCCTTCACCCAGCCACCCAGTGTCTTACCCAAGTAACCCACAAAATCCCCTTAGGGCTGGTGCGACAGTTTCCGACTGTCCCTGAATCTCAACCTGTACTCTTCTGGGGTGAATCCATATCTCTTGACAAGGGTCTCCTTCATGGTGGGATATCTCAGCCTGTCCTCCTTCTTAAGGGCAAGTAGGGCGTCCCTACAATGTCAGGAATATGCCTCCGAGGATCAGCTCCCTAATCCTCCTCAGGGATCATGTGCACCTCTAGAGCGGCTTCATTTGTGTCAATCCACCTGTCTATGTCATCCCCTCCTTGAAGTCAGGCACCAAGTCTCTGGGTATGCGGATCCTTCCTTCACCGCTGGACACTGTAGTTTCACTACCACCATTCCTGCTGGACTCTAACAGCTGTTTGATGTTCAAGTCCAGCTCCTTAAGGCTCAGTTCATGAACCAACAAGATCTTTCTCTCTTCCAAGGCTCTCTCAGCCTCAGCTTCATTTGTTCTGCCTCCATGGCAAGTTTTTCTCTTTGGCTACGGCCCTCTCTGCCTCAGCCCTCCTCTCCTCTGCCAAGGCATCATCAGCTTCAGCTCTTCTGTCCCTCTCAGTCTGTTTGTCCTTCAACTGGATTATGCTTATGTACTGTATTTGGGGGCTCTGCATAAACTGCTTAATAAACTTCAATTGGTTCAAAATGCAGCTGCATGGCTTATTTTGAAGCTTCTGAAAAGGCAATCCATTCAAAATGGCCTGAGGGCTTTACACTGGCTCCTGATCAGATTAGCGGGTTAAATTTAAAGCTTTAATGCTTACCTTTAAAGCTCTTCAAAAAAAGGTCACATCTATCAACATAACAGAGTGAAACAGTACACTCCTTCTAGGGCACTGGGATCTGCTAACCAGCATTTATTATGTACTCCTAGGGTTCACAAAGTCAGATTAGGTGGAAGATATTTCTCCGCAAGTGTCCCTAGGCTTTGGAATGCTGTGCCAAAGCACTTGCAGGATATAAAACTGAAATCATCCTTTAGAAAAGGCCTTAAGATGTTTCTTTTTGGTGAAGTCTAGAGGAATGGGAGTTACCTGAATGACTTAGCCCTGGGGTGCTCCCTTTGGGAGCAGCTGTTTGCGCTTTATACATTTTCATTTCATTTATTCATTTCAGGAAGTTTCTGACACTTCCGTAGGGGGAACTCCAGAAGCTCTCTCACTTCAAAGCAGGCACCCAGTTTAAATATTGAACCCTAAAAACCAACTCTTCAGATCACTTTTGGACCTGTGAAAAACTCAGAAGAAGGACTGCTCTGCTGCCCTGCTGCTCAGCCGCAAGAAGGACTGCCTAGCTGCCCTGCTGCAACATGGGCTGCTCTATTGCCCTACTGCCTGAGGAAGAAAGCCTGAATCTACAACTGAAACCCAGGACCACCAGAGTGTCTCAAGGGCTAGGTAGCTGGCCTTCTATTCCGAGACACAGGCACATAACAGTCTTCTCTGTGCCGATGCAGTCCGACGCATCTCGGCACAGGATCATGCATCGCAGCTCCAGTTCAGTGGCCTCACAAGCATTGATCCAGCATGATGCATCTCTTTGCTGACTACTTTCCCAGCTCAACGCACTTCGACGCGGGACCTTGCATTACATCTTCTAATTGCCAGCATCACAAGCATCAGCCTAGCATGATGCAACTTGATGCAGAGAACCAGCCTAGCTCGATGCATCTTAGTTCAGCCCAATACATCTCGACTTACCTTGACATAGGACCATGCATTGCAGCTTGTGATCAGCAGCTTTGCAAGCATTGATCCGGCAATGCATCTTGACGCCGACAACCGAACCTGCTGACACATCTCGGTTCAACACCGACACATCCTGATGCAAGTCCTCACAAACTCCAGGAGGAAGCTCCATCAACCTCGACTCAGTGCAACACATATTGACGTAGGACCTTGCATTACAGCTCCTGTCGATGGCTCCTCGATGCCCGTGCCATGCAAGTCACCGTAAAGAATTTGCATCTCGACACCCCAGGGCACAAGGTGCTTTTATTAGCTGACTGAACTCAGCCCTTTAACCGACCCATGCTCCATCGCGTTCTGCCTGACTTTGTGACTGGGACCCAGTCCACTGCGACCAGATAACCCTTGTCGGCACTTTTTGCTTTTAGGCACTATTTTTGCCTAAACCTTTAAAATTGCGCATCTCCGGTTCAACTAATTGGATTTTTGTTATTTTCGTCTCAAATAATTTCTTACATTTTAGTCTATTTTTCTTAATTGGTGTGGGATTTTTCTTGTTTTTTCACTTTGTTACTGTTTGTGTGCTGCAAAAATACTTAACACATTGACTCTAAGTTAAGCCAGATTATTTTGTGAGAAGCTAACAGAGGGTTACGCACAGGCTAAGTTAGTGACTTATTGTGGTTCACCATGACAAAGATTGTGGACAAAGATTGGGGCTGTTGATTGAGTTGGATTTCAACCCCTCAACCAACAATCCCATTTCTCGCACCTGTCCATACTGTTCTGACCACGGATTCTTGGCTACAGAATCTAGAAAAAGTTGGACAACAAAAGGAATATGCACTTCTCCAGGATTGTACAACTTTTCATTGGGAAATTTGTATAGTGCTATTCACCCCTGCTAAGCAAAGCACTTTGTCAGTTAAAAAGCAAACCTGTTTGTTGTGCATTGTTGATATTGTGCGGCCTATGTGAGAAATGCATTAGGGTTACAAATATGTCCCAATCATTTCAAAGCAAACTTGTGGATGTGATTAAGCATGATGTGAAGCAGAGTTTTAAGAAAGATAGAGCTGCATTTACAGAGGTTTATTATCTTTCTTGGTTGGTGTGCATGGTTGGAAGGTTGTGGGTTGGTAGTCTTGCCTATAAGAAAATTATTAGGTGCATTGTTGGAGCTTCAGAGGAATGCTCCAGTCATGTGACAACAATATTGAACATGCACTTATGCATGACCTGTGGCAAAAAAGGGTAAAATATAGGACTTTAAACTTATGAATACGTGCCTTCACCCTCTAATCTGACCTACAAATGATCAAATTTGTGGGAACAGCAAGGGTAATAATAAATGTAGCTACGTCGTGTATTAGTCCAGATGCCTGTAATGTAGACATAAAAGAGAGAACCTTCAACAGCAGGAAGTGATACTATCTGACCAACCCCCATATATTGTGTGAAATATAGACATACAAAGAATGTGATAGGTGTGAAAGTAGCCTGCTCCTAAACAAAATACATTGCTTGCATATCTCTCAGTGATTGACCAGAAGCTCCACTAGTTTCCAGTTGCTTTTCCATTATTATGGCAGTCAATATTCGGTAATAGAAAACCGCTAAAAATACCTTCAACAAATGGTTGAAACTATAATGACTGGTCTGCAGTTACTAGCCTATGTGCATGTATGTGGTATGTCTATAGCACAAACCCAGCCAATAGGCAGTAGAGCACTGTACAGGGTCAATGACAAACATGATGCCAACGAGAAATAGGAGAAGTAGCTGGTTTTTGGACTGTTAATTCATTGTGTTGTAGGTTTCTCTGAAGAGGTGCATCTTCAACTCTTTCTAATTTGAGCAGCATTGGGAGGTGTCCTAATGGATTCGGAGATGTTGTTCCAGATCCTGGGTGCAAAAAGTCAGCTGCCTTGTTTTTCCTTGTGTACACTTCTTAGCCTGCAGTTTGATGGTGTCCTGGCTGCGGGTGTGCTGAGAACCAGCAGACATGTTGAGCTTGTCTGCAAGATAAGCAGGGGTGCTGGTTGTGATGGTTCTGTAAATTTGTGCAGCATATTCAGTTTGAATTCTTGGGGAAGATCTTTTCAAATTTCAAAATAGATGAGGTGTCATTCATTTAACCACCTATTTCATCACCATTTCTCGCATACTCTTCAAGAGTAGAAAACAATGCTTTTTACAATACACATTGGCCATACTCAGCCTATAAGATTATAATGAAAACATTTCCTTATGTAAATGTAAGACCCTATTTAAATTTGATAGATATATATCATCAGTCCTAGTTCTGAGAGAACACTCTCAGAGAACAAGAGCTCAGAACTCAACAGTCAAACAACAGACACAATAATGTACTGTCCAACGCTTTACTTACCTTAGTAAAAAAAAGTATCTTAATTGCAAAGCAAAACAAAATAATGCACAGCCCAAGCAGAAATCTATTTACCAGGTTGTAATCTCATCGACAAATCTCAGTGAAGCACTACACCCCCTAATGCACCCTGTCCCATCTCTAGGAATTCTTCCTAAAATGTATGTGTAGTATCGAGGTCCACGCATGAAGTAGTAATTCAAGATGTTTTATTCATGAAGATAACAAGTAGTATAGTTCAGAACATCAGGTAGTTAAGATGTAAAGGAGAGCCCCACCAGGAGCAGCCTGTCAGCTGCTCAGCCCATGACCAACTGTCACTTAACCTCTCTCAGTCCCAACATTCCGAGGCTAGGAAAGACTCCTACATTCTATTGGGCATAGAGCACAGGCACTGGGCTGAGCAGGAGGAGAATAATACTTAACCTTACAAATGCAGGATACTACATATCCCCTTTCCTTCCAACAGAAGATCAAATGCAATCTATGATAAAGTAAAACAAGAGTGAACAAAAGACAGATAGCAAGGAAGGAACAACGGAGTGACAGAAAGAACATAAAGGAAAAGAGCAAGCGAAGCAGAGCGAGGAGAAAGATGGGAGAAGACAAGGAGGTGAAGGTAAGGTGTAAGTAAGAAAATGGAAAACCCATCCACAACAACAACGAAATAGAAAGAAGGAGACAGTGAGACGAAAGAGAGGAAATACGAAATAGAGAGAGACAGACGTGCCAAAGGCAACCCCCAAACATACCCACTGGCCAGGCAGGCAAGAAAGGAAGGAAGAATAAGGCATGACGCAAACCGGACACCAGCCTACACACAGATACAAAGAGGAGGGAATAACGGATCTCCTCCTGAACAGGGAAGAAATATATAAAAAATATGAACGAGGGAAGGCTGGAGACAGAGGATGACAAACAAGAAATGTAACTCCAGAAACCAAGGATGAAAATAAGTAGAACATCACGAGGAAAGCTGGACATAATGGAAAACAGAGAAGAGGCAAAGTAGATACATACAGTATAACGAATACTTCCCCCCCATTTTCAATTAGACAATAATACGATATAAGTGTAAGATTGCGTTATATAAAACAGCAAAGTAAGAGAATGTAGAAAGACAATAACAGCTAATGGGATAGAAACCCATGACCGTCCTCTACTCCTATGCAAGAGTGTGAGGAGCAGTGTGAATGGGACTGTGACCCATAATGTGAAACCCCGTGAAAGGACAACCCCCGCGTAGAGGTACAATGCAGTGCAGAGTAGAGATGGATCTAAAACCCATAAGACGCAAACCGTGTGAGGGTCGCAATGTAAATATAGATGGGACTGTGACCCATGGAACGGTGCCCTGTGTAAGGGTGAGAACCGTGTGTTGCCCATGTAGGCAAATGTATGTGGGGAAATGGGGCTAGACCCAAACCCATCCCTGTGTAGGGAAGAATATCGTGCAAAAACGTACACATGTAAATAAAACCATGAACCCAATGCAGGTAAGTACCCAGAGTCCATTCATGCAAGATGTAGCCCATGTAGGCAAACGTAATGTGAGCAGAAGGGAAGATACCCAATGCCATCCCAGTACAAAGAAACGTAATGTGTAATAAAGCAAAGTAAATACACAATGAAACCATGAATGTGTATGGCATAAACACTGAAACACTTTAACCTGTGCAGACTGTCCAGGATAAAGATGTGGATGACACCGTAGACCTGTGTCACCTTTAAAGTTCAGGGTGTGCGTATCACCGTCGTGCTGTGACACACACTAGAGATTGTGAGCAAGCTCGCTTTTCAGAGATGACAAGGAGCTGACAAAGTCTTGTAACACCCTCGTGCATTGCCAGCTGGAATAAGTGTTCCAAAAAGGATACAGGGTCCAGTGAATGTCACGGACATGAAATATGGCAAAGCAGTGGAAAGCACAGGAAAAGGGATCAAAACCAGGCACAAAATGTACTTACGGAATTCACCACACGACCATGTAAGTACTATACTTTGTGCTCCTAAGATGTGCCAGAGTTACTGAGCTGAAGAGCAATGCCCAAAACTGTCAGCAAAAATACGAGGTCAAACTCTTACATTTTGATTTAGAAGTCCAACGGGAACGGTAACGTTACCAATTTCCTCCGAAATGAGATTGATGCACAGTGAACCTTGATCCCACGACGAACAGAAGACCAGGAGCTTGCGTGCTGTTTACAATTGCAACGAGGCAAAATGGAGGCACGTACAGGGCGTGCTGCCGGGAGGCTCACAGCATAGTGGAGCACCAAACCGCGTCTATGAATTCAGTGCAGCTGTGACATCACAGAGGGTTCTCGTGAAGAAAAGTCTGCGCGCTCAGCTAAGTGAGGGGAACAGCGCACGCAGAAGGCACTCATGAAGAGCAACGGAAAAAACGGTTTTAACTACCGCAATACCGGTAAGGCAATTGAATTCTGAGGAGAAAAAGATGTTGGCAAAACTCACCACAGCTTAATTTACGGTGGCAATGACAGGGATGATGTGAAAATGCGCAAAGGAAACCTGTGCGCAAGGCAATACAAAATTACTTGAAACACCAGGCAAATCTTATTAAGCGCGATGACATGAAGACATACCTCTTCAGACAACGACCAGTAAAGTGTCCAAAATGTCAATGCCCTAATTGGTGAAACTTCACTGTGTAAACAGCAGATTAACATCTACCAGGCACAGGAAAATAGTATGCATAGATTTAGGTCAGCGCGATGTACTTGGTAAAGGTTGTGAACTGTAGAATGTAGATTTTGCCAAGACAGCAATATGTCGTGAAGAAAACCTGCAGCCAACACTAGTGCAACCCCAGACGAAAGTCAGCAAAATCTGTTCAGGATCACACAACGGAGGGAGCTCAATACATCACCATCAGCCACACAGTTCTTGGTCAGAGACTTGAAACTCCCATACTGCTTAACGTAGAATGGAGACAGACCTTCCACGACCGCATCCTCTTACCACAGTTTTGAAATAGTGGTGGGATAGACAGGTGACTAAAAGTTGTAGAAGGTGTACAGCAGGCTGTAGAGAAATCCTTAGTCCAAATAATGTAGAGTAGATGAGCACAGCACGCCTGTGCTAGGGCTGGCCGATGGTGAGGCCACTGGTGGGGCTGAAAGGCGTAGTGCTGCATCCTTACTTGTTTCATGATGTCTTCTTTGGATTTCTGTGAGGAACATACTTCTTCCTTTTTTTCCTTGTAGTTGTTCTGTTTAGAACATCCTTCTTTTATGTACGCTGTTTTTCCTTTGCTGTGGATACCTCTTCTCTTGTACATTTTCCTTGTTTCCACCGTAGTTTCTGTAGATTGCGCTATCCAGGTCCTCCTGTGTTCGCCAGGTACCTTAGATCCGCTTGTTCTTCGTAGGTACGTCACCACCTCGTCGCCATCAAATGTAGTATCGAGGTCCACGCATGAAGTAGTAATTCAAGATGTTTTATTCATGAAGTTAACAAGTAGTATAGTTCAGAACATCAGGTAGTTAAGATGTAAAGGAGAGCCCCACCAGGAGCAGCCTGTCAGCTGCTCAGCCCATGACCAACTGTCACTTAACCTCTCTCAGTCCCAACATTCCGAGGCTAGGAAAGACTCCTACATTCTATTGGGCATAGAGCACAGGCACTGGGCTGAGCAGGAGGAGAATAATACTTAACCTTACAAATGCAGGATACTACAGTATGGTCCCTCATACGAAGTATGGGCATAGTCAATGATTGACTGGCTAATTTATAGATCAGTTCAACAGTACGTGCCACTACAGGCTCATGCAGGCAAAGTGTTTTGTTCTTAACAGAAGATTTGCCTCTACATGTTCAGTCACTCATTCTTTTCATGGCTAGGCCCAGTTTTACCAGCTCGGTGAAGCTATGGCTCTTGCTGTGTTGGTGGTGCATTCGCCAAACCTGCTCTTGCAGTAGCAATTTCAAGATGTGTGACCACCGAGGCGGCTTCACACGGCACACAGGCTGTTGGGTTAGGATTAGCCCAGTAGGCCTGTATAGTGTGTGCTTGTCTTCAGTGTGCTTGTATTCAGCAGGTGTAGCCTTCTACAGTGGTCGCAGATGGGTGCCTGGTCTCAGTAGTAGCAGCCCAGACTCAATCTCTAGCAGATAGCGGTCTTCAGCAGTTGTGGCCTCCCAGGATGGATCAGGGCTTCTGCATTGGTGGTGACAATGGCTCCTCTCGCATGGCAGCTTCACTGTCAGGCAGCAGCATGTCAGTCTCTTAGCACATGACATGAATGTTGGAGGGAAATTGAATGATCTCTCATGACACAGATCAACCCCTGGCTGATCCTTAGGGCAGTGAGCTTCTTCTGGGTATTTCTTATGCTGCAAATATGCTGGGATGGACAGACTCTCCTCCTGCAGGGCCAGACACACTCTGTCCCCATCTGAGCAGGCAGACAGGCTTCTAGGTACTAGGCAGACCATTAGCCTCTCCAGCAAAAAGTAGAGACTTCCAGTGATGTCCCCTCACCTCTGGGAGACTGTCTATATCCTCCAGCAACACTCCCTTCTATGGTCTTGAATAACTTGAACCTTGAGCAAAGTGGGGTGGTTTGGGTGCATCTGTCAGGTCCTAGAGTCTTACCTGGTAAAGGCAACACTGTGGCATGGTATAGCAGGTAAACAACAGTGTTACAGTGGAACAAAAGAGCTGACACCACTGCCGGCTTTGGTGAAATAACCCAGAACTGTATTGTTCCTGTTGACTCCTGTGGGCTGGATGGAAGTGTCTAAAGGTGGGAGATGGAGTTGATTCCAGTCCAGGCTACACAAGGCATGTAAAGGGGGCAATAGTACTCCGCCAGCAAACCACCTTTCCATGAGCCCTTCGCCAATGCTGAGACTACTGAAGAGAAGGGGGAGGAGGCAGATTTTAAAGGGGTTGGGGTTAGGAGCATCTCTTACAGACAATTGCCCAATCAGAATCATTAGGATGTTAAGTTCATACCCTCCAACTGGAACTCTACTAGTAGGGAATTGGAAACTTTGGGCCTCTCTGATCCTTTTTGAACACCACTCTTTATAAAGAAGATAGAATGAGACAACAGATTGGGAGATTCAGGTTACACGCCAGAGATAACCATGACCTTTTCTTTGACTCAGATAGAAAATGCCAAGGGAATAAAAGGAGATCATTCTTAAATGGGAGAGGGTGATCATTCAGGCTACACACCAGAGATATTCACTGCCACTTTTTTCAATCGGGACAAGGAAGATTTTTCAGAGAAATATTAAGTAGGGAAGGAGATGGAGGTGTCATCTAATCCCTACAATACAGTCAACGCATGGATAATGCCATGGATAATGCTTTCTTTACTAGAGAAAGAACTGGACCAATTTTCCCTTTAGTTATTTTCCTCCCTGTCTCGCAATGAAGGGTCTCTGTACATTGCAGCCAATGCTGTGTGCTGACGCGTAATGAAAATTCACTAGGCAAGTGAGCACGGTGTGTGAACTCTCACAATTAGTGGTGTTTACTCCAAATAAGGTTGTTTGATAATAAGTGTAAAATAGTTCATTTTGATTCAGTTTATCAGCATGTATAAGTCACTTTTAAGGCAACTGATTTAAAGTTATTACATAGAAAAAACCAAAATGGTCACATCAGCACCGTGCACGTTGTGCTCACCTATTCCAAAATGCTATGCCTGATGAAATGTGTCACACTGACCAAGAGAAAATGCATAGGGCCAGCTAATTTTGTTAGGACAGTGTTGTCTCGCATTGCTCCCAAACATCTTTTCAAGATATCCAAATGAAGTAAATTAATTTATACTGATGCTAAATGAAAATAATGCAACTTGTCATTGCTTATCTGGAAAATCTGACATGGTACTGTTTTTTTCTGACCTATGTTGAGTTACAGCTGAACATTACTTTACAATCTACTAGCCACTGATTCGATTGAAGCTTACATTAATAGCCTCAAACAAAGCCAAACAACATCTGCTGTTAATATCAACTCTCTCCTTCAGCTGTCTTCTGGTCTGAAAACATGAAGGTGACATTCAAGCGAGTGTTCAAGTTCAGCATACTTGACACTTTGGGGTTAAAAACCATACTGGGTGAATGTCACACTCATGACATTGGTTATTTGAAAGACATGCATGAGTTTTTATCACAAATGCTTTCCCATCCCACCTGCAAAAAAGACACTGAGGCAATGTCACTTTACAATCTGTACACCGGTGATGGAGCAAGGTTTCATAAATGAAACTTGTTTGTATTCAATCCTCCTCACAGTATTAATTTATTAAACTTATATTGTTAATACTAACCTTTTGCATTCAAGACACAAAAGAAAAGGAAGCTTGCCTATGTGTTTTACTAATGAATAACGCTTGTTTGTAATTCAAAATGGCCGCTATGCGCGGGAAAACTCAATGCGCATGTCGCAACCATATCACATGGTGTGACGTCTTTCTTTGCTTGGTGGGAAACTTCTGCTTCTGCGCAGTGTGCATTAAAATGGCTGCTTGATGTTTTCACATGCTTCAGCTTGCTCTCATGTCATTACTAAATTGTCGTTTCCTAACACTACTAACGCGGGTTAGAATATATAATTAAATGGGAATAGAATAGAAAAAGTGGGCATACAGTGAAACATTTTATTTGTGATTTTAATATTTTCTTCTTGCACTTTTATTAGTTCGTAAACTTGGGCCTGGGTTGGTGACATGAAACTCGAGAGGCAAATTGTTCTGCGCATGTGTCCTGTGTGCCTGCCAAATGAAGTCAATCTGGACGTCGTCCAAGGCCGCGACCCGATGGCCGAAGATGCTGTACTCCTGCTTTCCTGTTGTGCATTGATACATTGTCTATGAAAATTGTTTTACATTTGTCATGAGACGGGTGGGAAATAAAGCGAATGTATTAATTTGAAGGGGTGGGAATGTAAAGACAATAGGCTTTACAATTTAGGCCAAATCGATATGGTGCGAGAATCCACCCCCTGTCCCTGTCCAATCAGAAGTAGTGGCCCCATATTTTAGTAACATTAAGGGGAGGTACATGGGCGTAGAAGGGTATAATAGAATATAGCATTAGTTAATTAGTCAGAGCATGCGTTCACGAAGAACAGGCGTCCATGCTGCCAGAGCGCTCTTAGCTCCAGACTGCCAAGCTGATCGATTGCAGACCGAATTGCTGTCCAGAGAGAGGTCCTGAGGAGGGGGCGGCAGAGTCCATTAGAAGGAAGGCACGGGAGAATCGAGGAGAAGTCGAGTATCAGAGAGGGGAACGACGCAGGCGTCGTTGTAGAGAGGTCACCGGTCCTGTCCTGATCCTGGAGGAAGTCTTTGCTCTTCATCCTTCCTGGGTCCTATTCTTTCAACTCCTTGGCTAAGGGGTTTGGTTCTCGCACTTAGGTAAATATAATGCAACCTTTAGTTGCGCTGCTATCTCTATCCTCTCCTCTTCTTTAAACACCGTCATTGATTAGCAATAATCATATCTATGCTTAATCTTGGGTATTGCGATTAAGTACCATGTGGCTCTGTATTTTACTCTGCTAAATCTTTAGATAAACATTTTAAAACTTCCTGACTCAGTGGTTATTTCAGGATTATGTACTATAATGAATGTCACTCATTTTAAATTTCCCAATTAGCAAAGGATTCATTGGTAAGTCATTACTCTTCATTCAGAAGGTAATTGGTAGCAGGGATTTTGATAAAGAGTAAACAACTGATAAAATCCAGCGTAAGTATTAGCGTAGTATGAATGTATGGGCCCAAGCGAGTATCTGGTGTATGAATGTTGTTTGCTGATATCGCGCTGGATCAGTTTTCTGGTTATCAGAGGATGGTTACTCTTTGTTAATTGGGTAATGAGAATTTTTATTTGTATTTTTATGAACTAACATCCGTGTATTCAAAGTTTTGTTTTATGTTGTCCAGAATACCCCGGGGTAAAAAGAATAGCGGATGGTAAGTGGAAGCCATACTGCAGTGAGGTTATCTGCCAGGCAGAAATAGTACTGAAAAGTTAAGCAGGACTTTCAGTACTCGTTAGGGACTCTATGCGTGTGAGTAATAGCAAAAGAGTACGCTGGTGAAAATGTTATATCACCTAGAAAGGGTAACATTGGAGAAGTAACAGGTACTTCTGGAGCTTGTGTGAAGAGTAAACGGAAGGGTTTTTACTCGTAGTGTATGTTAGTAAACAGAAAGGTTTTACTAAAGTGTGGAGGAAACTATCTTTTCTAATTTAGAGAAACTGGCACGATAGCGAATGTTTTATGTTGTTACTGAAATTTAATTAAGATTTATAGAGAAAATAAAGTTTGCGTAAATTTTTGTAAAGAGAGGGTCAGTTGCCGGAGAGGGAGCTGACGTCACAAAACGCCGCGCTGGGATTGGTTGAATTAGCGGGTGTGGAAAGACCCTTGTAAAGGAGGGGTCAGTAGTCAGGAGTAGTACTGACGTCACAGGTGCCGCGCTGGGATTGGGTGAACCAGCAAGGACAGGAAAGAGCAGATTGTAAAGGAGGGGTTGACAGAGAAACGTCACCAAAAGGCCGCGCAAGGATTGGCTCGGAAATAAAAGATAGCAGACATTTGATTGGTCAAAATTATAGAAGAGAAATTCTTAGTGGATAAGGATTGCATGTTAAAACGCGATCCGACTTTAACAGGAATTCGTCAGGATAGGAGATATTTAGGCTTTGCAGAATATAATTTTATACATCGGTACTTACCTAAGATGTACGGAGAAAGGAGAAAAATGTTATTTTTGCAAAAGATCAAGAATTATTTTAAAAAGGACAAACCAATCAAAACTAGAGAAGGAATTATTATTCCACCAGCTAAAACGCCCGCTTCATTCAGGATGATGGAGAGAGGTTATCATACTTGTGTATGGATGGAGAATTGGATAGAATATACCAAAAATGATGGAATATTAGCATTTCCCGAGAATGGTACCTTCAATGGAAGAATGCTTAAAAACTTGAGATTGAGGATGAATGACTTAGAACCCAGACCTAGATTAACCCAGTACGAAGCTCTAGAAGAATGGGAAACCGAGGCATTTGAGCGGGATAGATCTAGAAGTAATAGGAGTTATCCAGGATTTTTCCCCAGATACCTACATGAGTCTAGGAACGGTCAGATGAAACAATGGAGAAGGGCAATGATTACAGAAGGATTATATCCATTGTTCTCAGCAGAAGAGAAATTAGGAAGTAAGTGCACAGAAAAGACAAAACATTTAATGAGAAATGAAGAGTCTGAAGACGAATTTATGGAGGAAATGTTAAGAAACCCCCCACCATATCAGGAAGGGACAAGTGGATGCACCCCAAGTGCACCACCAAAAACTCCATTAGTGCCACAGGTAATGCATGAATTCACCCCGGGTAGAATACTTCATGACAAAGAAAAGGAAGCTCTAGAAAAGACCAGAGCAGAATTAATACAGAAAATAACCCAGATAAAAGTACACCCTGATTCATTGACCATACCTGTAACAATTGGTCCAGTAGTTCCATTATATGGTACTCAAGGAAATTGTCCTCCACCGATACTTACACCTACTCCTGAGAATAATCCCAAACCTGAAGCTCCAGTTATAATTGAGGATCAATTTAGTGACTGTGAATCCACAATATCACTCATGGACTTGCCTATTCGAGGTTCTGTAAATAGCACTCCCAGAAAAGATGTACCTGGATGTTCAAAAGATGTAAGTTTAATAACTTCATCGGGAGCAAAAAGTGCCACCATAGTAACACCTGAAGATCTAGAAAGATGGGTGCAAGGGTCAGTTAAACAGTGCACACCTCCGAAAATAATGGACATTCATAAATTGAAAGTCGAATTAGAAGAAATAATAGCAGGAAATGTAGGACTAGAACGCTTAAATACCTATGATGAAGAAGAATTATTGTTCCTGTGCAGGAGTATCACCAGAAATGTAAGGATATTCCATGAAAAATTATCCAATTTAGCACTACAGATGGGAATAGAAATAGGGAGATCAAAGGTACTACAGAAACCCTATAGAGCAGAATTTTCAGACAAAGATTTAGAAAATATGAATGCATCTGGAAGAAGATTACAAATAAGAGAATTAATGTTAGTTTTGCAAAAATGGGGAGACCTAGATAAATGGAAAACTAGGTGGGCCAAGAAAAAGGAAGAAGCACGAACAAGTAGAACAGCATCAGAATATGTGATGAAGGAAACAGGGAAAGCAGATCAAATGTATCCCATGCGAGAAGTTGCGGGAGGAGGATATGTACATGTCCCATGGAGCAGACAGGATATTTTGTCATTTACGAATGATTTTCCAAAATTGAGAGAAAAACCAATTGAATGGTACAAGCAGGTTGACAGGTTTGTGAAGGTGTCAAAGGTATTGTTGAAGGATTTGGATGGGTTGTTTGATATAGTGGTACCTGCCGATTTATGAACAGATTGCAAAATCACAGTGGATTGGCCAAGTGACGAATATCCTAGAGATCCGAAGACAGGTGCCCCGTCAAATGATGTGATGAAAAAGTATCAGCAGGTGATAACTTACCTGAAAGGGAAAATACCCCCGAAAGAAACAGATTGGGTAAAAATAGATCGAACTACCCGAGAAGCTAATGAATCAGTACATTCCTACTATGAGCGTCTATTGCAGGTATTTAAACAGTATAGTGGATTTGAGGACATTGGAGACAAAAACATGAGTCAGTTTGTGTACCGGTTTGTTTACGGTTTGAAGCCAGAAATTTGCCAGATGATTAAACAGCATATGCTGTGTTGGCAGGGAAAGCCCATTGACGAGATTTTGAAGGATGCAAAATATTGTGGAGACAATATTGAGGATAAACACAAGAACTTGCAGGAAAAAGTAATGTGGGCTCAGGTGAAAATGGCTGAGAAACAGGGAATTAATTTGGAAAATCCAAGTGAAAATTCAGGAAAAGATTCTGGAACGAATGGTGATACTGGGAATGGTGGAAAATTTAGAGGACGAATGAATAGAGAAGAAGCTAAAAAGGAATTTCCTTGTCATGGATGCGGAAAATTGGGGCATTGGAAGGATGAATGTAAAAAGATCCGGACTAATAATGGCCCAAATCAAAATTTAAATCCACAGACGCAGAATGACTCACAGCAGGGTGCAAATCCTCAGAGTCAGTTGCCACCTGCACCTATTCAGGGTAATGTAAGCAGAGCAAAGCATGGTACAGACATCGGATATCAGGGAGGAAGTGGTAAGAATGATTATATGACATCACAATTTCTTTTGCAGGACGATTTCTGTCAATACAGTCCATGACGGTGCCTAGGAGAGGGGAAGAAGGAGTGCATACTTGGCGCATCCTTACAGGTAGATCAGTCAGGTCCATATGTTGAAGGGAATGTGAAAGGTAATAATATTACTTTCCTTTTGGACACTGGTGCTACCCGGTCTACTGTGAGAACAGCAGACATTCCAGACCTTCCTCTCTCTGGTGAAAATATCCAAGTAGTGGGGGTAGCTAATCAGCGGATTAGAACACCTCTTACCGAACCCATGGAAGTTAAAATTGGAAACTTCAGAGAAATGCATCAATTTGTAGTATGTGATTCCAGTCCAGTAAACTTCGTAGGTAGGGATTTGTTGTGCAAGATGAATTGTACCATTTTCTGCACACCGGATGGTGTGGCAGTTCAGACACCAGATGAAGAGCATGTATATAAAGTTATGATTGCAAAACAAGGTACAGAAGTAGACGAGATGTTTTCGTTAATAACAAAAGATGAGTTGCCAGAAGAATTAAAAGGTACAGTAAACCCCATAGTATGGGATTTCACCGGAAAGGAAGTAGGACTTATGGCTAAAATAGATCCAGTTAAAATTACTGTAAAGGAAGGTGCAATTTTCCCAAATACCAGACAGTACAAAATGAGTGCAGAAGTAAAAGCAGGAGTCATTGAAGAAATAAATCGAATGGTAGAACAAAATATCCTAAAAGAAGTAATGAGTAGCACATGTAATTCACCAATAATGGGATTAAAGAAACCTAGTGGAAAATATAGGATTGTTCAGGACCTGAGGAAAATAAATAAGATTGTAGAACCATATTGTCCCATAGTACCAAATCCTGCAGTAATTCTATACCAGATTCCGTGGAGTGCAGGATGGTTCACAGTAATTGATCTGTGTCAAGCGTTCTTTTCAATACCATTACATCCAGACAGCCAGTATCTTTTCTCATTTAAATTTGAGAACAAGGTCTATGTATGGAACTGTGTTCCTCAGGGGTACACAGAAAGTTCTTCTATTTTCAACCAGATACTGAAAAACTGCCTGGAAAAACTAGTGATGCCAGGAAGCTCAGTCTTAGTCCAATATATCGACGACTTATTGGTGGCATCGAACACCAGAGAGGACTGTGTTGTTGATTCCATAGCATTATTAAATCTTTTGGCAGAAGAAGGACATAAAGTCTCACCTGAAAAATTGCAATTCTGTACAACAGCTGTTAAGTATCTGGGACACCAAATTGAGAGAGGAAAAAGAAGAGTAACAGCTGAAAGAGTAGCTTTAATAAAGAAAATGCAAATGCCTGTAACACAAAGACAAGTGAGAATGTTCCTAGGAATAGTAGGTTACTGTCGACAATGGATACCAGGATTTTCCATGTTAGCTAAGCCCTTAATTAACATGACAAAAAAGAAAGCAAAGGACCCTGTGGAGTGGGAAGATGAAAGTGTAGAAGCTTTTGTAAAATTGAGAAATGCCCTATGTTCAGCACCTGCCTTAGGCATGCCTGATTATAAAAGAGAATTTGCATTGTTCTGTCATGAGAGAGAAAATTGTGCACTTTCTGTCTTAACTCAGAGACATGGATTAGAAAGACGTCCTATAGCATATTTTTCTGCTACATTGGACCCAGTAGCAGCCGCGTTGCCAGGATGCTTAAAAGCAGTGGCGGCTACTTGTTTGAGCATTGAACAAAGTGAGTCAATTGTGATGGGACACCCTGTAAAAGTGTATGTTCCACATGCAGTTGTCATTCTGTTGACAAGAACCCGAACTCAGCATCTTACTCCTAGTCGACTGACTAAATATGAAAGAATAATAATGGGAGCTGAAAATGTGAACATGGTAAGGTGTACTATAATAAATCCAGCAACCTTACTACCAGATCCATATCATGAGAGAATTAAAGATGATGAAGACGATGAACATGATTGTATACAAATTACAGAATTATGCACAAAACCACGCCCAGATATAGAGGAACAGCCTCTTAAAAAGCCAGACAGGGAGCTATTTGTTGATGGTTCATGTCAAAGACATGAAGACGGTAAACTAACTGCTGCCTATGCGGTATGTGAATTAACTGGAATAGTTGAAGCATCCTATTTACCAGGAGTCAAATCTGCACAAGTAGCTGAATTGATTGCGTTGATAAAAGCATGCAAAATTAGGAGGAATCAGAGAGTAACCATATTTACAGATAGCCAATATGGTTACGGGGTTGTGCATGATTTTGGCCAACTATGGATGCAGAGGGATTTCATGACTTCTTCAGGATCCCCCATCAAAAATGGACAATTTGTAAGGGAATTGCTAGAAGCAATACAATCACCAAAAGAATTGGCTGTGGTGAAATGTGCCGCACACCAGTCAGGAGATGACTGGGTGGTAGTCGGCAACAGATATGCAGATCTGGTGGCTCAACATTGTGACAAAACCAGAATGTCAGTCAATAAGAGGGTGGAAAGAATGGGAATCAGCTGCCAACTTATGCTGTATATGCCACCTGAAACTTGGAATGAGGTGAAGAAATTGCAAGATGAGGTTGATGAAAGTGAGAAGAATTTGTGGATCAAAGTGGGTTGTTCCCAAAGAGGAGATGATGAAGTATGGATCAGTGCTGATGGCAGACCAGTCATGCCAGACTGTTTACTCTCACAAATGCCTAGAATGCATCATGGAGACACACACATAGGGAGAGATGCAATGATTAGGCAGTTCAGACAAAATTGGTACAATCCCAAATTTAGGGCTGTTGCAGAGAGTCTTTGCCAGAGATGTCTAACTTGCCAGATGCATAATCCGGGGAGGAAGACAGTAATTGGATTTGGGAAAATTGGAAAGGCAGAGGGTCCATTTATGAGACTTCAGTTTGATTTCATACAGTTACCACCATGTAGAGGGCTGAAATATGTACTAGTCATAGTGTGCCTGTTTTCAAAGTGGGTGGAGGCTACTAGGAGAAATGACAGCATTACAGTTGCGAAACTGTTGCTACGAGAGCTCATTCCTAGATTTGGTTTCCCAGTAACTTTGGAATCAGATAGAGGAAAACATTTTAACAGTGAAGTGATCCAAATAATCTGTGAAGCATTCCAAATCCAACAGAAACTGCACTGTGCATATCGTCCAGAGGCTTCTGGAGTGGTTGAATAATTGAATGGCACTATAAAGTCAAGATTGGGAAAAATGTGTGCATCCACATCATTAGAATTGCCAGATGCATTGCCACTTGTTCTAATGGGACTCAGAAGTATACCTGACAGAAACACAAGATTGAGCCCCCATGAAATAATGATGGGAAGAGCAATGAGACAAACACATGTGCCCACAAACAAACTGGTGAATATATCTGATGATATGGTTCTGGACTATTGCAAAGGATTGGCTGACCTAGTGCGTTCTGTCTCTCATCAGGTTGGAGAAGACGCAGTTTCCAGGCAGCCTGAACAAGAACATGATCTGAATCCTGGTGACTGGGTAGTAGTGAAGAATCACACCAGAGAAACGTGTCTATCACCTAGATGGGGCAGACCGTGTCAAGTCATACTGACAACGAATACAGCAGTGAAGTGTGCCGGATTTCCTAATTGGATTCATGTAAGTCACACCAAGAGAGTACCAGATCCCAAGGAAGAGAATCCTCAGACAACGCCAATCACTGAAGAGGCTGAAGGTTGCCCAGCTGTAGGATCTCAAGTTCGAGATTCCAGAGAAGCTGAAGAAGAACAACCGAGCACAAGTCAGGATTGGATACCAGTGATAGAAGTTCCTGAAGTATATCACAGAACAAGAAGTCAAGCGAAATTTGAAGAAATTGAAGAAGATCAGATAGGTGAAGAAGAAGCAGTTCAGGAACAAGAAGAAAAGACATTAAGAAATCCTGAACAAGGTCAGATAGGGAAAGGAAACTGGACTCAAAACAGTGAAGACCTAATAGAGTTTGAACAGGGACAGACAGGTCTAGAAGAATCCAGTCAGGCTGCAGAAGTTCACAGTGCAATAAGCCCCGATCAGAACAAGTTAGATCAAGAAGAGTACAAAGAAGAAGAAAATTTCGAAAGACATGAACTTGAAGAATTAAATCAAGAACAAAGTCAAAAATTGGAAACTCATAGTGGAGCTGCTGAAGAGAAACCAATCAGACCTGAAAAAGAGCAAACAGAAGAAACAGTAATAGAAGAAAACGAAGCAGTACTAAGCAGTGAAAATAACGAGATCTCTGAAGACGAAAATAAAGAAACATTGCCAACAAAGAAAACAAGAAAAGGAGATCATTGGCCGAGTGTCATTAAAAGAGTAAAGTACCACATAACAACCAGAAGTGAAGATCCAGATCAAGTGAATGAAGTGACAAGTCAAACTGAGCAAGAA
Source organism: Calotriton arnoldi (assembly GCA_963921515.1). Taxonomy (NCBI): domain Eukaryota; kingdom Metazoa; phylum Chordata; class Amphibia; order Caudata; family Salamandridae; genus Calotriton; species Calotriton arnoldi. Next base: position 480,599 of record CAWUFW010008579.1, on the reverse strand, counting down.
CATAAAACTGCGAAAAGAAGAAGTAAAAGACTGAAACTTGTTCAAGGGTCCTGATTGGACTTATATCATCCTTGAAGATTTTGAAAGCTCAGAGTCAAGTGACAGTGGTGGCGAAGGAACAAGTGCAGAACTAACGTACGAAGAAGAAACAAGACCACCCTGACTAAGCAAAAGAATAAGCTAAAGAAAAGAAGAAAAGATAAGAAGAGCAATCTTCCTTGTCGAAAAATTACTGACGATAGAGTTGCTGGGAGACCAAAACAGAAATGTTGTAGAAGATGCTGTGCAATATGCATATGTAGTCTAGTAATGGTGCTTATAGTATGGTTAGTCCTGATTGTAGCAGTTCCTTACCTTATGATAATAGATAAAAAGATTAATAATGAAACTAAAGGGAGGACAGCAAACATGAAGGGCAATAGAGTAGAACTAATGGCAGAAGATGAGGCAGAAATTCATCATGAAATAACTGACAACGACACTAGTTTAAATGTTTTCACAAAGTTATTGTTTCAATATGTAGACACAATGGAAGTTAGTAATTATTATGTCTGTATGAAGTTACCTGAATCAGTAGCAGAAGGATTAACATATCACCATTTACCACTGACATATGGCATATCATGTAGTTTTTGTCTAGTTTATTTTATAGAACAGGGAGACTTCAGTATTATTATTCAAACTTAGATGTGATATTTTCTGAGGTTCCGATTCGCAAGAGTATGAACCCAGTGCTTAGTAGTCAAGACGCACAGTTTATGGGAGAATTTTTCTTAACCATGAAATCAATAGACATAACACATGCACATAGACACAATCTAACATGTTCTTTACTTGAAGAAGAAAAGATATTTTTGAATTTAGTAGAAGATAGAAGACAAGATTTCCAAAAGAAAGCTTCTGAGCAGAAGGCTCATTTACCACCTTGGGCTGAGAAAGAAGGGAGTTACACACCTGGCAAGGCTCAAGCTGCTATGGCTCTGGATTTCGTAAAGACAGGGAAAATTTGTCTTCATAGGTTAAAGACTGATTATAACAATGTTTTCATCGGTACCAGTGAATGTGAACACAATTTTTTAATTCTTGGAGGTTGGGGATTCAAAGGAGGAACAGATTCAGTTTTTCCTGGAATCTATTATGTATGCGGGAATAAGGCTTATTTTAGGCTTCCTGCACGGTGGTATGGAAGTTGTTATTTTGGAATAGTATTTCCAAAGATATACCACGTAAAAAGAAACACTGGGAGCAATGAAAACAATAGTGAATTAATACGTAATAAAAAATCTAGTTTTTCAGAAATTGTAGGTGATATATTTGGTGCATTGATACCTTAAGTGGGAATAATTCTGAACTCAAGGAAAATATGTAAATTGTCTACAGTAGTTGATCGTTTATCAACAGATACTGCATGAGGTTTTATAATGATTAATGCGGAAATGGTTGCGATTAGATCTATGGTGATGCAAAATCGACTTGCTCTTGATATTATATTGGCAAAAGAGGGCGGAGTCTTTAAATTATTGAAGACAAAACATTGTTGCACTTATATTCCTGATAAGAGTGCAGAAATTGGAACGTATATACAGAATATAACTAAACTTGAGAAGGAGCTTAAATCACTGGAAGTTGATAGTGTATGGGAAATATTGACAAATAGTATCTCGTCAATTGGAACCTGGTTTGCTAATGTAGGAAAAGGACTTATAGGTCAAATATTAGTACCCTTAGCAGGGATAGCAATAATAATCTTGGCAATAACAATATGGTGCAAATGCTGTAGAAAGAATGGAACATATAAAGTGACAGGAAGAGGAAAGAAACGAAAGGTAGATGAAATCGAACTTGAAGAGTGGAGAAGTGAATTATACAAGAAATTAAAAGGAGATTGTAAAAATAGAAAGTATAAAGATGAGAATGAAGTAATTTGCTAGAAGTTGGCATCTGATTGAGGGTAGTGTTTTGATGGCTCAGAAACGCCATCAGAGAGGGGATTGATGGAGCAAGGTTTCATAAATGAAACTTGCTTGTATTCAATCCTCCTCACAGTATTAATTTATTAAACTTGTATTGTTAATACTAACCTTTTGCATTCACGACACAAAAGAAAAGGAAGCTTGCCTATGTGTTTTACTAATGAATAACGCTTGTTTGTAATTCAAAATGGCCGCTATGCGCGGGAAAACTCAATGCGCATGTCGCAACCATATCACATGGTGTGACATCTTTCTTTGCTTGGTGGGAAACTTCTGCTTCTGCGCAGTGTGCATTAAAATGGCTGCTTGATGTTTTCACATGCTTCAGCTTGCTCTCATGTCATTACTAAATTGTCGTTTCCTAACGCTACTAACGCGGGTTAGAATATATAATTAAATGGGAATAGAATAGAAAAAGTGGGCATACAGTGAAACATTTTATTTGTGATTTTAATATTTTCTTCTTGCACTTTTATTAGTTCGTAAACTTGGGCCTGTGTTGGTGACATGAAACTCGAGAGGCAAATGGTTCTGCGCATGTGTCCTGTGTGCCTGCCAAATGAAGTCAATCTGGACGTCGTCCAAGGCCGCGACCTGATGGCCGAAGATGCTGTACTCCTGCTTTCCTGTTGTGCATTGATACATTGTCTATGAAAATTGTTTTACATTTGTCATGAGACGGGTGGGAAATAAAGCGAATGTATTAATTTGAAGGGGTGGGAATGTAAAGACAATAGGCTTTACAATTTAGGCCAAATCGATATGGTGCGAGAATCCACCCCCTGTCCCTGTCCAATCAGAAGTAGTGGCCCCATATTTGAGTAACATTAAGGGGAGGTACATGGGCGTAGAAGGGTATAATAGAATATAGCATTAGTTAATTAGTCAGAGCATGCGTTCACGAAGAACAGGCGTCCATGCTGCCAGAGCGCTCTTAGCTCCAGACTGCCAAGCTGATCGATTGCAGACCGAATTGCTGTCCAGAGAGAGGTCCTGAGGAGGGGGCGGCAAAGTCCATTAGAAGGAAGGCACGGGAGAATCGAGGAGAAGTCGAGTATCAGAGAGGGGAACGACGCAGGCGTCGTTGTAGAGAGGTCAACGGTCCTGTCCTGATCCTGGAGGAAGTCTTTGCTCTTCATCCTTCCTTCCTGGGTCCTATTCTTTCAACTCCTTGGCTAAGGGGTTTGGTTCTCGCACTTAGGTAAATATAATGCAACATTTAGTTGCGCTGCTATCTCTATCCTCTCCTCTTCTTTAAACACCGTCATTGATTAGCAATAATCATATCTATGGTTAATCTTGGGTATTGCGATTAAGTACCATGTGGCTCTGTATTTTACTCTGCTAAATCTTTAGATAAACATTTTAAAACTTCCTGACTCAGTGGTTATTTCAGGATTATGTACTATAATGAATGTCACTCATTTTAAATTTCCCAATTAGCAAAGGATTCATTGGTAAGTCATTACTCTTCATTCAGAAGGTAATTGGTAGCAGGGATTTTGATAAAGAGTAAACAACTGATAAAATCCAGCGTAAGTATTAGCTTAGTATGAATGTATGGGCCCAAGCGAGTATCTGGTGTATGAATGTTGTTTGTTGATATCGCGCTGTATCACCGGGACACAGGGACAAATTCTCAAGGTGGAAAATGTGTGTACAAACAATGAACATGAAGTACCTCCGTATTTGGTCATTTGGACTGGGATCTCACCTTATGCCTTTCCATTCACAGGTTGCATGCATCGATTACATTAAGCAGGGTGTGTCCCCTATCATTCACCAACTCCTTAACGGAACTAATCACAGGTATAAGGCTCAGAGCACGGAGTAATTCCACCTCCAGTGGTCCATGGTTAACAAATTCACCTCTCACATCCACCCACCACTAGCATGTCAGCTGGTCCACTGGATGTCAACCCTTTCAGCATTATTTCTGCTCCCCAGAAAAGTTTCACTATTGCCAAACATGGTGGCCAATATATATTTACTGAAATCAAGCAAGCGACAGCACAGCCTTCTTTCTACAAGGATTCCACCCTAACTACTAGAGACTACTTCTCGTCCACTGTAGCTTGGTGCTAATATTCACATTTTAGGTTTTAGAAGACAACTCATCCAGCAGACATGCCATCACTGATGGAGTGGGTACACAGGGTTTTTGCGCAATTCAAGAGAAAACTGATTTTGACAAAGCAAGAGCACAGTCAACAACCAATGAGACCGCAGAGACACATAGTTTCATCAGACAAAACAAGATTACCAGAAGCTCAGTATCTGATGCCCCTGCACCTTCATTCCCTCACCTGTCACACCAATTTACAAACTAGCTAACAGGCTAAACTCAACATTAAGCTAAGTATTTAAGTTTTTCTTGCCATTTGATGCTAAGAGCTGCATGCCTGCATTGCACTGAACATGGTTTAAGCGGTATTAAACACATATTTTGAAAAGTAGTGAAATTAAAAAAGCAGACTTTTCCATTTCTTCATTAACTTAATTGTGGAAGCAGGGCCCAAATCCAGTTGTGCGAAGTTTCCCTAATTACCAGTGCTTTAATTTGAATGAACAAGGTGGGTGCTTTCTAAAGGGGTTATGGCCAAAAAAGAGTGTCTGAGAATCCTTTCCAAGAGGCGTGGCCTCTTTAATTAATAGAGTGACTTAAAATATTAAATCTAAAATCCTGTGCTTCATACAATGTGCCCCCTCACCATTATTGATGGGTCTCTGTGTGAATTTGTTGTTATTGAATCCAGTCATAACGGACAGAGCCCTAAAACAAGCCAGACCGATTGGCTTTGCCAATGTTTGTTAGCAGTATCAATTGAATGAGTAACTATGATTTTGTTGTTTATAATCAGATTTGAAAATGTGAAACTGTGAGTCTTTGGGATTGTGGTTTAAACATTACTGAGGGCTGTGGAATGTGTAGTGGTTTTTGGAGTGTTTCAATCACTTCTGTTCTCTTCACACCAATTTTCTCTCCAGGCTCTCACTCTTACACACTATGGGGCATATTATCAAGAATGGCGTTAAAATTATCGCCGCTTTAGCGGCAGAAAACTGCCGCTAAAGCGGCGATAATGGGCTTGATAATATGCCCTTGAGAATTCCAATAGAAGCCCATGTTGACACCAGAAAATGGGCTTCTATTGGAATTCTCAAGGGCATATCATCAAGCCCATTATCGCCGCTTTAGCAGCAGTTTTCTGCCGCTAAAGCGGCGATAATTTTAACGCCATTTCTTGATAATATGCCCCTATATCCCCGGTTCTCCCCAGCATCTTCCTGAAATCCCCAGTCTCCATATTTCACACAACGTTTCTTCCCTCTCAAGTGATAAGGCCGAATTTTGCACCCTAATTTCACTTCCGTATCCCTGACCGATGATCTTTTATTGCCTGCTAAAAAATGTGGAGGGAAGAATACACTTTACCAATTATACAATTTCCCTCCCATCCGTGTCCAATGACACCGAACTCCGAATTTAGCTTTTGTAAATTTATTACAAAGCCAGAAACAACAAAATATAGACACACCTCAAAATCAAGGTATAGAGATACATGAAAACTAATACAGAGTCCAATCTACGAATGTAGTTCATACGACAAAATAGGCATAAAATGATGAATTCCAATAAGAGAACACAGCAGAGTATAGATGCTGCATCCAAATCTCTTTTCATTTGTATTACGGAATTTAGAATATTCTGTCCCTACTCTGCATCTAAATTGGCATCCCTTTTCTTCCCTTCCTTGCAAATTCCCCAAAAGGTGTCAGCACATGTTGACTTCTAAAGAAGTACACTCACGTCAAATGGGTCAGGTAGCTTAGAGCTACAGAGCTCGTTCTAAGATGCTCTCCTCTCTTAGTCAAAAACAGAAGAAGTCCTCCAGATCTGTCCCTGTACCGAATTCAAAAAGGCAAAGTTACACCCCTGACGAGTCACATGGTACATTGTTCAGTGAACACCTTCTTCAGTAACCTTCCACAAACTCAATTAAATTTACACGACTGTCCGCCGACCTTGGCTCCCAAGTTCTCCAGGCACAGAAGGTGTACCCCCTTTCTCTTGTCCGAGCGCTTCAAAGACATTCCTTTCCTCCCATGTATCTTCTTAAATATGAATGAACGAGGTCAAAATCCTGCACCTGCAGTAGGGGTGAAACGAAAACATTCTACACACATAAATTTTAATTAGCTCCTGACCTTAAGAGCAAACGAGGAGTAATGAAACTTTGAAGGAACGAAAGTCAGGCCTACGATTCTGGCTAACTTAAAACACTCTTTAATATGCAATCGCTACACAGGCCTTTATATGAATCTTATAACAGTGAATACATCTGGTTACTTTTAATCAACATATACATGTACAATTACATGATTTCTCTAAATACACACAAAATATTAATCAGTTCTGTAAAGCACGTCATGATTTTTCTTCACAGATTTTCAAACGATGATATATAAGCTTCATTTTAATATGCACGAAGTTCAACCACACATTGAATATATACGAGTGCAATTCGTTCATGAGTATAATGCACCCCTTACAAATTTTAAAGCGCTGTGCGCTCTATCAGTTCCCCCCTCTGATGACAAGTGACATCAACACAAAACCTTTCCATAGTATGTTCTCCTCACAGAAAAGACCGACCTAAACAGAAGTTGTAGCCTGCCTTCCCTGCCTGAACTTCTCCAGATTCTTGAGGTTTTGATAGTGACTGCCCTGCAGTCTTTCCATCTGCCTTTCTCGTCTCCTAAGGGAACTTTCAGCCTGTCGTGCTCTGTGCCATTTAAAGGCTCTGAAAGCACCCAACAATACGATAATACAGATTACAACTATTATGATGGGTTTCAGAATGTAACCAACAATTCCCTGCCCCAAATTTCCAAACCAACTTCCAATCTTTCCAAATCCTTGGCCAATTTTGTCCAAAATCCAATTTGTTGCCAAATCATGTATCTCAGTGATGTTACTTATATACTTCTTTATATCCTTGCTATTGTCTGGTATATAAGTACAGCACTGTTGAACCCTCAACAATCTACAGACTCCACCTTCCTTTGCTAGTAAAACATCTAACGCAAGACGGTTCTGAAGCACCATGGCCCTTATAGAGACCATCTCCCCATCAACAAGCAATAAAGCTTGAGCTGTATTCACTGACAACTTTTCCACTAATGTTGATAACCTTCTAATCTTTACATCATTCAAAACAACTCCCAAACTTGGTATCATTGCGCCAAACACATCACCAACAATTTCTCCTGCACTAGTACCACGTTTCTCTCTACGTGATCGTTTCCCTTCCAATGGCCACAAATCTTCCACGTGGAATATTTTAGGAAATACCACAGCCAGATAACAATGTTCCATACCAATTTGGAGGTAATCGAACATAAGCATTCCTTCCACATACAAAATATACATTAGGCAATATGGTCAATTTATCCAAACAGCGCCTTCTTTATTGACTCCTCAATCAAGAAAATATGTTCACATTCACTCTCTCCTACAAACATTTTGTCATAATATGTCTGTGGTTGTCTAATGCATAATTTCCCTTTCTGCTGCAAATCTAAAGCTATTGGACCAGAACTTCCCTTTGCCTTATGATCCAACTCTTCCTGGGTCCATGGAATTACTTCATGTTTGGGATCAGGCCTAAATAATGTCTGTCTATGTCTATCTTCTATTTGGTCCAGGAATTTCTTTTCTGTTTCAGATAACATGCATGTCAAATTATGTCTATGAGCATATGCTGTATCCAAAGTCACTGTGGGTACGAAATATTTTGACATCCTATCTTCCTTTTTGTAATAATCATACTTATTCAAATACTTCAACACACGAACTTCAGGGAGCACTACATCATAATTAGAGAAATAGTACTCAAAATGGGCCTTACCATAAAACATACTCAGAAGCACATTGCATGTAATGCCATAAGTTAGGGGCAAGTGATGATATCTAATGCCCTCTTCAACTGATGCTAGCAATTGCAAACACACATAGCAATCCTTCGCTTCCATCGTGTCCACATACTCGTACAACAACCTCGCATATGCATTCAACGTAAAATCTCCCTTTGAAAGATCTACGTGTAACAAACAACTGGTTTCTCTTATCATGTCCTCATCTGATTCTGATGCACCCTCTCTTATGTTTGCTGTAGGAGGTATAGATGTCCCTTTTACCCCTTCTTCCAATTCATTGGACTCAACTATGGATGTGATAATCACTACTGTAATAATTACTATTACTCCCAATATGAGTGTGCCTATCATACATTTCTGCCTTCGGCTCGAATTTCTGGACTCCATGTTGAATCAGTTTTCCAATTTGGTGCAGGAATGAAATAACAAAGTCTCTTTTTCTTCCTCCTTGGATTTATACAGAAATTTCGTAACAGATTTTCTTTTTGATGTTGAATTCTTCTTTATTCAGTTTGATAATGATAATCTAAAGTTCATGAATAGTCATCCCTATCAATCTTTCTTCTTCTATTGATAAGTCCCTAAATTTATTCTTCTTTCACCCTGGCCTAGGTTATCTTCTTTAGACAATGTTCATATGCTTTCTTTCTCTTTTTGATCTTCGTAAGCCTTCTTGATTTGATTCTGTTTCACTTTGCTCAGATTCAGAAGTTTCAGAGATGGGAGTAAGATATTTTTCTGTTGTAAGCCTCAAATTCAGTCTTCCTTTTCTCACTGGCCACCCTTCACTTCCAGCCTCTGTTCTTCTCCCCACTCCGTCCTGTTCCACTTCTGTCTGATTTACCAGATCCGATTCTGCTTCGATTCCAACGCTTTCGTCACTTTCAAGGTATATGTCACAATGTAATGCAGCGTGATTTCTTCCAGCTTGACCCAAAGAATGATCTACTTCAGTAGAAACCCTCACAGCTTGGCTTGTCCCCTCTTCTGAGTTTCTACCCTCTGATGTGTTTCTTTGATCAAGGGGAGCTGTTTCTTCCGAGAGTGCTAGAACTCTGCGAGTGTGAGAGGCGTGGGTCCAGTTCGGTAAGCCTCCACACTTTACAGCTGTGCTTGTAACCAGGATCACTTGGTAGGGTCCGTGCCAACATGCATCAAGGCAGCTCTTCCTCACGTGCTTTCTGACACTGACCCAGTCCCCCGGACTTAGGTCATGCAGGAGTTCTCTCGAGGTGGAAGCAGTCGCAGCCTCGACCTGGTGGGACACAGAATTAACCACATCAGCCAACTCCTTGCAATAGTCAAGCACCAAATCATCGGTGATGTTTATCAATGCTGTTGCTGGCACTGCAGGCAAACGCATTGCCCTTCCCATCAATATCTCGTGGGGGACAATCCTGTTCTCTTATCTGAGTGCTACGCAAACTCATCAGCATCAAGGGCAGCGCATCTGGCCATTTTAAAGACGTCGACGAGCAAACCTTTGCCACTCTCATTTTGATCGTCCCATTTATCTGTTCCACTAGACCAGAAGCCTCTGGCCTATAACTACAATGCAGTCTCTGATCCACTTGTAAGGCATCACACAACAGCTTCATGATCTCACTATGAAAGTGAGTTCCTCTGTCCGATTCCAATGAGGTCGGAAATCTGAACCGTGGAATGACCTCTCTAAGCAACAATTTTGCTACTGTGAGACTGTCACACCTCCTAGTCGGATACGCCTCAACCCAACGTGAAAAGACACACACCACCACTAAAACATATCTTAGTCCATTGCACCTGGGCATCTCTATGAAGTCTAACTGCATTCGATTGAAAGGACCTCCTGACCTTCCAATATGACTCAAAGCAACCACTGTTTTCTTTCCTACATTAATTTGCTAACACGCAACACATCTATGACACACTGCTTCAGCATACACACGGAACCGTGGATTGAACCATGTCTGACGAAACACCCTCCCCATGGCATCTCTTCCAAGATGAACTGCTCCATGTATCTGCATTGCCATAGGACTCAATAGACAGTTAGGTAACACTGTTCTTTCATCTGTTGACACCCAAATGCCAACACCTCTTCTCTCACAACCTGCTCTAACCCATGCTGCTTCTTCCTCTTCAGAAACCTCTTCTTGTAGTCTTTTAATCTCATCCCAGGTATCGGCCATAGCCAACATCATGCTGAGCTTGGGCTCTTCTGTGCTCTCCCCCACATATTCTCCATTGAATATACAAGCATGTATAGCACAAAAACGAGCCACTTCGTCAGTGTAGCGGTTTCCTTTGGTGACAAAATCCTTCCCGTGTGCTACACATTTCACCACTGCTATTTCTTTTGGTTTCTGTAACGCTTCTAACAGCTGTCTCACGTATTCTCCATTTCTGATAGGAGATCCTGATGACGTTAGGAACCCTCTCTGTGACTGTAACTGCCCAAAGTCATGAACTACTCCGAACCCATACTGGCTATCTGTAAAGATAGTCACTCGGACTCGATCAGAAATGAAACATGCACGTATTAGGGCAATAATTTCCGCCACCTGTGCAGAATATACTCCTTGTAAACAAGCGGCTTCCACAACTCCAGAAATAGTACAAACAGCAAAAGCTGCTCTCAAACAACCTCCATTGTCTCTTAAACACGAACCGTCAACAAAGAGGACCAGATCAGATTCAGGTAAAGGTTCATCGACAATGTCAGGTCGGGGCTTGGTAGAAAGCTCAGTCACATCTAGGCAGTCATGCTCCTCACAATCTTCACCTTCTACAGGTGGATATGGCATCAGTGTGGCAGGGTTTAACATAGTAAACACTAGCAGAAGTCCACGGGTCTATCAGGTCCAGGTAACCTTACAGAGTCACAATGATCTCATAGACAAAAAGTTTGGGAAAGGAGGAAAAAATACTATTATTTAACAAAAACTACGAAACATAGGGGAAATCCTAAAAGGAGGACGGATTCCCATCACTCACCTAGGTGACATGCTTCATCATCTGGGATCGCCTCCTGGTTACACACTAAGGTAACCAAGGGCTACAACTTTCTGTCTATCAGAAGGGAGCTCCTGGATGTTTTCAAATGTACTCTGATAGATGGAGCTCTACAGTATCTATCCAGAATGATGAACTAAAGTTTCAGAGTGACGGGCGCAGTGCAAGATCAAAAAGTGATGAAAAAGTGCAATTTAAAATTGAATACCAAGAGAGATAATATATTTTAATAAGTATCTCTTAATATCCAAACTAAAAACAGTGCAAGAGCAGTTTTAACAAAATAACTGCCGAACAAACGGGCCTACATGTTTCAGCCAACCGGACGTTTGATAGTCCAAAGCCTTCCTCAGGACCACTGCATATACTTTTGCTACTGCGTATGTGAAAAAAGAAAGCTAAATATGTCAAAAAGCAAATTGTGAGATTATTAACTTTTGAAACAAGGTTGGAATGAATACAACCAAAAAACCTGAATTCCAGGCGTACTAATCCTCCACAAATCACTGGATGCTGATGGCACCTGTAAAAGGGTTTAACATAGAACATCTTTTCAAAGTCACATTTTCAGATGCTAGTATCACTTGCTCATACTTGGTGAGCCTGTTGTTAGTCAGGTACTGTGTTTTGGTTCTCGTCATCAGGAGTTCTACTGAGTGCGGCACATGTACTGTAAGGGGATGACCCATCACAATGCTTTCACATCTCTCAATGCTGACACCAGTTGCAGCAACGGATCTGAGACACCCGGGCAACGCAGAAGCCACTGGATCTAAGGTGGCTGAAAAATAAGCTACTGGCCTACGGGCACCCCCATGTGTCTGAGCTAATACTGCCAATGCACACCCATCCCTCTCATAACAGAAAAGCGAAAACGCTTTATTATATTCAGGCATTCCAAGAGCTGGAGCATGGCATAAGCTTTCCCTTAGCTCCTGGAAGGCCCTCAAACAATCGTCATCCCATGGTACCGGATCACTGATGTCCTTCCGTGTTAACCTTAATAAAGGTTTTGCCTGCAGAGAAAAATTTGGGATCCACTGTCGACAATAGCCGACCATTCCCCAAAACATTCAGACTTCCTTTTGCGTCTTTGGAGTACCCATTTGCAAAATCGCCTCTATGCGATCTGGTGACACCTTTCTCTTTCCTTTTTCAATTCGATGCCCCAAATACTGTACTTCAGACAAACAGTACTGAAGTTTGCCAGGTGACACCTTATGTCCATTCTCTGCCAGATGATTCAACAAAGCCACAGTATCTATCCTACAAGCATCTTCGGTCTCCGAGGCAACCAAAAGGTCTTCTATGTATTGCACAAGAACCGAATTCTGTGGCATTGTCAGACCCTCAAGATTCTTTTTCAAAATTTGATTAAAGATAGACGGACTTTCTGTATACCCTTGTGGGATATGACACCATGTTAACACACGGTTCTCCAGCCGGAAAGCAAATAAAAATTGGCTTTTCTCGTGGAGGGGTATAGAGAAAAATGCTTGACATAGGTCAATGACCGTAAACCATTCAGCTTCACAGGGTATTTGAAACAAAATCACAGCTGGATTCGGTACCACAGGACAACATGGAATCACAATCTCATTAACCCGTCGCAAATCCTGTACTATTCTATACTTGCCGCTGGGTTTCTGCAGCCCCATTATAGGTGAATTACAAGGGCTTCCTCTAATCTCCTTCAGTACGCCTTGCACAATCATGGATTCAATCACTGGTGTTATTCCCGCCACTGTCTCAGGTGTTAACTTATACTGTGGCATCCTTGGAAAGTCTGCATTTGGTTTGACCTGTATCTTGACAGGTTCAACTCCTCGAATCAAACCTATCTCCTCCCCTGTAAAATTCCACACCACAGGATTCACAGAGTCCCTTAAATCCACTGGTATCTCGTCTTTGGTCAGTACAATGAACAGCTCCGCACACAAATTTTGACTTGCCATTTTAAAAACAGCATCATCGTCACAGGTCTGTAGTTCCACTCCCTTCGGAGTACAATAGATGGTAAAATTTAACTTGCACAAGAGATCATGTCCTAATGGACAAACTGGACTCGAATCACACACCACAAATTGGTGTTGGTCCTGAAAAGTTCCTATGCTCACAGGTAACTCATTAGTTAGAGGATTAGTCATCTTCTCATTCGTCACTCCTACCACTTGAATTGAGTGTCCAGAAAGTGACAAATTTGGAACTACCACTGACCTCACAGTAGATCGAGCTGCACCAGTGTCAATTAAAAACGTGATCGGGTGACCATTGACATCACCCTCCACAAAGGGTCCCCTCTGATTTACTTCTAATACTGCTCCCAAGGTGCAGTCCTCCTCCCCCTCTCACACCTTCCTCTTGATGTATTTGGATCATAGTTGTCGGTCAATTCAATGAAAGGCATTTGCTGGTACACATAGTTTCCTGTAGCAATCCTAGGGGGTTGAGGCACCTGAACTTGAGGTTATAAAACCTCCCCCATACATGGACTTAGGTCTAGTCACCAAGTTCAGTCCATCAGATACCTGTACAGTTTCCTCATTTTGTATTTGATTGGCAGGATTTGAGCGACACTCGCGCTTCCAATGCCCGATTTTGTGACAATAATGACAAGCAGTGTTTCTCCTAGGGTTAACCCATTCAGTTCCTGTACCTGCATCCATTCCTCGTCCTCTTCCCTGTCCCTGGTAACTTGTCATGTTTTGTCCCATTCCGCGACTACTCCCTTGCCGTCGACCCATTGTACCTCTGTTTCCCTGTACCTGGTCTGGTCTTTCAGCATTCCTCAACTGCACCATCATCAACTTATCCTTCATTTTCTTATGCGTGGACTCTACCTGATCACTACAGTACTTAGCATAACGCAGAATTTCATCCACCTACTTATTCTGCCAACATATCAGATGTTGCTGAATCATCAAACTTATCTCAGCTCTCAATCCTAACACAAATTTTGAGACAAACTGTCCCATGTCTTTTTGTTCGAGGGCATCAAGGCCACTATGCTGTTTGAAAGCCAACAAGAGCCTTTCATAATAATCATGCACTGATTCTTTTGGCTCCTGTGTGGTATGATTTATCTTGAGCCAATCAATAGTTCGAGGGGCTACTTTGGACTGCAGCCACGTAATTGCCTGTACATATTTTTTCATTACTTCTGCCGATGGGCCATGAGTTACGGGATCCCTAGTTGGTTCCGAAGTGGGCCACTCAATTGCGATCTTACAAGCCGCCCACAAATCCCATGGGACTACTATATCAAATAGGGTATTCAAATCTATCCACAGAACCTTGGAGATTTTCACAAACCGATCAATTTGTTTGTATCATTCCTCAGGCTTTTCCCTCAGCTGAGGGAAATCATTTGTGAAGGATGCCAAATCACCCCTGCTCCAAGGCACATGAACGTACCCTCCATTCTGTACTTCCCGTAACGGAAAATTTCCTACTCTCTCTGTCCCCCCTCTAGGAGGCGGGGTATCTCCTATTCCTCTCTTCACTGACTTTTTCTTAGACCACTTCTCTTCCCATCGATCCAGTGCTTTCCATGCCCTCATTACTATGACTAATTCTCGAATGTGTGCTTTCAACCCTGCTACTCTCTTCTCCTCTAATTCTTGGTCTGTGTAATTCAATCTGTGATTTCCCTGTAACATTTTTGTTTTTGTCAAATCTACATCATACGTCCATGCCAGCTGGACCAATGCCTCATGAGCTCTTTTCGCCTTTCGAGTGACGTCTTTAGCCACAAACAGCAATTCATCTGGTTCATATAAATCTATTCTTTCCAATGGTAGATTTCCATCTATCACCTCATCGACCTCTGCCTTCAGTTTCAGTACATCCAACAATCTTGCCTTCAGTGCAAGTTCAATTCTTCCTTGATTTGTCACATTGCATGGTCCTTCTCTATCACAACTTCGGCTTCTCCAACCTTCTCCCGTCGCCTCAGTTTGTCTGATGGGCCAACCTTCTCTCTCACAACTCTGACTCCTTAATCGACTTTCCAATCCAACATTCGGGGCACTAGGTCTTATTCTAAACGCCTCTTGTCTCATTCCTATTTCGGCTGTACTCCTCATACTTTCCCGTACTGGTGGAACCCACATTCGTATTTCTGATCTAAAATTTGCCAGTGCTCCTGTTCATCTCACTTCCGATCCTGTACTCACCCTTGAAGGGTCTGCCGTTGCTGCCAATGGGGTACTAGTCTCCACAGGCCCCAAGGGCACACTTGTTCCCATAGTAAGACTCCCTCCAGAGATGGTATCTTCACTTCTTCCCGTTTGTTGTTGCCTCCCACTATCTCCCATACTCGGATTGTATATTGAGACTACGGGTCCAATGGTAACCGGTACCGTAAGGGCTTCTGGCAACCGTATGTCACAATTAGTTCCTCTCATTTCAGTATTTTCAAGTTCTGATCCTAATGAAATTCTCCCCACTACTCTTGAACTTACTCCTGTTGGATCTGTTCCCACTCCTTCTGGGCTTCCCTCTACCATTTCTCGCTTTCCCTCTTCAGACTGAGGATTGTAAGGTGGAGGACGCTCTGCCAACAGTCTATCCAACAGACTGTCATCAGTATCGCTGTCAACTCCAGTGTTTCCTGTCTTTGCACTAGCTCCCTGTAGGAACAATGGATACAATCTCTCTCCCTCAATGGTATCTACCCTCCATCTCTTCAACTGTGCATCCCACCTGGCATCCTGATATGACTTCATGGCTTTTCTCATCTTTCCTTGAGAGTTTTCTCTTCGCCTAGCTTGTGCTGCCCGCATCCATGCATCTAATGTCTCAAATTGGGTGGGTCTAGGTGGAGGTTTTAATGAAGACATTACACCTCTCAATTGCTACAACACATCCAATCGAAATGACCCATATCGTGTGAAAGCCAATTCTCCTTCGTTTTCTGTAATCTTATGCCAGTTTTGAAGCCACACTATTGTATGCAATCCTACATTCGTTGCCATATAGTGTGCCGGGGTATCCTCTGGCGGGGCTTCTTCTCCGACTCGAGTCACTACTCCTGAATCTCCTCTACATAAATCTTGCAATACCTTAAAACATCTCATTTTGAACTTAATTCGATACAATACACAATTCTCTTTCCCAAAAATTTTTGCCGAGAACCCACCAATCCCAGCGCGACGTTACACCAACCAGCCTATCCCAGCGCAGCACACTTTGACGTCACCGTTCCCTCTCCACAGCGGTTCACCCTCCTTCACAATTTCAGCTCGTGCATTCGCTCTCACATTCACACAACCAAGTAACTTACAGTTACATAAAGCCAAGTAATCGTCTGCAGCCTAAAAGAATGATAGTATACTCTCACCCAAGAACATTCACACTCCGTGACCCACGACCTGCGTCAGTCACTTGATTTGCTGTGGTCCACCCCTGGCCTGAGGTTTTCCACACGCGGCTCTATAGAACCCACTCACACAAAGTTCCCTACCCCAAGTGAGCCGTCGATAGCGCTCCACGACGCCCACATTAATGATCAGACGATTACAGCTACAAACTATCCCGGGATCTTGGACTTTTCTTGAGTCCATTTACCAAAACCTCCTGATCCGCACGTCTTCGGACCAGTAAACCAATAACCTCACTTTCACTCGACTATCATTCCAACTCCGCAAGACATCACATGATCAATTCACCGCAATCTAACACACACACACTATTCATACTCACGCTACTGCTGTTTCCGCCGCACCATCAGCTTCCGCCGACCTCCGTCAACTCCCGCCGTCCTCTGCTTTCAATCATGGGTTCTCTTTTGGGCTCTGTAAGTCTAATTCTATTCTAAAATCTCCCCTCACTTCTAGAGGCAACCATCCTCGTTTGCTACCAATTGATAAGGCCGAATTTTGCACCCTAA
Organism: Calotriton arnoldi; assembly: GCA_963921515.1. NCBI lineage: Eukaryota > Metazoa > Chordata > Amphibia > Caudata > Salamandridae > Calotriton > Calotriton arnoldi. The sequence goes on along the minus strand of CAWUFW010008579.1, from coordinate 463,802 downwards.
TTTCACTTACGTATCTCCGGCCGATGATCTTTTATTGCCTGCTAAAAAATGTGGGAGGGAAGAATACACTTTACCAATTATACAATTTCCCTCCCATCCATGTTTAATAACAACGAACTCCGAATTTAGCTTTTGTAGATTTATTACAAAGCCAGAAACAACAAAATATAGACACACCTCAAAATCAAGGTATAGAGATACATGAAAACTAATACAGGGCCCAATCTACGAATATAGTTCATACGACAAAATAGGCATAAAATGATGAATTCCAATATGAGAACACAGCAGAGTATAGATGCTGCATCCAAATCTCTTTTCATTTGTATTTCGGAATTTAGAATAATCTGTCCATACTCTGCATCTAAAGTGGCATCCCTTTTTTCCCCTTCCTAGCAAATTCCCCAAAAGGTGTCAGCACGTGTTGACTTCCAAAAAAGTATACTCACGTCAAATGGGTCAGGTAGCTTAGAGCCAGTGGTGTAACGAAACTTGAGGGGGCCCCCCTGCAAAGCCCACCACCTACCACTTTGCCCCACCGACAAAAATAAGCAGTCACCTAAAGCCGTATTTTCAGCACTTATCTGTACATACTTCGAACAGCAAATATAAATAGAATGCACTTTAATTGTGTTCTAGAGCTGCCTGAATAATGAGATCCATGACTGATAATTAAAGGGAACAAAGACAGAAAAGTCACATTACAAATGAATACATACTTTTTTATTTATAACCCTATTTAGTGCCAAGACGAGGTCTTTCCAGGCTCTTTAAACACATGGCTGGCATTTTTCTTTTGGCAACCCTACTTTATATTCCTTTTCATGAAATGCATTCTCACACTACAGCAGTAAATGTAAATTTCAAATGCAAGGAATAGGCAGAGTTGGGGACCAGGGGGTACTGGAACCAGAAAAAACTAAGCCTCGGTAACCAGTTTACAAAGGTATGTTGACTGTGCACCTCAGAGAGAGCGTACAGCTGACTGTTGTGGTGCACTGTAGCACCCAACAACACTTTTCAATAATGTACATCACACGCAGACATGTAATAGCGCACACTGGGTAGAGTTTATATAGCACATAGCTCAGAAATACCATATAGCTGGATGGCATGCAGCTCCCAAGAGCATTGTAAGTAGTTTAAAACACACGCAAGCATCGAACAGAACGCACTGGACAGACCTTGCATACACCCCACATAGCGCAGATATACTATACAGCTGGCTGCAATGTGGCCCAGAAGAGCACTTTTCAATAGCATGGAACACACACAAACTTCCAACACAACACATTAAATAGAACATTTTGCTTACATCTAACTAAGCACAGACATGGCATTTGGGCCGTGGGCCATATTTTCCATAAAATGCATTATATAAACATAAATAATGTACCATAACATGTAATTGCTGCCCCTATAGTTGTGTAGCTCTATCTATAACTTGGTCATCAGAATGTGCTACAACAAAGACGATGATGCTGGGCTGGTAAACAGGAGAGAGGGCCAACCCATCTTCACTATTGAGAGGCTCAGAAGCGCATCATTTAATTTATGAGGCAGGCCGCCTGGCCGCAGTACTGATATGAGGCAACTGGTGCACCCATGCAGCAGCTGCGCGCTACAACTACTGCGCTGATGGCCCGAACTCTACGCCACTCTACTCTATGCCACTGCACTTTTGGGTAGAGGTGCATCAGTGAGTGAGGTGCCCAGTACTGGGCTAGAAGTGCCAGCTGCAGATCATAAATGATTGGGCACATATGCAACTCTGAGTGGATCTCTGTACTGGAATTGCAGAAGGGGGCTGTCCTACAGGCCAGACACATGCTGGGAGAGTGGCCAACTAGACGCTGAGCACAGGGGTCATCCCCAGAGTGCAAGTGTCACGGCCCAGGTACATGCACAATGTTTTGACTTTGGTCCTCACAGTGCTGGATTGTGTGCGTGAGTTGACAATATATCAGTGGGCTTCAAGGACAGGTCCTCATACCAGTAAAAAACAGTTTTTTGTGTTTAAAAGTGCTGGGTTTTTTCCCAAATGTTTTAGTCCACAAATATTCACTTTGGTCCTATGTATGACATTCGAGACTTCCCAAGTGGACTAGCAGTCTGGAACAGAAAATACACAATTGATAGAAGCCATAGCATGAAAGAGAGGAGTTAGAGACAAAGGAACTGAGAGTGGTGAAGGGAACCCCTGGGTGCAGAGGGAGTGATGTGTGGAATCACTTGGATGCTGCAAAGCCGTGGGATCCCAGGCTTGTCAAAAGATATTGTGGGACCAGGGTAAAAAAAAACTAGATATACGGCCCTCTTTCCTTCATTTATGCCAGGTGGCACAGGAATCAGATTCAAAGTATTGAAAAAAAGGTGCTCAACGGAAATAGAACAGGTATTGCTGGTTATTATACATGATCGGAAGCCATCTATTGCCAATTCGATGTAAGCTGCCTCATCATTAATATTAAAAGAAATGTCAGGCTTGCTTTATAAATCTATAAATCGATTTAGAATCAGGAGAGTGTGGCCCTGCAAAAATGCAGGACCTGGGGCATAATGGGGCAGTGAAATACGTGGGCCTCAAGAATATGGAAGTGTGGTGTCCCTGTGGGGAGGGAGACCGTGAATGTTGTGATAGCTGCATGATGGGGCAGAAGAGTGTGAAATCATAGAAGCATGGGGGTGCTGTGGAGTCTGGGCTCACTGAAGGGGGCAGTACATTTAAGGAGCCTGGTGGGATAGATGGTACAGTTGAGCACTGGGTGCCGTTGGGGCGAAATCCCTGCGGCCAGTGGTGCATAGAACGCTAGATCTCCATGCATAGGGCTGCGAAGCACATAGGATTCAATATGACGTTATACTCATGGATAACTTGTCTCCAGTCCTAAGCATTCATTGGCTCCATTAGTGGATTCTGGGAATTGCAGACATGAAGACAGTGAGTTTTTAAGGGAAAGCTCACGCTGGAAAAGAGGTACTCTCGTGACATTGGGTCACATAACTGAACCTGGAGGATGAGCAGTGGCGTTTGGGATCCCTGGGGTAGAGGAGCGATCAGTAGAGTGGAGGCCACTGGAGTCGGGGGGAGGAACTGGTGAGTAGATTACAAAGTGAGTGTATGATCCCTGCAGGGGGGATCTAGGGGGGTGGAAATTATTTCTGTGGGTGGGGGGGTAGAGAGTGCGGGTGGAGAGTGTGGGATACCACGGGTGGGATGACTGAAGAGCAGTTCAGTGTGGGGTGCCCTGAGTGCGGGACGCATGGAGTCTGAGAATCTGTGGGGGTGGGGGCCTTGGAGTGAAGGATGCTCACTGTGAGGGCAGTGGATTTTTTTGGACTGCCCTGGGGTGCTGTGGGATGCAAAGAGTATACAAGGGAACGCCCTCACTCGCCATGAATGATTTGATTGGATCCCTTCCCACACTTAATTAACCCGGGTCCATCCCCGTCTCCTGAGACAAGTGGAATGCGCAGAGAGTCCATCACTCGGCGTCATTCATCCATCCTAATGTATTACAATGGCACCTGTGCGGCGGAGGAGCAGAGGAACCGCGTTACATGTCTGACAGTCAGAGTTCAGTGGGTGGAGGGGTGAATGAGCGCAAAGGAGATGAAATGTGCTTGGCATGCATGCCGTAAATCACTTAGCTCACAGCACAAAAGAGGCACCCTGCATCAAACGCTCCTTCACTTCCCTCTCACGACATTAACACTTCCTTCTCTCCCTGTCACGCTCTCTTTCAATCTTTCTCTCTTCCTTTCATCCCTCCCAGCCTAGAACGGCTCTTTCTGCAACTCCCGCCTCTACTCCTTGGCTTGCTGTCTTCTTTCTTCTCGAACATTTACCCTCTCCGCCATCTAGTTCCTCATCTTTCCCTCCCCTCGTCCCTCCTTTCAATTCTTCCGCCTCCCTTCCTTCCCCCATTACTCCGGTCCCTCTACTGTTCTTTCTATCACCTCCGTGCTTCACCACCCTTGCCTGTCTTACTATTTGGGGCCCGTCTTTTGCCCTCGCTTCCTTCACAACCGAGTTCCCCCTTCCTAATCATCACTTTACCCCTCCTCTCCTCCCCCCACACCCTTCTCATCCCTCCCCCTTCTTTCCGCATCTCTTCCCACCTTCAGTCCCAATGGCGACCACCTTTACATTTCACTCTCTCCTTTTACCTTTGCCTCAAGTGACAGTTTCTTCTTTTCTCACCAATTATTTCTCCTTCCTCATACCCTAGCCATCCCGCCGACCCCCCTCCCCCATCGATCTGTACAACCCTCCTTATTGTCCCTGTCCACGTGCTGCATTGCTTGCCTTTTCTTTTGCATCCTCTTGGACTTTCTCCAAGAGTGTTACCACTATTGCAGTCACAGCTGAGATGGCAATGTGTGTAGGCGCATGGACCCTCAACCCCACACTCACTCCCAAACAGAGATAATGGGATTGAGACCACTGGCTGGGAGCACTGGTAACCCCCACTGCTCTAAAATCTGACACTGTACAATAAACATCTGTTATTCAGCGCTAAGATACCCTTGGGCGAACCTGCGCTATACAAATACACGGTATGTTATGTTATTTTATGTTATGTGCAATAGCCACAATACCCGGGCACTATAATTAGTGCCTTGAAGGGTCACTTCTCATGGTGCACTGAGGATGAAAACGTACTTGTATCATTGCTACGCTTGCTTTTCTCAGGAGTGTCCAGTTTGTGTCCACTAGGGCTGGACCAATGCCAGATTTTCAAGCACAACCTTTTCTTTGCAATGACCACACAGACAGTCCCCTCCGGCAGGAAGTCGGCCCCGGAACCCATTAAAAAAAGTTAAAGCTAACATGGGTGCCAAAAAAGGGGTAGGTGCAATTGGTACACTTCACCAAGCCTAGATAACTTGAGTCTTCCTTATTTCCAGGCTAATCACTTACAATTCAAATTATTCCCGTTTAAATGGAATACTCAGAAATGTTTTTAATGTATATATACTTTGAAAATCTGACAAAGCCCTCCCCACCCCCAGCATAGATCCTTGTTTGGTATGAATGTCCCATACTGTCTTGCATACTATGCGATGCTCCATTTAATCGGAGGGAAATCCCACTTTCTGCCTGTGGCACTCCCTGCACCCAGGCACCCTTTGCTATTACAACTTCTCTCTGCTTCTAGAGTGCCAGCAAATGAAATCATATACACTGTAGGAACTAAGAAACGCTAGCCTCGTTCTCATCTTTACACTCTCGCGCCTCACCTCCCCTCGACTGATACTTGAGTTTGTCATATAACTCTTTTCTATAATTTAGTGTCATTTATTAGAGCTGTGGGGAATGGCTGAGAAGACTCCTTTTATGTAAAGGTATTGTGGATTTAAGTGCCAGAGGCAGAGCAGCCAGACTGGAGCCCAGAATACGTGTGGAACGGTAAAAGCTCCTGTCAGCATGCGAATGCAATTGCAATATTAAGTTAAACGTGAAATTTAAACGGAACTGTCCCGACATTGATTACCTCAAGGGGCTGGCTGCACTGGCCCACAGTCTTCGCTGCACAGTTACATGTTGCGTGGGCTCGGCTGCCACTGCGTCACTGCTTTCAGTCACATCAGTCTTCCGGCCAGCTCGTGCTGCATGTGGCCCGCCTTTACATGTCCTGTCTCGGCTGCACAGCCATTGGGCAAATCAAATCCTTACAGTCACTCTGTTGACGTTACGTCACGTGAATCAGAATGCTACTGGGATGGACCGGTAAAATGTATCTAGAGTAGAGTGGAGTGCAGTGGAGTCACCCTCCAAGCCACGAGCAGCGCGAACCAGCGCTGCTTGCTTTGCTCAGACACTATTGCAAATTACTATACCTCAGTGCTCCAGCTTGACACTGAGGGAAGCGCTGGAATGCGTGATAATTAGTTTTTAACACGGTGATGCGTGGCACTTGGCAGGACTGGGGGGCCCCTGGAGTGTGGGGGGCCCCCCCGCACCACGGGGGCTGCGGGGGCCTGTGTTACGCCCCTGCTTAGAGCTACAGAGCTCGTTCTAAGATGCTCTCCTCTCTTAGTCAAAAACAGAAGTCCTCCAGATCTGTTCCTGTACCTAATTCAAAAAGGCAAAGTTACACCCCTAACGAGTCACATGGTACATTGTTCAGTGAACACCTTCTTCAGTAACCTTCCACAAACTCAATTAAATTTACACGACTGTCCACCAACCTTGGCTCCCAAGTTCTCCAGGCACAGAAGATTTCCTCCCTTTCTCTTGTCCGAGCGCTTCAAAGACATTCCTTTCCTCCCATGTATCTTCTTAAATCTGAATGAACGAGGTCAAATTCCTGCACCTACAGTAGGGGTGAAACGAAAACATTCTACACACATAAATTTTAATTAGCTCCTGACCTTAAGAGCAAACTATTAGAAATGAAACCTTGAAGGAACGAAAGTCAGGCCTACGATTCTGGCTAACTTAAAACACTCTTTAATATGCATTTGCTACACAGGCCTTTATATGAATCTTATAACGGTGAATATATCTGGTTACTTTTAATCAACATATACGTGTACAATTACATGATTTCTCTAAATACACCCGTAATATTAATCAGTTCTGTAAAGCACGTCATGATTTTTCTTCACAGATTTTCAAACGATGATATATAAGCTTCATTTTAATATGCACGAAGTTCAACCACACATTGAATATATACGAGTGCAATTCGTTCATGAGTATAATGCACCCCTTACAAATTTTAAAGCGCTGTGCGCTTTATCACAAGTACTATATTATCTTTCCGTCTACACATAGGTCTGGTCATCTCCTAGACTTCACCCCCAGCACAAAAGCCACACACTCACCTGTAAACACCGCATTTTCTTTTTCTTTGGCACTGGCAGGTTATTGACAGCTGTGCACCGCCTTCATAGACTTTCCCACTAAATCACAGTTACAATTAGCACATATGTGACCATCGTGCTGTGCGCTCTGCAGAGAGGCCAGTTGCTGGATGTGCATGAAGTTTGACCACTTTTATAACCCTCTGACAGGCTGTACTAAACTTGCCCTGCATTCAACATCAGTCCCGCTGCTCTCACTCTTGCCCCATCATGAATACCAAAAAAACAACCTGAACTCATCCAGACACCTGTAGGTCAATCAGTTGACAAAATGCACTGTACAACCATCATACCTTGCATGGAAATAAAAACAGAAATATAACATCTAAAAAAAAAGAAATACTTTTAGAATGTAGGATGCAGTAAAACGTGAAATGTAAACAGGGACTGCATCATTTAAAACTTTAGTTAAAGAAAGGTCTGTGAAGTTTCTCAGATAACGCCCATTAGGTCAAAGTTTGTGTTTTAGCATGTTCGGTCTTCAGTTAAACCGAGCATGGAAAAAAATAATTTAGCCAGAACTTTAAAACAGTTCAATTAACAGGCTGCACGCAAAGAAGAAAGCCTCTTGTCTTTTCAGAGGAGCTGCTGATTAGATCTGTTTCCTGGTGCAGGTTTGTGCACGTGCTTCTGGAGAGACACTAAGCGCTAGTGGAAGGTAGGTTGTGTGTACATGTGTGTGCACCCTAGAGCGAACATAGAATGGGAATGTAATTAATTGAACTGAATGTCATTGTAATATGAAGAAATATTCCCAGTAAGTCAGAGAAACACAAATTGGCATTAAAGACACTTATCAAGATTTTTTTTGAGGCAAGATGGCAGCAGCGTGAGTTGCCGGAGCGGCGGCTCTCCCCTACCTCTCCTGACTTCCAACACTGACACCGACATCAATAGCCCACGGGAGCGTGGAGTTAATCAAGCCAGTGAGTCTTGCTAGAGAGAGAAGCGAGTGACTGCGGGAGACTCAAAGCTTGTTATCCGGCTGTAAATCCAGGAATCTGCCGGTCTGCGGGGGACAGTGAAGGGAGGAACCAGTGCTGCTCACCTGGGGCGGGCGCTCTGCTTGTGGTTGACGTGCAGAGAGTGCTGCGTCCTCCTACAGCGGCGGAGGTGGAGTGGCTGTGTAGGCGTGGTGCTGCACTCCTGCTCTATGGAACCCAAGGCGGCTCGGGCGCCAAAGCCGAGTAGCTGAAGCTCCCCCCAGCGAGAAGGCAGCTGCAAGACAGAGCGGCGCGGGAGGGAGAGAGACTGGGGGGGAACACCTCACTGAACCTGGCAAGCCATGAAACGGCTATGTTAAAGAAGAAACCAGTACCACCAACAGATTTTTTCTTAAAGAAAAAAACAGCAATTACGGTGCAGGCTCAGCATAACCTGCCTACAAATGGAAACCCACAGGGAAAAACGCCACAACAAGCGGCCAAGGAGCCACTGGGGGGTTTCTGATGCACTAGTGGGCCAAGATGGGAACACAGATTTATTTCAGCCTGAACAATGTGGATCAGCTGAGGATACCCCGGCCATTGGGAGTACAAAGGGAATGGGAGAGCAGGGGAGGACTGATCAGGCCGGGCTCAGAGCATCAGAGAAAGTTGAGGAGAGCATGTTTAAAGGGGCTACAACTGCTTGGTCACAGCTGGACCTCTCAAAGGGGGTGTGAGAAGTTGGCCTGGCATATGATGTCCACTAATTATAGTGGGCACCTTGCACCAGTCCAAACAACCCCTTATTGGAGATAGGTTAAAGACAACCTTTATTGAAAGCTATCCTAGTGGTAGCTATGGAGAGCAGCCTTCAGGCTAAGTCTTGAAGGAATGTAAAGCAGCTTGTTTTACCAGTCTATAATCTCTTGAGTGACCAAATGAAAGAGGACCACACCAGGTATATATTCAAAATATATGTATTTATTGCTAAACACACCCCTCTAGTCTCTTTATGAGGCTAGAGTTCGAAGTACATAAGTTATAAGTTAGTTATCTACAGTAATAGCACAAATACACGTTTGAGCCCTAGGGGCGTACCAAACCATATACCAATAAAGTGGTATAAGAGCCACGACTGAGCTAGACACAGGGCCTAGAGCCTGTAGAAGTGCTTGGACCACAAGGAACCACCCAAGGTAGTGACACAGGGGACCCACGGGGGACGCGTGCAGTGTGAGAACACAGCCGCGAATCGCCGTTGACTTCTATGGGGAAAGTCGCGGTTGGAATTTTAAAGAAAAGGGACACTTAGAGGAGGACTTGGAGCAAACACTTTTAGAACTAGGCTGTTCTAGTGTCAATACCCACGGGAGCACCGAAGTACTCGAGTTACCTCACCCAGGGGAGCCGGGTGCATAGGTGCCTTTCGGGGTCGGGTTTCGTCGTCGTTTTCAATGGCGATCTGCTGCAAAGTGCTGCTGGCGGCCAAGTCGAAAGTGTTCGGGTGGATCCAAAGGTGGATCGAAGATCTGAAGAACCTGAAAGCAGAGGGGACAGAGTCTGGGTCACTAGCCAGTGACCAGGAAGGCGATGAGCAGATGCCCACCGATGTCGAGTGCTTCAGGTAGGTTGACGGTCATCTTGACTCTTCAGCCACGAGGTCCAGGAGGTGTCGACGATGACCAGGAGCTGGATTCGAGCTGTCCCACAACGTCTGTCGATTGCAGGGGTGTTGGCGACCAGATTGGACCCAACAAGTCTTGGCAATGGCAAGTCTTGTGGAAATGGAAGAAGGACGATGGTGCAGACCAGCAAGGTCTGTGGGACTCACACAGCAAGGGTAAGTCAGAGAACGCCTGGAGCAACCAGAGAGCCCAAGCAGAAGAAGATTGGCCTTCGGGGGGGCCTACTAGCCAACGTACTAGCGACCGCGAAGGAGCCTCGAGTGGACGCACTTGGAGCTGGCTCACAGGACACTCATGGAGTGGAGGCCAGTGATCTTCGGTGCAGTCGGTGCTGGAGGCTGGGGCTACTCGGAGCCCAAAGCACAACTTCGTGGGAGACCCAGAAGAGGATGCACTTGCAAATACGATCGGTGTCCAGGGGTCATGGTTCCACGTTACCCATGACAGCTACGGGCCTCAGCTTTGCTGGGGACTCAGGGCAGCCTCAGTGAAGTCTGGAAATCCACCTCTGGTGATGCAAAGACTTCGGCGTCCGGCGGGAGCTTCAGCGATGCAGACCAGACAATTGCTTCTTTGGTGCCTGCCAAGCAGGGGAGTCACTCCTTGACCCCAAGGGAGATTCTTCAGTCCTCTAATCTTGAAGTAGAGCATCGAAGGTCCAGGATTCTGTGTCAGAGTTTCGTCCAGGTAAATCTAAAGTCCTAAGTTCTGGGGTCCCATACTTATACCAAGTTAGGGGGTTGGACATACTCGGGGGACCCACCTATGGGAGGGTCAGGGCAGAGGGGTGGTTACACCCCTTTCCCTTTGTCCAGTTTCGCGCCAGAGCAGGGGCTGGAAGCCCCTGAGCCGGTTTGAACTGGGGTATGCACAGGGACACCAAATGTGCCCCCAGTGCAGGACTTCAAAGCACCAGAGAGTGCTCCCACCCAGCCCCAATACACACTATCCTGTCTGGGGAGGTGGTTACACCTCCCTGGGACAGGAAACCTATTGTCCAGGCCTCCCCTGCCGGAGTTTCGGTCAGCAGCAGGAGGCCAGACTCGTGTCTGTGGCAGCGGCATCCATTTTGTGATGCCAGGGCTTGGAAAGAAGTTACCGGGCAGGCCGGTGTGTACATGTCTCTCCCTCTAGAAGGGTGGAATGCTACCCCCGCCAATTAGTATTCCAAGATGTTTGACACCAAACACGACATGTTTCCGTGCAGCCATCCCAAAGTTAGCATTTAACGCGAGGTTATAATGCGCTTAAGAGTATATGGTCAGGCTGCACTACAAACAGCATCAGAGAAGGGTCTCCGAACGCTGCAGAGGGGCCCTGCTCATGCAGGGGCACCCTCTCACATAGGAACCACGCACTCTGCCTCCAGGATTGATAAGGCCTGCCATAGGAGTGACTTATAGGTTTATATGTGTGTATGTATGTAGTGATATAGGTAGCCTATATCACAGTAAGGGGTGCATGCACCACCTTACCCAGGCTGCAGTAGCAGACCTGTGGTGTCATTTTGGATGGCCTTCCAGGGGTGGCACAATACATGCTGCAGCCCCTGGTAGGCCTCTGAGGTACCTATGCCCTGGGTACATAGTATACCATATTCTAGGGACTTATAAGGGCACTCCAGATTCCAATCAGAGATGTGCCTAAGGCACATGGAACCCATTTTAGAGAGGAAGCAGCTAGGCTGGGGTTCTGATTAGCAGGGCCCCAGCCAGACTAAAGTCGAAAAACAGTGAAGCATCAGCAAAAAGTGGGGGTACCCATGTGAAGCAGATCATACTCTCCTACAGGGGGGGTCTCATATTCTGGGCTCCACTAATGTGCAGAAATCTGTCAACCAGGAATGCAGCAACAATACTGGGGGGCGCTGTGATGCTGATACCGGAGCATTGTTTTTTTCACTATCCGATCACTTTGATGGAAATGGAGAAGATCTTGATCTGCTGGATCATTCAAGTAGAAGAGGCTTTCATGAGAGTACCCTTAGTGATGAAAACGCACCCCTGGAAAATAGTAAAACACAAGGAGAGCCCCTGACCGTAAGAAGGAAAATACCCCAGGAGCTTCAATGGGATTATTCAGGCACTCCAGGCCTAGAAGGGACTAATTCCTCAGACAGGATTTCGGGGGAACCAGGACGGTTGGACATTCCCACCCTGGATATAATATAACAAAGGATCATGGCACTTCGGGATGAGACGTGCTCAGAAAGTAAGAGAGCCCACCTCGCAAATAGAAAGATACAGGCAGCAATCAGGAGAGTTGCAAAATCATGTACGGAATTCACTGAATGCATAACGGAAGTAGAAACAAGATTAGGCACCCTGGAGGATGAAGTACAGAAGGACAAGAAAGTGGTGGGATCTCTGGAAGCTCAGATGACAGATAACCAGTGGAAGATTAAAGATTTAGAAAACAGTATTACAAGGAACAATCTGAGAGTACTGGGCATACCCGAGGGAGCGGACGGAGGAGATCCACGGAGATTCATCATTGAGCTATTCAAGGGGGCCTTTCCTGAACTATCTGCCTGGTCTTGGGAAACCAAAATACAAAGAGCCCATAGGTTTCCCTTTAAGCAAAAAACATAGCATACTAAAGTAGGTGGCAAGCCGAGGGCGATGCTGGTTTTCTTTGGAAAGTTCCTCTCCGCCAACTGATATTTGAGAAGGTAAGACCTGACCAGAAGCGTATATTTAATAATTGCACATTCATTGTACGTCCGGATTATTGTCACACTACGGTAGAACAAAGATGGCAACTGAGGCAGATGATTCAACCCTTCCAAAAGAAGGGAGTTCAAGTCTTCTTACTGAGCCCGGCTACACTGAAGGTGACAATACAAGACAAAACATATTTCTTCACGTCAAGGCCAAAGAATGTCTAGACTCCTTGGAAGGAAGGGAGGAGGAATAAGAGTAGGGGGAAGAGGCACAACTGGAGCTTGAAAAAGGAGGAGGGGAAAAAAGCAATGAGTGACTAAGAGGAAAAAATATATATATATATAAGGGGGGGGAAACGCCCTGGGAAACTAGTGGGGTATAATTTGCATGAATTTTGTCACTTGAATTTGTTTCTTTTGTGTCTTAGGAATAGAGGGTGGGCACTGATATTGCTGTTCACGTTGGGGTTGTTGGGAGATTGGGTGGAGGGATGGGGAGGGCTGATGCCTTTCATCAACGATGTACCAGGATGGTCCGTCTGCCTAATCTTGGGTTGTGGGGGTGGGGGCAAGGGTGGCAGAGGGGGCATGGGGAAGGGGGCTGTGGTGGGAGTGGTGGGTGGGAATAAGAGGGAGTGTGCATTCTGAATCCAACAGGCAGGGAACTACATGGCTTAAGGATCTGCTATCAGCTATAAGTGATCAGCTCTAAAAGGGGAAGAGTTCTGGCAAAAAGAGAAAGGTCGAGGGCAAGCCCAGAAGGGAACGGGTTAGAGGATAAGGTGGATGTAAGTAAAAATAATTTCAGCAGGAGTATAGGATTACCAAATGGGGGATGATAAAGTATCTAAAGTTACCCTTAATGTGTGTGGGCTAAACGACGGAGCCAAAAGGCAGAGAGTGTCATCAGTGCTGACATTTTGGAAGAATGATGTTATCTGCCTCCAGGAGACCCACATTCCCGGGTGTAAAAGAAAGCTACTGTTGTATCTTGGCTTCGATCTTTTAGGGTGTACACAGCAAAGCCTTACCTCTAGGGGGTAGCTACATTAGGGTAGCGCTCTAGCCGTACTGTTCTCCGAAAATTATCAGATAAAATTGAGAGGTGTGTAATATTAGATTGTAAGACTGGAGGACGCTTTATGCTGTGTTCAATATACGGGGCTAATGTTGACGTGGCTAATACGCTGGATTTTTTAAATATTGAGCTGTCAAAGTGTCCAACCCCGTTGGTAATATGTGGGGATCTTAATATGCATCTGGAGGTGGGAAAAAGTATAACAACCCAGGGGTATACAGGGAGGAAACCTGTGTTGTTTAAGGCACTCACCTATCTAGTGCAGACCCATGGGCTCGATGATGTGTTCGAGAAGCTTTTGGCCCCAAATCCGGGATACACTTTTTTTTCACATCCTCACAATAAATTAGTCAGGGTGGATTATTTTCTTGCATTTAGGGTACTGACCAACCAAGCTAGGATCCGGAGATACCCCAGGGTATTATATGATCATAACCCCTTGAGTATCGAGTTTTCCTTGGACAGGGTGTGTAAACCACGATCCAAGTGGACCTTCGACAGGAAACTCCTATGTAATGAGGAATATTTAGATCATATGCGAAGGTGGGCAACCCAGATTTTAGAGGTTAATAGGGCACACGTAAAGAGGCGACAGTGTGGGATGCATTAAAGGCAGGGATCCGGGGTGAGACGTTAAGTTTTGCCCTTCACCAGGAAAGGGAAAAATGCAAGGAAATTTGTGATGACTTGAAGGAGCTATCCCTCCTTGAGGAAAATTTAACGCAGGAGATAACCCAGAACATTAGCAATCGGGAAACTCACCAGAAAATAGCAGGGGTTAGAGTCAAGATATCACAGATTATTAACCATGAGAATGCTATTAAGTATCATCTAGGTAAACGGGAATGCTATGAATATGAGGAAAATGTGGGTCGTCTTTTAGCCCTTCGAACTTGGCAAAAAGAGGTAGCTGGGAGGATTGAGGAAATCGAGGATGCGGGGGTTAAACACACAGTACCCTCAGAAATAATTGAAGTGTTTAAAGATTTTTATGATAAATTGTACACTCAAGATAGGCAACTCACAGCAGGGAAGTGATGGAGCAAGGACTCGTGCGTGAGACTTGCTCGGAAGCAATCCTCTCATTTAAACTTACTAACGAATTACTAACAACGTGTTTTGTGAATAATAATACACATTTCCATTATACGCGGAAGAAAATGAAGCTTGCCTATGTGTTTACTAACTCCAATAACATGAACGTAGGACTAGGATGCATTTTAACACGGGATCTTTACTGCGCATGCGTCTACTGCATCTACGTAAGTATGACGAGTTAACGCTTGGAGGGAAATTCTGGCGCTTGTGCAAAGAACTCTAAAATGGCCGCTTGAAAGTTCACATGCATGGCACCTGCTTGCAGAAATTAGAAAATAAGTTTTATACTAACGCAATTGCAGAAAGAGAAATAATAAAGGGTACGGGCTAGAGTAGAGGTTGGTGGTATACAGTGAAATCATTTATTTTAGAAAATAACATTTGTTCCTTTTGACTTTATTATTAGTGCGTATTTGGGCCTGTTAAACTTGTCTGAGTCGAGCAGACTGACGTAGCACGACGCATGCGCCCTGATGCGGAAGTTTGAAAGGACGACTAAGGACTTGTCATGCGTCCAAGGTCTGCGAAGATGTGCCCTGGGAACATGAGGGTGAAGAGTTCATATGAAGGAACAGTATTCAAGAAAATGTTACGTTTGTATTAATAAAGTTTGAAAGATGTATGGGAAAGGAAGGGCGGAATAAAAGTCTGGGAGGAGGAGTTTGAAACAATGGATTAAAGAAATAAATGTAGTATAAGCATGGTGTGATGATCATCCCCCCCTCGCCTGTCTAATCAGAAGTTAGTATTTGTAGAAATCGAAACATTAATGGGTGGTACATGGTAAATGGAAAGGTATAATTGAAGTAGTTAGTTAGTTAGTGGGGTTGATGTTTCCGGAAGGAGAGTGCGCTATGCTGGGGTGGTGCTGATGCTGAGAGATGCTGATGAAGAAAATCGAATGCAGAACCATCTACTTAACTTAATTGGGTTAGAAAGAAGATCGCGGAAGAACCACGAGGAGGAAGAGAGTGTCAGAGAGGGGTGCGACGCAGTCGTCGGTATCTAGAGAGGTGAAGAATTCTGTCCTCATTTCCTGTCCTGAAGTCTTTGTCTCCTGATCTGTCCCGGGGACCCTTACCAGCCCTTTGGCCAGGGGGTTGGTCTTCACAGCATACTTGGTAAATCATAATTTTATTGTCTTGATGAATGCTCTTCTCTCTCTATCCTCTTCTTTCTAGGTATAGTTGTTGTGTGGATCTGAATTGTTATATCAAATGAAAGTTTTTGATTGAATTGGCACTCTTGCGAATGAGGGTGTTTGTACTGAAAACGTTGAGATGGTTCACATTCACTTAATTTAGATAAAGATTTCAAAACTTCCTGAGTCTGTGATTATTTCTTCATAATTAAGGAATGTTTAATGAATTTAGTTAATTATCACCATCAACTAGTTTTACCTAGCTGGTACATTGACCAGAGGAAAGGACTACTTATTAGAGAAAGGTTTAGTTAAAGGAGTAATAACTAGATCTTGAGATACGAAATTATAAAACTAAAGAGTTTTTCCAGCGGTCTACTAGGTCTTTAGTGCAAGAGAGTTATATGGGCCCAGGTGAGTATATGGTAGTGGAGTATCTGTTGTTAGTACGCCGCTGGATCAGAAGGATCCGGAGATATCACAATTGATTGAAGAGGGGATCCTTGACTCAGATGATCAGTTGATTTCTGAGCTACTGATTTCGGCAGAAGAATTGAGGGTAGCAATAGGATCTCTTGCCGCCGGCAAGGCGACTGGACAGGATAATATTCCTTTAGAATTTTACAAGGTACTGCTGAAGGAATTAATGGAGGAGATGTTGACAATCTTTTGGAAAGCTCAGGGAGGGGAAACACCAGCGTCATGGGAGAAACCCATATAGTCGTATTAAAAAAAAAAAACAGGCCCCCTTTAAAGCCCGGATCTTATAGACTGATATTACTAATTAATTGCGACGTTAAGATCTATTCCAAAATTTAAGCGACTCGTTTGGCAAAAGTGATTACGAAATTAGTGTCTCCAAGACAGCAGAGTTTTATCCCTGGTCGGGGGACTACAGACCATATTAAAAAAATTATCACGCTGTTTGACATTATCAATAACACCCGGGGGGAAATGGGCCTGATTTTATTAGATGCCGAGAAGGCATTTGACCAGGTGTCTTGGTCATTCCTTTTGGCAGCACTAGGGAGAAACGGCTTCAGTCCAGGCTTTATTAGAGCTATTAAATCATTATGCTCAAATCCCAGGGCTAAGCTGTGAATCATGGGAAGAGAATCTGAAGAGATCTATATTGCTAGGGGCACGAGGCAAGGGTGTCCATGTTCGCCATTACTCTTTACTTTAGATATTAATCCTATGATTATGAAACTAGAATCCAGCCCACAGATCACCCCAGTAGTGGCTGGACAGACAGAGTATAAAGTATTCGCATATGCGGATGACATAGCAGTAGTGGCTATAAACCCACAACAAGCTCTGAAAGAGATCGAGGTGATAGCTAAATCAATTGGATCCTCATCAGGGTATAAGCTAAATCAGGAAAAAACTCAAATAGTATGCACTAGCAATATCAGGCAGTTTGATTCCCGGGTAGTGAACGAGGCAATATATCTGGGAGTACATATCACCTCAGCGCTGGACGATTTAGTCGATTTAAATTTCAGCCCCCTGGTACAGAAGATAGATCAAGATTTGAGAAGATTAAACCATTTGTATCTCTCGCTGGTGGGAAGAGGAAATGTGATTAAAATGACGGTTCTACCTAAAGTAATATACCTATTCAGAGCCCTGCCCTTAGAAATTGACTGCCGATGGCTAACGAAATTGGAAAGCATATGTTATAGATGTTTATGGGGTTTTAAGAAGGTAAGAAGAGCTTCCAAGTATATGACTCTGCTTAAACATCAGGGGGGATGGGGAGTCCCTTATATAACCATGTACTACTGGGCATGTATGCTGCAAAATATGGCCATTTTAATAACGGGAAACTTGCAGGAGCCTGGGCCCGCAGAGTACCCCTCGATTTATGAGCTCATGATCAGAGAGGAAGCCAGAGGACTGTTTTTGAAAAATCTTGAACCCAGTTACTATAAAAAATGTAAGGTTCTGATGGGGACATTTAGAGTATGGCGACAAGTAGGGAAACAAATTAAGCTGCCTAAGCATAACTACTATACACCGCTGAGGGGGACTCTTAGCCTCTCAGGAGTATTTCATGATCCAATGGAGAGGGATTGGGGGTAAAAAGGGATTTGATGGTTGGGGGACTTCATATCTAAGGATATTGTGATGTCGTTTGCTGAGCTACAGGAGAAATTTGGGATCCCCATGCAACAATGTTATTAATATCTCCAGATTCGGGTACTTTTTAAATAGGCGTGAGAAGATTATGGGGGTAATGAGCCAGATACCTATCATTGAAGGAACGGGGAAAAGAGTTAGGATTGGTGTTATATATGAATTATTGATACAACATCTCCCGAACGATCTAGACACACAGAACGAGAGATGGGAAAGGGGATTAGGAATGAAGGGAATGGTTTTGCAAGCATCTTTGGATATGAGTGATAAAGTATTAGTAACGGCTGGTCTCAAGAGCCAGCATTTTAAAACTGTATTTGATCTGTATTATATGCCAGACAACGTGTTTAAATAGAGAAAGAGACAGGATGACTGTTGTCAGCGTTGTGGGGAAACCAGAGCTGAGATTGTACCTATGATTTTTAGCTGCCCGAAGCTAGGATCTTTATATCTGGAAATGGCGAAGTTTTTAGAAGAGGTGACTGGAATCCAAATAACAATCAACCCCCTTTTGGCACTACTGGGAGTAGTAGAGAACGTGGCAGGAAACGGACCGGTAAAAAAGGAGGGCTATCTCTTATTTATCGCCATGGCAGTAATACGGATGTGTAAAGAGCCCCCCACTTTTAATGAATGGAAATCAAGGTTTTTAGCCATCTACACACTAGAAACTAAACTGTACGAATGTAAGGGTTGGAAGGCACAAAAGTGGGGAGCCTGGATATGGAATTCAGTCTCTCATTGGTTGAATCAGGGCGAAACATGAAAATTGACTTTTATAGCACACAAACTCGCTATCTGGTGCCCTGTGGTGCTGAGGACCTATAAATTATATGAGCATCCTCTGACATCTTGGTCCTTTTTTCTTGGTCTCACATGTGTCTAGGCGTAGCATTAGCACTTCATATTAACCAACTGTTCAAACATTTTTATCCTTTTATCTGCCTCCTAGTAGCTGCTGTTATCTTGTATTAATTTTTAGCTATTTTGTATAACTACTAATGTCTTATGAAATCTCTTATGTAATCTCTTGCAGAATAATTGTTATGATCTTGTTGCTGCTATTGCCTGGTATGGCCTGAAGTGTGATATATTACTCCCTCTTAGAACATCGATTTTTGTATAATCTTTTAGATCTTATATGGAATGCTATGTAATTAATTTGTCATTTAAAAAGTAACTACTGTGTCTGTTGGATGAGATAAGGAGGGAAATGTATGACCTTGTTGGATTTCTGATGTATACCCCAAAAAATCAATAAAAAAAAAGACAAATATCAAGAGAAACTGAGAGAGATATTTTTTTCATTGGCTATATTACAACTATTGTAGGAAATAAGACACTGTGAATAAACAAACTCTTTTTGTTACCTCCATCCCTGTGACCTCTGGATTGATCATTCTATAGAGCTACTTTTATACAAATTTTCCAGACAGGGGATGTGAATCCACCATCTAAGTTTTCAGAACTGGTTTGAGGTGGTTTTCTTTCAAATGTAATTATCTGGCTGTAGCTTAGACACAGCCTTTAGCAAAAGGTGATGGCTCTCACAGCAGGTAGTAATGGTCCTCAGCTGGCTTCATGCAAACGTTGTCATCAGTCTTTCTGAGCAAGTCATCAGGCACAGACGAAAGGGCAGGCCTTGCTTACAAACATTTTGACCTTTAAACTGCTGCCCTATTCCTTATTCCTACCATCTACCAAATATCATTGCCCAGGAGGAACTCTTCAGCATCTCATTGCTAATAAGGACCTCATTGAATTTCTATTGGATGCCCTTTCTCCATCCTCCATCACTTCAGATTCTGGGTTGGTCACCACTATAGGTTGTTGAAATGTGTTCCGAGTAGTACAACCATTACAACTCTTGAAGAAGCATCAACTGAGCATGGATGCCGGCTACATAATAATGGAATGTCTGTCTATTAAGAGAATATTTTTACCTATACATATATTCATGCAAATGTCTGTATTTTCATGTTTCATGATTCATAAATACCCAATAAAGTTTGTTTAAAAAAAAATCTGGGTTGGTCACCACAGGAATGCAGTCAATGCACTTCCACTGTGTGTGGAAACTGCATTTACTCTCCATCATACTAAACCAGGGGCCATCACAAATGCATCCCATTGGTCTCAGCACTTAGATTTTCATCACACATGGAGTCCTGGCTACTTCTTCATCCTCCACCTGGTTCTCCTCATTCCTTCCTCTGCTCCCCTCCACAATGACTTTTCTCAGGTACAGCTTCAAAGCCTCTCAAAGACAGAGATGAAGAGATGAGGGACAGTATAGACAGGTTCCATGTCACTTAAAACACTGCTTAGCATGTTAAAAACAAAACTACCACTCCCAAGATACATTGGGCAGGTGACTAAAATGTAAGTGTGGGTGAAGGGGCCGCTCTGGATATGGGAACAATAAGCATCTATGCATGAAACCCACTCCGCTCAGTAAATAATGTAAAAGCATTCAGCTGGCAGGCAAGTAAAAGACGCCCCTCATCATTTGCCCAGATGTTTTGCTTACCTACCTCCTTCTTTCACTTTTCCTGTTCCACAGAAGGCCTGTTACTGTTTCTCACCAAATGTCTCTGGCAAGTGCCCCAAAGTATTGGGCTCTCTAACTCCAATCACCTTATTTCAGTGCCCCTCCCTCTATGGCCCAGATACCATTTTGTCTCTCTGCACTGCCTGTTTGCGGCTGCTTGTTAGCTGTGGCTATATTGCCATGTCTGAAATATTAATCAAGTACAATTCCCCTTAAAAGAAGCCCAAAACTAGCACAAGGCCTTCCATAAGAAGCTCAAAATGGGCCAATCTCTAAGAGAGCTTCAAAAGAGGGAACACGAACATTAAAAAACAATTCAGCTCTGTCACTTGTTGCTCACCTGGGGTTAGACTAAAGCAAATTTACACATTGCCTCAGATTTCCACTTTGACACCTTATTGTTACATAAGTTGGAGCTCCTTTGAAGTAGGTTCTGATGTGCCAGTATGTGAAAAACAATTGTCAAACGAGCACGGTGCTGCCAGCCAGCTCTACCCTCTTGATCCAGGAGAAGTGGTTGGCATGGTAACTGCAGGCACAGAACTGACTATGTATTATCTTGTGGCACCTAAGTATCACAGACTAGCTCTTCCTGCATGACTGGGCTGCTGGCTGCAGGATCATGATTTTGTGAACCTCTTGACACACTGGCAATGCAGTTCATCTGGAGGATATAAGTCTCACTGTACAGACCATAAGTGAACTGTCACGTCGAGTTAAAGACCTCCTGAAATGCCAAAGCTCCCTTTTGCCTGCTCATGAAGGCTCAGAACACCCTGGAGGTCAGTTATTCTGTGTTTAGTTAGTGAAATTTGTGGTGGATGACCTGAGTGTCAGTGCATATTGAAGGTTGGAGCTGTTGGGAAGCAGGTGAGGGTTGGGCAGGAGATGTGGTCAGGATTGGATCAAGCAGGGCTAGTCTGACTTACAACTTCCCAGATTTGTTCTTCTTTGTCAGAGGGTTTCGCAGTCCAGCTCTGACCAGTCCTGATTTGTTATAGAGATGCAAAAAGAACAATTGATGGAAAGAATGCTGAACAATGTTAAACACTCACCCCCAGTCAGAGATCTTGGCCTAAATCCATCGTTTGTTTGCTCACCACGTCATTCCAGTTTAGACCCAGCCATATGCAAATCAGTCTTGACCCTGCTCCCCATGGGAACAATCCAGTCCGAACTGCCAGGCCAGGTCCTACCTGGGAGTGAGTGTTTGATTTGTTCAGCATTCCGTCCATCAATTGTTCTTTTTGCTTTTGTTGCCCTAAGTGTGAAGAGTATGCCTAGATGTGGGTCCTGTGCTCACTGTGCCACTGGATTCAAGCTAATCCGGCTGATGAAAGGGTGATATCCCGAAATTGGTCCTAGGATGCTTGTCTCCGGTCAAGGGAGGGCTTGGCCTGGCAGTTCCGGCTGCACTGTTCCCATGGGGAGCAGGGTAAAGACTGATTTGGATATGGCAGAGTCCAAACTGGGGTGGCGCGGTGAGCAAAAAATGATGGCTGAGACCCAGAGCTGTGACTGGGGTGAGTATCTGATTTATTCAGCATTCTGTCCATCATGTATTCTTTTTTGTCTCCCAAAGTGGGAAGTGTATGCCCAGACATGAGTCCTGTGCTCACTGTGCCACTCGATTCAAGCTAACCTGATGATGGGGGTGACACCCCAAAACCGGTCCCAGAAGCTTGTTTCTGGTCCAGGGAGGACCTGGCCTGGCAATTCGGGCTGGACTTTTCCCACGGGGAGCAGGGTCAAGACTGATTTGCATATGGCTGGGTCCAAACTGGGGTGGCTTTGTGAGCAAAAAACGATGGACTAAACCCAGATCTGTGACTGGGGGTGAGTGTTTGATTTGTTTAGCATTCCATCCGTAATTTGTTCTTTTTGCTTTTGTTATAGAGATTAGCAGGTCTGCCCAGGCCAGTACTGCTTATGTCTGCTCATTCACAGAGTTTAGTAGCCCTGACTGAAGCATAATCTATCTCTGCAGACAGAGCGTAATTGCCCTCTGGGGGAGCAACGGAAATGTTTTAATTATTATGGAATGCACAGCACCCACTTGGGAAAGACTATGTTTAAAAACTACCAGGACCATAATGCCTTGAGACTCACTTGAGGCCAATGAAAATCGACCATATTGCTTGGTAACTCACTAGAGGCTAATAAAATCGTACTGATTACCTGGTGGTGTAAAGCTGTCCTGTTGTGCATTTCGTGATGGCAGCCTGTGACCAAGGACTGGAATAGTCTAAAACGCGTTAGGTATGTGCCATGGATTCTGGATACCTGCTCTGTCTTTGTGCCATGAAACGGGAGCGCGGTTTCGTCCCTTGGGCAAGTGTGTGATGAAATTAAAACGGTGGTCTAAACCGTGAAGCCGCGCCGCCGCAGGGAATTGTGGGAGAGGAGTCGGCCTAACAGCTAGGGCGGTCGACCTCGAATCTGGGGAACCGGGTACGAGTCTCGGCAATGACGCTGAACATCCTGTGATTCTGGGTAAATCACTTAATCTCCCCGTGCCTAACAAAAAATGAATGTGTCCTCATGTAACGCAACTGGTGCTATGTAAAGCGCTCTGATACCCGATACCTTCGGGTCAAGTTCGCACTATATAAAACTCAGTAAAAAAAAAAAAAACAATTGTAAGTGGGCCCGTTTGCCTTTGAACTTTCAAAAGCGTAAGATGGGACGCCGTTTTGGCAAATTATAGGCCGCTGCAGACAGAGCGTAATTGCCCACTGGGGGGGCAACGGAAATGTTTTAATTATTATGGAATGCACAGCACCCACTTGGGAAAGATTATGTTTAAAAACTACCAGGACCATAATGCCTTGAGACTCACTTGAGGCCAATGAAAATCGACCATATTGCTTGGTAACTCACTAGAGGCTATTACAATCGTACTCATTACCTGGTGGAGTAAAGCTGTCCTGCTGTGCGTTTAGTGATGGCAGCCTGTGACCAAGGACTGGAATAGTCTGAAACGCGTTAGGCATGTGCCATGGATTCCGGATACCTGCTCTGTCTTTGTGCCATGAGACAGGAACACGGTTTCGTCCCTTGGGCAAGTGTGTGATGAAATTGAAACGGTGGTCCAAACCATGAAGCCCCGCCACCGCAGGGAATTATAAGTGGGCCAGTTTGCCTTTGAACTTTCAAACGCGTAAGATGGGACGTCGTTTTGGCAAATTATAGGCCGCTGCAGACAGAGCGTAATTGCCCACTGGGGGGGCAACGGAAATGTTTTAATTATTATGGAATGCACAGCACCCACTTGGGAAAGACTATGTTTAAAAACTAAACACAAGGAGATGATGGACGGAGCGCTGAAACTTTTCAGACACTCACCCCCAGTCACAGATCTGGGTTGAATCCATCATCGTTCTTTAGCTCACTTTGCCACCCCAGTTCAGACACAGCTATATGCAAATCAGTCTTGACCCTGTGCCTCATGGGAACAGTCCAGCCCGAACTGCCAAGCCATGTCGTCCCTGGACTGGAAACAAGCATCCTGGGACCGGTTTCGGGCTAACAGCCCTCATCAGCCAGGCTACCTTGAATCCAGTGGCAAAGTGAGCAAGGGACCCACGTCTGGGCATACCCTGCCAACTTAGGGCGAACAAAGCAAACACAAGGAGATGATGGACGGAGCGCTGAAACTTTTCAGACACTCACTCCCAGTCACAGATCTGGGTTGAATCCATCATCGTTCTTTAGCGCACTTCGCCACCCCAGTTCAGACACAGCTATATGCAAATCAGTCTTGACCCTGTGCCTCATGGGAACAGTCCAGCCCGAACTGCCAAGCCATGTCGTCCCTGGACTGGAAACAAGCATCCAGAGACCGGTTTCAGGCTAACAGCCCTCATCAGCCAGGCTACCTTGAATCCAGTGGCAAAGTGAGCAAGGGACCCACGTCTGGGCATACCCTGCCAACTTAGGGCGAACAAAGCAAACACAAGGAGATGATGGACGGAGCGCTGAAACTTTTCAGACACTCACCCCCAGTCACAGATCTGGGTTGAATCCATCATCGTTCTTTAGCTCACTTCGCCGCCCCAGTTCAGACACAGCTATATGCAAATCAGTCTTGGCCCTGTGCCTCATGGGAACAGTCCAGCCCGAACTGCCAAGCCATGTCTTCCCTGGACCGGAAACAAGCATCCTGGGACCGGTTTCTCACCCCCAGTCACAGGTCACCGAAACCGGTCCCAGGATGCTTGTTTCCGGTTCAGGGAACACCTGGCTTGGCAGTTCGGGCTGGACTGTTCCCATGAGGCACAGGGTCAAGACTGATTTGCATACAGCTGGGTCTGAACTGAGGTGGCAAAGTGGAAGTGAGCTAAAGAACGATGATGGATTCAACCCAGATCTGTGACTGGGGGTGAGTGTCTGAAACGTTTCAGCACTCCGTCCATTATCTCCTTGTGTTTGCTATGTTTAAAAACTACCAGGACCATAATGCCTTGAGACTCACTTGAGGCCAATGAAAATCGACCATATTGCTTGGTAACTCACTAGAGGCTAATAAAATCGTACTGATTACCTGGTGGTGTAAAGCTGTCCTGTTGTGCATTTCGTGATGGCAGCCTGTGACCAAGGAATGGAATAGTCTGAAACGCGTTTGGCATGTGCCATGGATTCCGGATACCTGCTCTGTCTTTGTGCCATGAGACGGGAGCGCGGTTTCATCCCTTGGACAAGTGTGTGATGAAATATATATATATATTCTTCTGGATTTCCTGAGAGTGAACGCCCGCCGGCAGCTGACGTCGCAAACGAAGCAAAGCACTAATCCGTGACTCCAAAGCAGGCAGGAATCAACACACAAGATCGGGTGAGTGTCGAACTCTTGGGAGCTGGGAGCGGAGTACGCGGCCGGATACATTGTATCACGACCGCGAACAGAGGTCACGCCACAGTACGCCCGAACAGCAGCGGCTGAAAGGGTGCCTTTTGCTTAGAGTAACGCGATCGAAGGATCGAAAAGACATCTCAACGAACAGATGGCATCTGAGTTCTTGAAAGGCCGGGAGGCCTCGGCAATGACTATTTTCAGAAAAGGAATTGATAATAGTGGAAAAAATGCAAGCGGAAGCGCGATCAACGCACAACCAACGATTTCCAGCCTTAAACAAAAAGGCAACATACTAGAAAGGCTGAGACGAAAGGAGGTGAGCCGGTGGTGGGAGGCAACGTCCCTCCAAAATTATCTGGAAGTTAACAAGATTCCCATGGGACTGAGAATTTTGATTATTCCAACTTTAAATAGCCCAAAACCATAGCTCCTCAAAGATTGGACAACCAACACAAATGAATGCTCGAAAAATATGCTACAGATGCTCATTAAAAACGCATGGGAAGAGCACAGTGAGCTAATGCTACAAATCCAATCCCTACTGGATGAACGTGAACAGGAAAATGATCAGAGTGAGGCCAAGAAAGTACTCACAACCATTGATGAAAGAATCAGGAAGTTTGAAAAAGAGGTGATGGAAAGAAAACAAAGGAATTTTGATGAGAGAGACTACAACATGGGGAGAATACTCACTTTCGCTAGGAAGTTCGACAGAGCGAGAGCAGAACTAACAAGAGACAAAGCTCTGGGCAGAGCTGACACAACTACGTGTGGATCAACAACAGATCTGAGTTCAGATCTAGAGTCTGTGGACAGTAATTCATCTGACCCAAGAGAGGTCACTTCTTTTTCCGAGGAACTGCGCCTCATACAGAGAAATTTGGAACATTCAAACAGGGGGAAACCCAGAGGAAGAGGCAGAGGAGGAAAAACCAAGGCAAAAGTAGACGACAACGAAGAAAAAAAGAACAACAACACTGGTATGGAACAAGAGACCAGACCATGAGGAAATAGTGATGGAGAACAAGACCCAACTAACGGTAATCAACCTTTCCAACAGGGTAATTAGTAAAAATGAAGAACTGGTATTGAAATTGGGTATGTCATTTTGTCCAGATTTGCCCCTTGACTACGCACAGACACGGGTAGATCTTTATAAATTTGTGCGAAAATTAAAACTGTTCAAAATCCACTCAGCACGCAAAAAATCCAACCCTTTAGCAATTAGGGGCTCTGTTGAAGGACAAACATCTACACTTAATATTGAGGACATTGAAACCATGAGAATATTACACGATCTGTCGAATGAAGTGCCCAGTACGGGAACAGAGGGCCCCACTCTCACATCCAACCCCTTTAACCCTTTTGACCACACACAGGACGAAGAGATTAGACAGTCACTGGGGGTTGATATCAGTCTAGCAAGCACCACAGGCTTTAGAGCCACATCAAAGTACATCCCCCAAATTCCCAAAGACCACATCAATGTGTTTCATGATGCTGTCATTCTTGACATCTCGAAGCTTACGCTTGAAACACCTCAGAGAAGAAAAAATATCCCAAAAGGCCAGTGGGAAGCTATTATTGAGTTACAGAAAGACGAGGAGATTGTAATCAAACCCTCGGATAAAGGGGGAAATGTAGTTATTCTAAGTAGGGATAGTTACATCAAGGAAGCCAACAGACAGCTGAGAGAGTACAACATGCTATGAGAGAGTAGATAAATCATACTTAACCAAACTGCAAGAAAGATATCATGGCATGTTGAAAGGCTGGTTTGATGACAAACTCATCAGTTGGGATGAGAAACAGTTCCTACAAAATGAGACGCCCACTACGCCGACCCTCTATCTTTTACCCAAGGTCCACAAAGACAGAACCAATCCCCCAGGGCACCCTATTGTGTCTTCCAAAAACAGCCTATTGGAAAACACATCTATCTATGTAGATCATTTCCTCTTCCCATATGTCAAAGATCTTAACTCTTTGTGAGGGATACTAAGGACTTTCTACAAAAGATCCAAAACCTGCATTGGGGAGAA
Organism: Calotriton arnoldi; assembly: GCA_963921515.1. Taxonomy (NCBI): domain Eukaryota; kingdom Metazoa; phylum Chordata; class Amphibia; order Caudata; family Salamandridae; genus Calotriton; species Calotriton arnoldi. The sequence goes on along the minus strand of CAWUFW010008579.1, from coordinate 436,749 downwards.
AAACACTGGATGGTGTGTCTCGACGTAGAAAGCCTGTACACCAGTATCAGCCATATGGATGGTCTTAAAGAGTGTCAGGACTTTCTCAAAACTAGAAACATACACCTACTAGGCCACACATGCCTTCTCTTACAGATGATTGAATTGTGTCTAACTGAAAATGTTTTTAAGTTTAACGGACAGTGGTTCAAGCAAATACAGGGGACTTCCATGGGCACCTGCTTCGCCCCCAGCTATGCCAACTTGACGGTAGGCTGGTGGGAGAAGCAGGTGCTCTGGAATGACGACATGGAACCATGGACTAGGAATGTGAATATCTGGCTTCGTTACATAGATGACATTTTCTTTGTGTGGGCAGGAGAAGAATGTAATCTCATGAATTTCCTTATGAAACTAAACAGTAACAGTATGAATTTGAATTTCACTATGCAACACAGTCAACAGACTATTGACTTCCTTGATTTAAGGTTAACAGTAGAGGGAGGGAATCTTTTCACTGATCTCGACAGGAAAGCAACAGCAGGGAACTCTATACTCCATGCTGCAAGTTGTCATCCACCTAACTTCAGATGGAGTATCCCCTATGGAGAACTACTCAGAGCGAAGCGTAATTGTAGCTCTGAGGAAGCATACACAAGATCTAAGACAGACATGATAGAAAGATTCAAAGAGAGAGGATACTCTACGAAATGCAGCATAAAGTGATAATCTAAGCAGACAATATAAAGAGAACTGATGCCCTATACCAAACAGAGAGGAACAAAGTTGAAACCGATCCCAATACTGCACCAATAAGATTCATCACTACGTTTAACACACAGGTTGCCAAACTCAAACAGATCCTAAAGAACAGGTGGGATATTCTCACACAGGATACACTCCTCAAAACAAAACTAGGCATCACACCATCGTTGTCCTATAGAAAGAACCTATCTATCAAAGATCTCCTAGTCAACAGCCACCTTAAATCACACAAAACCAATTGGCTGGATAAAAGTGTAGGTTTCTTTAGATGCAGAAAATGCAAAGCGTGCAGCCACAGTGATGACATCAAGGAAGTCAAACTACAAAGAACAGGAAAGATCTGGAAGATCCCAAGAAATATCAATTGTAATACAGACTGTGTAGTATATGTGATCACATGTCCATGTCTGAAATGGTATATAGGGTCTAAGACATCCCCTGTGAAAAAACGCATCCTTGAGCATTGGAGAGCGATCACCAATCAGGATCTCAGTTACAGCACAGCAAGACATTTCCGGGAAGTCCATAACAGTGATTGGACACTCGGAAAATTCTTTGCTCTTGACACAGTACCGAAACATCCAAGGGGTGGGAATCGAGTGCAAACACTATGGAGACTAGAATCACGCTTCATCATACAAGCAGGCAGCATATTTCCAACCGGGATGAATAATGATGAGGAGTTGCACTCACATTTGTAAATATTTGCTGTTTTTAGCCGGGCCCGGTGGAACATGAATTCAGGAATTTTGCATATACTTTGCATTTTACCAGCTTCTCTTTAATTTATTTTAATTCAGACTGTGTTATTAATGATTTGGTGTGGAACCCCCCCCTTTTTCTTTTTTGTTTTCCCCTTCTCCAAACTTGACACAATGTTTAGAGTCACTAATGGATGGTCAACTATGACAATTATAATGGGTCGTGGCGAACATAATGTATGATATGTCGGAAATGAATGGTTCAATTTTAGCTGTACATGTAACTAAACGTACGCATATATCTCTCTTTTTTCACTGTTTATGAACTCTAAACGTTATTGATATACATGTTTATTTTCTCTTCAGATTTCCATAGATTGCCGGATATACTACAGGAGGGAAGGATAGCCACGGATACGTATAAGAGCACAAGAAACGGGAGCCTGTTCTTTCAGTCGAGCCACCCCCTTTTTTTAGTCATTCACATATACCTTATCAAAATAGTCCTAGGAGCATGGGTACTACACCCAGATCCATGTCACTATTTCACGCAATCGTGGAATGCCATCTAACTCAAATGAAGACAGATGTGCACTGTATACACACTGTTACTCACACTGTGAGGATAAACAATGTATAGGTACTATACCTTTAATGTACAAACAGCTTTTCAACAACAGCTACCACAATAGACACTTAATCGCACACTTGAGCAAATCTAATATAGCCTCATTTTTGCACGCTAATGCCACCACCCTACAACACAAGATTAACACGACAATCCTGCATTCCATCCATGCCACCATTACGCTTGCAAAGCATTAATTGAAGAATGTGGAGAATTACAATTCAACTTTCTACCATGAATTAATTGTACATGATTGTTATGTTTGAATGTTAACAAACCCTCAATTTAATTTATAATTTTACTACGATAACTTAAAACACAGTCTTTTTTCACTATCAACTATGCACGCTGTGACGTGCAAATTCTAATGTCTATAACACTTCCTGAACTCAGGTGAAGGTCATGTGACCAAGACCCCGAGTGGTGTCGAAACGCGTCTTTTCTGTTGCCATCTGACATTAAATCTACTCACTTAAGCAAATTGGTGTGGCTCGTCCTTCCCCGCCGAAGTGTGACTGTGGGGAATTTCGGTGCAATATATATATATATATATATATATATATATATATATATATATATATATATATATATATATATATATATATATATATATATATATATCCAACTCCGCTGCTTCATTCACCATATGCTCCTCCTCGGCGAAAGCAGGCACGGACCACAAAGTATGTGCAAAATGAATTCTTTATTTCACGTCGGCCATTACGCGTTTCGGTCCAGCCGGACCTTGATCACATGACAGCGCTTGTGCATTACCTCCACCCTTTTAAAGTGACCAGTGCCAACAGCCAATGAAAGGTTATAATAGACAAGAAAGACATACTACGTTTATATCGATTCTCATTTCATCATTCGACATTTCCTATGCAAAGTTGCATAAATAATTTAAAACTTCACCATAAAAGTTTATAGATAGATAATATATGCTCATGAAATATAGAAAAACAATATCCAATAATATAAATAGCTTTTTAAAAAAGATTTTTATATATAATTTTTACATTTCATAATTTCGACCTTCAATAAATATATAAATATATAGATAGATAAATAAATATAAATAAATATTTGTGTAAAATTTCTTCAGGATCATTTTAACCTGATTTTGAGGCCAGCATATCACATTATGAGAGTTCCAAACATTTTCGCATAAATGCAATGACGAGTATAGAAGGTTCTTACTTCTGATCTTTCTATGTATGTTTATTTATTTATGGTATTCTGACGTCATCGCCTAACCCTTCAATGGACTATCCTCCTCTAAAGTGCAAGTGCTACTTGTTTCGTGGTAAATCCCTTCACCCTGATCATAAAATCTTGTTTATTTTGATTTTTTTATATATTTCATAGTCTAAGTTTGATGTGTGGTGTTAAAAACCTCTGTAAAAGTGGTTGTGATCAGTCAAGCGGCCTTATCTATATTTCCTCAATACACATGTTCCTTTTATTTCTGTCTTATACATCCCAGTTATTCTAAGATCATTAGTTGACTTCCTTTGTCTACAGAATGGTAGGCTTATGCAGGAACCTAGTGCAGTGTGGCCTACATTGTTGTCATATTAGTCTACAGGCACGTATAAAGATCATCTGTCGTGTTGAGTCCACCCGGGGCCTTACTATCGAAATTTAATATGTATCGTGTTTCCAACTTTCTTAGTTGCTTCTCCCTATCCCCTCCTCTTCTATTCATTGGGATAGCGTCAATTAAATAATAAGAGAAATTATTTAGGTTACTTTGATGTATTTCCCTAAAGTGTCTTGCAACTGGATAAGTTTGGTCATAGTTGTTTATTGCCCTGATGTGTTGCAAAATTCTTTTGTGTGCTGGCAGTTTGGTGCTACCCACATACTTGAGATTACACGAGCACTCCAAAATATAGATGGCGTATTCAGTTGTGCAATTTAAGGGTTTTTTGATCATGTACTCTTTGTCTCCAAAGGCCAGCTTGTATGATTTCATATTTCTACCATACTGACAAGCCTTACAATTCTTACATTTCGGGAAACCATCTAGCTGCCACCATTTTTTCTGATTGGTAACTTCAGGGCTGCTACTGACCAGACTGTTGTGCATTGAGGGAGCTCTTCTGTATGTTACACCTAAGTGTGGAGCCAGGGTTTCTCCTATGACTGGGTCACTTCTGACTATTGGCCAGTTGCGTTGCATAATGTTCCTGATCTCTCTTTGTTGGGCATTATAGGCAAGAATGAGCCTCACTTCTGGAGTTTGTTGCTCTGAAGCAACTTCTCCCCTCCTTTTGTTTTGCAGTAACTCTGATCTATCCTTCATGTTTGCTTTAGTTATGGCTGTTTCTATTGACTTTTTGGAGTAACCCCTGGCCAAAAAACTCAATTTGCTTTCTTGTTGGGCCTTCAGTAAATCTGCTGGGTTACTGCATGCCCTTTTCAGTCGCGTCATCTCCCCATAGGGGATACTCTCAATGAGGTGTCTTGGGTGAGAGCTAGTGGAGTGTAGCACTGAATTACCTGCAGTTTCTTTTCTGTAAATCCGGGTTTCAATGATATTATTAGATATATACAGTTCTACATCTAAGCAATGGATACTACTCTCACTGATGGTAGATGTGAATTGAAGGTTGACGCTGTCCACATTTATGGCAGTTACAAATTGATTTGCTTCTTCCACAGTTCCCTGCCATATAATAAAAACATCATCAATAAAACGAAAGAATACTTTTACATTATTCTCCCTGTATTTTCTGTGTGCATATATATATATTTATGTGTATATATATATATATATATATATATATATATATATATATATATATATATATATCTACTGGCGGTCGCCAGTAGATAGTTATAGTTAGAACCTATTTTCCATAGGAAATCCGCGACATTCTATTTGAAATAACTCTCTTGCCTACCCTGAAAGTCTCGGGGTGATTCGTCAGCGGGGGCCGAGAAAAAGGGGGTCCCAAAACGCGTTTTCCCCATTCATTTTTCCATAGGAAACTTTAGACACGGCTACAGCCCGAACTGCTGAACGGAATTACACCAAATTTGGCAAAGAGGTAGTTCTTGGTTCAGAAAGAACCCTTTTTGTTAAATGGTGTAAATCCGTTCAGTAGTTGCTGAGAAATCAAAAGTAAAAGTACATATATATCTATGGGCACGGAGGATCCGCGCACCCTGAGCGCACCCTGCGCGCACCGTCCCGATCACGAGCTGCATGTTAATTGGCTGTCAGCTGGCTGTCAACATTCCGATTCAGGAAATGTTGGCAGCCATTTTGTCCTCGGTAGAACCGAGGGACAGAAACAAGTGCGCAAAGCGCACAAAGGGAGCAGGGTAGAAACACCCTGACCCCCTAGGTCTGCTCAGGGGTCCCATAAGGACCCCTGGGCAGAAAAGCATTTTTTTTTTTTTTAAATCGGCAGGATGCGCTCAGGGTGCGCGGATCCTGCAGATAAAAAATCGAAGCGCGGTCTCCGCGCTTCGATGTTAATTTGCCTCCGGGTGGGCCAAGTCCCGGGGGCATGCTGGGGGGTGTTTATTTTATGTATGGGGGGCCTCTAAGGGCCCCCAAGCCCGGGGACCGCCACCCCCGGGGCTTTCTTTTAAAATGGTGCGGGAGGGCTCTGAGCCCTCCCGCAGCCCCGGGACCACCACCTCCCCGGGGCTTTTTTTTTTTTTTTTCCTGTGTGGGGGGCGCTCGAGCCCCCACACGCCCCGAGGACCGCCACCTCCCCGGGGCACTAACAAATTAAAATGGGGGTCCGTTTTGGACCCCCGAAGCCCGGGGACCACCACCTCCCCGGGGCTGTGCTGATGTGGGGAGGGGGCCGCGCGGCCCCCTCCTGGAGCCTGTGGTGGCCCTGGGGACCACCACCTCCCCAGGGCCGGCTCCTGCAGTGTCCCGGGTGCCTACCCCGGGACACTGCTGTTTCAATGACAGGACGGAGCCTCGCGGCTCCGTCCTGTCATTGCAAACTGCTTTGGATATTGGAAGAGAGAGCAGGGAAACCTGCTCTCGCTCCAATATCCAAAGACAATTGCTTTTCCAGACGGGGAGCAGCATGTTAGCTGCTCCCCATGTGTAAAAGCAATGCCGGCTCCCGTAGGACACGGGGAGCCGGCGGGACTGTGGGGGTTTGGGGACCCCCACAGTCCCCAACCAGAGGCCCGGCCCCGGGGATGGGGTCCCCGGGGCAAGTAGTGGCCCGGGAGGGGGCCACGCGGCCCCCTCCCCAGAATAAAAAAAAAAAAAAAAAGGGGGTAAGGCCCTGGGGGATGGGGTCCCCAGGGCCCAAAAATAAGAAAAAGGAAGGGGGGCCACACAGCCCCCCTTCAGGGAAAAAAAACAAACAAAAAAAAAAACGATCGGCCCGCAGGCCCCGCCCCTTTCCTTCACCACTCTGCAAACGCGCCCCCTGGCGCGTTTGCAGATGGGGAAGTAATTCCCTTTGAATACTGGGGGCCCCTGGGGGCCAACTAGCACACCAGGAACCTCCAGTATGCGCCAGGGGGCTGCGTTGCAGAGAGGTGTACAGAGGCCACGCCCCTTTATACACCTCTCTGCAATGCAGCTCTGTGGCGCTTTGGAGGTACATGGTGGGCTAGTTGGCCCCCAGGAACCCTCAGGATTCAAGGGGACTTAATCCCCCAACTTAAAATGCGCCACGGGCGCGTTTGCACAGTGGTGAAGGGAGGGGCGGGGCTTCAGGTGACATGTGTGCAAACAGGCCCCGTGGCGCGTTTTAAGATGGGGAATTAAATCCCCTTCAATCCTGAGGGTCCCTGGGGCCAACTAGCCCAACAGGTACATCCAGAAAGCGCCACAGAGCTGCGTCTCAGAGAGGTGTAAAAAGGGGTGTGGCCCCTCTACACGTCTCTGCAACGCAGCCCCTTGGCGCATACTGGAGGTTCCTGGTGGGCTAGTTGGCCCCTAGGGACCCTCATGATTCAAGGGGACTTAATCCCCCAACTTAAAACGCGCCACGGGGCGCGTTTGCACAGATGTCACCTCAGGCCCCGCCCCTACCTTCACCATTGTGCAAATATTCCTCTAAAATCTGCCGAACTACGAATTCGGATTTACTCACCTGTTATCAGGAGAGACCTCAGTGCTGCATCTTTCAGCCCAGTACTAATCCTGAAAAGTAATTTTAACCGTACTTACCAGTAACTTGAATTTCCTTCCATAGGATATCATTGCCTGCTTTTTGCTGAAAAAGTTTCTAAGTGTTGATTTTGAAACATACAAATATTCCTCTAAAATCAGCCGAAATACAAATTCCGATTTACTCACCTGTTATCAGGAGAGACCTCAGTGCTGTATCTTTCAGCCCAGTACTGGTCCTGAAAAGTAATTTTAACCGTACTTACCAGTAACTTGAATTTCCTTCCATAGGCTAACATTGACTGGTTTCACTTGGAAATTCTTCTAAGTGTGGAGTTTTGGAACTTTAAAATATTCCTCTAAAATCAGCCGAAATACGAATTCCGATTTACTCACCTGTTATCAGGAGAGACCTCAGTGCTGCATCTTTTAGCCCAGCACTGACCCTGAAAAGTAATTTTAACCGTACTTACCAGTAACTTATATTTTCTTCCATAGGAATCCATTGTCTGGTTTTGAGCAGAAAAGTTTCAAAGTGTCGATTTTCACAAACTACAAATATTCCTTAAAAATCGCCTGTATGACTTAAACGCATTCTTTCAACTGTTTACAGGAGATGCACCAGTGCTGGATCCAGGATCCAACACTGAGTAAGAAAAAGTAATGATAACAGTTTTTACCTGCTAAGTGAATTTCCTTCCATAGGATAACATTGGTGATTCTATGAGAAAAAGTTTCAAAGTGTCAACTTTTAAAATACAATAATATTCCTTAAAAATCACTAATGTAACCAAAACGCTTTTACTCAACTGTTTACAGGAGATGTCCCAGGACTGAATCTAGGATCCAGTCCTGTGGTTAGAAAAGTAATCCATAAAGTAACTAATTGCATTTAACTAGAAATTCACATTGAGCTGAATGTTGCATTGTGTTTGAAAATGTGTTGCCCATTGCAACAACTGTAACTACTGTACTTAAAAGTCTATTGCCTATGTGCAAAGTATTTAAACTAAAGTAATTCATTCTGAGAAAGTATTTTTGTAATGTATAATGTAATTACAATGTAATTTAAAAAATAAAATATGTAAAAAAAATTGTTTCTAAAAATGTAGTAAATCAGTATTAAAAAAATAAATATAACAATTAATACATTTAAAAATTGTCATTTACAAAACATTTGAAATTCACTGAAAAAACCGTAGGTTTCAGACATGTTATAGTTAGGAATTAGCATTTAAAAACCTTTGAAATTCACTGAAAAAACCATAGGTTTCAGACACGTTATAGTTAGAAATTAGCACTTAAAAAACCTTTGAAATTCACTGAAAAAACCATAGGTTTCAGGCACGTTATAGTTAGAAATTTGCATTTAAAAAACCTTAAAAATCACTGAAAAAACCATAAGGTTTTAGGGACAGTTATAGTTAGTTGGACATTGCACTCGTACAAAACCCTTGAAATTCCCCCGTTATAGTTAGTTCAGGTAACTATAACTCGCGCCCCGCAATGCACTGCTGATGACGTCACATATTACATCACTCATGACATGGTCAGTGACATCACTGATGACATCACTGATGACATCTCAAATGACATCACTGATGACATCACTGATGACATCATCCATGTGAGAATTTAATGCATATTCTCACACCCTAATATAAGTTTTGAAACACCCACTCTAAATTACAGACTGCCATTCTCAAAACCATACACACTCCAATACCAATAAGTACATACCCACTCACTGATTCTTAGGTCTACACACACACATCTACTCACTCACCCGTACAGTCACTCATACTTATAGTCACTCAGTACAGGACTATCATATGCACTCATACACCTATATAAACACTCACACAACGCAACTCATCCATAGAGGTACTCACACACCTAGTCAGTCATGCAAATAATTAATCACACTCCAATTTACTCACCTATACAGTTATACACACCAGCTCACTTACTCATAAAAATACTAGCACATTCTTACGCTCCTATGCAATCACTGATGCAAGCACACACTCATCCATATAGCCACTCTCACAATCACACACTCTCACTTATAGCCATTTATATACTCCAACACACATATATACTGCCTTTCACATATGTAGTTACTCACACATGTACCACTGAGATATACATTCAATCACTAACACACCCATACACACACTCACCCACCCATACAGTCCATCACAGACGCACTCTTGAAACCATGCACCCAGTGAATCACCCACTCACACATCTATGCACAGAGTCACACTCACCCCACCCACACAAACACTGAGGCACCCATACAGATACTCAGAGAACCAATCCATAACCCATATAGACACTCATTTAGCTAGTCAGAAACCCATGCAGCTGCTTACACAACAACAGACAGACGGATACAGACATTCACACAGTTTAGTCACTCACCCATGCATCCAGTAAGATACGTTTAATCACTCACTTATAGACTCAGTCACGCACCTACTAAATCATCCATTCAGACACTTATACACCCACTCATTCTTCAATACGCCTTTCCCTATATATATTAAACATATTTAAACTTTACACAAACACACAGTCACTGGATGATGTCACCAGTGATGTCATCAGTGATGTCATTTGAGATGTCATCAGTGATGTCATCAGTGATGTCACTGACCATGTCATGAGTGATGTAATATGTGACGTCATCAGCAGTGCATTGCGGGGCGCGAGTTATAGTTACCTGAACTAACTATAACGGGGAATTTCACGGGTTTTGTACGAGTGCAATGTCCAACTAACTATAACTGTCCCTAAAACCTTATGGTTTTTTCAGTGATTTTTTAAGGTTTTTAAATGCAAATTTCTAACTATAACGTGCCTGAAACCTATGGTTTTTTCAGTGAATTTCAAAGGTTTTTTAAATGCTAATTTCTAACTATAACGTGTCTGAAACCTATGGTTTTTTCAGTGAATATATATATATATATATATATATATATATATATGTATCCATTAGTCTCCGTCCTCTCGCTGGATACTCCAAAAAACGGAACCGGACCACAAAGTAAGTGCTTGTTTTAGTTTATTAGTGCAAAATCGGCATAACGCGTTTCAGCTCACACGGGAGCCTTGATCACATGACATAGTTCTCACGTTACGTTGAGTCTTTTAAAGTGCCCTGTGTCTGTGCAATTAGAATCACATGTGCAAATCACGCCATAAACATAAAAGAAAAGTTCATATTTGTAGTCTTTCTTTGGCCTATTACAGTTGTAATTTCATCATGTGCCATTACATGAATTTCGGGTTTGGAATTTCATATCAATATATTTAAAACATTTTGATAAAAAATGTAAAAACAATTTTATAAAATCATGTTTTTAATAAAACTAAACAACAACAGAACCCTATTTATATGTCCTATCATTGAAACAAATTTATGGCCAATGATATCTGACGTGTATAATGTGTTGGTAAAGTGCAAGAGTGCTTATCACCAGTGTCCTAAGTGTTATGTGTGCCTAAAATATTATTAACCCTAGTCACATTGATTAATATTAATCTTGGGTAAATTTCATTTTTAATTTGTCTTTTGTCTTTATTTGTGCTATTTTACTTTGACGCGCAGTGGTATTGGAGCCCCAATATCCTATGGTTGAGTTAATGTCTGGTGTGTCTCAATGTTGCATGGTCTTTCAAGGGCATTCGACATTTAACTATCATCTGTCAGTTAGTTAGGTTTCTGGTTTTATGGTTTTATGGTTTCATGGTTTTATACTAATGCTATTTGCCTGCATCCACACTATTGCTAATTGCCAACAATATTGGTATCAATGCCTTGTTTGTGCAAATTTACAATTTATTATTAATTAATAAATATTTAAATATAAAAATATATATTGTAAAATTTGCTAATCAATTGGCCTATATACAAATTGGGCAATCCTAGTTATTATAATAATAATGGTGCTGTGTGCAAAATTACTCATGAGTCAATGCCAGGTTTATATCCATATAGCCATCAATGTATGAAGATATAAAATATTGCTTGTAAAATCAACAATAAATATCTGTGGAATTAAAACCTCATGATAAAATACTAGATTTAAAACAGCAATATGCATTATTAAACCGTCCCTAAAAAAACCTCTATAATAAAACCCAAGGTGAAATTTTTAACATGTTAAAAATCCTAATAAAATGCCAGTTTGTATAAATTACCCATTAAAAAGACCAGTTCATAAGCATGTGTACATATCCTCAGTTACGTTCAGCCCTGTTGGATGTTTAGAGTTTAGTTCTAAAATATATCTTGTTTCTAACTGACGTAACCGTTGTTCTCTGTTGCCCCCACGTCTGCTTGGTGGGACCGCGTCAATTACAAAATATCTGAGGTCCTGGCTTCTCGAGTTATGTTTACCTTTGAAATGGCGTGCCACTGGGTATGTGTTATCCTGGTTAGTAATAGCCCTAAGGTGCTGTAGGATTCTTTTGTGCACTGGTAATTTGGTGCTGCCTACATAATGTAGGTTACAAGGGCAAATTAGTATATATACCGCATATTCAGTTTTGCACGTTAGAAGTCTGGATATTTTAATGCTTCTTGTGCTAAATGAGGTCATATAAGTTGTACGGTTCTCACCCTGTTGACACGCCTTACAGGTTTTACACCTAAAGAAGCCCTTGTGTGTCTGTAACCAATTTGTATTTTCTATGACTTCTGGGCTGGTTTTGACCAGCTCGTCCCGCATTGATAGGCCTCTACTGAATGTAATGGAAGGTCGAGTAGGTAAGTCCTTGCCTATGATGGGATCACTTAAAACCATGGGCCAGTTACATGAGATAATTGATTGTAGTTGTTTATGTTGTCGACTATATTGTATAATCATTCTAAATTCATTGTTGGTTTTGCTAACATTTGCTACAGGTTGTGTTACAGACCGTAGCTCACTGGGGTGATTAGGTGAGAGAAGTTCATATCTATCCTTGAGCATAGATTTTAAAATAGCGCTGTCAACCACCTTCCTAGAATACCCTCTCTCAAGAAATCTCATTCTGCTTGAGGTCTGAGCTTCCCTTAGATCATTATCATTGCTATGAATCCTCCTTAACCGAAGCATCTCCCCATAGGGGATACTGTTAATTAAATGCTTGACATGGGAGCTACTGGCATGTAATGTGGCGTTTCCTGCGGTATCCTTGCGATATAATTTGGACTCAATTTTATTGTCACGCACATACATTTTAGTATCTAAGAAGCTCACCTCTATGTCACTGATGGTGGCTGTAAACTCTAGATTCAGATTGTTAATATTTAGAGCTTTGATAAAGTCATTGGCATCCTCCAAATTACCCTCCCACACCACAAACAGGTCATCGATAAAACGTAACCACATTTTTATGTTCCTGTTGATTACATGTTGGTATTGGGTTTTGAGTACCAGCTCCTCCCACCAGCCCATATGCAAACATGCATAGCTGGGGAGAAGCTGGCCCCATGGCTACTCCTCTGATTTGCCTGTACAATAAATTGTTAAACATAAATATATTGTTCATCAGACAGAATTTTACCATCGCAATGAGCATTTCCTTTTGTTCAACTGAAATTTCTGTTAGTTTGTCCAAATAAAATCTCAATGCCCTCAGTCCATCATGATGTTGGATACTAGTATACAATGAGTTCACATCTAATGCTATGAACAAGTATCCAGGTCTCCATTCAAATTCTTTTAGTTTTCTTGGGAAGTCCCCAGTATCACAAACATAGGATGGTAAAGATTTGACTAGGTCTTGGAGAAAAAAGTCAATATATTGAGAAGTGTGCTCTAATAGGCTGTTCCTGGCTGATATTATTGGTCTACCAGGTGGTCTTTGCGAATCCTTGTGGACCTTGGGGATAAAGTAAATCGTAGGTACAACTGGGTATTCGTTCTTAAGATATTTGTATTCCTGCGCTGTTATTGTTCCTTCACTTTTCCATGCCAACAATTGAGTATAGTAAATTGTGTTTGTGGATTTCATTTCAACAATAGTACACTTAGGGGCCGATTCCGATTCGGGTCGGACAGCTCAAAAAGAGCCGTCCGGACGCTTACCTCCTGACCGCCCCGCCCCGGGAGCCGGTCAGTCCTGCCGATCAAGTACGATGCGTGCATGTGCTGAAAACTCGACCGACACGAACTCGCCAAATAAATACTCAATTCACCCTACGACCCGGTCCCGTAAACGCAGAATCGACTCGCACGGGGGCTAGGTCAGAGCTGTTTCCGGCCGGACAAGTACGATGCGCACTTCCTATGCGCCGAGCGAGTCGACACGTACGGCACGTCACAGCATCCGGAAAAGCTGCATGAAAGGAACGATTCGCGCCACAACACGATCCCCGGACACGAGACGTACAAGCCTGCAACTGGGACGAAACGAACCAACGACCAGTGCAGACGAGACGGTGTCGACATGAATCCCATCGCACAGGCCATACCGATCCTCTACATCCATGGACTGATCCGGAACAGATGCCAACGACGGAGACGGTAAGAGACACCCCCTAAACAAACAGCCGACACGTACCAGTAAACCTGTGACAAACACCCAGGCCCCCCTTGCCCATCACCCCCACCCATAGGGGGCCTCTTGCCTGTCACCACTTCCACCCCCACCCATAGGGGCCTCTTGCCTGGGACTACTCACACCCCCACCCATAGGGGGCCTCTTGCCTGTCACCACTCCCACCCCCACCCATAGTGGGCCTCTTGGCTGGGACTACTCACACCCCCACCCATAGGGGGCCTCTTGCCTGTCACCACTTCCACCCCCCCCCATAGGGGGCTTCTTGGCTGGGACTACTCACACCCCCACCCATAGGGGGCCTCTTGCCTGTCACCACTCCCACCCCCACCCATAGGGGGCCTCTTGGCTGGGACTACTCACACCCCCACCCATAGGGGGCCTCTTGCCTGTCACCACTCACACCCCCACCCATAGGGGGCCTCTTGGCTGGGACTACTCACACCCCCACCCATAGGGGCCTCTTGCCTGTCACCACTTCCACCCCCACCCATAGGGGCCTCTTGCCAGTCACCACTTCCACCCCCACCCATAGGGGGCCTCTTGCCTGGGACTACTCACACGCCCACCCATAGGGGGCCTCTTGCCTGTCACCACTCACACCCCCACCCATAGGGGGCCTCTTGCCTGTCACCACTCACACCCCCACCCATAGGGGGCCTCTTGGCTGGGACTACTCACACCCCCACCCATAGGGGCCTCTTGCCTGTCACCACTTCCACCCCCACCCATAGGGGGCCTCTTGCCTGGGACTACTCACACCCCCACCCATAGGGGGCCTCTTGCCTGTCACCACTTCCACCCCCACCCATAGGGGGCCTCTTGCCTGTCACCACTTCCACCCCCACCCATAGGGGGCCTCTTGCCTGGGACTACTCACACCCCCACCCATAGGGGGCCTCTTGCCTGTCACCACTCCCACCCCCACCCATAGTGGGCCTCTTGGCTGGGACTACTCACACCCCCACCCATAGGGGCCTCTTGCCTGTCACCACCACCAATAGTGAACTGTGTGAGTACCACTACCAATGCCCACACACATAGGATGGGTGATGTGTAACACATACCCCATACCCCAACATAAGGACTACAAACCAAAGGATATCCACAACAACCTCATGACCACAACATGTAGTCTGTGTACAATACCCACCACAGTGAACATGACCATGTACACACAATGTAACTCACAACACGTGTCTGCAATACCATAGTGTGGCTAACACAAGCCAAGCCTCACATGAGCACTGCAGTAATGTCCTCAACACCCATCACTTGAGTGTACAAAAGGTAACTGTGTGGTACTAAACAGCAGCATATGTAGAACACTGTGCTAATGGGGTCTCAACCCCCATCAGCACAGTGACATGAAGGTAAGTGTGGGGATCACCATGCAGCATATGTAGAGCACTGTGCCAATGGGGTCTCAACCCCCATCAGCACAGTGACATGAAGGTAAGTGTGGGGATCACACATGCAGCATATGTAGAGCACTGTGCCAATGGGGTCTCAACCCCCATCAGCACAGTGACATGAAGGTAAGTGTGGGGATCACACATGCAGCATATATAGAGCACTGTGACAATGGGGTCTCAACCCCCATCAGCACAGTGACATGAAGGTAAGTGTGGGGATCACACATGCAGCATATGTAGAGCACTGTGCCAATGGGGTCTCAACCCCCATCAGCACAGTGACATGAAGGTAAGTGTGGGGATCACACATGCAGCATATATAGAGCACTGTGCCAATGGGGTCTCAACCCCATCAGCACAGTGACATGAAGGTAAGTGTGGGGATCACACATGCAGCATATGTAGAGCACTGTGCCAATGGGGTCTCAACCCCCATCAGCACAGTGACATGAAGAGTAAGTGTGGGGATCACACATGCAGCATATATAGAGCACTGTTCCAATGGGGTCTCAACCCCCATCAGCACAGTGACATGAAGGTGAGTGTGGGGATCACACATGCAGCATATGTAGAGCACTGTGCCAATGGGGTCTCAACCCCCATCAGCACAGTGACATGAGGGGACTCCACTCCTGTGGAAGGAAAGCTGTGCCATATGTTGTCCATGCAGGCCACCAGCATGTCAGCAGTATACTTTGTCACACAGCTAACATATACCACACATTGGTGGCCCTGGTAACAGCAGCCTGGGCACGGGAGGGTCCCCTGAGTCAACTGCACAGAGTCAACACACATGTAGATGAAGTAGCACTGAGGACACAGATGAGTCCATCCACATAGATGCATACACTTGCATGTCCATTGGAGATGGCCACACAGTCAGTGAAATGGGCCAATTGAACCATGCTAAGGCCAACAGGTGTGCATGTGTGTAAGACACTGAAGAGACATTGCTAACAAAAGATAGATAACACATTTCCAAAGACCATAATCATGACCCCGTCGGATTGCTGCAAAGGATGACATGGATACACACCACAACAGGACATACCCCCCATGGGCCACATGGTCTCCAGCACAGTGACACTACATTTCCCAGCCATGGAATACACCATCACTGGAGCAAGGGCATGTCAAGTATCAACAACATCATGTACATCTGAAGCAAAACCACTAGTGAACAAAAAGGAGCTTTTATTCAGCCGAGTTATTTGTGAAATGGAAAATCAAGAAGAAAAACATGAAGGCCTATGGCCAGTCCATAAACAGACCCAACAGGGTCAAGTGTCCAAATACCACATTTGGCATGCCTGCACTGCCAACGGAAGGGGACATACCCCTGGGAGGGGCATACATAGAGGCCAGCCAGGCACCGCAGGTACAGGATCATGGGTCTACAGAAACAGGCAGGGAAGGGCTGGTGGGTGCAGGAGCGGCAGCTGCAGCGGAGGAGTCTGACAGGGTGGGTGCCGGCACGACTGGGGGCACAAGTCAGGATCAGTGGGTGCCGGCACAACTGGGGGCACAAGTCAGGAGCAGTGGGTGCCGGCACAACTGGGGGCACAAGTCAGGATCAGTGGGTGCCGGCACAACTGGGGGCACAAGTCAGGAGCAGTGGGTGCCGGCACAACTGCAGTGGGCAGGTCAGAGGGAGTGGACACGGAACCCACTGCAGTGCCCAAGTCAGACCAGGAGGGCAGAGACTCCACTGCAGTGCCCATCCCCAGGGGAGCAGGAAGTGGATACGGTGATGTGGGCAGGACGGAGGGGAGGGCACGCCCTCCACAGCAGTGCCACACACAGGCTGAGTGGGGTGTGGGGTGCTGGAAGAGCAAGAGGCAGGTGGGGAAGGCCTGAGCATCTTGGGGATGCGGTAGCGGTGGGTGGGTGAACCTGGGGCAGGGTGTGGTGGTGGGACCTGTGGAGTGGGAGCCTGGGGGATGGTGGGTGGAGACTGTCTGGTGGAGTGTTGGGCCGGTGGTGGGGTCTTGCTCTTCCGTGGGCGGGGGGACCTGCGGCGTGGTGTCTCAGCCTGCCTGCGCCTGGGGGAGGGTGTCTGGGGGCGAGGACACCCCCTCTGTGTGGCCGGACCCCTCTTCCCCTTGTGTGCTGGTGTGGATGGATCAGTGGGGAAGAGTCCGAGGTCGACCAGGAAGAGCCTCTTTGCAGCTGGGGATGCAGTTGAGGCAGTGGAAGGGGCTGTGGAAGGGGCTGTGGAGGGTGAGGCATCGGAGGACTGCGGAGTGCCTGTGGATGCATGTGTGTGTGTGTCTGACCCATCCCCGGTGAGTGTATTTTCAGTCCCCTGAGTTTGCGTGCATGCATGTTTAGACTTCGGCTTGGGGGTGTGTGTAGTGCCTGGGTCTGTTGTGTGCAATGATGGTGCAGGTGTGTGTGTGAGTTGGACAGGTAGGGTGCTGGGAGTAGGGGATGGGGCAGGGGCAGGAGGGGGAGGGACTGCTGGAGGAGGGACACTGCTGCCGTCAGTGAGGAGGCCATGCCCTGACTGGTCCTCTGTAGGGCAGACATGGATGATGACATGCCCTCCATGTACGACACCAGCTGGTTCAACAGACCCGTGTGCACATGGAAGACACGCAGCATGGATGACTGCCCCACATGGATCTGCCGCAGCAGGTCGACAGACTCCTCACTCAGGGCTGCAGGGGACACAGGGGTAGGGGGTGCGGTGCCTGACTGGAAGGAGACATGCCCATGAACACGGGCGCCTCCACGGACCTTAGATGTGGGAGCCATGGGGAGGGCAGTGATGGTGGGGGCGGGGACAACCTCAACAGGTGTTGGATGGTGGCTGCTGCCACCCGCCTCCACAAGGAAGTCCCCGTCACTGCTGCTGTGGTCCTCAGCTGCGGTGGTGTTTGCCGAGGAGCCCACAGACTGACTCCCCTTGCCCTCCGTGCCACGGTGTCCCTCCGACTCCTCAAATTCCGACCCAGTCTGGCTCTCTGGCTCCCCCTGGTCCGTGGAGCGGTCTCCCTCTGTGTCCGTGTCTGTATCTGCACAGGGAAAATAGAATGAAAACACATTAGTCATCTGCACTGACCACACACACCACAGAAAGTACAACACATCAGTGGCCAAGTGCGGGCATCAATCAGTTGAACTTTGCTAGGAGTGCTCACACAGATTTGCATAGGCCAATGGTTAGTCTGAGAGTCGAGCATGGCATTCACATCCCTCCTGCCCTTGCACCCATCTGTATGCGCATGTAGGATCCCTACACCCCACTGCAGACACATGCACCACCTACCCATCACTTGACAAGACCTGAAAATACGTAGTGGTCTGTCAACATGCACACATCACATCTGCTGACAATGGACCTGTACATTTGCCTGGACGTAGGGATGGCCAGTGTTGCATCTGAGAGGCTGGGGCTGAGTACATGCACCAGACATCCTGATCCCCACAAGTCCTGCATACCTTGGCACAATGGAGTGCATGTTGCACATGACACACTCCTGCTGGATCACACCTAGGTAGTGTAGTCCCATGGCTCAGCCATGCCTGTGAGATCATACATCACAGTCTCCAGTCACAGGGGGCAGGGCAGCCCTACAACAACTGTCACCACTGTGTCACATTCCCAAGACATGGGGCCTGCAAACTCTGCAGCTGACAACTACACATTACCATCCACAGTAACAACAGCGTCTGGATTCTGATGTGCCCACCCCAGATCCATTGGACGCATGAGAGACATGGGACAGGGCACTCTGAAGCTGAGCAACTCGCACTCTGCTGTGAATGACACCCAGCTGCTGGAACTACCCGGTTGCAGGCACCATTGTGCACGGTCAAGTCATCACATCCATACATGTCACAGAGGTATTGTCTCACATGGGCACATCTCAGATTGCATGCTGACCCCAAACCCATGTACACACCAGTGGGCCTGACAACGGTGCCACAGCACAATGACACAGGGGCAGACACCTGAGGAAACTGATCACCTGGCACAAAGTGCCAACCGAGACACGGGAGTGGGAGTACAGACTGTAGCATGCCCTGGACTAGCCATGACTGTCCTGCTCCACGTGGAACAGGTGATAGCCATGGACAGTAGGCAGGTGGCTGTGCATATGTGACACACTTGAGGTACATGCTCCAGAGGCCCCAACAGTTTACCCAACCAGCAGCATGGGTGTGTGCCGAATGCCCCAGGCACATGTGGTGAGCCCGAGCTGTCAATTGGCCACATGACAGGAGTACATGCAGATAAATACCAGGACCCTGGCATGTACTGTACAATGGTCCCACCCTTGAAGCACAACACTGAGTCCCCTGCAGCAATGCTGGCCCACATCCCATGCACCTTCACATGTAAGGGCACAGTTCCCACGTGACACTATGCCCAGACAGAAACAGCAACACCTGGCAAACAGATGAGAAGGGGGCAAGTCACCAGAGAGGGACATGGGTCCTGGACTAACTGAACAATGTACTGTTGAGGTGTTACCAGGCCAGAGGGGGCACATAGCATGTCAGACACAGCACACAGTGCAGTCATGTACTCACCCCCTCCTTGCTGCTGTCTGGCCTTCAGCTGCCCATCCAGGTCCGGGAAGACCACCGCCAGGATCCGGAGCATGTGGGGGTCAGGGTCCGGTGTCCGCCCCTCCTGCGTGGAGGCGACAGCTTCAGCTGGACCCGTGCGATCCTCCGGGTCCAGCCCCGAAGGTCCTGCCACCTCTTCTGGCAGTTGCGGATCCTGCGCCTGTAGACCCCCACGGATCTCACCGCCCGGACGATGCTCCTCCAGATATCATGTTTCTTCTGGGCAGCAACCTGTGAGGATGACAAAGTGCAGAGGACATTACTACACTGGCAACATATTAGTGCAACACACAGGCAGTCACACATGTGGGCATCAGCAAGGCTAATGAGGTACACAGGTGGTGCAACTATGGTTGAGGGACCGGTGTCCAGCACTGACAGCTTTGAGACATGGCCTGGGAAGGGGACCTAGTGACAATACACCTTGCACTGCACTGCAACTGTGCAGTACATGTGGGTGCCCCATTTGTGGCAAGAGCAGTAGTCAGTGGGCAACCAAGCCACTGGTGTACACACTAATGCTGCTGCTGGTCAGACCAGTAGCACAATTAGCAAAGCAGTGGACAGCACACTCACCTGCTCCCCTGGTTTCCCATTGAGCTTGGTGTACTGCGGCAGGAGCCCGTCCAGCAGGGCCTGGTTCTCCTCCTCACTGAAGGCTGGGGCCCTCTCCACCGTACGTGCCATCATTGAAGCCAGAGGAAGCAGAGACAGCAGCAGTGATGATCTTGATGTGCTCCAGTAGCATGTGGTGCAGGCAAGTGGGTTCTCTGGGGGCCAGGCAGCCTTATATCTGTGCTGTGGAGGCATGTCTGCCCTGGGGTACAAAGGGATAGGTCCAAAAGCTTGCATCCTATGAATTTGGCCAATCCATGGGATAGCATGACTCGTACACGCCTTCAGCATCATTTAAAACATCACCTCCATGACACACTGGCAATTGCAACAATGTTGTACGACTCCAACTGAATTTCCTGCACACGCCTCGTTCAAATTTCAGATCCGCGTCCATCACCATGACAGCTCATGGCCAATGAGGGTGCAGGGCCCGGCAAATGACTGTACTACGCGGATTTTGAATGGCAACACACACCCGTCTCCATCAGATTCAATGGGCAAGACGTGCACGCGGCTCGGCCATACACGACGGATGCGTCACACGCGTCCGTCGCCATTGCAATGTATGTCCCTGACATGCGCGCGGCTCGGTCATACACGAGCGACGCGTCACACGCGTCCGTCGCCATTGCAATGTATGTCCCTGACATGCGCGCGGCTCGGTCATACACGACCGACGTGTCACACGCGTCCGTCGCCATTGCAATGTGTGTCCCTGACATGCGCGCGGCTCGGTCATACACGACCGACGCGTCACACGCGTCCGTCGCCATTGCAATGTGTGTCTCTGACATGCGCGCGGCTCGGTCATACACGACCGACGCGTCACACGCGTCCGTCGCCATTGCAATGTATGTCCCTGACATGCGCACGGCTCGGTCCGAACAAGTTATTTGGGTTTTGGGGACATTGAACGTGTCGGTCAGCCTTGCTGTCAATTCCTGACAGATGACATCCTCTGTCACTAGCTAGGGACTAAGGGTCACACCAATGGCACCACTGCCTGTGCCACAGTGTGTCCCCAGTCATGTATGGCTGCCTCTTATGTGTGTGTCTGGGGGCACAGGATGTGTTTGGTCGTGTGCCACTTGTTGACAAGCACTCCCAGGCTGGACCCGGATGTGGGTGGACACATACATGTGTGGTGTGCCCATTGCCACAGGGGGTGCAGCAATGCAGTACAGGACATTGGCAATGGACACAGTCCCAGCCAGGATGTGCGTGTGTGTCGTGTCACATGTACCCTGTCTCATCAGTGTTAGTAGCTTCAACGCAGGGTGAACCAGTGTCGACATTGTGATGTCCATACACTATCTGTGTGCATGTGGTGTGATCCAATGTGAGCTGATCCACACATCACATTGGTTTGTACATGCACAGTGTTGTTTTGTGGGGGTGGCACAGACACCTACATATGTCCACTTGTGGCGACAGGGCACATGGACTGTGGCTAACATGCTTGTTGTGTGTAATGTCAATGATACGTCACATCATGCCTGTGTAACTGTCAGTCAGGGAGCTGTGATGTGGAGAAAATATCTGTCCTCACTAGTCACTGTGGGCTTTGTGTGGTAGGTGGCAACAGGGCAGATGTACTGTGCTAGGGCCCATTGCTTTGTCATGGCACAACAGGGGCCCTGTCATGTGCACATCTTGGGCTTCAATGTGCGTTGATGCTATGTATGGGACATTAGTGTCTGTAACCTGTGGCAACCACCTCAGCTCATTGTGTTATGTGTTTGTTTATGATGGGCTGTGTTGCTGTGGCTTTGTGACATTGCTGGAGGGTGTGCCTTCATCCTTTGTTTCTGTCTGTACTGCAGGGCCCCAAATGTACCTAGGCCATTCCCGGACCTGGCAACGATGGTGGAACGTTAGTCCATCAGAAAGTACCATTTCACCAGGGCAGTGATTGAGGAGTTGGCAGGGCAGTTGGGCCCACACCTGCAACCTGGCCGGCCATACCCGACGGCACTGACCCCCAAGGTGAAGGTGATGGCAGCCCTTCATTTCTTTGCGACGGGTACCTTCCAGTACACTGTGTCTTCTGGTGGAGGGATGTCGCAGACAATGTTCAGTCGGGTGCTTCGGGATGTGTTGGAGGCCATGTTACATTTCCTGGACCTGTACATCTATTTCCCCACACCCTAACGACTTGCAGACATAAAGGGTGACTTCTATGCCCTGGGGAGGATGCCAAATGTCATAGGCTCCATTGACGGGACACATGTGGCTTTGGTGCCACCACAGGCACATGAGCTGCCATACAGGAACCGCAAGCATTTCCACTCCATCAATGCTCTGGTGGTTTGTTTGGCGGACATGACAATCTCCCATGTGTGTGCCCGTTTCCCTGGGTCTGCGCATGATGCCTATGTGATGAGGAGTAGTCGTGTCCCTAGACTGATGTCACGGATGCAGAATCTACGTGCCTGGCTTGTTGGTGTGTACTGACTTTTCCTCATTGTGTGTGCCTGCCAATTGTGTGCTACCTGTTTTTCTCCAACTCCTCTAATGTGCATGTGTCTGTATGTAGGTGACTCTGGATATCCCAACATGCCATGGTTGCTGACACCCCTGAGGAACCCTGTGACACCAGCCGAGATGCGCTACAACCAGGCACATGGTCGTACCATGAGGGTGATAGAGCGGACATTTGGACTCCTGAAGAGCCGCTTCAGGTGTTTAGACAAGACAGGAGGTGCCATCCCGTATGCCCCTGCTAAGGTGTGCCGGATCATCATCGTAGCATGCATGCTGCACAATCTGGCAGTGCGAAGGGAGTTGCCCCTCATCCAGGATGACAATGACCAACACCCGCCACCTGTGGAGGATCCTGGCCTGGGCCAGGATGCCAGTAGCGATGATGAGGCTGCGGAGGATGTCCGCACACAGCTCATCAACAACTTCTTCTCCTGAATGTGAGTATACAGTGATGTGTTGTAAATGTGTTGTGTGTGCATGTTTTGTGTGTGTGGTGCACCTTGCGTGTGGCTGTGTGCTACTTGTGTGGATGCCTGCAGTGATGTGTCCATCCAGTTTACCTGTACTCCCCACCAGTTGTGTGATGATTAGTATTTTGGGGTGGTGTAGTCTGTGATTTGTGTTTGCCATGTGTGTTGCAGTTGTATGGTGTCATGCAGTGTTAACAATTGTGTTTCTGTCTGTCCTTCACAGGGTACTGTGGCTGTTGTTTGGTGTACAGAGACCCCTGATGCCCATGCTCCACTGCCAGGATGCAGTCGTTAGTGTCCCGACGAGTGATGTGCCAGGCACCCCAGGACTTCCGTAGTTATCCACTTGGTGACCGTGTGCCCACTGTCAGGTGTTGCTAGCTTGCATGTGTGTAATAAGGGACATGTGGCAATTGCCTGACAATAAACTGTGCTGCACCTCCTGATGTGTGTTGCTTGTGCCTACACATCAGACTGACATTGACGTACTGCACTTGTGGGCCTGTCACCACTGACTCAGGTTGGCTGTGTAGATTGTGCATACCACAGGCTTGCTTGTCAACATTGATGTTGGCAATGAATTGGTTGGACGTGGTGGGCATGTGTAAAGTAGACCTGGTGGTGTGTCTCCCACATATGTGGCACATTGGCCTGACTGACATGACAGTGTACTCATCACAGTACAGGTTTGCATGCATAGTGTTCTTCAGCACATCCAGATCTACATGCCACTGGCAACCTCTCAATCACCACAGAGTCACGTCTTGTGTTTAGGTGAATGTATTAGCACATAAGTGGGGATGGTGCTCAGGATTGGGAGTGTTGTCCGTTGGCTTTAGAATCCAAAGTTCACAGATAACAAGTTAGGAGTGTTGGTAGATGAAATGTCTAGAGTACAGTCCACAGTCATTAAGCACATTGTTCCAACTCAGACCCTCCATGTCATGTGGGGGAGTACGATGTCGTACAACAAGGTGAACGGTTTGCACACAAAGGTCACTGTCCAGAACAGGTGTTGGTTTCCTGGGGGATGTGCATGGGCATCTTCGTCTCACTTGTTCCTCACCGGACGACCCCTCTTCTTCTTCTCAGGGGAGCCTCACCTGCAGGCTGCTGCCGTGCACGGGGGCTTCCACCAGACCCCCTCACTCCCTGTGGCAGTGGCATATGTTGTTGCCCGAGATGTAGTCGTCGCACAGGGAGGTGGGCTCAAGTTGGTGCTGATCTGGCGGAGGCAGGTCAACATTTCCCAGTGCACCACTGCTATATCTTCCATGGTATCCCACTTGGACTCCATATTTGACAGGTGTGTTTCAACACGGGACATGTGGGAGTCCAAGCGTGCATGGTGGGCAGCCTGCTGTTCTTTGATGTCCGTGAGGATCCCCACTACCTGGCTGAACCCTCCGGTGCTCTCCTGGTACGCATCCATGATGCGTTCCAGGTGGGTGTCATCCTGCAGACCCGCACCCTCAGTGGAGCCTCTGCTCGGCCTCCCACCCCTCCCACCACCCCTCGCCACACGGCCAGCACCTGTGGTGTTCCGCACAGGTGTCACAGGGGGACTTTGGATGTTGTTGCTGTTGTCAGGTGCCCTGTGACTCTGTGCCGTCTGATGGTTCGGTGAGTCTGTCCGTGTTGGCAGGGGTGGCTTGCAGTGTATCAGCAGTTGCAGGGGTGGTTTCAAGGGGGGCAGGTGAATGTTGCCGAGGGGCTGCATGAGGGCCGAGACCGGAGGGGCCAGCTTGGGTGTCGTCCGACGAGGTGTGAGACTGTGCGCCACCGGAGCCAGGTGGGTCCACCAGAGCCTGGGACTGGGACTCTTCCTCGTCTGTGGTTGAGTCCACATCTGCCCCTGTGTTTGGAAGGAAGACACAATGTTAGTGATGTATTCATGGACATCAATGGTTCATACACATGACATTGGCCACTGTGGTTGGTGTTGCATGCCTGTCCATTGCATCATCCTACTTTGTCACTGCGGGAGATTTCCATTAGTGTGGTGCATTCACCTGACACCCTGAGGCACTTTGGTTGTCAAGTCTAGCTGTCTGCCTGCCTGGTATCTTAATTGCACGCTGGATTGTACTGTGCCATTCCTGCACTGGTGCTGACACATGCCTGACACAGGTGTTTCATCCCTGTCAACATTTGTGCTTTGACGCTGGCATCCTTGCAAAGGCACCTAGTTTGGGATCTCTGTTTGGGGCATGTGGATGCCAGTTTGTGTCAGTCAATGTGCATCACATTAGTGTGTCTGCACAACCTGGTCACAGTCCAGCATGCCCGGGTTGTCCTGATGTTCTCTTCTGTGTTGTCTGTGTCCCCAGTCCACATCCCATTTCACACAGGTGATGGTGTCACTGTTGCTAATGGAGTTGTGTGTGAGTTTTGTGTTTGCACACATGCTTTGTGATGTCAATGTCCTCCATGGTGGTATGGACTGTTCGCTGTGGCTGTCTTTCTTTACTAGAGTCGTGACCAGAGGTGTGTGTTCGGTTGCTTCAGCTGTGACTTGCATGCCTGCTCCAGTGCAGCCCATGTTAGTCCTTGTGTCCCCAGTGTCCATGTCAGTGAGTGCTGTGTGGTGTGGATGATGCCTACAATACTGGACAATGTCTGCGTTTCATGTGGCTGACAACGGGTGTTTGAGTGTATGTCAGCATGCTACAGTGTGAGGGATGTTGGTAGGTCCATTGTAGTCAGTCAGGTGTCCCCTGTCACTGCTGTGTATGTGAGTTGCTGTGTGTTTGGATCTCTGTGGTAGGTCTGCATTTCTGCACTTGTCAACTACAATCCGCGCCTACCTGTCCAGGCCAGAGGGGTCCCTGGGACACTGCATCCCCGGAAGTTGAGTGCAAAGGTACATTTGCAATAGCTGGCAGTGTGACTGTGATTGGGTTGGTCGAATCGTGTGTGTGACTAGCAGCCTACTCATACATTGTATCCATGTGTCAGTCATCTTGCCCTGCTCTTTGGTTTGGCAGTGTGTGTTCCCAGGGCTGCTGTTAGTTTTTGCTGGATAGATGTGATTTGCAGCTGCCTCATTGGTTTTCTGTGTCATTGCAGTACCTCCTCCTCCCCCAGGGGCCAGGCAATTCACACAGAGACATGCTTCAATGTCGGTGAGTGTGGGTTGATGTTGAGGTTGTGAGTCAGTGGTGTAGTGGTGGTTGTACACAAGTGGCAACAGTCCCTGTACGTCACACAGCAGTAGCCAGTATGGTGGGTCTTGGGTGTTGTTTGCATGAAGTGTGGGTAAATGCCTTCTCCCAGGTGAGTTGTGTGGAGTTTGTGTTGAGGGTGTGTGACAGCACATGGTGGTGGGCATGGTCAGAGCTGGCAGTGCTTCTCCCTCCATGGCCAGATGGGCCACTATTGTGTATGCTTCCCTTGCAGGGAGTGGCAGTTGACTTTCAGGATGTCAGGCATCAGGGTCCTGCATTTGGTATGTGCACATAGCCCATCAGGGCCTTGTGCTCCCCACAGCAGGACCCAGTGTCAGCCATCTTGAGGGTACATTTCCACTGCCTGTGAGGTGCGCATGGTTCGAAGTGGTGTTGTTGGTCCATTTGTGAGGGGGGCTATTGGCTGTGACTACAACTCCCATCATGCTTTTGGCTACACTGACTTCCCCAACATCCCTGAGCTTCCTTCCTGTGGGTCAGGTTCCCTGTGAGGTGGTGTGACAGTGGTGGCAGACTGTGTGGCAGTGTCTGTTGGGGTTTTGTGGCACTGAGTTACTCTGATTTTTGCTAAGTTTGTACACTTGATGACATAGTTCAATGTTGGTATGAGATAGCAGGTGTTGTGTTGCTGTGCCAGGCATATGGCTGTAGGGATGACTTTGTTTGTGTTACTGTGGCTTTGTTGACGGAAGTTGTTTTGCCTGTCCCCTTGACGGTGACATGTGTACCTGGCCCCACAATCTTGAGTCTCTTATTTGTGTACTCACCAGGCTCTGGGATGTCAGTCAGACCATGTATGCTCTCCGGTGGTAAGATGGCCTGCACCTTCTCCTCCCAGGACCGGAAGTAAACGGGTTTGGCAGGGGGGCCGCTGCCGGTGTGCTTGCTGAGCTTATGGTCCTTCTCCAGCAGCTTCTTGACCCTCCTGCGCACGTCATACCACCTGTTCTGGCAGTCGTCCTTTGTGCGCAAACAAGGTGCTTGTGCGTTCACCTTGTTGACAATTCTCTCCACATCTTGGCCTTCTGGGACATGGGGGTCTTCTGTACCAATGTGCCAAACAAATGTGGCTCTACTCTGATGATTTCATCTACCAACACTGTCAACTCACTATCTGTGAACTTTGGATTCTTCTTGGGGGGCATGGTGGTGGTGGTGTCGAGGGTGGTGGGTTGGTGGTGGTGGTGGTGGTTGTGGTGAGGGGGTGGATGTGGGAGTTGGGGTAGTGGTGTTGGGGTGGGGGTGGTGGGGGTGGTAGTGGTGAGGGGGTGGATGGGGAAGTTGTGGTAGTGGTGTTGGGGGGTGGGGGGTGGTGGTGGTGGTGGTGGTGGTAGTAGTGGTGAGTGGGGTGGATGGGGGTTGGGGTACTGGTGTTGGGGGTGGTGGTGGTGGTGGTGGTAGTGGTGAGGGGGTGGATGGGGGAGTTGTGGTTGTTGTGTTGGGGGGTGGGGGTGGGTTGGTGATGGTGAGGGGTGAGTGGATGGGGGTTTGGGGGTAGTGGGGGTGGTGTTGGTGGTGAGGGTGGGGTGGATGGGGGGTTTGGGGTCGTGGTGGGGTGGTGGTGGTGGTGATTGGTGTGTGTGTGTGTGAGGATGCAAGTGAGGTTTGTGGGTGTGTGTGTGAATGCTGTTGGTGAGATGGCAATGGTGTGTGTCAGCAGAGTTGTGTGTGTGTGTAGGTTCTCAGGAAATGGCAATGGCTCATGGGAGTGATTGGTGGCCTTTAAATATGTTGAGTTGTGGGTGTGTCTCTCTTAATTGATTTTGTTTTTTTTATATATTTTCGTTGTCAGTGCTTGTTTGGTCCTTTTTTGTGTTTGGTCAGCTGTTGTTTGTGTGTGTGTACGAGATGTTCTTCTGACCGTGCCGGACGCTGCTGGTGAGTCGTACAGGCTTCTCCGAGCCTTTCACGCTGTTGTTATGCTGTGTTGTGTATGTCGTGTGCGACTCGGTCAATGGGCGTTCGACTCGGTCGTGGGCGTTCGTTTCGCTCGCGGGAGTTCGAGTCGGTCGCGGGCGGAGTCCGTTGGTTTGAGTGTTTGTATCGTGTGCGTGTCGGTCGTGCGGCTTGTGCTCCATGCGAGTCGTTCTTGTTTCCCACGTATGGCATCGTACTTTGCAACTCGTACGTCACGGGTACGTGTCGCTCGGCTCCGTTCCGGGTGCGTGTCGGACGGTACTGCTCGAGGGCTTTTTCCGGCCGGAGGCTATTTTTCCGTACGGCTCCGTCGTCCGGTTCATATTCGGGAGAGTCGGTTGGAATTCACAGGCTTTCCATCGTACTGCGCGGGTCGTACGGCGGCGAGACGTGTCGGTCGGTACTTTATCCCGGGACGTGTCGGTCGGTTCACTTTACAAACGGAATCGGAATCGACCCCTTAGTGTAGCAAGTACTATCTCTTAGTTGTCTATAAGCTTCATTGGTGTAATCGCCTTTGGACATCAAAACTATATTTCCTCCCTTGTCGGAGTTGCGAATAATTATGCCCTTGTTATCCTTTAGTTTTCTCATGAGTTGATCATATTCATGGTTTTGTTTGACAAATTTCCATTTGGCGTTACGTGTTGTCAAATTTAGTTGTTTTATTTCTTCTACCACTCTCTCATGAAAAATATCAATGGAATCACGTGTCATGATAGGGTTAAACGTTGATTTGGCCTTAAAATGAGTTTTTATACCCTTTTGCGGTTTTTGCTGACATTCAATTGATTGGTTTCAGTTATTGCACTTGTTTTGTCGATATCGGTGTTGTCCTCATTATTTAGCCAAAGTTCATGCATCTCCGCACAAAAGGAGGCGTCTGATTGTGTTGTTATCACATCACTGTTTGTCTCACTGTTCGTGATCACATCCTCATTAGTGTGATCTCCAACTCTTTTATTGAGGGCATGGAATTTTTTGAGTTTTAGCTTCCTTACCCCTTTAAAAATGTCCAATCTGGTTTTAGAGTAATTAAAGTTTCTAGCAGGACAAAAGGAGAGGCCCAAACCTAAAATCTTTTTTCTGTGTCACTCAAAGTTAGGTTGGTCAAATTTATGATCGTTTTGTTTGTATTTATTTGCCCCTCCTCCAACCTCCTCGTTTCTTTGAATTGTTGCCTGTTTCTTTTAGCCTTCCTTCTTTGTCCACGCTTGTGGTTTTTGCTTAGCCGTAGGTTGTGTTCTGGGGCCTTAGACGGAGGGTTTGCCTCCTTTCGCTGCATAAAAAACCCAATTCCTCGTCTAATGAATGTTTATCTTTGGTGTTTCTTCTTACATCTTGTTCCGATTCACTGTCAGGGGCAGAGCTGAGGTCTGATTGGGAGGTGTTGGAGTTCAATTCTCCACTCCTTGAGGGTCCTGATCTTAATTCTGTTACTTTGTTGCTTTTTGTTGTTCGCATTGCCTCATATTTTTTAGCAAAAGTAAAAATCTGGCCCAGTTCATAGTCGGTTTTATCCCTATGAAATTTGAACGTTTTGCGCTCCTTGATTTTATCCTCCTCCCGTTTCAATCTGACCATCATATCTTGCCGTAATTTGTGCTGGACATCATTTTCTCCCAGTTCATTTAGTTCCTCATTAATTTTGTTGATTTCCTCCAAAAGTGATGCCCTGTCAATATCAGCATATTTTATTAGTATGGTGACTAAACGTTTCGATGATTCAAGATTACATTGGGCCCATTCACGCATCATTGCAGGATTCGGGGATTCATAACTCGGGCCAATAATATACGTAAGCCTCGCGGTATCCGGTCAACATCTAAATACCTTTGCAACGAGCGGGACTCCCACCACTTGCTTTGTTCAGCGCGCATTTTCTTTTCAAGTTTCTTAAATTTGTCCCTTAATGTTTCATTGTGACTTTTGGTGACATAATCTGTATTATTTTCAATGGCTGTCAATTGTTTGCAGTCATTGAACATCTCCAACGCTGCCGCTTCCCTCTCACGGACTATATCAGCCGACATGCTTGCACAGTGTTATAAGTCAATTTTGTTATCGGGAAGTATTAGTCATATAATTGTAGGACTATTCCTCCCTAACCAGCACACCTTTCCACCCCTTATTGCCTGTTAGCCATACCTCGGTAATCTCCCGGTCCGTCCAAATCCTCCGATTCAGGTCGTTCCGTTGTACCTTGGTTTCTCGGCGTTCACACGGCACAGGGGGTCACGACAGCACAATTCCTTCCGGATTTCATTTAGTACTTCCAGGTTGCCCCGGAAGATATGTTTCTCCAACCGTGTCGTTCCTTCAGGGAAAGGGGGTCCGATCAATAAGCCGAAAAGAAACCACGTCGGCTTTTCATATCCATTAGTCTCCGTCCTCTCGCTGGATACTCCAAAAAACGGAACCGGACCACAAAGTAAGTGCTTGTTTTAGTTTATTAGTGCAAAATCGGCATAACGCGTTTCAGCTCACACGGGAGCCTTGATCACATGACATAGTTCTCACGTTACGTTGAGTCTTTTAAAGTGCCCAGTGCCTGTGCAATTAGAATCACATGTGCAAATCACGCCATAAACATAAAAGAAAAGTTCATATTTGTAGTCTTTCTTTGGCCTATTACAGTTGTAATTTCATCATGTGCCATTACATGAATTTCGGGTTTGGAATTTCATATCAATATATTTAAAACATTTTGATAAAAAATGTAAAAACAATTTTATAAAATCATGTTTTTAATAAAACTAAACAACAACAGAATCCTATTTATATGTCCTATCATTGAAACCAATTTATGGCCAATGATATCTGACGTGTATAATGTGTTGGTAAAGTGCAAGAGTGCTTATCACCAGTGTCCTAAGTGTTATGTGTGCCTAAAATATTATTAACCCTAGTCACATTGATTAATATTAATCTTGGGTACATTTCATTTTTAATTTGTCTTTTTGTCTTTATTTGTGCTATTTTACTTTGACGCGCAGTGGTATTGGAGCCCCAATATCCTATGGTTGAGTTAATGTCTGGTGTGTCTCAATGTTGCATGGTCTTTCAAGGGCATTCGACATTTAACTATCATCTGTCAGTTAGTTAGGTTTCTGGTTTTATGGTTTTATGGTTTCACGGTTTTATACTAATGCTATTTGCCTGCATCCACACTATTGCTAATTGCCAACAATATTGGTATCAATGCCTTGTTTGTGCAAATTTACAATTTATTATTAATGAATAAATATTTAAATATAAAAATATATATTGTAAAATTTGCTAATCAATTGGCCTATATACAAATTGGGCAATCCTAGTTATTATAATAATAATGGTGCTGTGTGCAAAATTACTCATGAGTCAATGCCAGGTTTATATCCATATAGCCATCAATGTATGAAGATATAAAATATTGCTTGTAAAATCAACAATAAATATCTGTGGAATTAAAACCTCATGATAAAATACTAGATTTAAAACAGCAATATGCATTATTAAACCGTCCCTAAAAAAACCTCTATAATAAAACCCAAGGTGAAATTATTAACATGTTAAAAATCCTAATAAAATGCCAGTTTGTATAAATTACCCATTAAAAAGACCAGTTCATAAGCATGTGTACATATCCTCAGTTACGTTCAGCCCTGTTGGATGTTTAGAGTTTAGTTCTAAAATATATCTTGTTTCTAACTGACGTAACCGTTGTTCTCTGTTGCCCCCACGTCTGCTTGGTGGGACCGCGTCAATTACAAAATATCTGAGGTCCTGGCTTCTCGAGTTATGTTTACCTTTGAAATGGCGTGCCACTGGGTATGTGTTATCCTGGTTAGTAATAGCCCTAAGGTGCTGTAGGATTCTTTTGTGCACCGGTAATTTGGTGCTGCCTACATAATGTAGGTTACAAGGGCAAATTAGTATATATACCGCATATTCAGTTTTGCACGTTAGAAGTCTGGATATTTTAATGCTTCTTGTGCTAAATGGGGTCATATAAGTTGTACGGTTCTCACTCTGTTGACACGCCTTACAGGTTTTACACCTAAAGAAGCCCTTGTGTGTCTGTAACCAATTTGTATTTTCTATGACTTCTGGGCTGGTTTTGACCAGCTCGTCCCGCATTGATAGGCCTCTACTGAATGTAATGGAAGGTCGAGTAGGTAAGTCCTTGCCTATGATGGGATCACTTAAAACCGTGGGCCAGTTACATGAGATAATTGATTGTAGTTGTTTATGTTGTCGACTATATTGTATAATCATTCTAAATTCATTGTTGGTTTTGCTAACATTTGCTACAGGTTGTGTTACTGACCGTAGCTCACTGGGGTGATTAGGTGAGAGAAGATCATATCTATCCTTGAGCATAGATTTTAAAATAGCGCTGTCAACCACCTTCCTAGAATACCCTCTCTCAAGAAATCTCATTCTGCTTGAGGTCTGAGCTTCCCTTAGATCATTATCATTGCTATGAATCCTCCTTAACCGAAGCATCTCCCCATAGGGGATACTGTTAATTAAATGCTTGACATGGGAGCTACTGGCATGTAATGTGGCGTTTCCTGCGGTATCCTTGCGATATAATTTGGACTCAATTTTATTGTCACGCACATAAATTTTAGTATCTAAGAAGCTCACCTCTATGTCACTGATGGTGGCTGTAAACTCTAGATTCAGATTGTTAATATTTAGAGCTTTGATAAAGTCATTGGCATCCTCCAAATTACCCTCCCACACCACAAACAGGTCATCGATAAAACGTAACCACATTTTTATGTTCCTGTTGATTGCATGTTGGTATTGGGTTTTGAGTACCAGCTCCTCCCACCAGCCCATATGCAAACATGCATAGCTGGGGGAGAAGCTGGCCCCCATGGCTACTCCTCTGATTTGCCTGTATATATGTATGTATATATATATATATATATATATACATACATACATACAACGTACATATATATATATATATATATATATTATCTACTGGCGGTCGCCTGTAGAAAGTTATAGTTAGGACCTATTTTCCAAAGGAAATCCGCAACATTCTATTTGAAATAACTCTTGCGTCGGTTGACGAATCGTCGCGAAATTTTCAAACTTTATGGCCCGCTCCGGTCTGCTCCTACCCTGAAAGATTCGGGGTGATTCGTCAAGCGGGGGCCGAGAAAAAAGGGGGTCCCAAAACGTGTTTTCCCCATTCATTTTCCCATAGGAAACTTTAGCCACGGCTACAGCCCGAACTGCTGAACGGAATTACACCAAATTTGGCAAAGAGGTAGTTCTTGGTTCAGAAAGAATCCTTTTTGTTAAATGGTGTAAATCCGTTCAGTAGTTCCTGAGAAAATCAAAAGGAAAATCACATATATATCTATGGCCGCGTCGGATTCGCGCACCCTGAGCGCACCCTGCGCGCACTGTCCCGATCACGAGTTGCATGCTAATTGGCTGTCAACACTCCAAATCAGGAAGTGTTGGCAGCCATTTTATGCCTCGGTAGAATCGAGGCACAGAAACAAGTGCGCAAAACGCACAAAGGGGGCAGGGTAGAAACACCCTGACTCCCTAGGTCTGTTCAGGGGGTCCCACAAGGACCCCCTGGGCAGAAAAAAGCATTAAAAAAAAATAATAATAATAAAAAAAAACGATAGTGCCGCAGGCCCCGCCCCTTCCTTTACCACTCTGCAAACGCGCCCCCTGACACGTTTGCAGAGGGGAACAATTCCCCTTGAATACTGGGGGTCCCTGGGGCCAACTAGCCCACCAGGAACCTCCAGTATGTGCTAGGGAGCTGCGTTGCAGAGAGGTGTACAGAGGCCACGCCCCTTTTACACCTCTCTGCAACGCAGCTCTGTGGCACTTTTGGAGGTACATGGTGGGCTAGTTGGACTCCAGGGACCCTCAGGATTCAAGGGGACTTAATTCCCCAACTTAAAACGCGCCACGGGGCGCGTTTGCACAGTGGTGAAGGGAGGGGGCGGGGCTTCAGGTGACATGTGTGCAAACTAGCCCACCAGGTACGTCCAGAAAGCGCCACAGAGCTGCGTTGCAGAGAGGTGCAAAAAGGGGCGTGGCCTCTGAACACCTCTCTGCAACGCAGCTCTCTGGCGCATACTGGAGGTATCTGGTGGGCTACTTGGCCCCTAGGGACCCTCGGGATTGAGGAGGATTTTATTCCCCATCTTAAAACGCGCCACGGGGCCTGTTTGCAGACATGTCACCTGAAGCCCCACCCCCTCCCTTCACCACTGTGCAAATATTCCTCTAAAATCAGCCGAACTACGAATTCCGATTTACTCACCTGTTATCAGGAGAGACCTCAGTGCTGCATCTTTGAGCCCAGTACTGATCCTGAAAAGTAATTTTAACCGTACTTACCAGTAACTTGAATTTCCTTCCATAGGATATCATTGCCTGCTTTTTGCTGAAAAAGTTTCTAAGTGTCGATTTTTGAAACATACAAATATTCCTCTAAAATCAGCAGAACTACAAATTCCGATTTACTCACCTGTTATCAGGAGAGACCTCAGTGCTGCATCTTTGAGCCCAGTACTGATCCTGAAAAGTAATTCTAACTGTACTTACCAGTAACTTGAATTTCCTTCCACTGGCTAACATTGACTGGTTTCACTTGGAAATTCTTCTAAGTGTGGAGTTTTGGAATTTTATAATATTCCTCTAAAATCAGCCGAACTACGAATTCCGATTTACTCACCTGTTATCAGGAGAGACCTCAGTGCTGCACCTTGGAGCCCAGTACTGATCCTGAAAAGTAATTTTAACCGTACTTATCAGTAACTTGAATTTCCTTCCATAGGCTAACATTGACTGGTTTCACTTGGAAATTCTTCTAAGTGTGGAGTTTTGGAACTTTATAATATTCCTCTAAAATCAGCCGAACTACGAATTCCGATTTACTCACCTGTTATCAGGAGAGAACCCAGTGCTGCATCTTTTAGCCCAGCACTGACCCTGAAAAGTAATTCTAACCGTATTTACCAGTAACTTGTATTTCCTTCCATAGGAATCCATTGTCTGGTTTTCAGCAGAAAAGTTTCAAAGTGTCGATTTTCACAAACTACAAATATTCCTTAAAAATCGCCTGTATGACTTAAACGCATTATTTCAACTGTTTACAGGAGATGCACCAGTGCTGGATCCAGGATCCACCACTGAGTAAGAAAAAAGTAACGATAACACTACTTACCTGCTAAGTGAATTTTCTCCCATAGGATAACATTGGTGATTCTATGTGAAAAAGTTTCTAAGTGTCAACTTTTAAAATACAATAATATTCCTTAAAAATCACTACTGTAACCAAAACGCTTTTACTCAACTGTTTACAGGAGATGTCCCAGGACTGAATCTAGGATCCAGTCCTGTGGTTAGAAAAGAAATCCATAAAGTAACTAATTGCATTTAACTAGAAATTCACATTGAGCTCAATGTTGCATTGTGTTTGAAATTGTGTTGCCCATTGCAACAACTGTAACTACTGTACTTAAAAGTCTATTGCCTATTTGCAAAGTATTTGAACTAAAGTAATTCATTCTGAGAAAGTATATTTTGTAATGTAATGTATAATGTAATTATAATGTAATTTAAAAATAAAATATCTAAAAATAAATAGTTTAAAAAATGTAGTAAATCAGTATCAAAAAAATAAATATAACAATTAATACATTTAAAAATTGTCATTTACAAAACCTTTGAAATTCACTGAAAAAAACCATAGGTTTCAGACATGTTATAGTTAGGAATTAGCATTTAAAATCCTTTGAAATTCACTGAAAAACCATAGGTTTCAGGCACGTTATAGTTAGAAATTAGCATTTAAAAAACCTTACAAATTCACTGAAAAACCATAGGTTTTAGGGACAGTTATAGTTAGTTGGACATTGCACTCGTACAAAACCCGTGAAATTCCCCGTTATAGTTAGTTCAGGTAACTATAACTCGCGCCCCGCAATGCACTGCTGATGACGTCACATATTACATCATTCATGACATGGTCAGTGACATCACTGATGACATCACTGATGACATCTCAAATGACATCACTGATGACATCACTGATGACATCATCCATGTGATAATTTGATGCATCTTCTCACACCCTAATATAACTTTTGATACACCCACTGTAAATTACAGACTGCCATTGTCAAAACCATAGACACTCCAACACCAATTACTATATACACACTCACTGATTCTTAGGTCTACACACACACATCTACTCACTCACCCGTACAGTCACTCATACTTATAGTCACTCAGTACAGGACTATTATATGCACTCATACACCTATATAAACACTCACACACCGCCACTCATCCATAGAGGTACTCACACACCTAGTCAGTCATGCAAAAATTAAGCACACACCCATTTACTCACCTATACAGTTATACACACACCAGCTCACTTACTCATACAAATACTAGCATTCTTACGCTCTTATACAATCTCTGATACAAGCACACACTCATCCATACAGTCACTCTCACAATCACACACTCTCGCTTTAGCTATTTATATACTCCAACACACATATATACTGCCTTTCACATATGTAGTTACTCACACATGTACCACTGGGACATACATTCACTCACTAACACACTCTTACACACACTTACCCACCCATACAGTCTATCACAGATGCACTCTTGAAACCATCCACCCAGTGAATCACCCACTCACACATCTATGCACAGAGTCGCACACACCCCACCCACACAAACACTCAGGCACCCATACAGATACTCAGACAACCAATCAATAACTCATATAGACACTCATGTAGCTATTCACAAACCCATGCAGCCACTTACACAGCAACAGACAGACTGATACAGACATTCACCCAGTTTAGTCACTAACCCATGCATTCAGTAAGATACGTTTAATCACTCACTTATAGAGTTAGTCACGCACCTACTAAATCATCCATTCAGACACTTATACACCCACTCATTCTTCAATACGCCTTTCCCTATATATATTAAACATATTTAAACTTTACAGAAACACACAGTCACTGGATGATGTCATGAGTGATGTAATATGTGACGTCATCAGCAGTGCATTGCGAGGGCGAGTTATAGTTACCTGAACTAACTATAACGGGGGAATTTCACGGGTTTTGTACGAGTGCAATGTCCAACTAACTATAACTGTCCCTAAAACCTATGGTTTTTTCAGTGAATATATATATATATATATATATATATATAACCTTTGTACCATTTTATTAGAACATGCAAAGGATTTATTTATTTTCATACACCTTAACCTTTCTCTTGGGAAATATTTATTTAGCATTCGCCATAACACAACTTGCCATGGGTATAAAGCGGAATATAAAGACACAAGATGATACACCTTGAGTCCTGGCAATAATTTTTTTCCCAAAATCACCTTAAGGAAATAGAATGCTTCTAACATTAATATTAATTCTGTCTGAGGACAGGGAACATCCTACAATCCATGTTTATAATGCAATAAAAGTACTAGCCCCCCAAACCAATGTGCATTTATGTGGGGGCAAG
Source organism: Calotriton arnoldi (assembly GCA_963921515.1). Taxonomy (NCBI): domain Eukaryota; kingdom Metazoa; phylum Chordata; class Amphibia; order Caudata; family Salamandridae; genus Calotriton; species Calotriton arnoldi. The sequence goes on along the minus strand of CAWUFW010008579.1, from coordinate 398,801 downwards.
GGACTGGTAGAGATGTGTAACATACAGCAACCAAGTGGCCTTGCATTATGTGTCTGAAACCTATGACCATTCCTTGCTTTTAGCCGAGGGCACCTTGCATTTTGGGATATGTAGCCACACTTTTCCCAGGGACAGGCTGCCCAATAATCTTCTATGGGTAAATCTGGTAAAGGTTCAGGGCTGCAGCCTTGTCAAATGTCCCAGGTCCACGTCTGCTGTGCATCTCCAGTCCAGGTTTTTGTTTCGAAATCTAGCGACTTGTAGGCCTGTTTATTTCATTATAAAACAGGACTAAAAGTCCCAAAATTCAAAGAAAAAACTGTACTGGACCAGCACATCACCCATGGACCTGGCAAACTTGGCAGCTATGGGGCTCTAACCATTCAACTGCCGATTTGGCACAGTTTCGCAGCATGTGATCACATTTTTCTCATTAGCATCAATAAGACTAAACCTGATTCTAAAGCTGTGCTCTGGGTTTCACTTTTAGAGCTGTAGTTCTCGCACAGTTCCATGTTCATGGTGTGCAGAGGCCCTCACACGAAACACTATTAGGCCTACTGAGGTCTCCTACTCAACTCCTGACATTTGCCTTCATGAGAAAAAATGGACATAAATGACTTGTTTTTAGATTAATATAGAGCCTGTTTCCATGACGATCATTTTAGAAAAGGGAAGTGGGTTACTGAACTAGCATAAGTACTTCAGAAACATTGCAGCTGTTTAAATCTGTCTCTTGGCCATTACATTGCATAAAGGAGGATGATTTATAAGAGCCATCTAGTTATATGGACGTAAGTGCTTTGATCTATTAGCAGCAAAGCATCCCACTGAAGTGTCAAACATAAGAATTGGAATGTCACACATAAACACACGGAAACATGTAACTGTCACAAACAGGGGCAATTAAAACTCGGCAGCTATTGCAATGAGTTATCATGAGTGAAGAAAACAGTTAAGTGGCATTTCTAAAAAGCATAGTCATTTTTCGAAAACAGCCAAATACTACCTGACTGCAGCACAAAATATCTGTGTTCCATATCCAGAACCACCTGAAACAGAAGTCAGATTCCTACATTTCTCAATTTCATTGTATATTAACATAAACCTACTTATTCATGGTTGATTTCACTGTGTCTTTATCTGTAAACAACTTAGCTTAATTCATACACTTACCTTTTACATATTTCTTCACATTTGTAAATGCATTTACTTTCAAATGTTTTAAATATATTCCTGTACCACCTTAAAGTTGGCAACCATCTGGCCTTTGCCTGGAGTCCCTTTGTTCTTCATGTCTGACTAAATAAAAGACCTCTTTCATATTCAAATCGTATAATCTATACTATTTAAACTGCAGCCGCATAAACAGTGGAGTTCACCTATTTTGCCGGCCTCTGGTGTTTGTTATTATACAGACGCAAACGTTCATGGTAAAAAGATTTAGTTAGTTCTGTGAGAATGTTAATTTAACATGTATGAGGGGTTGGAAGGTTATACTCCTTATATTTCTTCAGCTACCCTTGTTTCAATTACTGATGACTTTGTTCTAGATTACTGCTAAGGTCCGGCTGATATGGTGAAATCTGTTTCTCGCTTGGTGAATTTGGCAACAGAAGCAACTAAAAAAGTTCAGTGCCACATTCTAAGCCCTGGTGGCAGATTAGTTGTAAGAAGACATGTTCGTAAGAGTTGTCTTGTTGAGAGATGGAGTGACTCTTATCAAATTATTTTGTGACTAACACTTCAGCAAAGTGTGTTTGGAATCCCACAGTGAATCTATGCTGCTCACATGAAAATTATGAAGGTGGTGGATAAAAAAGTGGTGTAACCAACAACCACTGATTCACAAAGTCGAGCTCAAATTCTCATCATAGATGCAGAGGGGGTGAAACATTTGAAAGTGAAACTGGTGAAGACAATGATGTCATAAAAGTTCTGGTCAATGAAAGTGAAGATCCAGGTGAAGGCACTAAAAATGCTGTCCAGTTTCAAGGTGAGGATTAGGGTGAAGAAAGGTTACAATGTCAAGGTCAAAGGCATGACTGACAGCAAGAAGAAATAGCCTTTGATACAAATAGTGAAAGACTCCAGTTGAAAATTCAAGTAAATAGATCTTCCAGAGGAAGAAAACAGTTCGCACTGAATCATACTGCTAATGGTGATCAGCGTTCAAGTCCAGCAGTGAGTGGAGAAGAGTCAGCAGTAGTCACAAAAGAAGATACAGGGGCTGAGGAAAATAAGATACTGGAAAGAACCTGGTTAAAAAATGCATTGGAAAAATGAGAGACTGAACTCAATCAATGAAGAATCTGAAATAATTGAACTATAATCAGAGAACAGTGAGAGTGAATCGCCAGTTGCTAAAAGTCCAGCAAGGAAGAGAACTCCAAGTATGCATTCTCTGAATGAGCACATTTATCAATGGTGTCTGAGGAAGAAGAAGAGTCAGAACCAGAGATCTACAGTCCAGTAACTCATTGCCAGTACACTTTTAAAAGTGAGCCAGAGAGTGGATCAGAAGAAGAAGAACCACCTTGAAAGTGCTGAAAGACTGTTAAAGGCAAAATTAAATTGTGAGAAACTTTGCCAAAATCAAGAAGAAGAAATTTTGAGAGCATGAATTCAGATGAACTTATGAAAAAAAGACTCTGTTTTTGAAGTTTACTTTGTTTTTGATTATTGTTTTAGAGAAATAGGAGGTAAAGAGGAAGAGTTTATCATTGTTTTGAAGAAGGTTTTGGTAACATTTTGGAGCCTCTGAGATGAATTTTGCTTTTAGTCTCAATAGAAAATGGCATACAGCAAATGCTGTCAAATTATTAGTTTCATTGTTCTATTATTGACACTAATAGTCTTAGTTAGCCTATTGTTGTGCCTACTTTCTCGGCTGAGATAGGTCTCCACAAAGATTCAATTATCTACAGTACACAATGAAGTGAAACATAAACCATTGGCATATATGGAAAGTTTAATTAGTGGATTTCATAATAATATCTATGGAAAAATGTTGGGTGAATACATACAGATAATGGATGATAACAACTGCAATGTTTTTACTTTTCTTCCCTCTTCTGCAGGTCATGGTGCTACTTATTTTCAACTTCCACGTTCATACAGTCTTTTGTGCAATGTGTATATTAATATCCTTAACCATATTGAGCTTTTGTTCCCTTATTTGTCGAATTTCATCGTCTCATTGGAAGATCTACATATTTCTGAAGATGAAGGTGTTCACAAGTGTTTTAAGTATGGTGTCACATGGCCCATGGGTACATTGTCATTTTCTCTAAGTTAGCATGAGCATGCTGCAGATTGCCTGCTGCTTTGTGCACGTTACTACAAGACTTTATTTTATGCAACCTTCTCTATTGCCATTTTCACATGAGAACTCGTCGCTGTGTTCACTCTCTGCATGTTCCTGGGATTTAGTCTGAACATTGTGAGCGAGGCCGAACAACAATGCCCCTTGTTATTTTGTTCTGGCCATGCCTTAGCACCTAGACAAAACATACTGATGCAGCTGTTGTTTAGACAACGTACTTTGGTCTAATTGGAATACACGAATAGGTAGCACAGACTTGGAAAGGGACCTTTCCAGGGATAAGAGCGAGACAGCACCTATGATGTAGATCTACCATCTATAGGCTAAGGTATGGGGTCTGCAGACATAACCCAGAGATCTTCTACTATATAATAATACTGCTTCTTAGCAAGGAGAGGGAGGTTAGGCTCTATTGTCTTTTCATGATGACATCTCCCTTCATGATTTATGGACTAGCTGCTGTGCTGAGTGTATTTGTATTATGCATTTTCCTGCTTGTTGTGGCACGTATACTGCATGTTAGAGCACGTTAGTTAAATTAATATTTTTAACTGTTTCGTGTCTCTGTCAGATCTTACTGTGGACAAGTGCAAGAGTGCGAGAGAAAGGGTGTGTCTTGCAACTGCGATATCTGAGAGATTTGGAAGTGTTGTGTTCTGAGGTGTCTAATCACTTGTTTCTCTGTTAGTGAGTAGGAGGGCAAGTGAGACACTATAGCTAGTCGGTCCTGGGCTCATGGGTACTAAGGTGGTAGGAAGGCTCAGTCCCCATGCACTAAGGTCCCATAATCCTACTCATATTTATGTTTTTGGGCAGAATCCCAGCAACAATGGTAAATGTCTGAAAATATTTGTACAAATTAAGGATGAAATTAAAATTACTTACTTGGAGTATGTGTGTGGTCCAAGTAAAGAGGGACATAAGTTTGTTAAAGAGTACAGTAAGAGGAGACTGAAGATTTTGAGAGATTGGAGAGTTAAAAGAAGGATAAGAGAACAGATTTAAGCTAAATTAGAATTTTCATTGTCAAATCTACATCAAGATTGAGAATGGAACATGAGAGGAAGAGTGACATGTGTGCAGTGCGTCATGAACCTTTGAAAATTGGGAACATTGAATATATAGGAGAAAGTGAGTGTGTAAGAAGTTATGTTATAAATGGTGATTTTCTTTTCAGTGTTGAAGATCTGATTCTGAGAGGAATCTAATATGTGTGCTGCGTAAATAGTTTGGATTATGTTATATGCTTTAGTGTTTCCTAGAGTCTATCATAAAAGTGAAATGGATGTGAGGAGAGTGAAATGTGGATTTTGACAGGTAGTATTAGATGTATTAGGTGCTACTATTTCTCTGATAAGTGTGGCTGTGAAGGATGTGAACATTAGACGTTTGTCCATGCTAGTTGATAGGCTTGCTTCTAACACTGCCTGAACCCTTACTGAAATCAATTCTGAGTTAATTGCTATGTGAAAAATGGTTGTGTAAAACTACTTTGCTCTAGATATCCTTCTCGTGAAAGAACGTGGTGTTTGCACGGTACTGAAGGTTAAGGAGTGTTGCACAATACCTTTTTACAGCAGGATTGCTAACACATTTATAAACAATGTACTAATATTTCTTTTGAAGTCCAAGCTTTAGAAGACCATAGAGTATAAGAGACGTTATAGGTTCCTAGGTTAGTGAGATAGGGAAGTGTTTTAGTAAGGTTGGTGAATTGATTGACAATTTGGGCGGGGGGACTGTATTATTAATCCTAACACCTGTCATAGTTTTAATGATTTGTGCAACTGTCTTGTTTCTTTTGTTTAAAATCTTTGGATGTTTGTTTCTAAATTGTGGGTGTAAAAGTGAAATAAAATCATTAAAATGAAAGAAAGAAGAAGAAATTGAAATGGAGAAAGTCAAGGATAGTGTTTACAACCAACTCAAGATGATGAAGTAGACCACTAGAAAGAAGCAGAAAGTGATGCAGACAGTTATAATTTTCTGATTAAATATGTTGTATTAATTATGTGATTTTGTTAGTGATTATAGAATAATCAGAGGTGAATTTGTTAAAGATTTTTAGGGGTTTGCAATTCCATACATTATTAACAGTGTGAAATATGCATTTACACACACCATTTCATATGTACTGACTGATCTAAGAAAATTGCCTTTGAAATGAATTTCCTATCATGTGTAGAAGTGTGCCTTTTCTAATGTATATTAACTAGGCCACATTTCTGTGCAAGTGCTATTTTGTCTAAGATAAAAGTCATCGCTGTCACTCATTCGGTGCTTTCTCCTTGGTCCACTATGAGGGCATCTTTTTTGCACCCCTCCAGGTCACAGGACAGGTCCGGGACCTCACATAGAAAAGGGACAAGCCTAAGTATCTACACACATACTCAGATTAGCATGGTATTGAAGCCCAAAATAAAAGTCAGAATAGCATGTATGGACTCAGGCACTTAAGGCAGGGACTACACAGGTTTACCATGAAGGAGACATGCCCGTCCCAAAAGTGGTGCTGGCAATCACCAATGTGCATGTGACGCAAGGCACTTCTCCTCATATACTATATTGTGAGATGAGCAGAGATGGTAATGCCAGTAACTATTACTCTCTGAAACAAGGCGGTAATGGCAAGGAAATGTGTATTTTTTAGCGCATTCTGAAACTGGCATGCAGAGCTTCCAAGTTTCTCAGGTCCATATGTAACTATCTCATCCAGTCCAGGTTTTTCTTGCCATTCTGAAACTTGCAGTCCTGAATTTTTAAAGGAACAAACTGTGAATACCATAAAGCATACAAAACAAGTTTGAGTCAAGTTACATTGGGATGCAATTCCAAATTCCAGGACACCTAGAAGGCTAGCTATGGATACTTAATTGGAGTAAATTCCAACATAGTTTGGCAACGTGCAACTAAATGAGGTAAATGTAAACAAGACAAGGCATGTGGTTGCATGGAGCTAAAGTGAATTTATTTTGCAATGGGCAAATGTGTTGTACGATTTCCCATGGAACACGGAGGAGGACAAGGAGGAGGTCAGAAGGATGTGATTAAAGTCCAAAACAAGCTAAATCCCCCCACTCTCTCTTATACATGAACACAGAATATGCCACATTATAACGCATGCATTTAGAACGCATGCCATTACGACGCGGTCATTACAACGACTGCGTTGTTACATCGCATAGCATTACAACGACTTGCTGTAGGGGGCGCTGTATGTTGGAATAGTATAATTCACTATTCCAACTCCAGTCTGTGCAACAGTAGGGAAGGTGTTGGATTTAAAATCCAACACCTTCTGCCCCCTACAGTAAGTCGTTGTAATGCCTTGCGTTGTAATGGCATGCGATGTAACAACGCAGTTGTTGTAATGACTGTGTTGTAATGGCATGCGTTGTTTCGCATGCGGGGTAAATGATGTTTCCCATGAACATACCATCATGCCTATATATACACACCCAAACATTATTCAAACACCATCACGTACATGGGCTTTGCAATAGCTGTATCAATGCTTTTCCTCTGAGGGAATCTTGAACTGTGACCACATTTGTTCTACCGCTGTAGTGAGGAGTCTTCGCTATTGCTGTCTGTCATTGAAAGCGGAACTGTGAGTGAGAGAGGCATGACAGGAGACGATGCAGTGCAGCAGCGTTTGGCAGTGCTCAGCAGCATTTGGAGCCCTACGGGGGTCACCGCGTGCCACACTCGGCACTGCGGTCAGCCCAACTATTGAGGTCTGCTCTGGGGGAGCAGGAGGGCCCAGCGGGTGGTTCCAGAGGCTTGGCTGATCGAGAGGGGGGCATGACAGCAAGGAAGCTTGGAACCTGCTGCTTGCCATCCCAGTTCTTCCCTTTTCTCCCCATTTTGCTCCTTGGAGGCCCCAATAATCCGAGGGCCTGTTGACTTGGCCTGAGGCACTTGGCCTGGCATATGTGTTTACTGACCCCGACGCGGGTCTGCGGGGCTCGGATCCAGCTGCTCCGGCCCCCAGCTCTTTCTCAGCGTGTGGTGCGAGCACAGCGGCTTTTGTAAGCTGCCGCTGAGAGTGTGCCCCGAGGACTGCACTGATGCGACCCAACTAGGTCTTGGTGCAGCTTGCGGTTTGTGGAGTCTCAGAGAGCCCCCCTCAGCTCAGAAGCAGTGACCTCGGCCTCCGCTCTGGCAGGGAACCGCTGAGGCCAGGAGGCGGCAGTGGGGATGGGCGGAGCTCACCTTCATCTACGCCCTCCCTGTGGCAGCAGGAGTAGCAGGTGAAGAACAACGGGGAACCTGGAAATTATCCCACTGAACCCTGGGCTCTACAGCACAGCAAGAGCACAAGCCTGTGTGGGCACGTGGAATGTGGGTTTTCAGACCTTGTAGGACTGGCCTATTAAGCCAACAGGCGGCATTATCAAGATTTAAGAGGGCCATATCTGGCATGCCCGTGTCTGTCCCTCCTACTACTGATTGCACTACAATCTCCCTGCGGCCCTCCTAAGGATTTTATGCCACAGCAAGATGGCATCCAAAAAGAGGTCCGTCCTTCGCCCAAACACAGGCCCGAGGTGAAATTTGTCTCATGACCAAAAATCAAAAGGGTAACATGGAGCACCGTCCAGCCACAGCCAGCAATGAGACCCCCACCTAATCTCAAACAGCTCTCATTACCCAGTTTTTTTCAAACATCCACAAGCCCAAGACCCATTCTGGACCTCTCCATGGTTGGGAAACAGATGGGCCACAAGCAACCAACTCGTGGGCTGGAACAAGTCTGTGAACGGGCAATTTTCCCCACCCTAGTAAGCTCAACTTGAAGTGCAGATAGCATTCAAGCCCTGGGGAGAGGGGAGTGACGGAACTGGGTACAACCAAGGCCCACCAAGACCCTAATGATTTTAACATCTCCCGTATATGGCAAGAGAGGGAGTCTGTGACACCAATTGCAACAAACATACACAACCCAGTGAGGGCCAGGCAGGTCCTAAACAAAGATGGTGGTCTCCAAGTTATTTGCGTGCAAATTCATCATCACAGCGTATCTGGCTCTGAAGATAAAAAGCACAAAAACTGGTCAGCCCCTCCAGGGCACACACCACCTGTTACTGGTCTGACGGCAGTTTCTATTGAGGCGGGAGATCTCACTGCCTCCTTGCTAAACAACTTGGAGTCAAAAATAGAAAGAACTCCAGAACTAACGCCAAAGATGTTCAGGACGATGGAGGAGGCAAGGGAATCACCCGCTGAGATACAATTCTTATATGGGAAGGAAGATCTGCACTTAACAGTGACAAATGCAACCCAAAACACCATAGCAAGAGCCCTAATATGGCAGTCCACAAAAATGGAGGTTCCAAAGACCTTGTACAATCGATTGCGCAGCGCCTGGTGAACTTAAGTTCCAGGATGGAGTCAATGGAAGAGAAACTCCTCAGTAACCTGTCCACAAAGTCTTGTTCCTGTTCATGTGCAGCAATAATCGATAAGTGGGTCACACTCCCAGAGATTCTTGGGGAAATTGTAGCAAGGGGGGGCGGGAGTGCAATCCGGCAACTACCAGATTAACAGCTCCAGATGACCAGACAAAAGCTCCAACAGGTGAAGACGGGACCTCCTTAAGCCAATAACAAATGCTCGCATCAGTTACAACTCTACTCAGGACCCCTTCCTGTTTGCGAGTGGTTTACCACCTACTTGAAGTAGGTGGTAAACTGCGAGTGTTTTGCAGCCGCAAATGTGGTCGCAAAACAATAGTACATGGCATGGTGACTCGCTATTAGGAAAGGATGCCCCTTCCTAATAGCAAGAGTTGCAAGTGCTATTTTGAGAGTCAGTGACCCGCAATACAGCATTTGTACATGCCATTACCCTTTTTGCGGTCGCAAATGGGAGGATCTCCCGTTTGCGGCCACAAAAAAGGGTCGTACATCTGGCCCTTGATCTCTCCAGGCATGCAGTTGGGGCAGCACCTCTTCATGCTTTTCTTCACAATCATAATCTACATGCAACTCATTTATTAACGGGAGCCCGTTCACCCTCTTGGTGTCCGAACCCTACCTATGTGGAGAGGTGTGGTGCAGCGGCCAGGGCAGCTGACTTCGGAGCACAGGGTTCACGGTTCGATCCCCGGCTCCGGCGGCAGCTCAGCACCATGTGACTCTGGGCAATAGCTCACTTAATTTCCACGACGGCCCCCAGCGCCTTGAGACCCGTAAGGGTGAGTAGCTGCGCTATATAAAAACGGACTTACCTATAGGAATGTGCCCACAATCGATTATATTTTAGTCAGTGATATTATTGCAGACAGGATTGAAGAATTTGAAATTAACGACAGGGGCGAAAGCGATCACAGGCCCCTGCACGCCATCTTGCAACAAGCCACCCCACACAATCTCATTCCCAGCGATTGGGGAAACAACAGGAGAAGAGCGGCACACGGTTCTCCAAAGAATTAAATGGTCTGCTAACCAAGGAGAGAAACTGTCAGCCTGAGTGGCAAAGAGAAAGCTTGGTTCTAAGTCATCTATTCCAACCACAGTAATGGGTGATTGGGAAGCTCTTGTCGCAGACCTTCAATAGGCACTGGGGAATGCCCGACGCAAACCATTGAGTAACAGCCTGCAATACCAGCACATATTCCCTGTCATCCCAGGGATCTAGTCAATTGCAAACACGCTCTCCGCAGGGCCTTGGACGCGAAACAAAGAAGCCGCAAATCAACAGACGGCTGCTCCATTACTGCTCTCAGGTCAGCCTACAAAAAGAAAGTAGGGGAGCTTAAAAGAGTGTATATCGAAACAGAGTGGCTCAAACTCTTCTCTCTATTGAAGGAGAAGACCCACTCCCATCCGTGGAGGCATATTAATCGGCTAGACAACCCAGCAATGACAAAGGAGAATGGGGTTGCCAAACACGTTTTGAGGCGGTATGTTGAATAATTATACTCAACCAACTCATTGGCGGAGGTAGCTGCCCCAACAAGCTATTCAGGACTAGACTCTGGCACCCTCACAGAATTCTAATCACAGAAGGTGCAGTAACTGTGGCAGTTAAGAAAATGAGCAACGACAGGGCACCAGGGCCAAATGGGATCCCCACCCCTGTATTTAAATCTGCTCAAGATTTCTGGGCAACAATTTTAACCCTTTTTTTAGTTACGTCCTTTCCACCGCAACAATGCTGTGTTCCTGGAGAGGTTCAATACTCTTTCCCATCCACAAAAAAAGTGATCAATCAAATCCGGCAAACTATAGGCTGGTTGCCCTGCTTGACCTAGAAGCCAAGCTTTACACCTGAGTCATCTTGAAGGAGTTGGAGTCATGGGTAAAGGAAAAAGGAATTCGCCTGTTTTATCAGTCAGAATTCAGGGCAGACTCTTCAACAAAGGACAACATCACAGTGTAGGCATATTTATCTACTCAAGCTGTCAAGAGGAAGCATCCGCCTTTGTTTTGCGGCTCTATAGACTACAGCACCGCTTTTGACAGGGTTGATTGTGGAAGATTATGGGGGAAATTGTCTGCATGGGGGATTCCACCCACGCTCCTCAAGGTGATCATATCTTTATATCAGGGGACATGGGTTCAGGTCAAAACAAGCCATGGCATAGTAACCTCCAGAATTGTCACAAACAATGGGCTTAAACATGGCTGTGTTTTTTGGACCCCCTACTTTTAAATCTTTATACAGCAGACCTGGGGGCCGCCCTGCAAGGCGCAAGTCTGGTTACTCCAAGGCTGGGCAGTGTGCGAGTTTCTGTCCTGCAATATGCGGACGACATGGCAATCATGGACCACACCAGAGCAGGCCTACAGAAACCCATTAACACACTCCATCATTACAACCAGGAGAATAATCTACAGGTTAATCAGAGTAAATCCAAGGTAGTAGTGTTCGGAAAATAGCCACATAAAAAGCAAACTCGCAGGCAACTGGGAGATCTGGTAATAGGAGCAGCGCCAGCTTACAACTACCAGTCGCTCATTTAAGGCATCTCAGTATAAGGTTTGTGTAATGTTATCCATTCACTGAAGCGACTAAGCAACCACCTGTTAATTCCAACTGCAGAGCCCACTTTGACAGTCCTATAAGCAAAATTGATTCCGGCCATGAACTATGACCACCTGGCTTTTCCAGGTGCCCTGGACAGGCTTTTAAATGCTGCACAGACTAAGGCATACAAGGCTGTTCTGTAAGCCCCGCGGCATACCAGAAGAGAGAGGTTGAGGCTGGAGCTTGGCCTTGGCCTTGGGAGGCCAGATCTGGCGAGCCAGGGGTACCTAATAAAGTTTTGCATTAGGGTCTTGCGAGCCCCTGAAGATTCACTCAAATGCCAACTGAGGAAGATTTTTGAGGAGGAGGGTTCCCCCTGGCAATCCGGGCTCGGCTAGGCAGTTGGCAACTTGAAGATCAAGGCAGAAAGCCTGCACTCCCTCGACATTCCTTTATCTGCCTGGAAAAAAGCAGTGAACAGGCAGGTGTTGGTAACCTCATTCGAAAAGGATTTTGCAAACTTTAGAGTCTGTCCCACCACAGCACCATTGGACGCATCATACATCTTGGGGAAAGCACAGCCTCACTTTTATGACGCCCTGTCAGTCCAGGCCAGCAGGAAAATGTGCAATATGGGGCTTATCGCGTACAAGGCTGCCACCTCGGCACACCATCAACTCATCAAATCAACAATGAGAAACTTCATCCAAGACAGAATCCTCTCCAACTCCTACAACTCCAAGGAACTCTTCGGCATCACACAAGAATTCACCAGACCCAACAGCGAAACAACTGACGTTCCTCCCTCCCAAGACCTCTGCAGCAAACTCAGCTCCTTCTTCCACCGCAAGATCAAGACACTCTATGACAACTTCGATGACCCAGACCACGGCACCACCCCAACACCCCCCCCGCAACACTATCCAACAGACCCTCCTCACCTGGACCCCTCTCACCACAGCAGACACCGCAAAGACAATGAAAAGCATCCACTCCGGAGCACCTACTGACCCCTGCCGCCGCACATCTTCCACCAACATTGCACCTGAACTACGCCGAACTATCAACTGCTCCCTCAAGACCGCCACATTCCTCGACGTCTGGAAATGCGCTGAAGTCAAACCCCTCCTCAAGAAGCCGTCCACAGACCCGACGGATCTCAAGAACTTCAGGCCCATCTCACTACTCCCTTTTGCCGCCAAAGTCATCAAGAAAGTCATCAACACCAAGCTAGCACACTTCATAGAAACCAACAACATTCTAGACACCTCTCAATCCGGATTCCGCAGCAACCACAGCACTTAGACCGCCCTCATAACCACCATCGATGACATCTGCACCCTCCTCGACCAAGACAACACAGCAGCCCTCATCCTCCTGGACCTTTCAGCATCCTTCGACACTGTCTCCCACCACACACTAGCCGCCAGACTCCACGGCGCCGGCATCCAGGGAACAGCCTTAGACTGGATTCAATCTTTCCTCTCAGGCAGAACACAAAGAATAAGACTCCCCCCCTTACTCTCCGAACCTAGAGAGATCACATGCGGAGTACCCCAAGGATCCTCCCTCAGGCCCACGCTCTTCAACGCCAAAATTGCCCCCCTCGCAACCATCGTCAGAAAACACGGACTCAACATAGTATCATACGCCGACGACACCCAGCTCATCCTCTCCCTCACCAAGGAACCCGACATCACCAGGGGCAGTTTCCAAGAAGGGATGAAAGACGTCGTAACCTGGATGAGCAGCAGCTGCCTGAAGCTCAACTCGGAGAAAACAGTCCTCATCCTCGGCTCCTCCCCCTCCGCATAAGACAACACCTGGTGGCTCACTGCTCTCGGAAACCTACCCACCCCAGTGGACCACACTCGCAACCTCGGCATCATACTCGACTCTTCACTCACCATGAACCACCAGATTAAAGCTGTGTCCTCCACTTGCTTCAACACCCTCCGCATACTTCGCAAGACCTTCAAATGGATCCCCCCAATGCCACGAGAACCTTCACCCACACACTCATCACCAGCAGACTGGACTACGGAAACGCCCTCTATGCCGGAATCAACAAAAAACTCTTCGACAAACTCCAGACCATCCAGAACGCCGCAGTTAGACTTATCTTCGACATCCCACGACCTGACCACATCACCCAACACCTCCGCGACCTCCACTGGCTCCCAGTCAAAAGAAGAATAACCTTCAAACTGCTCACAGATGCCTGCAAAGCCCTCCATTACACGGGACCCCAATACCTCAACGAACGGATCTCCTGCCACACCCCAAGAGAAACCTCCGCTCTGCCGACCTAGCCCTAGCCACGGTCCCCTGCATCTACAGGGCCAGAGCGAGTGCCAGATCCTTCTCCTACCTCGTGGCCAAGACCTGGAACGAACTCCCCCACCGCATCTGACAAAGTCCAACACTGCACCAATTTATAAAGGACCTCAAGACCTGGCTCTTCAAATTACCTCCGGAGGTGCTCGCACCCGCCCCCCAGTGCCTTGAGACCCTCACGGGTGAGTAGCACGCTTTAAAACCCCTTTAAAATCCCTGATTGATTGATTGACCTATCTCAGACTTTAATCCAGCCTAGGCACGCAAGGACGAAGCTGTTTTGTGCAAGTTATGTCCTGGAGCCTGGTTGCATCTGTGTGTTGTTGCCCCAAATTGACTGATGAGCGACCCCGCCAGCTTTACCCTATTTTCAGGGCAAAGGGGGTTAGGACTTGCAGGGAGGCTTTGGACATGTGCTTCACTGAAAATACGGCATGCAACCTAGCTAGACTTGGGAAGTTCACGAACTCTATTAGGTTTGCGCTCACTGAGTTGCCATAGATCATTACCAGTCTTCGACCGGCTAGCACATTGCCCTTCAAATATTGTCTCCTTTTTATCTTAATTGTTATCGGTAAACCGGAGGGAGTTTACTTCTGCATCTGTGTGTTACTAATTTAAAAATAGGTATTTAATTGGACCGCACTCATCACCTTACCCTTTTTAAAGTCAGCTCTATCTACGTCAAGAAGGAGTGCACAGCAAGGGCCTTAATTGATAATCTGCTTTTTAAAAAATTATGGACTTCTAAGGCTTCACTTTATTGGTTTTAGGATGTGACATGTTTATTTTTAGCAAACACAAGGAGATGATGGACGGAGCGCTAAAACTATTCAAACACTGAGGGTGAATGTTTGATTAATTCAGCATTCCGTCCATCATTTGTTCTTTTTGCATTTGTCCCCCCAAGTGGGAAGAGTATGCCCTGACGTGGGCCTCGTGCTCGCTACGCCACCAGATTCAAGCTGCCTGGCTGATGAGTGGTGTTACCCCGAAACCGGTCCCAGGATGCTTGTTTCTGGCCCAGGGTAGCCTGATTTGCATAAGGCTGGGTCTAAATTGGAATGGTGTGGCATGCAAAAAAACTATGGATTTAACCCAGATCTGTGACTAGGGGTGAATGTTTGATTAATTCAGCATTCCGTCCATCATTAGTTCTTTTTGCATATGTTTATTTTTAGGTCATATAGTTACTTATATATGAGAATACGCCCCTAAGAATGAAGGGTTGGCATTTTACAAGTGCAACTCATACCGACTTATGGGCTTGCCTGAGGTTGGGCACCACATTTATTTTTTATCCATGAGGTAGGAAGGTGGAGAGGGTGGAAAGTTGTATATATTTTACTGTAATGATGTTAATTAATTGAACGGTTAATAAATACATTGAAATATTTCTGGAAAGTGAGTTTTCCCTACTACTGCTGGAGGACCACCCATCATCTAGGAGGAGGAAAGCTTCCATTGCTGATGCCCATATGGTTGGGGTACCACCTGTTTCTGTGTCTTACTGTCCCTTGAGTAAACAATCATGCAAAAGCCAAACATTAGTAGTGCCCATGCTTGTTTTATCTGACATTAATGAGGGAGTGGCGACAGATGACTTAATTAGCTTTACTTAACATTAATGTGTACTCATTTTAAAGTGAAGTCATTGATTTTACTTGGATCACAGACAACGTTTTGCATGGCCTCATGTTCATAAGACATATTGTAGTGGCTCAATCAAGCACAGAGTATGTAATCACCATTCAAGGGCCATACAGTGATTGTTTTTCAAAATATTCCAGTCCCTGTTGTAATGAATAGACTCCTGGCAGTTAAGTCCAAGGGACGCCACTTTAGAAGATGTATTTAATGGTGTATAATGAGGCACGAAATAAGGTTTTACTTCAAAGTTAAATGTTTCCGAGCCCAAGCGTCCTCCAATCAGAAAAGTCATCAAGTCGCTCTGTTGTAAGTGAATTGTCATCAAGAGTCCCACGAGCCTCCAGATCCTTGATTGCTTTGATTAAATTGCTATGGGTGAGCAAACCTTCTACTGCTCTCTTGTCATTAACATTAAGGTTCGTGTGCTTTTAAACAGAATAGTTCCTAACTCCTTCTGTTGTCATGGGAATGTGCATTGCACCATTGCTTCTGGAAGTGTTCCACACTGAGAGATCATAAAAAAGTGAACTGTGGAACTATATCTGAAAGATGTTAGTTTCCCACGGAGCAACTTCTCAAATGTTTGATTACTTTTATATTTCATTCGTTATAAAGTTTTTGGTGCATTTATGTACCGTTCATAATCATGTTTTCTTTAAAAGTACAGCAGGCCTTTGAAAATGTTCGATCTCATATATGATGTTTTTTCGCACGTTTGTGACAACACCATTGACTGAACAACTTTTTTTTTAGCAGCGGACATCAGTGGAAATGCTCATTCTTGAAACCAAACCTTGGAGTTTTGGGGATATTTCTTTTTCAGCTCCTATGCTAGCACCCATTCACTCAAGTGTTAGGCATCTTTCATGGCCAGCTTTCTTCCTTCTTTCCAATTTGTAAATGTAGCCAGTTTGTTGTCTCATTTTTAAAATGCCAAAGAGTTTTGTTCTTTGCTAACTGTGTGGGGATTTTAGCTGCAAAATAAAAGTAGCATTCGAACTTCAGTAACCTTATAGAGGGGGAGATTTACTAAGATTTTGCGCCATGTTTGCGTCACAAAAATGACGCAAATCGGAGCAAAATCTTTTTTTCCCAGCTCACTTTCCAACGCTAAACTTGTTTAGCGCTGGAAATAATGAAAAAGTAATGTGAAGCAGCGCATGGCGCTGCTTTGCATTACTTTGCGCCATGGGGACGTACCAAGGGTGGGGCATGGGTGTTCCCATGCAACCACCCAAGGTTCTCATGCTAAACCCAATTTACTAAATAAAGTACATTGGGTTTACCGTCAGAAAACTATGCCCTTTTCAAGTAGGCGTGAGGAAGGAGAAATGCTTACATTTCTCCTTACTTTTCCGACTTTGCATGCGTGCTGCACTGTGCAGCATGCATACAAAGTGGGAAACCCTTTGCATCGTGTCTGGGCATCGTATTTTGTACAGGAAGAGTACCTTTCTTGTTCAAAACCTATGCTAGACTAATGCACACGCCCAGCGCTATGGAGCTAAGGTGTGTGCGTGGCTGAAATCAGCGCTGGAGCAAGGGAAAGAGGAGGGGAGAGCCATATCTCTGAAGATATGGCGCTCTCCTGCTCCCTCCCTGTTGCACAACGCAGCGCAGCCTCGCGGGGTCTGCACTGCGTTGCCTCACATTTTGGTAAATCTCCACCATAGTATTTAAATGAAAGAGCATTAGAAGCTTTGAAAACTGCTCCAGGGCCCTCGTTGCGTGTAAGTATATTTACTTATGAGGGCGCACTGTCCTTGTCTGTGATAAATACAGCTCACCTTTAAGCAGATGCACCAGGCGCAAAAAGGGACAATGTGCCTTATTGAAATGAATGCACTGCCCCTGCAGGGGCATCTTATGGATTTTGGGGGTCCTAGGCCAAACGTAATTTGGGGGCCCATGTTCAGAACAGCTTATGATTCAGGATCCAGTTTCAGCTCTTTCATGCCCTCTTTGGCCAGGTCACTTAAAGTGCATAGGCACACTCGTCCATATTCAAATTGTGTTTACATTTATTATTCAAGGATGGTGACGTGTTTTCAATATCAGAATCTACAGCAGTAACTCACTAATATTATTGCAAATTATCATTGTAACCCCCATCAATTTCTCTTATGTGAGATCCTGTTTTGACCTCAAAGAATTTTTTATAGATTTTGCATAGTGTTGAAAAACAAACATTGGTCTGCAAAATGCCTGTAATAGACTCCTACACATCACCCACATGAAAATGAAATTACAGGAAAACAGTGTTTAAAATAATCTGTTTAAGTATTATTCAACGCCATCAGGGCAAGACTATTTGCAGAACGGAGCTGGCTGTATCAGAGGGCACCCATAAAGGCTGGGGCCCTGGGCCAGAGCCCTCTTTGCCCATGCCTTAACACGTCTCTGTGCCCCCAGGGTGGCTGCAAACTTACCCTGCCCTGGAGGCTGCGCACTCAGTGAAATTCGAATCAGCTGCTTCAAAGCCTCTCAGTGTTTCTCTGTACTAGCAGCAACCGACCTGCACTTTAAATTTAAAGAGGGGTTAAAGGTCCCACTGCAGGCAGGTGCAGTGAGTGACTGCACCCGCCTGCAGGGGATGTCTTCTGGGGGAGATCCATGGGACCCCCTTTCTCACCAGGCAAACACAAGGAGATGATGGACGGAGCGCTGAAACTTTTCAGACACTCACCCCCAGTCACAGATCTGGGTTGAATCCATCATTGTTCTTTAGCTCACTTCGCCACCCCAGTTCAGACACAGCTATATGCAAATCAGTCTTGACCCTGTGTCTCATGGGAACAGTCCAGCCCGAACTGCCAAGCCATGTCTTCCCTGGACCGGAAACAAGCATCCTGGGACCGGTTTCGGGCTAACAGCCCTCCTCAGCAAGGCTAGCTTGAATCCTTGCTCACTTTGCCACTGGATTCAAGCTAGCCTGGCTGATGAGGTCTGTTAGCCCAAAACCGGTCCCAGGATGCTTGATTCCGGTCCAGGAACGAAATGGCTTGGCAGTTCGGTATGGACTGTTCCCATGAGGCACAGGGTCAAGACTGATTTGCATATAGCTGTGTCTGAGCTGGGGTGGCAAAGTGAGCTAAGAAGGATGATGGATTCAACCCAGATCTGTGACTGGGGGTGAGTGTTTGAAAAGTTTCAGCACTCCGTCCATCATCTCCTTGTGTTTGCTTTGTTCGCCCTAAGTTGGCAGGGTATGCCCAGACGTGGGTCCCTTGCTCACTTTGCCACTGGATTCAAGCTAGCCTGGCGGATGAGGGAATTTAGCCCGAAACCGGTCCCAGGATGCTTGATTCCGGTCCAGGGAAGACATGGCTTGGCAGTTCGGTCTGGACTGTTCCCATGAGGCACAGGGTCAAGACTGATTTGCATATAGCTGTGTCTGAACTGGGGTGGCAAAGTGAGCTAAAGAATGAGGATGGATTCAACCCAGATCTGTGACTGGGGGTGAGTGTTTGAAAAGTTTCAGCACTCCGTCCATCATCTCCTTGTGTTTGCTTTGTTTGCCCTAAGTTGGCAGGGTATGCCCAGACGTGGGTCCCTTGTTCACTTTGCCACTGGATTCAAGCTAGCCTGGCTGATGAGGGCTGTTAGCCCGAAACCGGTCCCAGGATGCTTGATTTCAGTCCAGGGAAGACATGGCTTGGCAGTTCAGTCTGGACTGTTCGCATGAGGCACAGGGTCAAGACTGATTTGCACATAGCTGTGTCTGAACTGGGGTGGCAAATTGAGCAAAAGAATGATGATGGATTCAACCCAGATCTGTGACTGGGGGTGAGTGTTTGAAAAGTTTCAACACTCCGTCCATCATCTCCTTGTGTTTGCTTTGTACCCCCTTTCTCACCTTCAGAAGGATTCCCTCAGGGGATACACTGACAGTGCACCACCTTTTTGAGACACACTTTCAAGGTGTCTCCTAGGGTAATATGGGGCGAGTATAGAGGTAAAGTGACTCCCTCATTTTCATGGGGCCATGACCCATGCAAATAAGGGACTTCCTCTGAAGATAGCACTGGTGCTACATCTGCATCAGCGCTATCAGGATTACAGAAAGAACGGCACCATCATCTGCGGTCTCTTCTGTAATACCATAGAGATAACCTAAGGGTTGAAAAAAGGGGGCATACGCGCCCGCTGCACCCCTTGGGCACTATGTGTTATATGGCCCCAGGAGTTAATACTTTTGGGGTTGAAATTGCTCTGTCCTCTATGCGGCAGGTTACATCTGGTTTGCATTTTGTTGAGCCTTGTTTGTTAAGGCACAAACAAGATAAAATGATATAATGAAATGCATCCACAGTAATTACCTGTGATTCACTTTGATTCAAAGATTTCCAACCCTCGTGTTTTGGCTGTTTGCTCGGGGTCGTCATTTCTGATCCCTTGACCTCTAAAGTAACCTTATTATGGAACAAATATATAAATATTTACACCTTTTTCTAACTACTCTTGCAAAAAGAAAACCACCTCTTAATTTCAACATAAGCACACAATTTGAGGTATTACAGTTAAAAGATATTCGGACCCCTCATCGTTGATTCCCATTGGCTTCCCTGAAAATTCACCATTCGCTTTTGCTCAGTATTGTGAGACTTCACGACTCTAGTAATTTTTTCCCACTCCTGATCATTGCGGCTATTTCTTCTATTAGGCTGTGCTCATAAAGTAAAGGCTATTTATACAGAGCCCCGCTGTAAAAATATCTGCGAAAGATGTTATGCAATTTAAGTGAAGATTCTGAGGTTAACAGGTGATGGGCAGATTGCTTTCCTTTTTTTAACATAGGACTACCCCTTTCCATCTCAAATAATGTAACATCCATCGTTATTCTCCTACACTTTCTTCACTTTAATACATAATTATTCTGCAACTAATCTCTGTGCATGTGCCCTGCGCACTCAAAACATCTCATCTTACTTATTTATTTATTGAAACAAATATTTTAAAGTGCAGAGAACTGAACAGAGAACAGGGTGACAATAACATCAAAGACACAGGGCAACATGTACAATGTGATTTAGTGGTCGCAAATCAAGTGAAATGACAGAGTCTGTGAGCACTAAATCACTTTTTTGTGTTCCGAACCATTCTGCAATTCAGAAATGTTTTTCCAAATCGCAAAATGAGTTTAGAAATTAATAAGAATTCGAAATTATTAAGGGGCGTGTTTTGCGCATTGCTCCAAAATCGTGAATCCATAACATAAGCATCAATAGTTTGAGATCGCAATTCCGTTCATAAACCATTGATCAGTCATGTCTGCCAATCTGGGATGGTAACTGATTTGCAAAGAGACAGGGGTCCTCTTTAAACCCCTTGCCCTGTGGAAATCAGAGTGGAAACTTCAGGAGTATGCAGTTGTCTGGGAGACCATTGCCAACCCTCACAGAATTTTTTCACAATGAAAAACTTTTTTTGTTTTGCAATCAGTCCCATTTAGGAAATTGGGGTGCTTAAAAAAAGTTTCCCATTTTGAAATAAAGTGACAGGGACGGTGGTCTGCTGTCCTCTGCATGCCACCGTCCCTATCTTGGCTGTCAATCACAAAGGGTCACAAATTGCGACTTGCCTAATTAATAATGAAGCAGGCCGTTCTACGACCCCCTGCAACTCCCTGTGTCTTAAACCAACCTATTGGCATACAAGTCAGTTGGCAAAATAAAATACTGCTCGCAAAAAGTCAGTATGCAATTTGTGACAGCTTTTTTGTGACTGATGTATTAGTACATCTGGCCCCAGATTCTAAGTGCTGCACTGCATGGGGAAAGAAGCACAGTAGTCGACTGTGTATTTTCTGCCTCAACAGTATTCTCTTTGGACATTAGACCCTCACAGAGGAAGTCTGCACTACACTTTCCCATCCAATGGTGTATCATTGTGTTCCATGGCAACATGCTCCTGTAAACACTCTATTGCAGTTCAGCACAAAATTAATGACTGCATCATTTTAGTGGATAACTGCAACACAAAGGGCCCAATTATGATGGCGGTCGGAAGAAAGTCCGACCGCCATCCTGTCGCAAACGGGACCGGCCAACAGGGAGTCGGTGGTCCCACCAGACAGATTACGATCTGAACGCCGTGGAGGCGGTCGGAAACATGCCTCGCAGCATTAAGGCCTGTGCTGCAGCCTGAAAAACGGCTGCAGCACAAGGTTAAATGCTATGAGGCATGTTTGTAAACATCCCTGCACTATGTGGCAGGCACCATGCGGTACTTACCAGATGGTGCAGGGATGTTTAGGGGGCACCACAGGTGTCCCCCAGGGCCCATGGCAGAGGGCCAGGGGAAAGGGGGGCCCACTAGGGGCCCCAAAAGTAACTTTCCGCCAGCCGTTTCATGGCGGGTTAACTTCCATGAAACGGCCGGCGGAAAGGGACATTGTAATCCCTAGGGCGGTGCCTGAGCAGGCACCATCATCATTGTAGGGATTGCAGTCCGTCCGACGGTCTCCTTGAGCCTGTCGGATGCGTGGTGGACGGTCTATCCATCCGCCCACCGTCTGTCCACCATCCTAATGCTGCGGGCAGTCCTGCATGGGCCGATGGCGGTGGGACCGCCACCGATGTCCTAACGGTGGTGGTCTCACCGCCATCATAATCGGGCCCAAAGGATGGTTTGGTGCTGGCGTACTAGTAAGGGATGTTAATAGGTCTTGTACATATATTCTAAGCAGCAGGGACTTTAACATCAGTCCATGTGCATTAAGGCAGCCCCTGCTCCGACTGCACAGCCCCTGTTTGGGATGCATCAGGATAGGATTGAAAGGGAACACTGGGAGGTGTGGCCTTGGAGCTGGTGCTCCGACTTGTTATTCCGTAGTGCCCACGCAGGCCTGCACTGCACTGCAGGAGTAGGAGCAACATATGCTTCTCCTAAATTCCTGCAGTGCAGTTGCAGTACTTTGGCTACCCCTCCTCTTCCGCCTCGCAGTGCAAGTTGTGCCTGGATGCATAGCTAGCTCATGCATTTACTGCTAATATACTAGCAAACGTTTATGTTTTCGAGACCCTTTTATTTGTTTACTTTAATTCACCAAGCAAACCTGAGGTTCCTTGCTTCCACTCTCCCTTTACAATACTATGTGCGGAGCAATAAAATATGTATTTATCTCGTATGCTTTCAATTTTTCTCTAACATTTCAGTGTGTGTTGACAGTTTCCAAATCTGTTTATGTCTTGACACTAATTGCCTTTTTATCATTTTCACTCATCTCTCTCTCCAGGCCACCTTGCAGAAACTTTCCAGTGTTTCTAACTTTCTTATGCATGCCCATCATCATATGCCTTTCTGTTTTGGCATCTTTCCCTTGTGTTTAGAATTGTTGTGCCTTGCAATACCCATCAGTGTTTATTGTCGAATAGTGCATCTTGTTTAACCTTTCACTGGCACTCAATCTGTCTAAATTGCATTTAAAGATGTAGATTAATGTTGCTTTGTGCCTTGCTAAACCGATTACTCTAGCACACGAGAAGATGCATCAGTATTTGAAATGCATACTAGCAACCGTAAATTAAAAAAGCTTACATTAGATGTTGTTAGACTGCTCGAAGTACTCGAGTTATTGCCTTACTTTTGCGTCAATATTTCCCCAATAAAGAGTTCAGACGATCATACATCATGACTCCAGGACTGCACACGCAAAATAAGAATAGTGAAGACCAGGCATTAGCCCCTTATTGTATCACATTAAGTTGGTTAGTTCAAAGAAACAAACCTATGTATGGAATTGGGAATAAACTACAGATTCAACTATAGCAATGTTTGGATCATACAATGTCCCACTGCAGGGTGAAGATAGTTTAAAAAAGCAAGCACTGGGGGGGTCGCGCGCACCGCGACCTAAGATGGCCGCCTAGTGACGGAGCTCCGCATCGCGCCGGACTTCGTGCTTTTCTCGGAGCGGTTCTGCTGCTCGTTTTCAGGATATGCTGGCATCCTTTTAAATCGGAATGCTGGCGCTCCCAGAGGGTGCCGTTTCCTGATCTTGTCTTTGAGGGAAGAGATGAATTTATGCAGGTGACCTCTTTATGCTACCTGACGGCCGCCATTTTGTTTCCCTCTCTGTCAGTTTTCTCTTCAGTTTTCCTCACACGATGTCCTCGGCTACATTATTTCTATGGATTCTGAATGTTTTGTGCACCTTCTCTTCATGACTGACGTTTTGCTGTGGAGGGTCCTCATTTTGTCGATTTTGCCACTTTTTCAGAGGTATTTTGCCCTCTTTCCTGTTTGGTGTCACTACTTATTCTACTTTCCTCTCTGCTACACTTCATGGGTAGGAGCAAACGCCTACTGCATCACGCCAGAAAATTGGATTTGAATGCTCCTGCTTCCTCTGGGTCCAACGTCACTACCTTTAACAGATTTTCCTGTTTATCTGGTCTATCATCACACAGAGTCTGTCCCACTCTTGCAGAGAGTCCCATCACCATGACGTCTAAAACGCTGTTACCTTCGACCTCCGGCAAGAGGCTTAAACAAGATCCTCCTTCTCCCCCTAAATCTTCTTCTCCGGTTTCCTTGGCCATGGTTTGGGAGGAACTACGTGCTCTCCGACCCTTCATTGAGGAAACCAATTGTCGCCTACAAACGTTGGACAACAAATGGTCTACTATGGAGTCCCGCATCACTGTGGTGGAACATCAACTTAATGAAGTGCAGGACTCATCTGCTAAAATATCCTCGTTGGAGAAGGAAATTTTACAGCTAAAAAGGGCGACTGAAGATTTGGGAAACAGAAATCGTCGTAATAATTTACGTATTTATGGTCTTCCTGAGGGACTTGAAGGTGATGATCCGGTCACGTACTTTACCTCCTTCTTGCCGCACTTTTTGGGTCTCCCTTCTACAACCTAGCTGAATCTACAACGAGCTCATAGACTAGGTCCTCGTCTTTCTTCCTCATCTGCACCTTCTAATCCTCGTGGGATAATTATTTTATTTTTGCAATTCACTGATCTTCTGCTGGTACTAAACGCCGCTAAATCCAAAAAGAATCTTTCCTGGCATGGCACCAAAGTTTTCTTTTCCCAGGATGTTTCTTCAACGACTGCCAGACGACGGAAGGAGTTTCTGGATCTTCGTCCGGCTCTTCGCTCCTTAGGAGCAAGATATGACTTGTTCCATCCCTGCCTCTTCAAGGTCACCTTTCTCAACAAGACTTCCACCTTTGAAGACCCAGCTGACCTCCGCAGATTTATCCAATCTCACTCTACTACCTCAATGGAGGCTGCTCCTTCTTCCTCTGGATCCTGACTGTCGTATTTCTTCAGTTATACTACTGCATCATAGTTACTGTTACAGTTTCTACTTTTTGGTCTCCATTGTTCTTCTGGCTCTATTGTGCATAATTCTTTGTTTCTTTT
This sequence comes from Calotriton arnoldi, assembly GCA_963921515.1. Lineage (NCBI taxonomy): Eukaryota > Metazoa > Chordata > Amphibia > Caudata > Salamandridae > Calotriton > Calotriton arnoldi. The sequence continues at coordinate 374,135 of CAWUFW010008579.1, read as the reverse complement.
TACAGGTTCGCTGATAGTTCACTTTACTCCTTCTCATACTCCCACTCCTACTCTTGTTCATTGACGTCCTGTTGTAGTTTGTTGCTCCTTGTTGGGTGGGCTCTTTCCATTGTCCGTTACCACCTCATCCTTTTCCTTGTTCCATTACCTTGAGGGATACTGCTCCTCCTTCTTTCTGGATTTTGATTGTAGTGCTCCTGTTGTCATACTATTACTTTATACTTGGTATATTTTATGTTACTTGATCTCTATATTCTGTTTTGCTTTATCTATATAACTTTTTATTTTCCTTTACAGGTCATTGAACTTCATTGTGCTTCTCTTCATGTTCCGTGTTCCCGCTCCTGATCGTATTTATTTAGTTTACCTTCCTGATGTCCTGGTGTGATGCGTTGCCCTTTGTTGGGTGTGCTGTCTTAGTTGTCCCTTGCCGCCTCTCATCCTTCGCTTTGTTCCCTGTAAGGTGCGTATTACAGTCGTTGTTTTGACATGTGCTGTCTTCTTTTGCTCTCACTCTTTCTTCCTTTTCCTTCTCCCCTCCTTGCTGTGTTTATTTTCTTTCTTCCCTTTTCTGACTTGCATTTCTCCTCTTTTTGCTGGTTTTCCATTTGTCTATTACTCCAATTTTTTATTATTACATATTTTGTTCTTTATGTATTTTTTTATGGATTTCAATTCAGAGTTATCTCCTGGAATGTGAAAGGTTTTGTTAATCCAATTAAAAGACAGAGAATACTTTCCCACCTTGCCTCTTATAACCCTGATTTGGTTCTTCTACAAGAGACCCAACTTACAGAAATTGAGGCGTTAAAATTAAAGAGAAGTTGGGTGGGCTCAGATTTATGCTCCCCTAGTGCAAACAAGAAAAACGGTGTTATAATTTTATGCCATAAGAAATTGAATTGTAAAGTTATATCGCAAGAAATTGATACTGAGGGTAGATGGTTGTTAACTAAGTTGTTAATTAATAATATTTCTTTAACTGTTTTTAATATCTATGGTCCTACACATCCTGATTGTTCCTTTTGGCCTCTGATTTCACAGAAATGTATTCAGTTTAGGGATGATTTCTTTATATTAGGGGGCGATTGCAATCAAGTTGTTGACCCCTTTCTCGACCATCAATCTCAAGTTTGCTTCACTCCTCACAAAACTCATAAACATTTTCTCAACACTATTTCCCAGACGCACCTCGTGGACTCTTGGAGACTTTCCCACCCAGACACTCTTGACTTTTCTTTCTTCTCTCCTCCTCATAACTCCCTCTCCCGTTTAGACTATATTCTTCTTTCTCAATCTTTATCTCAAAATCTGTTATCCTCCTCTATTGAACCCATCGTCATCTCTGATCATGCCCCAATTGTGACTGACCTTGATTTGCTCCCTTCACATCCCAGGTCCTCCCATTGGCGTTTTAATAATTCTCTTCTCCTTGATCCTCTTTTTTCTTCCTCTTTCAGTACTTTTGCTAATTAATTTTTTGACCTCAACAGTGACCCCAACTCCTCCCCATATATTTTATGGGACTCTTTTAAAGCTACCGTGAGAGGCTTTATTATAGACTTTGTTTTTAAAAAAGAAACGTTTCCTTAAACAACAAAAAACCACCTTGGAACATATTAAGGCTTTAGAACATAAATTCTATACTTCTTCGATGGACTCGGTTCCATCCACCCTGATACGCGCCAAATTAGCATTCAATAAAACTACGACCGATAATGCGTCCTCAATACTTTTCCGTAGCAGTGCTCGCTACTACGGTGGTCATAATAAAGCAGGTAAACTTTTAGCGAATTACCAGAAAACACGTAAGGATCGTACTTTGATTGACTCTATTTACTCTTCAGATAGCTCTCTCAAGCATAAAGATCAGGATATTCTTAATGAATTTATGCTTTTTTACAAGGACCTTTACACCCCAGAATCTCCTCCCTCCAGTTCTCTCATCCAATCTTATCTTAATAAACTCCCAACTCCGTCCAATTCTCACCTTAACCTTTCTGACCTTGAAACAGATCTATCCCTTAATGAATTATCCATTTCCTTAAATACTTTGACGAAAGGGAAAACTCCCAGCTCGGACGGTTTTTCTGTTGAATTTTACTTACATTTTTCTAAATTATTACTTCCTAAACTCTTAAATCTTTTCCATTCATTTTTCTCTCCAGTAAAACAGAAGGTACTTTTCAGGAAGCCACAATTTGCCTCATTCATAAAGAGGGTCAAGACCACATGTTTTGTAAAAATTATCGCCCGATTTCCCTAGTTAATGTTGATTATAAACTATTTGCCAAAACTCTTGCTTTACGTTTAGATCCCCTAATGCCCCATTTTGTTGGTAAGGAGCAGTGTGGCTTTGTCAAGGGTAGGCTTACTTCAGATAATTCCCATCTTTTTCTTAACGTTGTAAACAAAATCCCCTCCCTTTCCACATCTTTAGCGTCTATCTCTGTCGATGCTGAAAAAGCATTTGATAGAGTTGATTGGTCCTTTTTATTTGCATCTCTGAAGTGGCACAGTTTTGGTCCCAAATTGATTTCACTTATTTCTCTATTATACTCTGCTCCCAGAGCCTCAGTCTTAGTTAACGGCTGTGTTTCATCCTATTTTCCTCTTCAACGTGGAGTTCGCCAAGGTTGCCCTCTTTCCCCTCTACTTTTCATCTTAGCTCTTGAACCCTTCCTATCCTCAATCCGCAATAATGACTCAATTTCTGGGTTTTCTTATGGAGGTCATCATTTAAAACTTTCCGCATATGCGGATGATATCCTTCTTTTTATTTCTGCTCCTGAAACCTCTATACCCCCTTTATTACATGAATTTGCTTCCTTCTCCCTTGTATCTGGTTATAAAATCAATTCAGATAAAACAGAAATTCTTCCTCTCACTAAATTTTGTCTTCCCCATTCTTTTTCTTCTACTGGTTTTGCATGGAATAGTTCAAAAATTAAATATTTAGGTATGTGGTTTTCCAACTCCATCACCTCCTCTGTTAAATTAAATATGTCTGCAGTCCTATCTCGAATTGACAAACTTCTTTCCTCTTGGAACCCCCTCTTTCTTTCCTGGTGGGGCCGGTTAGACTCAATCAAAATGATGATTACTCCTATTTTGATTTATACTCTCTCCATGCTCCCCGTTCATATTCCTACCTGTTACTTTAAGCGTATTGACTCCTGTCTTTCTAAATTTCTTTGAAAGAACAAGAAAGCTAGGATTTCCTTATCTTTTCTTCGCAAGACAAAGTCTAACGAGGGTGTGAATTTTCCTGACTTTCGCCTATACCATAATTCTTTTTCCCTTCGTCAGGCCTCGAAATGGCTCCTTTCCGAACCTTCCCCTTTCACTCCCCTTTGGCTCTCCATTGAACAAACCTTATTATTACCCTTCTCTTTAAAGGAAGTTATGTTTTTTTCTGCCAAAACCCCTTTTACCTCTCTTCCTTTGTTTAAACACACTTGTTCCCTTTTGAAACCTTTGGTACAACCTAATTCTAATTCTAGAGAATCTTTTTTAGAATCTCCAATATGGCATAATTCCCTTATTCTTATTAATAACAGAACCATTTTTTGGAAAGCTTGGAGGGTAAAGGGTATAATCTGGGTTAAAAACCTTTTGATGGATTATCTCCATGCTCCTTTCCCCAATTTCAAGCTTTATTCCACTGTCCCTGGTCCTTCTTACAGAAATTCACTATTCTAATGGCGGTCATTCTTGATACTTACTATTCTCTTCCCTCTTCACCTCTTCCTGTTGCTCAAAATTCTCTTCTTAAGATTCTTCTCTCTCTACCCAAAGCTTCTCTCATCTATAAATACTTCTTGGCTCCTAATCCAGAACGCTCTAAAACCAAATTGGAACTTTCTTGGGAATCTGACCAGGGATGTGAATGGACCATCATCTTCTGGGACAAACTTTGGTCCTGTTCTCTTAAAATTTCTCGATCTGCTTCTCTTACTCAATCTATGTTTTTCCTTTACCATAGACTTTATCTTACCCCTGCTTCTATAGCTAGATTTTCCCACTCCTTTGATCCCAACTGCTGGACCTGTAACTCTCCTAATGCTGATCTTTTACATCTTCTCTTCTTTTGCCCTTCGGTTTCTACTTTTTGGGGGAAAGTCTGGTCCTATATCTCTCGCCTGTTTAATATTTCTATTCTTTACTCCGTTCCTCTTCTTTTCTATGGAAGTCTTCCGATTCCCTAGATCTCTCTTCCCATAATCATGGTCTCTTCAACCTTATGCTTGCCTTGGCTTTCCAACACCTCTCTCAACTGGAAAACACTTACAAAACTCTCTGTCCATCACTGGTGGAATAGTCTGTGCCATTCTCATCGACTTGATATTGCTTTCGCCTCCTCCTGCAAACCAATGTTTAATAGAGATCTTTTTTGGTTGCCTCTTACTACTTATTTAGACAAACTAATGTTGGCAGATAATTCTCGTTTAAATTCTGAAAATTTTAAACCTCCTTGAATGTTTATCTTCTCTGTTCTTCGCTTTCTACCTATGATGGCTTTTTGTACTTATTAATTATATTAGGAGTTTATTCACATTCCTTTGTAAATATGCATTATCTCATTATACCATTGTGTAAGTTTTTACCCTTCCCTCCCTCCCTTCTCTCTCCCCTCCCCCCCTTATTTTCCCTTCTCCTTATAAAATTTAAACAGCTTTCACTTTCTATCTCTGCACTAGCCATTTTGGTGTTATGTTTTTCGTTAATATGCTTGATCTGTATTGCTGGTCTTTTGTATTTCTGGTCATTTTTCAAATAAAGCTTCTTAAACAAAAAAAAAGCAAGCACAGTACATAAACATATATTTCGTGCAAACGTGGTTTTCCCTGTACTGTGGGAGTTCCGTGTAATGTAAGATGCTTCACTTCCATTGCTCTAGTACTAGCTAAGAGGAGAGTGGTGTGTGTTTCTAATCACACTAGCAGAGAGAGGGCCGGGGGTGGGGGTGTTTGGGGTTGCATCTACCACCAGAATGCACATGGTACCTCATTGTTTTAAAAGGGTTTCCCCCTCGGGCTCATGGGTAGGTTCAGGGTGGAGGAGTTTAAAAAGAAGGTAAAATTACAGATGGACCAGAGTTTGGAAGGTTTCAGTATGTTACCAAAGGTATCATTATGGTTAGGAGGACTCAATGGAATAGCCTAAAGCTGAAGAGAACGACTGTGTAGTGGTCAATTTGAATTTTTGCAGAATTGGTGCTCAAAGTTGTAGCTGACCATTCGGGGCAAGTTGGTAAGATCTCTGTGGTTCCTTTAGGAGGCTTTTATAAACCTACTGAGTTTAATGAAGTGCCCATTTTGGCACAAGATTTGACCTCTACTCCAATTAAATCTCATAAGGTAGGGTCCAGCCTAACCTTGAACCTATTAAGTGGGCTTCAGAATCGTTTCCTTCCTTTAAACAACTTGAAGGAACAGGATTGGCTGTCTCGGATCAGAGAGGGTGATGGTAACCCTAAGGGGGAAGGTATTGGAACTAATAGTGTGAATGCAGGGGTTTCAGGCTGCATCAGGCTAGGTGATGATGGAGGAGAGAATAGTCATGCCATCAAGGATAGGAATTTGAGAGTTCTTAGTTGGAATGTTGCAAGGGTGATAAGTGAATTAGCAAATAAGGTTTGGTTCACTTTCATCCAACATTTTCCAATCGTGTGTTGACATCTCATCATGTCACATGGATGGTTATAGCTCTATCTGTACTCCGGCCACTCTTCCGGGAAAGGGAGAGCGATGGGTGATTTGGCGATTCTCATTGCTAATAATAAGTGCCATAGGATGTATCATAAGATTCTAAAGTCACCAAATTTTCAATTGGTTTGTTACAAGTTGAAGGGAAGACAAAAACGTCTATAAGTCATTTTTATAATAATATTTTTGACAATTCTGTCGTGGGCTTGATTAATGTTCTACAAAATGTTATGGCAATATTTTTAGATTCTTGTTTTAGTGATGATTTTTATGTTATTTGGGTTGGAAATTGTCATATACAATGTTGCACTTTAAATGTCAAGGGGATTTGGAGACCCTCAATTGCCTCTTGGGTAAGTTAGGGTGTTTTGTTTTCTTTATATTTCTAGAGTACGTCAGGCATGAGGTGTCCTTCATTTGTGGGGCATGGCAAGGTGAACAGCATTGATTTTATATTGGTGTCAGGCAATTTGGTACCCGTGTTAGGGATTCCCAGGTTCCCACAACATGCCTCAGGGATCATAACCCCCTTATGGCAGATTCTGATTTATTGGTAGAGAGCGATGGGAAATCCTTGTGGGTAGGGTCGTTAGTAGTCAGCAGAAGAAATTGAGTTGCTGTGAAAAGGGTAAAATAGATAAAGCAACATTTTTACCAGAGTTGGTAGGTTCGCATAGCAAACTGATAGAGTTATGCTTGGATGAGACTACACACAAGAATATTATACCGCAATCGTTTGCTTCTTTAACCATCAGCATGATATCAGGTTTGTTGCAAGGGTTAGAGCTTGATTTAGACATGATTGATAATAGAACATCATACAGTGTCTTGAAGAAAATTCTACATCAAGAGTGAACTTGATGGGTAACTTGGCAGACTAAATTTTGTGATCTATAGGAATTTATGGCAGAGAGAATTCAGCTGGGGAGTTCACATCTGGGTATTGCACTACCACAATAATTGCACAATTTTGCATTAGCACCAAAGCTTAAATCATGCTATCAGCCACACTATAGATATAATATTCAATTTATGTTGGTTTCACCAAAATAACAGTTGATATGTGTTATGATAGTACCCAAACTAAAAATAAATGTATTGCTGCATCTAGGCATCTATACCATGCCATTCTATTACTAGAGTTATAAAGCACCGACGTCAAAGAGGGAATGATGGGCCAAGAGGAATCCCAGGTATTCAGACCTCTTTAGACTTATATGCTTTAGTCATGTTATGTTCTGTGACAATTAAACACACAGACTGCTACCAATCCAGATCAATCCTATCATTTATCATGAAACCTAGAAATGTGTACCTCCCTATATTATCCTTCTTTAAAGGGATTTACTAACAACCAACAGCCAACATCCATTTTGAAACCAAGTCTACCTGAATACAAATGTGTACCATACTGGCCAAGTTGATGAAGAAATATGCTCACCTCACATCCTCATCTCAGTTCATATTAAAAATTATCATTGCCTCGATCTAATAAGGAGTCTTAAGCTGCTCTAAATCGCCCAGCAGTTAAAAAACATACATTTATTTTGGAGGCCCTGCAAAGCCTGGGATCTGCCTCAAAATCTCCTGTAATTAGAGGCATCTTTGAAATCTAGTTGTCTAGTTTCTACATTGGAATCTAGCCAAACCACTCTGCAGCGAACATAAGCTTATATTTCCTGAAATAAAGTCCTCGTGAAATAAATTTCCTACTTCCATACTCTGTAAAAGAACCCCTGAACTTCACGAATGGGTTGATGAGTGCAAAACTGCAATGCTCCACCCTTAGACACGTTGGCCTAATCTCCAGACCTTAGAATTGATGCAATTCTGAGCATGCACGCCAATGTAGCCATGATTACAAGAGCAACCTCATATCACTGACACCTACTAAGAGAGAATAAGTGACTTATCCCATTCACTGATTTCTACCACGTCATCCAAGCCTTAGTTCTCTCAAATCCCAATGGCAATTTGATAGAAAATCAATCTGTCCTGATAATCCCCCTCCTGCTGTTTTACTTTTTGTACACCTGAATGTGGATTTTTGTGGGATTTTGATTTATTACAAATGTACAATTTTACTCAGACTCCTCTGTGGGAATGGAGGTGGAAATGGAACTCGCACAGATCTTTAGTGATTTCATAGCGCAGTTAGTGATTTTTCTTTTTTTTCTTCTTTTTAACCACTCATTGCAGCTAATACAGGATCTGGCATTCTGTCATCAGGCCACTAATAAGACAGCTCTAACGATATTAGCTAGTGCTTAACAAGGCGTTGAAAAGCGTATTACATTGCATTATAATCAAAGGTGTTAATCAAATAACTTTATTTCGGCCTCTAGGGCCATAAAAGTGCATTTGCAATACAAGTATGAGTAATAAATAAATAGATAAAAACACTGCAATACTGTACAATTTGGCGTAAAATAGTCGCAGATGAATAGTCATAGCACAAGAGTACTAAAATGGATTATCAACTTGAACAAGCAAGATGAATGCTAAAATAATAATCCAAGTTATTGCACTGCAGCTAAATATAAACAAGATAACATTTGTAGTGGGGCATGGTCTGGCCACGAAGGAAGATGGCCGCTTGATTGCGGAGCTCCGCGCTGAGACAGGCCCCGGAAGGCGGCAGCGACATGATCGTCATGGCGGGGGCTGAACAAACTACACGTCCGACTTGCCTAAGGTGAGAGCCCGCTGACTGCCGATCCTCGACAGTCGCCAACAGCAGTACGGTGGCGCTGGCTCCACACGGCCTGGCCGCACGAGGAGGAGCAGCGGTCAGCCTGGAGACGCTTGCAAGGCCTCGGACCACAGTCCGCGGCATGGCCGGCCTGCGCCTCCCATGAAGGGGACTGCCACCCTCACTGTTACCCGATCCCACCTCGGAACACAGGCTGCACATCGCCGAGGAGAATCGCCCACAGCTCTTGAAGAATGGCGGGGCCTGGTGACTTGCCTCCCATCCCACCAGTAGGGGGTGACATCTGTAGCCTGCCTTCCACCCGCCGCTGCTGATCTTCTGGCTGTGCTGACATCCTCCGCTCTGGCCCGCACCGGTAAAGGGCTGCCAGGCCTCATGGAACGCAGTAGGGCCCGGCACATGGCACTGCAGTGTTCCCGACCTGATCCACCTCCTAAGGGAGGCTGCACCCTAGCTGCTGGAGTGTACGGAGGCCCGCGACTGGACCCAGCGGCTGCATTGATGAACGAACAGGGGGGGCAGGGAGTCCCGGCACCCAATACTGCAGCAATCCTGGTCCCTTGAGCTTTTGAGGACAGCTGAAGCTTGGGCCGCCATAAGGTCCCACCTTGGTCCCTTGAACAGATGGGATCCTGCGACCGGCATTGCTGGCCTGCTCGGGCAGCACCCCCTGTATTGGCAGTGCTGGCAGCATCCTATACCTAGCGGGCGCACCTCACTCTCTGGCCCTGGCCACCCTATGATGTCCCCGATGTGACCAATCCATTGTCCAGTGTAAGGTGAGCCATCCCAGCAGGAGACTGCACCATAGCCGAGGGCTGACAGGGATAGCACTGCCTCGGCACACCTGCGATCCTGCTGGTGTGGAACACTTGCAGAATCACGGCCTGGAGAAAAGGGTCAGGGTCGGAACACTCCTGGTCTCTACCTTCACTGGCATCACCCCAAGCATCCCAAGGATTCTGCTCGGGCCGTCACCACCACTGAATAAGCCTGGCTACCCATCCACATACCGGGGAGCAACGGACCGACCCCTTGGCCTGCTGCTAGGACCGTTTGCCTGCATTGGGGAAGGGCTGCTCCCCCTCTGCACCATCCGGACCTGGGCCCGTTGTTTACACCTAGCATGCCTACACTGCCATCCGTGGTGCAGTCGAGCTCCGCTCCGAGACTGCCATGGTGCCTGACCAGACTGTGGACCACTCACAACTAGATCACCTCAGCCAGCGGGCACCTATGAAGCGGGTCTCTCTGCCACGTCCCGACCGACAACCGAACAGACTTTGTTGACCAGAGTGTATCACCCCTCCTGTGGCTCGGCAGCAGCAGCATGCAGGAGCTGATGCCGCATTGACTACTGCCCTCTGCCCTGGCCGGATCTGACACGCGGGCGAACCGGGCGGCCCGCATCGGCTATGGACGGATGCCTCTGGGCAAGTCCAGGGGCAAACCAGTGCAGCAGTTCCTCTTCACTGAAGTGCTCCTCCAGACTCACCCCATGGCTAGCCCAAGGGGGGGGGCAGCACTCCTGGTGACGGGTCAGTCCCAGTCTCCACAAACAGCAAACTGTATTCCACCATGGAGTACATCCTGCAGGAAATGACAGCGGTGGGACATAGGTTGAAGGGTATGGACACGAACATTTCCACATTAATGGCGGAGACCAAGTCCATTTGACTGGACATCGCAGGCTTTCAGACACGCGTGGGTGGGTTGGAACAGTGAGTCGCGGTGGTAGTAGATCATCTAAACACCCTGCGGGGGCGAAACCAGGAACTCCTATTTTGCGCATCAAGCTCTTAGAGGACCGGAGCCAGCGAGACAATGTCTGTTTTTTCAGCTTCCTGGAGAACACAGAAGGGCCTGATGCCAAGTCCTTTCTCAGAGGCATCCTCCCGAAGCTCACCAGTCTCGCCTTTGACCCCCCCACTGAAGATACAGAGGGCCCATCGTACTGGCCCACCACAACGGGATTCCTCCGCACGTCCCCAATCCCTCATTGCCTGCTTCCTGCTGCATGGGCAGGCCCGGCAACTACTAACTGCTGCCCGCTCACATGGTCCTTATGCACACGAGGGCCATGACATCCACATAACTGTGGATTTCTCTAGGGAGACTAACGATTGCCGCAAAGCCTTCCTCTCTGCCGGGCCCAGCTCCGCCAGTTGGACATTAAGTATGGCCTTTTCGAACCAGCCCGGATGCGGATCACCAAGGATGGTGCCTCAAAGGACTTCTAGGTTCCATGAGATCTACGCCTCTTCCTTGATAAACTCTCAACCCAGGACATGGACACTGCCTCCCTCACGACCATGGATGTCCACCATTCGGCACAGGTATCCCTACCCGCCTTCTCCGGCAGTCGAAGGTGGAGCGTCGATGGCACCCAACACCGGGACAGGGACCCCAACAGGATGACAATCTCACAGGGCGACAGGGTCTAGGTGCTCCAGGCCATGGAAGTCCTCACTCAGGACCAGGACAGAGACAAATAGCGCTCCAGGTGATGCGCTTTACCCCTGACAAGGACAGTACAAGGGCAGTACACCCCCACACCTCACTGCACTCACGGAGGCCCGGGCCCACGACACATGTACACATTTTCCTTCCCATTCGGGAAATTCTAGGACAATACTTTTGCTCTCTATCCCAGACAAACCTCGGTGGTTACACTACACCCCCACCTACTCCCACTGAAGTCCAGGTCCGACCACCATCCTGACCGCCCTGCCTGCCTGAAGCGGTCCCCTTGGCGAGCTGCCTCTGCAAGTCTAGACACACGGTACACAGCTCAGTGTCTCTCATGCTGCGCTTCATCACAGCAACTTATCCCACCCCTTTCCCCTGCCACTTCTCCCCCTTCCCCCATAGCTTTCTTCCTAAGCATCAGCTGTTCACGCACCTCATCGGTTAGTGCCCTCTGGGGACCCCCTCCCTGCGTGCCTGGTATATTGCCTGCCTCTCCTCCCTCCCCACCCTCCCTCCTTTCATCCCGTCCAACCGGATACCCCTGTTTTTGTCCCCACCCTCTCCTCCTCTACCTCTCCCCACTTCTTACTTTGCTCTCTCGCGCCTGACCCCCCCACCTAGGCCTGCTCCTCCTCCGCACTCCTCTCGTCGCTCCGGCTCCCCCACCAACCACGCCACCTTGCCACACACATATCTCCCTGTACTCCTGCCCACCTCCTTATCTGTTCACCCTCCTCCGCACTTGGATCTGCCCCCCAGTGTTTCACCGCAGCCTGTCATTGTTGTGGGTCCTCTGACCGCCCATGCCTCCTCCAGTTGCCCACTCCTCACACTCTCTTCGCGTCCTCACTTGGAATGTTAATGGCCTTACGCACTACAATAAACAGAAAAAGGTTCTCTCGAACCTCCAGGTGTGGGGGCGGATGGGCTCTATTACAGGAGACCCACCTGGACAACCTAGATTCTGACAAGCTGCGCTGGGATAGGGTGGGCAAGGTGATACATAGCAGCGTTGTAGCTGCACCACCCACTGAGGGAGGGACGCCCCATAAGTGTGGGGTGGCGTTCCTCATCCGAAAGTCTTTGCCTATCGCAATACTGAAAACCTTGTCTGACCAGAATGGCAGATACACGTGTCCCAAATTGCGACTAGGGGACAGGTCCCTCTGTGTAGGATCGGTATACGCGCTGATGAGGGCAAAACGCTCCATCTTTCTCCAGCTGTACTGCATTCTCATGGAGATCGGGGCTTTGCAGTATGTCATTGGAGGGGACTGAACCTCACCCGAGATGCAGTCCTTGACAGTACAGGGCCCCTAGACAAATGCAATGACACAGATAGGGCTCTACTGGGAGATGTTGCCTCGGACCATGGCCTGTTGGACCACTGGCTTCTCAGCCACCCATCAGACAAGGAGTACACCTTCATCTCACCGGTTCATGGCACACAATCTAGGCTAGACTACTTCCTCATCTCCCAGAAATCAGGCGCTCTTGTTGCAGAGTTCCGAATATTGGAAGCTGCACTGACCATTCCCTGTTTCTCTTTTCCCTCGATTTGGGCCTAACCTCCCCGAGCCGCAAACCATGGTGCCTGAACATACAGTGATATTGCACCCCTTAGGGTAAGCCCCAAATGAAAGCCCATGTCTCCAAATATTTGTCAGACAGCAGGGGTTCGGGGGAATTCCACAGAATTTTATGGGCAGCCGCGGAGGCAACGATACAGGGCCAACTCATGAAAGATGCTGCTGTGTCCAATAAACAAATGACTTTCCAATGGTCCGAATTGGAGGGGCAGATAGCCTTCCTTACCCTCCTCTACTCCTCCTACCTTACCCCACCCTGCCTAACTGCTGCCACCTGGAAAAGGCCTGCATGGCCCTCAACAACCTCTTCACATCCAAGGATGAATCCGCACTGCAGCATCTGAAAGGGCGTCACTATGAGCAGGGGGAGAAGGCAGGTTGCCTACTGACTGCCCAACTGAGACCACGGGAGGCTGACATGGCTATCCCTGCCATACACTCAACAAGCTGGGAGATCCTCACCCGACCACAGGACATTGTCAATGAATTTGCCTCATTCTACGGGAAACATCGTTTACAACGCATGCAATACATCACATGTCATTACAACGCAAGTCGTTACAACGACGCATTGTTACATCGCATGCCATTACAACACAAGTCGTTACAACTACTAGCTGTAGGGGGCAGAAGGTGTTGCATTTGTTGGATTTTCAATCCAACACCTTCCCTACTGTTGCACACACTCGAGTTGGAATAGTAAATTATACTATTCCAAACTCCAGCGCCCCCCCTACAGCAAGTCGTTGTAACGACTTGCATTGTAATGGCATGCGATGTAACAACGCGTCGTTGTAATGACTTGCATTGTAATGGCATGCGTAGAAAACGCATTCCTTGTAACGAGTGCTATTCCGTTCTACAGGACGTTGTATACCCCAGAGGCAGCAGCAAGAGCGGAACATGTGGCCATCTTTTTGGAGGGTGTGAACCTCCCCTGCCTATCGGACAAGGGCAGGGAACTACTGGCGGGGGAGGTCAGTAAGGAGGAGATTGTGTTAGACATCTCAAAAATGCCCTATCACAAATCTCCAGGTGAGGACGGCTTCCCTGCGGAGTCCTATAGATGGTCGGACGAAGAGGTAATCGACTCCTTGCATTTCACCTTTCAGGAGGCGGAGCAGGCGACATCATTGAGACCTACAATGGCGGCTCCTCCATTATGGTGGAGGAGCGTCACCCCACTGCTTTCTCACAGTGCGAGAAGCAGAAACATAAAATGGTAAAACTACTATTTTATGTTTCTTCTGCTTCCCGCACTGCGAGAAAGCAGAGGGGTATGTCTGGTTGTTAGGGTCGGGAGTAGTGGCCTGCCCAATGTTACGGGCCCTGACTGTTTGGTCAGCCCTCTGGGGCCGACCAAACCAGTCATGCACACTCTCCGTTTTCTCTATGTAGGCTGCATGCAGCCTACATAGAGAAAATGGCCTCCCCATAGGCGCCCGGCTGGGCGCAGTCCCCACCAATCACAATGCTGCCATTGCAGCATTATGATTGCCTTAGGGGAGGGGAGGGAGGCTGCCTGCTTCCTGTTCAGCAGGAGAGCAGGAAACGGGACCTGGCCAGGAGCTGCAACGTCGCGGGACCCGGGAAGGTAAGTTTCTTTTAAAAAAAATATTATTTGAACACCCCCCGCGTGAGCCCCCCAACCGAACCACCGTGCGAAACACCACCTGCGAGTCATGCCGGCCGCGACTGGAGACCTATCTCCAACAGGGTGGTGATTGCGGTTCTGCCCAAACCTGGGAGGGACCCATTACTATGTGGCAGCTATAGACCCATCTCACTATTGAATGGCGACATCAAGATCCTCGCCAGTATCCTGGCGTCGTGACTTGGCAAGGTCATCCCTTCTCTTGTCCACCACACGCAGGTTGGCTTTTTACCGGGTCGCTCCTCCAGGAATCACCTTTGCACACTGGCCCACACCCTCTGGGGGCCAAGGATCTCCAGGCCAATACGGGACACACCTTTAGAACTCATATAGTAAGTTGTCATAAATAGTAATATATTAATGTAAGACCAGGGGACATAACAGCAGAAAGGTGAAAATAACTCTTATCTCATATTCCATAAATATTACTGCAGCATTATGAAGATAATAGAGCTTGTTCTAACAAATAACATATTTATATAGAAACAGAAGAAAGGCCAAACTGGAAGATCGTATCTCTTTATTTTGATTCTGTACTTTTTGATAAAGCTATCAAAATGCTGAAGTGTACCAAAGGAAGTGGTACAGTGAAAGAAGCCTCTGAAAGAAGCCAATGATCCATAAAGGCCTTGTGGTGTCATTATCTGGAACACAGGAACAGTTAAATATAGGTATGGTTCTCTATCGAAATTATAATAAACTACATTTGGAATGATGAATGCTATGTTGTACATAAGAACGTGGATATAGGGCAACAAGTAAATATAATCAGCAAAAATGTCACCACCATTAAACATTAAACACCACCATTAAACAAGTATGCAGGCACCATTGACTAATTTTCTGGATATAGCAAAAAAGGTATGTGTCTTTAGTGCGTCTTCAAATTCTAGACCAAACAGTCTTTCCATTATGTCTGAAGTGAGATAGAACTGGGACAACTGTCAGCTGTTTTGGTATCCTTCCTGCCACCACAAAAGAAACCCATTTCCCTGAACATCCAGCTGTCAGCCAGGAGCTGGCTGAATAGCTCTTTGCTTAGGTGTGAATTGGCTTCCAGAGCTGATACAAAAGCCTTGGTTATGGGGAGAGATTGACCTTCACTTGACAGAATAGACTGGGGGCTGTGCCCCGCCCACTGCATATCTTTAAAGGATGTGTACACTGTCACTGGAAGATGTAGCACAAACCTGGGCCTGCCTCTCTTTTGTCTTCCTATCCAGCCACGTTCCAGTCCTAGTGGGAGAGGAGATGTCTTTAGAACTGGTTTTGAGTGACCACAGAGGAGGGGTTGTTAAATATCCTGGCCACATCTTTAGGTTGGGCACAGGAGCTCTGTAGAGGGGAAGGAAGGTTCTGCCATGTTGGATTTAGGTACAGAGGGGCACTCTGCGATTGTTTGCAATAGGGCACACAGGAACTGCTGCAAATGTGGGTAAACGTTACCACTGCAATTTCTTTTCTATTGGTTAGGAAGGGGCTAGGAGTCATCCCGACCCACAGGCTAGCACCAAGCATAAATGTGGCACCTCACCTCTGGATACCCTCTTCAAAGCACTACTGGACCTGTGGAAGGCAGACGAAGGACTGCATCTACTGACGACACCTGTAAGGAGAACACTAAGAGCTGGATCTGCTCCCACCTGTACCCAGGGCGAGGAACCATTTTTCTGATTGATAATACTGACCAAACGTTTTCATGGATCAATGTAGTGCCTACGGACCCCAAGTGTTGAAAGTTATGCTTGAACGTATTGTCCAGATTTTGCACTGACATCCTTGTCTGTGTGTGTTGTGTGTGTGTTTTATGACCGGTGGCAGGTAGCAGGACTCCATTTTAGAGCAAACATAGCACAAGATGATAGTTAAGGTACTGCCTCCCAGACAGTGGAAGTATATTGCTTGCATTCCTGAGCTAAAGGGTGTGCAATGAGGGTGGGTGAAGACAGGGATGTCTTAGTTATTCAAATGTGGTATGTTAGCAAGGGTCTAATGAATATATCTTCATTCAGTAACATTTGGATCGATAGTAGGGAGAGGAGATGAGCCAGCTGATACTGTTGTTAAAGAAAGCTAATCTCCTAAGTATGGCATATCCCATTTGTTTCTCCCCGAGTGATATTCCAGAATGCTGATGTCAGCTAGGTGCACGGTTTTCACACCTCATTGTGCTCATATTTGGGTCCTTCAGTTTGAGGCAATCTCGTCACTATTCCTGGTCACTCCCTACTGTGAGTACTATCATCTTTGACAAGAAACTCCTCCTTCAACTTCATCACCAAGTTTGTAGGTTATCCATTTCCCTTCTCACTCTGGCAGCTTAGTTGCTCCTGGTCTTTACTGGAGTAAAACTCTGACTCTTTCTAGAGTGGGATGTGACTTTGCTGGCCTCTTCAACATCATGGCCTGCCCAGAGCTTTTGATACTTCATGGCACCCCTCAAACAAGAGCTCACGCTGACCTTATCTGGCCTTCTGCAGCCATGCATAGCTGCACTATTTAAACTGCTCTGAACCTAACTGTGGTTACTTACTGCTAATGAAAAGGAAAGACCAGGTAAAGCCCCTGTAATGTTCCATCGACCATGCATCAATCACCAGCCACCCACAGGCCTCTTTCCATGCTTAGAAATTTCTAGCAGTCAAGTTTGCTCCAGTGGTGCTACCACAAAAACCCGTAATGATGAAGACAAAATGTCAGGGGGGACATTCTCAAGTGGGTTCATCACTAACCATGTCCACCCACTATCTGCCTATCACTAGCCAGGTCCACCCACTATCTGCCTACCCGGTGACCCCAGTCCTACTAAGACTTACATGCTAGTACTTCATCAAATATTCTAGCACAAAATCTAGCACATACTTTGTAATGGACGATAACAATGCCCCAAATACCTTCATTTTACAAGACTCCCTTTAACGTTAATTTTAAATAGTTGACGTATCATTTTGAGGTTTCCTTCCATTTTATTGTTGTCACCTGTTAGTGTGTTTTGTTAGTAAATGTAGTTGTTGTGAATACTCTTCCTTGGGCCTTAAATATTTTATCATTTACCTAAAATAAAGTCTACTTGTTGATTTCTGAATCCACTCAAACTGAGAAGGTATATAGACTGTACAGGAATGGCTGAGGATGAAGAGAAGGCTTGTGAGGAATTGGGTTGTTGATTGACTGGGGTGTGAGCACTGGTCAAGCAACAGAAAGTCACAAAAAGTCACTAAATTAATTTGTGCTTAACCCTGGGGAGCTTGGCACAAAAGCAGTCAGGCTTAACTTAGATGCAATCTGTAAATTATGTATCCAGAACACACTCAGTAATAAAGTGGAAATACAACACAAGAAAAATCCCAAACTACTTTAGAAAAAAAGATTACATTTTAATAAATTATTTGACACCAAAACAACAAAAATTGAATAAGTAGCACTGGAGATATTGGTTTTTAAAGTTCTAAGTGTAATTAGCAGCAAAAAACACAAAGCGCCAACAAAAGAAATCTGGTCCCTCAAGACCCGGGCAAAGTTAAAAGTTCAGGCCGACCGCGATGGAGTGCAGCCCGACTACAGGGACCAATCTTGGGCCGCTGAACAAAGGTACGTTAATCCTGCTTGCTTTGAAGATTCTGTCACTGGTGAAGTTGCAGAGTGCAGACAAGGTGATGCTTCGGAGCTAATCCACGGCGCAGCGGTGATGCGCTGGTGCTGATCTTCACAGCAGTGACCATGCGTCAGCTGCGATGAGCATGGTGCTGCAATGAAGAGGTTCAGCATCGCCTCCAACAAGGCTGCCATCAAAGGGGATGTGAGGTCCTTGTGCCCGGAAGACAGTCGCGCAGTGGTGATTCAGTAGGTGATGTGTTGACTCCAATCCACGCAGCAGTGGCAATGCACCTGTTCGGATCCATGCAGCAGTGGGGATGTGTTGCTGCTGACCCATACAGTGGTGACTATGCGCCGATTCCGATCTCAGCTGTGGTAACGTTCCGTTGGTTCTTCTGAAGCAACACCTTAGGCCCACTTCTAAGGGTCCAGGACTGGGGTGGCACCAGTTGGCAGAGCTCAGGGGCAGAAGCAGGGTGGTTGGAAGTATTTTATGTTCCTGAGATTTCAGATCAGGAAACCTGTCAACTAGCCTTTGGAGTCACTCTGGGTTCAAATGATGCAGGTACAGTCCTTCTCATGCAGGCAAGGAGGGCAGCAGACAACGCGTCAGCTCAGCAGGGCAGCAGTTTTTCCAGAGCAGCAGTGTAGCAGAGTGGCAGTCCTTCAGCAGCACACCAGTCCTTCTTCCCGGCAGAGTATCCACATGTCCAGGAGTGTACCAAAGTGGTGGATCTGAGGTCAAGTTCTAATACACAGTGGTGCCTTTGAAGCGCACAGAGGTCCTCCTTCCTTTCCTGGCTCTAGACTCACTACAAGGGAGTATGCAGGAAAACTACAACTTTCTATAAGTAAAACGACCAAATGATGGATGGAATGCTGAACAAATCAACACTCACCCTCAGTCACAGATCTGGGTTTACTCCATCATTTTTGTGCTCATCACACCACCCCAGTTTGGACCCAGCCATATGCAAATCAGTCTTGACTCTGCTTCCCATGGACAGTCCAGCCTGAACTGCCCGGCCAGGTCATCTCTGGACCAGAAACACGCGTCCTGGAACTGGTTTCGGGGTATCACCCCTCATCAACCAGGTTAGCTTGAATGCAGTGGCACAGTGAGCACAGGACTTACGTCTGTGCATACCCTTACCACCTAGGGCGACAACAAACAAAAAATGATTGACAGAATGCTGAACAAATCAAACACTCACCCCAGTCACAGATCTAGGTTTAATCCATTGTGTTTTTTGCTCACCACACCACCCCAGGTTAGATACAGTCATATGCAAATCAGTTCTGGCCCTGCTTCCCTAAAAGTGGCATTTCCAAATTGTAATGAAAAATCTGACCTTCCCATTAAAGAGGATTTATCATTGCAATTCCATAGGCACCAGACATGACAGATCTACATCCTCTCAATTAGAAATTACAGCTTATTAAATGTAATAAGTCCTCCTAGTAGTGAAAATGAATTTGGGTGTCCTTCACTACCAGGAATGGAAATGATTGTGCAAAACAGATTCAGAGTAACATATGTATGTAAGATAGTTACCCATTCCTCTGGTGAGCCATAGAGCTGGCCATACAGGGAAAGGACCTCATCAGCCAGCAGCTCCAGCTCCTCTGCAGAGAAGGCACGGGTCCTCTCACCTGTTTGGCCTGACATGATTGCTCCCAGAGGTGGTAACCAGCAGCTAAAGTGGAGGAGGTCTTGATAGCAGCAGTGTCAGGAGGCAAGTGAGGTATTTTTCAAACCGTGGCATACGTGTATGCGACGTACGCGGTCATCAGCATATACGGACACAGCCATTGGCCCTCTACCATCACAATCACTAACGTTAGCCTATGCCTGTGTCTGTCATGGATTAAAGCACTACCTGCACTGCCGGCTTCCACCGGCAGCGTCAGATGCACAATGTCCAATATGCGAGGTCAGGCAGTCGCCATTTTAGCGGTTGAAAATACTGTATTGGTGACTGTATCACCAGCATTCCAAATGAGGGGTTACATGTTTAACTATGTACAAATCCATTGACATCAAATTTTACAACACTTTTCATTTGCCTAGTTTGCTAATGTGCATATGGGCTATATGCATCGCTGTTGGTGGTATTTTGTCCAAAACAAAATAAAAAAACAAACATAAAGGTGCAAATAATACATCCAATATCTATTATTTACACATCAATGGCCAAAACACATGTCAAGGCCACAATGGGAATTGGTGATGGATTTTGCACAATATACTATTTAGAAGTAATATGTGTATATTGCAATCTGAAACAGTTATATGCTGTTGCATGAGTTTTGGCATACTCTTCACATATTTTACCGTAGACATTGTGACCAATGTTCAAAAACAGTTTTTCAATTCACAAATAGGTACCCTGGGAGAGGGAGAAGATGACAGCCTCTAGTGTACTGCCCATTTCTAGACCTTCATACCATGGAAGAAAGGGATATCATCAAGAGGTTTCATTTGAATAGGCAAACCATACTGGATTGTTGTCATCAGTTGAAGCCTGATCTCCTGCCTCACAACACTAATCCCACATGTATCACACCAATTGTGAAACTTATGGCAGTATTGCATTTTCTGGCCACAGGTGGCAATATCTGGTGGTATGTCACAACCAATGTTCAGTGGTGTACTACAAGACGTGCTTTCGACAATGATGAGACACATTGACAGCTAATCCAGTTCTCCAGATGTGAGGATTTAGCCAATTTGAAAGTTGACTTCTATGGATTTGCCAGCTTACCACATGTGGTTGAAGCCATTGATGGCACCTTGATGGCACCTATATTGTCTTAGTGCCACCACAAGCCAGAGAACAAGTTTACCATAACAGCAAGCACTCCCATTCTATTAACGTGCAAGTTGTCTGCTTTCTGGATTTGTATATCTCAAACGTCTGTGCCTGGTTCCCTAGAATAGCCCATGAATCCTTTGTACTTCGGAACAGCACCATACCCCAGCTGATGTCACAACCTCTACTGGAGAGGGCCTGGCTTGTTAGTAAGTATAATCTGTCCTAACTGTATGTGGGTAACGTCAGGTAGTGTAATCAGAAAGTGATTATTGTTGTACTTATGTCTGTGTTCCATCTTGGAGACCTAGCCCATCCCAATGGGCCATGGTTGTTGGCATCACTGAGGAATTCAACAACGCCGGGGGAAGACCGCTTCAATGAGGCCCATGGAAGGACATAGCAGCCAGTGGAGTAGGTTTTTGTGCTCCTGAAAGCCAGATTTAGATGTCTGGACAAAACTGGTGGAATCCTCCTCTACTTACCCGAGAAGGTGTGTCAGATCACTGTGGCCTGCTGCATGCTCCACAACATCACCCTGTGATGAAGCATCCATTATATATTGCAGAGGATGGAGACTAGAAAGTACTACTCTGTGAGGATCCTGAAATGCCAAATGATGATGATAATGGTAAAGCGGGAGGAGGTGACTTGCGTCAAAATCTCATCAATAACTTCTTCTCATGAGTGTACGTATTTTCGTCAAATGTTATAGCTTTGACTGTTACAGCAACTCTTGTTGTGTTGATGAGGTGAGTAGGTTAAGGGAAAATATTAGGGTGGGCAAGCTCTGGGAAATCCAGGTGAAAGGTGTTTGTTGAATAAGGTTTTGACACATGGTCATTTTGTTTGTGTTGCTTTGCTCAGATTTTTGCCATGGGCTGTGTTCTCCAGTAGTTCACTATGTGAAGTGTCCTATATGTATGGTTTAATAGCTAATTCCTTTGTTTTGGTCTGTTTTAGGTACCTTTACCATGACATCTTCATTTCGACATTTCAGAGTTGTGACATTTACAGGTATATGATGCTGTTTTGAAGTACAAAGGGGGCATGGGTTGTTCCTGGGAATGACAGACACAGACTTTGGGGGTACAAATCTTGTAACAAGACAGCTTTCACAGTGATAGGATGGAAATTATGAGGAATCCATTAGGCTTGTTCCTTGTCGTGTGGTGGTCCTAACGCAATATGTGCACCATCATGTGCGCCAACAAAATGTTGTTATGGAGACAAATCATGCTATTCTCCCTTCACATTGGCTAAATCCCCATTGTGTGTAAAGTATATGTAGATGTTGATGTGTCTCCCCATTGTAGGGCAAGCACACCACAGAAATGTGTTTGTGACATTCCACCAGATACTGGAACAATGGATTGGAATTATCCTGTGATCAGAAAATGTAGTACTGCCATGTGTTTGTCTATTGGTGTTATTGATATGGGATTCCATTTGTGAGCTTGGTGATTTGGCTCCAGCTGATGATATTGAACAATTTTATTTTTCCTATTCAATAGAAAATTGTCTGATATGTCCCCTCATTTCATGTTGTTAAGGTCTGCAACAAAAAATGTGACCACTGCCACAGATTATTGATGTCATGTATGATTTGCTATGTTTCTGACATAATGCCAGCCTATTGTTGGTACAATTGAAATAAGATCGTATAGGAGAACACACTTGTATGCATGTTTTGGTGAGACATGGTTGCGATTCTAAGCTAAACATTGTGTACATTCATCATATCCATGCTAACGCTAGTTGATATTTTGGCCACTGTTAAGTTCAGATTGTGAAAACCAAACAGGAAAACTGAAAAGTGAAGAAGTCAGTCATGGTGAATGAAACCATAGTTGCAGATGCCGAATTGTTTGTAGTCCAATGTCCAAAATACTTCTGCCATCAGAAAGGTAAATGTGTCCAGAAATAGTCCCCTGAGTGAATGTGTTACACACACTGGAGGAACTTGGGTTTGAGTTTTCTGTGCTGCTCGTGGTGTAGGTCTTGCCATCTGTAAAGCCCTGTAATTTGTGTGGACGTCTCCGCCTGCCAGTGTGGGGGGGGATCCACCGCTGCAGGGACAGGGATGTCTGCGGGTGTGTCTTCCTTTGGGAGGGCCTCCCTTCCTATCGCTGCAGCAGATGTTGATGGGCCTGATGTTGTTGGACAACAGGAAGAAGTAGATGGTGCTGGAAAAGCCTTGCACAGGTTATTGCAAAGTCCTGCAGCACCCCAATTAGATAGCCCATGTTTGAGTTATGGGCCTCCATCTTGTGGTGCATGTCCCTCTGCAGCTGCTTAATTTCCTGGATTTTGGGGAGTACCTGGCCCCTCATGCCTTAGGGCTCATAATAGGCTCCTAAGACTTGGTTGATGGTGGCCTTGGTGTGAGTGGCCCCAGTGGCCTCACTCTGCCGGCCCACAGTTACCCTCCCACAATCCCTAACCCCAAAAGCCTGATCCCTTAGCCCAGGATGCTCTCTCCCACTGGGTCCTGGCTCCTCTGTAACTGAGGAGGTGTTTGATACTTCAGGATCGAGGACTGGGGGCACACAATGGTTGTTACTGAGCTAGGTACACAAGTTGTGGGGACTTAGGTTGGCTGAGGTGTTGCAGCTGGGGTGGGAGGTGTTGTTGTGGGCCTAGTAAGACTCACTGTTGCCATCTGCCCAGGCTGACGAGATGGACCAGCACCGTAATCCTCATCCAGATCACCAGGAATGTTGTCATCACTGAAGGCTTGGTCCTGGGGTGGAGTGGTGTGTATTCTGTGGCCAAGCTCTGGGCAGGTGCTCTGCCAGATAGACCTGGTGTGAAATAGAGAACATTGTTATTGGTGGAAGTGTGGTATCTACATCCAAATCTTCAGTAGAAACCTAGGAAAAACAAAATAGCTAGAGGTTACTAATGTGATATATTTCAGTGGTATTGAACTTGTTAACAAGACATTTGTAGACGTTAAATACATGTACTTGAATTAATCAGTTCATTAGATGTCCTGAGATGTTGCCTTTTGTATTAGGGAATAAATATGACATCCCTCAAACATTCAAGCCAACACAGTGGAGAGATAGCATGTGTATTTGACCAGTCCAAGGCCTTGCTGTGTACAAAACAGGTGATCCCACAACTTGGTTGTATATTTAGAATTAGTCATCACGTGAGCAGTGCAGAGTCAACGGGTAACCTGCAACTTCTAATTACCTAAGTTAACTTCATGCCTTACAAATATTAGAGCCACACACTCTGGTATGGTATCACTCATTCCATCAATTGTTTCAGTTGAGGAGTCCAGGACAACATAAAGCAATGTAGGCAGAAATGTCTTTGAATAGAGCATTATATGTCGATTGCTCACTCCATGAGCAATGGACATTAGTTGTAATATGCCAGACAAGTGAGAATGGACAAAATCACAAGTTCATCTTGTTTTGAGTAACAGAAACAGGCCCTCATTGTAGAGGTAGTCATTTCAATCTCTATTTGTCAACAGTTGCAAAATGTCTAATACCATGAGAAATGAACATCAGTTGTAATATATCAGACAAATGAGAATGGGCAAATCACAATTTCATCTTGTTTTGAGTTACAGAAACAGGGCCTCATGCTAGTTGTAGTAATTTCTATCTCTACTTGCCAACACTTTTAAAATGGTTAGTGTAACATACCTATTGACAAAATACAGTTGGGATGGACCATACATTTACATATTAACACATAGCATTTGTCCTAAAATGACATTTTTATAGAAATACACTTACAGACACCATTACAACATGTGGCATGTAATGGAATTTGATACATACTGTCTTATATGCAACAATACACACTAACACGCACAATCTAACATCTCTGATACTTTGAGGATTGCATGTTAGGTAACTAGGTACACAACACAATGGCAAAGGCCGAGTTGAGAGCAAACAGGACATTGAAATATTGTGACAGTTAGTCAGGTCTAACTTACCAGACTCCACTCCCCTAGGTATTCCTGTCAAGCCTTCAGGATGAAGGATCTGCAAGACGTTCTCCTCCCAAGGGAAACATTCTTATTGGGGTGCTGAGAGGACCACCACCAGTCCTCTGGGCCTCCAGGTGTTGCTTGGAGGTCAGGGAACGCACATTCCCCCTCAGGTCGATCCACCTCTTCCTAATTTCCTCCTGTGTGCTCAGTGTGGTACCTGTGATACAAAAGGGGATGATGGACGGAACGCTTGAGCCAATCAAACACTCACCCCCAGTCAACTGATCTGGGTTTAATCCATCATCATTCTTTAGCTCACTCCACCACCCCAGTTCAGACGTGGCCATATGCAAATCAGTCTGACCCTGTGCCTCATGGGAACAGTCCAGCCCGAACTGCCAAGCCATGTCTTCCCTGGACCGGAAACAAGCATCCTAGGACCAGTTTCTGGCATTCCAGCCGTCATCAGCCAGGCTTGCTTGAATCCAGTGGCAAAGTGAGCAAGGGACCCACGTCTGGGCATACCCCCGCCAACTTAGGGCGAACAAAGCGATACAAAAGGGGATGATGGACGGAACAGCTTGAGCCAATCAAACACTCACCCCCAGTCAACTGATCTGGGTTTAATCCATCATCATTCTTTAGCTCACTCCACCACCCCAGTTCAGACATGGCCATATGCAAATCAGTCTGACCCTGTGCCTCATGGGAACAGTCCAGCCCGAACTGCCAAGCCATGTCTTCCCTGGACCGGAAACAAGCATCCTAGGACCGGTTTCTGGCATTCCAGCCGTCATCAGCCAGGCTTGCTTGAATCCAGTGGCAAAGTGAGCAAGGGACCCACGTCTGGGCATACCCCCGCCAACTTAGGGCGAACAAAGCGATACAAAAGGGGATGATGGACGGAACCTTGAGCCAATCAAACACTCACCCCCAGTCAACTGATCTGGGTTTAATCCATCATCATTCTTTAGCTCACAACACCACCCCAGTTCAGACATGGCCATATGCAAATCAGTCTGACCCTGTGCCTCATGGGAACAGTCCAGCCCGAACTGCCAAGCCATGTCTTCCCTGGACCGGAAACAAGCATCCTAGGACCGGTTTCTGGCATTCCAGCCGTCATCAGCCAGGCTTGCTTGAATCCAGTGGCAAAGTGAGCAAGGGACCCACGTCTGGGCATACCCCCGCCAACTTAGGGCGAACAAAGCGATACAAAAGGGGATGATGGACGGAACGCTTGAGCCAATCAAACACTCACCCCCAGTCAACTGATCTGGGTTTAATCCATCATCATTCTTTAGCTCACTTCCACCACCCCAGTTCAGACATGGCCATATGCAAATCAGTCTGACCCTGTGCCTCATGGGAACAGTCCAGCCCGAACTGCCAAGCCATGTCTTCCCTGGACCGGAAACAAGCATCCTAGGACCGGTTTCTGGCATTCCAGCCGTCATCAGCCAGGCTTGCTTGAATCCAGTGGCAAAGTGAGCAAGGGACCCACATCTGGGCATACCCCCGCCAACTTAGGGCGAACAAAGCGATACAAAGGGGATGATGGACGGAACGCTTGAGCCAATCAAACACTCACCCCCAGTCAACTGATCTGGGTTTAATCCATCATCATTCTTTAGCTCACTCCACCACCCCAGTTCAGACATGGCCATATGCAAATCAGTCTGACCCTGTGCCTCATGGGAACAGTCCAGCCCGAACTGCCAAGCCATGTCTTCCCTGGACCGGAAACAAGCATCCTAGGACCGGTTTCTGGCATTCCAGCCGTCATCAGCCAGGCTTGCTTGAATCCAGTGGCAAAGTGAGCAAGGGACCCACATCTGGGCATACCCCCGCCAACTTAGGGCGAACAAAGCGATACAAAAGGGGATGATGGACGGAACGCTTGAGCCAATCAAACACTCACCCCCAGTCAACTGATCTGGGTTTAATCCATCATCATTCTTTAGCTCACTCCACCACCCCAGTTCAGACATGGCCATATGCAAATCAGTCTGACCCTGTGCCTCATGGGAACAGTCCAGCCCGAACTGCCAAGCCATGTCTTCCCTGGACCGGAAACAAGCATCCTAGGACCGGTTTCTGGCATTCCAGCCGTCATCAGCCAGGCTTGCTTGAATCCAGTGGCAAAGTGAGCAAGGGACCCACGTCTGGGCATACCCCCGCCAACTTAGGGCGAACAAAGCGATACAAAGGGGATGATGGATGGAACGCTTGAGCCAATCAAACACTCACCCCCAGTCAACTGATCTGGGTTTAATCCATCATCATTCTTTAGCTCACTCCACCACCCCAGTTCAGACATGGCCATATGCAAATCAGTCTGACCCTGTGCCTCATGGGAACAGTCCAGCCCGAACTGCCAAGCCATGTCTTCCCTGGACCGGAAACAAGCATCCTAGGACCGGTTTCTGGCATTCCAGCCGTCATCAGCCAGGCTTGCTTGAATCCAGTGGCAAAGTGACTGTTCCCACTAGGAACAGGGTCAAGACTGATTTGCATATGGCTGGGTCCAAACTGGGGTGGTGTGGTGAGCAAAAGAATGATGGATTAAACCCAGATCCTTGTGACTGGGGGTGAATGTTTGCATTGTCCAGCATTCCGTCCATCAACTGTTTCTTTGCATATGTCGCCCTAAGTGGGAAGGGTATGCCCAGACGTGGGTCCCGTGCTCACTACACCACTGGATTCAAGCTAGCCTGGCTGAAGAAGGGTGATGCCCTGAAACCGGTCCTAGGATGCTTGTTTCCGGTCCAGGGAGGACCTGGCTTGGCAGTTCGGGCTGGACTGTTCCCACAAGGAACAGGGTCAAGACTGATTTGCATATGGCTGGGTCCAAACTGGGGTGGTGTGGTGAGCAAAAGAATGATGGATTAAACCCAGATCCTTGTGACTGGGGGTGAATGTTTGCATTGTCCAGCATTCCGTCCATCAACTGTTTCTTTTGCATATGTCGCCCTAAGTGGGAAGGGTATGCCCAGACGTGGGTCCCGTGCTCACTACACCACTGGATTCAAGCTAGCCTGGCTGAAGAAGGGTGATGCCCTGAAACCGGTCCTAGGATGCTTGTTTCCGGTCCAGGGAGGACCTGGCTTGGCAGTTCGGGCTGGACTGTTCCCACAAGGAACAGGGTCAAGACTGATTTGCATATGGCTGGGTCCAAACTGGGGTGGTGTGGTGAGCAAAAGAATGATGGATTAAACCCAGATCCTTGTGACTGGGGGTGAATGTTTGCATTGTCCAGCATTCCGTCCATCAACTGTTTCTTTTGCACAGTGTGGTACCTGTGGCATTCACTCTGTCTACTATTCTGGTCCACTCATCTAATTTCTGACTGATAGTAGTATTTTGGACTTGGGCTCCAAACAATTGTGGCTCTACTTTTATTATTTCATCCACCATGACTGACAACTCTGCCTCTGAAAAACGTAGATTTTTTTGCCTGGCTATGTCCCCAAATTAAAGTCAGTGACAATACAACCACAAATACACCAAGGGATGAAAAGAAAATGTGCTGCAAAAGTGTGTGGAAAGAGATGAAAAGGATGGGGAAAATGACCTGCCTTCTCTCACCAAATTGATGCCTCAGGATTGCTGTGCTGCAGTTGGGTGGCAAAGGATCAAGGTCTGAAATGGCATGTATTTTATAATGTGATTTGCAGGTGTATTCACTAGGCCAACTGATATCAGATGTGTTGTACTAGTACCCATTCAATGGTTGCTGGTATGGTGCTTTGCTAAGAGCGTACATCGACGGCCTACCGTCATCAGGGAACCGCTGTAAGGGGACTGCCAGTGCAACTGTTGTTTCTTAATCTGCTTAGCAGGAACCCTCGCCCCTGATGGCGACAGAGTACAAACCGCCAGCATTGCAGTACACCGCGGCGCAGGTGGGACACACTCCGTCGACGAGGTTGGCAGTTCAGGCTGCATGCATCGTAATAGGGCGGGCAAAAAACTGCCAACTCCATGGAGTACTTGGGAAAATGGCAGTAAGACCGCAAAACACATAACCAGGCCCTAAGTCTTCCCCTATCAGAAGAAACAAAAGGAGAAACTCTTTTGTACTCAGGCCAAAGAATAAAGACATCTAAAAGCTCAGTAATCCACCAAAAAGTAGTCAGCAAAAGGCCTTTGTACACCAAACCATTAATTCTTATGTATACATGCGCATCTAGAAAAAAATTAAATACTGGTGTGCCATAATGTGTTTATTTGGCTTTTATTCTAATAATACATTTAAATTTAAGATAAGTGTATGAACTTTATTCATTACTAATAGGGGTGCAAATCATTTAAATCATTTACAAAATTTATAGTTGATATACAAAGGCAGCAACTTTTTTGGGTTTTTAAAAATGGAACGTATTGTCACCTAAACTTTTCTACAAGTTTATTGAGAGTTGATTTTCTTTTGTCTATTCGGCAAGGGGGTTCATCTTTCTTTGAAGTCCCATGACCATATGGGTCATTAAAATAAGGCTATCGGCTTAAAAAAGGATGTGAAAAAGTACATTAGGCAACAAAGCTACGGAATCTGCTTACTCCACAAAAAACTCTGAAAAACAATTGTAGACAGGCGATCTGGCAGGCACTTGCATTGCATACACTCTAGGAACAAAATACACTTTGTATTGCCTGTCACATTTCCACAGCCGAAGTAAGCTGTAGACCTCGAAGGGATTCGCTAAGATTTGTGGGACCGCAAAGCAATTTTTCACAGTGAAGGTCAATTTCCCTGTAGTTTGTGAGATGTTCAGCAACCTCACAGTTTGGTAATCTTTTATTGCAATCACTAGACTGTTGCTCAGAAGGACGGTATGTTTTTATATCTTGGAATGCATCTATTGAATGATGGACCAGCTATAATTATAGCTGATAAAGCCATTGAACATAAATCAAATACAATGTTGTGGTCTGTTAGCCTGCTTTCTCGAAATATACATTCATCTTCAGTAAATTATTTATAAAAGTAAGTTTACTATAAGCCAACAATTTGTAGCTTCTAAAACTGTCAAGTTGTGCAATATATACTGGCAACAGCATTGCTGTAGCTCTCCTACCACAAACGCATCCAGACATAGAGTGACCTTTACATTTAATCACAACAAATCATTGGTAACCTTTGCTTTTAAACAATGGACTCGAATTAAGAATGATACGGCACCCAGAGAATTGAAAATATCCAAATGATATACCACATATAAAACTGGATGTTGTATTTATTACAGTGTATGATATGCACATCCAAAATACACTATTTATTAAACATGGGTGAGACATATCATGAAGTTTGTATGTTGTACTGGATACTGATAGAGCAGAGATTACATCCAAAGGATTTAATGACAAAAGAAATGATCTATGACACCTTTTGGAGCGAAAATAGCAAAGGTGTGCCAGTTACACAATATGAGAAATGGCACTATTATACGAAATATAGTTACTGCAGCCTAAAAGCATGCAGAAGAAAGATAGATTAGACATATGTTATCCATTTGAATAATATAGTTGGGATTTCATTAATAAAATATATCATATTTATTAACGTGTGTTAGAGTTTATGCAGAATGATAGATTCTCACGTTATGGAGTTTATTGCTAATCAACTTGATATTCATATATGAGTGTGAACATTAATAAGACTAAAATTGAAACAATATGAATTAGCTTGCTTACCATGTGAAAATTAATGACAATGACATTTCATGTTATAATGTGTACACCAAAAATGACACAAGAAAAGTAGGTGTTAAACAATCATACTTAACTGTGCCTTCATGAAACTCTTCTAGGATTTATTTTACATATGTATTAGTGATTTAAATCACAAACAAAAAGGTTTAGACAAACTATTAGTTATATGTACACGTTGGTACTTCTAAAATTTTATGAGTAACCTATACCTACATGTATTAATTTCAACCATATTGAATTGATTATTAGTGTATTGAGGATATATTCGAACTTACATGCTTTTTTCTTTTTACTGTATGATTCACAATTAAAATGAATTTCCCATATAATAACTCAAATTTATGTAGCCTCCTACTTACAGTGAGATATTGGACTTGCAAAATCAAAGTGTATGAGAACATTCCACACTATTGCCAATAGTATTGGATTAATAATTGTTTCCTTTGACTTCTCCTAAACTGCACAGAGCACTTGTTACAATCATTGCCACAATTTAGAGCAGCTGCCTGGTAAAGTGCTCTGACAAATGGAAGTGATGCCAGGAGGTGTCACAACGGAACTGACCGAGTATAGTTGCCTATCTTTAGAGATTTTGAAGAGCGCTGCTCTGACCTGCCCCTGCCTGGGACCTGACACCTTAGGTGGATCGATGCATATGGAGCGAAGGGTCTCTGTTGTGCTGGTAGGACTCTTGTTGCTACGGTGGCAAACAAAGACAAGTTACTGTCTTAATGGACTGGACTAGCTAATTGGAACTTTGCTGAACTCTCCTGAGAGTCTTTGCGGAAGACTCACCTGGCTATCTATCCATACGCTGTATGTGTTTGGGGGTCTACCTCAGCTGAGGGAAACTGGGCTTCTTTATCATCTTATCTCTCCTGAATCTTGAGCTTTGATATTTTTATTAAATCTATCTTTATTTGAATTCTAGTCTGAATACTACATTTATTTCAACGTAAAATATTTCCATCTTAATCTGATAAACCAAATTAACTATTTTGATGTGACTCTGCTGTTCTGACTTGTCGTTCCTTGTGAGTGCATATTATTTCTGGTTTACCCTATGACTGAACAGAAATGTAAGAGGGAAGTATCTGATCATCAAATTCTGATGCTATTATTTCTCTTAGACATAACGGAATTCCTGGTTTGTATTATCCTTGCTCACCTACGTTTCTTTAGGAGATTTGGGTTTGCAGTGATCGTATTTTTATATCTACACTATCTGTTTCGAGATTTATCTATATGAGTTCAATTTCGAGTTTGTGGATACAGTTATCCCATACCTGGTCCTCATTGGGTAACTGCCCACACCCCCAAATAAGTAAGGGCCCAGTCTACGCTACAGCAGTAATTCTGGTAGCGTGTCGGATGGTTTACTGTCTGACAAAGTAAGCATATAACGGGGATGTCTATTGAGGTTCACATTGGGCTTACCCAAAGCTCAAGTTCAGTAAAGGTGATGAAGTGCCAGTCCTGAAGAAGTACGATGAGACAACAAAAACAGTGGTGTGAGTATTAATAGGGTTTGCCCGTTCCTGTTGCTTATAGCTTAGATTGCGGTAATATGATTATGCAAAGTTTTAGTGCTTATGCTTGAGCAAAGTATTTTCTGTTGCTAAGTTGAAGTGGTTATTGGGTCTGAAGTGGCCTAAGGTCCCGGGAAACACACCTAAGGGTGGCCTCAGTGTGTCATACGCTGAGTAAGATTGTCTGCTGTGGTTTGAAGGTGCTGTGCATGAGACTTCATTGGCAGTGCCACTAGAGAAGAGAACTTTGTGAGGGTGAGGAATTACAGTCATTACAGTTGTTCTCAGTGCACAGAGAATAATTGTAAGGATTTAAGTGAGGTCGCACTGATCGAGGGACTTGCTTGGAAGTGTGTGATAGACCCTTTTTGAGTAAGTGAAAGTCTATAAATTTCTTTTAGTGGAGCAGACAAGAGTTTATATTGAAGCTTGTTTCTTATACCGCTGCTTTGTAATATATTTTTGTGACATTCTGCTTCAATAACATTTTTGTTGGGAGAAGTACGCACTGCAGACTAAGCCCGTGTGTAAAACTCCGCTCCGTTCGCGGAGTTTGTGGAATTTGGCAACTCTGCATTCCGTGGAGAACGCAGAGTTACCATAAAACCTCCGCACTCCACAACGGAGAAGAGTTTTTTTTTGGTCAGCGCGCTCAAAATGTCATTTCGTGCACGCGGGAACAACTAGCCGGGGGCTCGCGATCGCACACAAGATTTTATAGCCTTTTGCGGCCGCCATGAGATTTGCTAGCCGGCCGAATGGTCCAGCGAGATTTTGCGCTCGACATCGCGTTATTCGGGCGTGCCAGCAACTTCCAGAGGATGTTTTCTACTGTACGTGATCCCAAACGTGCAGGATCTACCACGGATTCTCTCCTCGAGAAGCATCAAAATCTTCCTGAACTGACGATTTGGAGTTAAAAACCTCTTCGAATTGACATATGGCGGTGGTTTGTTTGTGCGAGGAGTCTTTTTTTTAAACTTTTTTTTCAACTGGAAGGAAGTGCCCCAGAGTCTCCAACTTCCTGTTCCTGTCCAGAAGGTTCCTCCCAGTGCTTTGTCAATCTCCTGGTCACTTTTCATTTGGATTTGGAGCTGGAAGGATCACTCTTTGTGTCTGCTGCATATCCAATTGGATTTAAGGACTTTTTGTATTTGAGATTTCACAAGTAAGTTAAAAAAACTGGTGTTTGTTTGATTGTGCCATGCACCTGGATTTATTTGTACTATTAATGGATTTTTAAAATGTATTGCAATGGGTGGTCTGTTGTTTCAGTCGGGCCTAGTGATCACTGATTTCTTTACATTTTATTTTTCTTCTTTTGTAAAGGAAACATGTTTTACAGTTTACTACATTTTCTCCATGTTTTTTTTAATTAATTTGCAATATTGATTTAATTCACTATGTGGTCTAGTCTGCAATTGGCCTTCCAGCCAGTAGGCCCAGTGCTAGTCATGGGTGCATGAAACAACTGTTTCTGTGGTGTTTACAGCAATTAGGCAATGGATGGATTTGGATTAAAATACAAAATGTGTTTTCCGTGTGGTATTTCATGTTTTTTCATGAAAACAGTGTATGGGACTAGGACTAGGTGGAGTAATTCCTTTGAAGGACGTGCCCTGTTAATTTTCGTTTTTGGTATTGCTGAATTAATGCTGTTTTCTGTTTTACCATGCCTCCTTTGTGTGGCCAGTGTGTGTTTGTAATAGGCCACCATTTGCCGTTGTTTCAGATGCCATGTGGCCACTGGTCAGGGTCCATTTTGCATAGTCAGTGGACTGTCCCTAGGCCTGAATGTGATGTTTGTTTTACAGCCCTCCTGCCTCTTGTTGTGACTTGTGAGTGACCATGTGGCTGGCGGTCATTTTGTGTAGGCAGCCAGTGTGCTTTTGCCAGAGGCCTGCATGCGTTCTTTGTTCAAGGCCTCCAGCTTCTTGTTGTGACCATGTGACTGGCGGAAATTTTGTTTATCCAGCCAGTGTGCTTTTGTCATAGGCCTGAAAGCGTTCTTTGTCCTCGGCCTCCAGCTTCTTGTTGTGACCATGTGGCTCTCGGCTATTTTATGTATTCAGCCATTGCGCTTTAGCCGTAGGCCTGCATGCATTCTTTGTTCTGGGCCTCCAGCTTCCTGTTGTGACCATGTGGCTGGCAGACATTTAGTGTATTATGTCTTTGAGGATAAATTCACTTCTGTTTATTTTTTTTAATTTTAATTTTTCCATTTTTTTATTAATTGTTCAATTATGTTTTATACTTTTTAAAATGTTTTAACATTTTTGTATAATTTTATTTTCTCGTACCATTTTCCACTATATCTGGCATTAATCAACCCCATGTCTGCTATAGGTGCACAAAAGCATTCATTGTCTAGGGATTATTCCTTCCATTGTCATTTGTCAGCTGCACCCCCCTGACTGCCACATCACACGTGAGTGACGTCACATGACTCACATAAAGCAAACAGTTTCATCTGTATGTTGTTTTTGCTCTCTCTTATCCTTCCTGAGTGTACAGTCAGTCACCATGAAAGTTTATGTTGGTGTAGTTTTCCGTTTTACGAATAGATATACACTGTATTGTTAATTAAGGGAGTAACCAGTGACCACACTATATGATACTGTGTTTGTTTGTACTACTGATTGAACAGCAACAATGCCACGTTTCACTGATGTCCTTCTTGCTACTTTTCTTTTAGGTGCATGAGATGTAGGGGTGGGCGGAATTTGCGTAGTCGTGTTACGCAAAGTTCAGCGAAATGGTAAAAAATCTCCGCGAGCTACGCAGAATTCCGCGAGCACACGGAATTGCTTGTTCCGCCCGTTCGCGATGTGTTTTTCCTGTTCGGGGACGCTGTTTGCATGCTCGGGGGAAATATCTCGCGAACTTACCCATGCGGTCGCCAATTGGCGCGGCCATCTTGTTTCACTTGTCCCGCCCGTTCGCGATGCGTGTTTCCTGTTCGCGAACGCGGGTGTCCGATGGCGCGTCCGAATGATGTGTTCGCGATCGCACACTCTTGCGGGATCGCGCGGCCGGCTACCAAAATCTCGTGGCGCATGCGAACGGATAGGAAAACTCGTTGGCGAACGCAGGGATCCCGGTAAGTCGCTGCCGCGCGCGCGAACACGCATTTTGAAAGCGCGAACAAGGAAAAAATTCCGCTACGCCGCGGATCGCGGCATTTTCGCCAATTCCGCGTTCTCCGCGGAATGCGGAATTGCCAAAATTCCGCAAATTCCGCGAGCGGAGTGGATTTTACCACCCAGGCCTAATGAGAAGACAACAAGAGACAACATCACCCACAGTACTGCCAGAAAGAAGGCCTGTGCATGGCGTGACGCGTGAGTGACCCACACATCACAGACATCTCTTCAACTTGTGAAGTTAAGTGCCACTGCTAACTGACAGCTTCAAGATGGCCCGAAAGAAAGGTGCTAAAACTGCTACCAAGAAATTGGCCAGTGAGAAGAAGAAGGCACTTACCACCACCACCACTGGTATGTCGCCCCAGATGTTTTTGGGAAAACAAAAAACTGTGCCTGCCGCAACACTCTCTGGGGAGCAAGCTGGAAGTAGCACCCCCAAATCAGTGGACCCGCCGCAGTCTAGGCCCAAGCCCATGTGTGTCACAGATGTAGCCAGTCTAATCATGGCAACGCCGACGAGCAGTGATGTTGACATTGACTTATCTCTATCGCAAAGTAGTACCCAACCATTGCAGGAAACCCAGAGAAGTGAACAAGAACAATAGCCACAACTGCCAATAGTAGTCTCTCCTGAAGTAGGAGCAGTTCAAGAGACTGGGCTTCATGCTGAGGAAGTAGAGCAATCTACTCCAGAAGATCCATTGTCTTCCAGATCTCCAGCTAGAAAATGGAGCGTTAGTGGTACATCATCTTCTTCTTCAAGCCCACCTTCTGATGATCTAGACACAACTTGGATCCTGCCTCAGTCTGAGAGTGAGACATGCCACGAGATGACTCAGACGAGGCCAGGGAAAAGGAAGGTTCCAGAAAGCCTTAGATTTATGGAGGCAGATGTAGAAGAGGAAGATGACGATAAGCCAGTCATCATGGATGCTAGCCCAGCCTCAGTGGAGACCGTTGTTACCCCATCCTAACTTCCTGGGGGGATGTGGCATTGGCACCACAGATCCAACCACCGTCAGCTGCCATATTTGCAAAGTCCCAGCAGCGACTTACATCCACAACCACCTCAGTAGAAGTAGGTACTGCAGAGAGTCAAATATCAAAATGCCCACCTGCTGCATCTGACAATGGCAGGAGCATCAGAAAGATGAGCTCCCCAGTTTGAGACTTCATTTCGGTTAGCCAGAAGGAGGCAAACATTGCCATATGCTCCCTTTGCGGAGCAAGTGTTAGTCAGGGTAAGCTTGGTACAAACTATGGTACCTGGGGTCAAAGAACCCATTTGAGAAAGTACCATACGATCCGTTGGAAGGCGCACCTTAGCGGCCAAAAAACTGCAAATGTTGTTGGTGAAGGGGGTAAAAGCCAGCTGAGCAGGAAATCTGAAACCGATCTGATCACGGTGAAAGGTGAATAAGAGGAAGACATCTTCATTATGTAAAGCAGCCCTCTCCCCAGCAGTACAGTAGTATCTCCCACATCAGCAACATCACAGTGGCACAAGACTCAGGTCGAGACACCAAGGCAACTGAAGACAGTGACTGGCCCGCTGAAAAGCACATTGAACCTACCACTGTCTGCTCTAAAGAAGTCACCTGCATCAGTGGCATCAGGAAAGAAAATAATTCAGGCTACTATTCCTGTCATGTTTAGGCCAGAGGTGCAGTATGAATGCAACCACCCAACGGCACGTATGTACAACGCAAAACTGGCTAAAATGTTAGCGCTGGACCTCCTACCTTTTTTGTGTGGAAGGGGTGGGTTTTCTTGAATTTGTGGCAGCCATCTGTCTGAAAAGGAAAGCTCCCAGCCGGCCCTATTTTGCCAGAGTTGCTGTTCCAGCGCTACATCACGATGTGCTTAAATTACTTGGACAAGCTTTGCAGCAGAGTGCTGTTCACAGTATCCACCTGACAACAGACATCTGGACCAGTTGCCAAGCAACTGATTACATGTGCATCACTGCATGCTGGATAATTTTTGTGGGGGCTAGAGAAAAAATATCTGCAGGTGTTGCCACTGCTTAGATTTTTAATGCTGGTCGGAAGCATGCGACAGTAGCGATGTTCGCAATGGAGAAATCCCATACAGCTGCAAACATTTTGGAAGACTTTAACAACAAGGTCTTTGAATGACTGATACCAGGGAGGCTTAAGATTGGATTTGTTGCCACAGACAATGGCAGTAATATAGTTAAGGCCATGGCCGATGGTGGTTGTTGCAGGGTCCTGTGTTTGGCGGACTGCATCAGCATCACTGTACAGGACTTTCTCAAAAAAGAGGACCAAGTAAGCAACTTGCTGTCTACCTGCAGAAGAATCTGCACTCATTTCAGTCATTCATTTAAAGCCCGGAAACAGCTGAGGGTCATTCAGTGTGATAATAGAATGCCAGTTAAGGCACTCATACAGGAGGTGCCAACACGCTGGAACTCCACTTATTACATGTTTGAACGCCTGTTTGAGCAGTACAGACCTCTCAATAAATATGTCCTGCAAAGAGGGGATGCAACTGTGAAAGGCATGATCATTGAGATGGACCAATGGGGCCAAGGCCAGTGCCTGACACGGATGCTGCTTCCTTTTGAGGTGTTCACACAGGAAGTCAGCAAAGGGACAGGGGCCAAGCTATCCGGTTGTTGCACATGCTACAGGAACAGCTAATGTAGGTATCTGCAATGTACACAGGTGTGGAGGACTTGGTGGAAAGCTTAATCCTTCACTTGTCTGGCAATACAAGTGACAAAGAGACATTATGTCTTTCAAACATTACAACTGTCACAATTCTTGATCCACGGTGTAAATCATTACTGTCCACTTTCATTCCTTTTTCAGAGGGGGATGTTAGAAAATACAAAACATGGATAGCTGAGCAAGGCAGTGAGCTAGAAAAAAAAATGGTAGGGAATTAGAGGCCCACTGCTCCAGGGCAAAGGTCCTGCGGGACAGCCTGAAGTCAAAGCCTGAGGGCAGTGCTGTTGGCACACAGCAGCCAAAACCAACAACAAGAACACCATCAACAACAAGACCAGGGGTATCAGCCCCAAAATCTGAAACTGAGTGGTTTCTACAGGCAGCCCTTAAGTCCAGACGAAGGCAAATAGGTTGAGCAAAGTGGAGCACCAGCTATGAACATTGAGCGAATGGTCCAAGCCTATCTGGATGATGCAACAGAGGTCTACCTTGATCAAAACCCATTGGTGTATTGGTATGGGAAGAGGCGCCAATGGCCAGTGCTCAGCAGTCTGGCAATAAACTATCTGGCTTGCCCTGTCGCCAGTGTCTCTGCTGAGCGTGTTTTCAGTGCTGCTGGTGCCGTTGCCACAGTGAGAAGGACTCTTACCCCAAAACGTGGAGAGATTAACCATGATCAAAATGAATCAGCACTTTATACCACTGGATTACACCATACCTGAAGTACCACAGGAGGAAGATGAGGGAGACTCAGGTCATGGAAGTAGTGTGTTAGATGACCTACTTCTGGGCGAAACACCAGAGTTTGAGGATGAGCTCTACTTCCCTGACTACTAGGCCTGGGCCAACAACAACCATAGTACTTTCTCTATCAGTCTGTAGTCTATCGCTGATCTGCTTTCTTTCTTTCTTTGATGCCCCGCCCCAAAATAAAAAAGATATAGCTAGGGAACATTATTTACTTTATTATTTGTGTGTGTCGGGTTGACCAATTCATCCCCACCATCTTACTCTTAGATACATTTTATTGCTGGATTGGAGTTGCAACTGTGTGCAGTGAAGAAGTCCTGACTCACCCCCCCAAAGCCATTTACCTCAAGCCAAGCATTGGACAGAGAATACAAACAAATGTGTGCCTGCCTCCAACCCTGGGCCATGACTATCTATCCTTTCCCACCCTAGAGGGGATACCCCACATGTGACATTATAATTCGATTTATACTTGGATTCTCTGCATCGTGAACAAATGGATCTGCATTTTGCAATGTACCACCAACCAATCACAGTGAGCACACCAGAAAAAGGTAAATGCTGGCATGTATTGCATGCTGAGTGATTGTTTGTTGTGATGTGAACTTGTTGTGATGTCTCATCATCATGTGTGTGGAGAAGAGATGATTCATGTGGTGGCAGGCAGTGTGAGACTGGGTGTTTGTTTGTTATGCTTAATGTGTTAGTGATGATTCACAATGTTGGTGGCCTACCGACGGCTGATCAATAATTTTCCCCTGAAGGTTATTTTTTTCCTTCCCCTTTGAGAGATAGCGAAATTCCTTCATCAAGTCCACTCCACAGTCCACACTGATTTGTTTTATTGTTTTCTGCTTTATACTCCTCAAAGAGTCAGACCTGACCAGTCCGTCAGATAACACAAATCTGGTCTACACAAAAAGTGACTCAATATTTCTCTTCTTGTTGTTCAATAGATCGGCCTGCTACAGGCCGATCTATTGCATTTTGAGTTGTGACTCGGGACACAGTTGGTACGGAGTTGGACACCATATTCGAAGTCAGACTTAGGAGGATCAGTGATGATGGAATGACTCAGGGCGTGAGCGTGACTACTTCAAGAACTGCCACCAGAAGAAGATGGAAGTTTTCAAATTCACTGAAACCAACTGATTTGGATGATGACTTTGAAGTGGCCTAAAGGTAAACAACAGACCTACACAGGTCTGTGTAGTGGTGGTGAGTGGTGACTGACAGCAATGTGTTGTTTTTTAACTTGATTGGGAAAATGCTATGTTGCTGAATGTGTGTGTGCTCACTACTGTCTGTCTGGCTCAAATTCTAAGCTAAGTGGTGGTTGGTTGGGGGGCCTGTTGAAGTTAAATGCCAGAAACAGACATTTAGCCATGCTACCTCTGAGACTTCTCATTGCACTCCTTATGCAGTTTAACTTTTCTCCTTGATTCTTCAATTTCATTTTTGTTTTTCAATCTAAAGGCCCTTTACCCTGTGCCATACTGGAAAAACAATATAACATACTCACACTTACCTTACTGAACCACATCCGCCAAGCACCCAAGATTGACGGACAGTCCAAGAGGAATGGAGATACAACTCCCAATTTGGCAATACAGTATCATTTTTTCTCTTTAATCATTACAACTGTATGTGTTGTTTATGTTTGGTTACTTGACTACTACAGTTATTTCAATTTTATTTGCTAAGTATCTTTCACAGCCGGGTACAACAGAACATAATGCAACTTGGGTCTCTCTGGGGGCAGACAGACAAATTGATTTGGTTTACCTGTACTAGTACTCATCATTATGTAGGCATTTCCTTGTCCTCTCATAACAGATTTATGATGGTCGGCTGCCAAGATGAATACTGTCCTTGAGTAGTGTTTGTCTTTGTCAAACCTTTCCATCAAATCCCCCTTCCCATCTATTCATCAAACCCTTAACCTTCTTCCCCCAGGCTGTGTGATTTATTAAGGTGTGACTAATTTAAATTTACACCATTAATTGATCACACACTTGTGGGGCGAATATGGTGAAAGCAACACCAATTCAGGGCAAGGATCTTCTTCTGCTCTAAGTATAGTCCACACTGGCAATATTACTATATATATTAGATTGCCCACCCATGCACAGTATTTGATATATATTTTTTCAAAGAACATAATTCATAATTGCCAGCATCATCATCCTTCCAGCACTAAAGGTTACGCTTGTCCACTTCATAGCTCAAGTCGACTTCATTTTGTAACTTTTACTATCTCACCATTCTGATTATTTTACTTAAGCATTGCTTATCATATTTTCTCGTTTGCCTCTCTTCTTCTTGTGTACTAGTAGTCGTACTTTAGTCTCCCTCTGGTGACTGTCTCAT
The DNA here is from genome assembly GCA_963921515.1 of Calotriton arnoldi. Taxonomy (NCBI): domain Eukaryota; kingdom Metazoa; phylum Chordata; class Amphibia; order Caudata; family Salamandridae; genus Calotriton; species Calotriton arnoldi. Next base: position 333,428 of record CAWUFW010008579.1, on the reverse strand, counting down.
TTTTTAAAAAGTTTGCATATAAAATGGCATTAACTCCGTATTTATTTCAATTTAATGAGTTCCCTGCGATGAATATTCCTCATCCTACAGTTTGAGTTCAGCTAGGAGGGACTGGAACCTCGCTTCTGGATCTGGTGCTTTCACTAGTATTCAACTGGTCCACTAGCATGCTGCTACTGTCTAATACCTCCACCATGGCACCTTGGGAAACCATGCAGCCATCGCTTCGCCTAATCGCAGGTAAGAGAGGAGCTGTGGAGATTCATTGTTGAGCATTGTTGTGCTGCAATAATCTATATACAATGAAATTCACACACCCACACCCCCTCCAAGTTCTCAGGGGTTAATATAGTTGCAGACTGCAGAGACTAGGAGGAGAGAGTAGTAAGACAAGTGAGGGTACCGCATAACTATTTGTTGGTGTGTTACATTACCGGCAGATTTTACAAACTGCCTGTGGGCCTGCGGCAAAGGACACAGTGAGAAGTAAAAGAGTAACCCCCTAAAAAAGATTTAAATCATATGTACAACTATAAAAAATTTATTCCCCTAACAAATATAAACTAGAACACCCACAACACCTGGCCCACCCCTCTCCCTAACCTCAACCAATGTCCAAAGTAAAGAAAGTCCAAAAACGTAATTGTCCATAGATCAAATGTCCATAAATAAATACGCGAAAAACCCCAAGATTGCCCCAACTCCCACATTCCCACCATCTCCCCAACAAGTCCCACCCACCAAACAAAAGATTTAAAATGGGGCAAGAGAGGCCTAGCGGCAGAATAGGGCTTCCTCTCCAACCTGTCAAACGCTCCTCCATCCTGCCTTCCAGGCACGCCATCCTCTGGAGCATGCAGCACTGAAAGACTCTATAGAGTCTATAGGGGGGAGCAGCAGTGGTTGAATGGTGGCGGGCGGCTGCCTGACCAAGGCGCCGTAGTACCAGAGGTACAGGGGCCTGGCTGGAACCCGGGGCATTGTAGGCTAGAGCTGCTGCCGCCTCCTTATTGTACTCCTCCGTAGCCACCAGCCGCTGGTATTCGGCCCTGATGACCTCCAGCTCCCTTTGCTGGGTCCTGGCTGCTACCTCCTGCCTATTGGGTTGTGAAGATGATGGAATGGTAGGAGTAGCTATATCAAGAAAGAAAAAAGACAAATTGTAACCAATACTCTTAGCAAAAGAGTCACACATACAATTATATAGTGGCAAACTAGCACTAGCAGTACATAACATTTGCTGGTATCCTTGATTCCTCGGCCCATTCAATTTTGATGTGATTAGAGTTTCAGGCATTAAGCACTATGGAGTATACAAGTATTCTTCTTCTCTCTCTTGTTTAGCTAAATTAATGTAGGCATGCATAGACAGACATACTTGTGTTGCGTTACTTTGCTACTGTGTGTAGGTGGGGCAGCTGTACTAGACAATCATCTCTTTTCCTATCATGGCCAGGCTCTGTTAAATGCCTCAGTTTCACCCTGACTACAACAAGGCAGATGAATCGTTACTAATATATGAAAGATATATGTCACATGAGGTACTACTATTATAACCATGCAGCAGATAGGCCACCCATGGCTAACACTGGCAAAATGCCATGGGTAGGGACTCAGAGGGAGGCGATTGATGATGATGGTTGGGTACATAATATATGTTGTGCTTGAAAACTACTGTGAGTCAAGGGAGTAGTCTGAAATACAACCTCAAACCTATGAATCAAAAACCTTGATAAAAAAACATTCTTTATTTACTCTTCTTCCCAGGGATTTTTCCATTTATCATTGCATTGTTCTTCTAGTATTATTTTTATTCTTCACCCTTGGCTTTGCTACTCGGTCACCGTTTAAGTTTTACATTCTCTTCATCCAGTCTTCACCTATGAATACCATCTACCCATCCAAACATGGCTATCATTCTCGACAAACCTTTCACCAACATACATTTGTCATTTAACCACCCATGCGTCCTTGCTTAGATCCATCAAACTCCCCCGAGGATTCCTTGCACCCATACACTTTCACCCACCCAGGCAGGCATCCTTTCACCTTTCATCCATCCTTCACCCACCCATGCATCCTATTAGCCACCTATATGCATCCTTTCACCCACTCATCCTTCTCTGCCAGTCATATTACATTTCACTCGTCCTTCCTCCTTCCATCTTCTTTCCCTTTTCCATCAACCCATCAACGTCTAACTATTCATGAAACTTTCTCTGCTGAGGTGAAGATAGAAGAGGCCATTAGTTACTCAATTAACACTGTAAATGCTAAGTTAAGAGGGGTGTCTTCAACTGTTCACAACTTAGACTCCTCCGCAGCCACCAGCCACTGGTATTCGGCCCTGATGGCCTCCAGCTCCCTTTGCCGGGTCCTTGCTGCTACCTCCTGCCTGTCTTGGCAGAGGAACCACCCTTCCAGCTGAAGAGCAAGCGGTAACAACCATGGACCCCTCATCGCACGCTGAGCCAAACATTCGTGAAATGTTCACAGACTTGAAGCAATCCCTGTCTGCGATCGACCTCAAAATAGACTCTATGTCTGACCGACTGGACCGGCTCAGAGACAAGGTGTCAAATCATGATGGGCGCATTACAGAAGTTGAACAGTGGACTTCCACGCTGGAGGATGAGAAAACCACAACCCGTGAGAAACTGCTGCAAATGTAGAAGGTGCTGGAAGTAATTAGAAACACAAAACAAAGACCTTGAAGCTAGGTTGCGGCGCAACAACCTGAGAATTCTTGGCATTCCAGAGACCACAGCAATGACCAGGGTTGAGGACTATGTTGAAGAAATGCTCCGCTCCATCTTTGGTGATGCCTTGTCAGCGGTCTGTATAGTCGAGCACGCCCACAGATCCCTTGCCCCGAGGCCCCCTCCAGGGGCCCCGGCAAGACCAATAATTGCGAGACTACTAAATTATAGGGATCGCGACGTGGTGCTCCGTAAAGCCCGAGACTTGCAGGAAACCAGATATCAGGGCAACGCAGTTTCCTTTTTCCCTGACTTTACTATATCCGTCCAGGCCGCCAGAAGAGAGTTTGTGCCAGTAAACTGACTACTGCAGCAACAGGACATTAAGTACTCTCTTCTCTACCCTGCGAAGCTCCGCATCTTCCAATCTGGCAAAACCTTGTTTTTTTACTGATCCTAAGCTGGCGGCTGCCAAGTTTGTACGAGGCCTCAGGCCTGCCAAATCAACTGCACCTAAAGACAGGGAACGGATGACTGAAGACCCTCTCAGCAAAAACGACTAATGACCTGACTGCGCACCATCAGGCAGGCTGGCTGGGGATCTCCACAGTCCGACAGGGCCGTATCTACTCTATGGCCCTCCACTGGCTGCACTTGCCTTTGCACACTAATCACACAAAAACCGACCAAGGCAGCCCGACTGAAGGAGAGACAGCTCCTCTCTGTACTACTACTCCAGCCACCCAGCACTAAATCGCTGGGATATGCCGAGCCCCCTGGCGCTACCCTTTGGGATGAGTTCCATTCTGTGCCTTACAGTTGGCCATTTGCAGCCCATTTGGGATAGGGGAAATGTATTTAAGCCTTGTTGGGCGGTCATAGTGGGTGGGGGATGGGACTGTTGGGTGATGAGCGGTTTATATTGGTTGCACTGTTGTTTTTCTGTTTTATCTTCACCCCCTCTCTCCTTCCCCTCTCTGGCCTCACCTCAGTATGTGGAGGGCGGTACCCCAATGCCAACATACACAGATCTATGGGGCTGCTCCGATGGGTGAGAATGCCAATAGTGTGACCACATTGAAAGCTGAATAACTGTAGAAAGTTGCAATTGGTGGTGGCGTATCTTAACCGTCATGGGGTGGACATCGTTTTCCTACAGGAGTTGCATTTAATGGGTGCCAGCTGCACGCACCTGCGCACGGGTTGGATGGGAGAAACATTTATAGCGGGTTACTCCAACTATGCCCAGGGGTACAGCCATTATTCTGAGGAAGGGGCTCCCGTGGCAAACGAGAGTTGTGATATGCGATCCCCAGGGTTGTTAATTATAGTTGCAGGGGCACTTGGAGGTTGCCCGGTTAGGCTGATATCAGTGTACGCCCCAACACAGATGACCCTTCTTTTTTTGCTGAGGTCTGGCGGCTGGCGGAGTCCCTGGGCCGGGGGCAGTTTTATGGGGGGGATTTCAATGTGGTCCTTGACTTGGAAAAGAACAGATCGGGTGGACCCTGTCGGCCTCATCCACAGGCGGCGGAACAGCTACAGGCCATCATGGAGGATCACGATTTGGTGGATGTCTGTCGCCGTCGACATCCTCACAGCAGGGAAGGAACCTGTGTATCGACAGCGGGACCTACATGGTCCAGAATCGATTACTGGTTAACATCGCGCGACGTGGACACTTGGATCTGTAATAGTGCTCATCTCGCCAGATCCCTCTCGGATCACACTCCGGTCCTTCTAGAATTCTCGCTGTCGGATGCTCCGAGCAGGGCTTTCACTTGGAGGCTTCCTGCTGGCGCCCTCCGGGACCAGGTCCTCCGGGAAGAGATTAGGTCCACAATCACTGAATGTTTCAAAATAAACACCAGCTCGTTGGACTCCCCGTCCATGCTGTGGGAGGCTTTTAAAACCGTTATCAGAGGCAAGTGTATTGCCAAGCAGGCAGGGGTCCTGCGTTCGCTCAGGGGCGACCTCCGGCGCCTGGAAAGGGTGATATGGGCACTCGAATCAGAGTATTTCGCCTCCAACCAGCTAGCAACTTAGGACAAATTAGGGTGAAGATGGCCAAATTTGAAGAGGCAGCACACATAGAGACACTCTACCTAGGAAAGGAGGCTCAAGCCCACCAATATGGCGAAGGAGACCAAGCCGGAAAAACTCTGGTGGGACTTCTCAAAAAACCATTCGCGAATGAATATATTGGCGAGCTACAGGTCGGTGAAGATGAATTAGCCATCGGACCGGAGGCTGTACAGGCAGAAATGATTGACAGACAGAAGCACACCCTGAACTGCTCCCTTTTCTTGACTTGATTGAACTGGTATGGCTTAGTGATGGCCATCGAAGGTATCTGGACGAGCTGTTCTCAGAGGAGGAGGTGATCGGTGTAATCCGGGCGATGCCCGGGGACAAAGCGCCCAGATTGGACGGACTCACGTCCACATTCTATAAGGAGTTTGCGCAACTCCTTGTACCCCACCTCCTCAACATGTACGAGGAATCACTGGAGCGGGGATTTCTTCACCCCTCTCTCAGAGAGGCGCTGATCGTGACCATGCTCAAGCCGGACAAGGACCTGCAGTGGTGCGATTCTTATAGACCACTGTCAATAATTAACCTTGATAATAAAATCCTTGCGAAGTTGCTGGCCACCCGGCTGCTCCCCTTTCTCCCTACGGTGCTCAGGCATGATCAGTGTGGCTTCGTCCCTGGGAGGAGTACCTCCCATAATCTTCGCACCCTTTTCGCTACCATGCAGGAGGTTGATTCCTTTCTCCCTGCGGCAGCCATCTTTTTGGATGCTACTAAGGCATTCAACACCTTGGATTGGCCTTACCTTTTTAAACTTCTCGCCCGCATCGGCCTGAGCCCGTCCTTTTTAAAAAACATTGCTCTTCTATACTCCACTCCGACGGCTAGGTTGCGGATAAATGGAGTGGTTTTCCCCCATATCAAGTGGCGCGTGGCATGAGGCCGGGCTGCCTGTTGTCACCCCTTCTATTCGCTGTGGCTATGGAGCCACTTGTAGCCATATTACGGCAGCACCACACGCAGTGAGACCTTAACTTCACCCCCCAGGTGATCTTGGTGTCAATGTATGGGGACGACGTGACTCTGTATGTTAACCCCCGGCAACAAATCTGGACCCCCTCATTCGCAAAATTACTAGGTTTGGTGGCCTCTCAGGTGCCACGATCAACTGGGGGAAGTCCATGATCTTCTAGCTAACTGCGGACGCTGACGAGTCCAGTCGGAGTTCCCACTTAAATGGGCAGACTCCCCAGTGAAATATTTGGATATTTGGATCAGTCGGGACTCTGAAGAGCTCTGACGTTATAATTATGGCAAACTTATGGGATGGTTAGAAAGCCGGCTGAATCGGTGGAAGTCGCTTCCATTATCCCTGGCTGGCCGGATCACTATCGCCAAGATGGTGGTGCTGCCCAAATTCTTATATGCTTTTATCAACCTCCCGCTGCCTCTCACTGCAGAATTCAAGAAGAGACTACGCTCAAATATGATATCTCTTGTCTGGGCGGGTGGGCAACTACGAATTGCATGGGAGACCCTCACGCTCCCGTTTGAACAAGGGGGTTTAGGCGCTCCAGACATGGAATTGTACTAAAACTGTGCGCAGGCCCAGTTTGAATTTCATTGGATTTACCCAAAGCAGTTTATGGCACATTCTGCCCCTGAAAGTGACCAGGCAGACCCAGTCTCATTAAATAGGGTACTGTTTCGGCAACAAAGCCGCCCTCGGGCCGAAATTAATTCGGTAGGTTGCACAGTCTGGGCGTGGTAGGAGCTTCGCCGTAGGGCACGTTTGGACACACTGTTTGCACCCTCCGTGCCACTCATTAGACACCCAGCATTCCCTTTCATGGCTAAAGCGGGGGTCTGCCAACGATTGCGAAAGCTACAGCTACACACGCTGGGGCATGCATTCCTTGATGGCGCCTTCATTAGCATGGATGCTGCATTAGGGAACGAACACACGGGACTGATGGACAGAATGACGTATTTCCAGCTCAGAGCTGCGCTGCGTACGCTATATGACTCGCTCCCGATAGCACCACCAACATTTCGAGTCCTGGAAGAGTTTTTAGCCAACCCCTCACCTTGCAAACTCATTACCCATTTATACTCGGGTATGCAGCGTGAATCCCTGATAAGCATCCCCCTGCACAGCGTGAATGGGAAAAAAGCCTGGGAGTCCCCTTCGAGTTGGGAGTGTGGGAATACTGCTGCATGCAGGCTAGGGAGCTGTCACCCAATTACAGACTATGATTGATTCATTTTAAATTCATTCATAGGCTATACAGGACCCCTGTGTGGATGCATAAAGCTGGTCTGAGTGAAGACACACGCTGTGTGCATTGCAGGACGCCTTCCTGCACCTGTCGTGGGAATGCCTGGATGTTGCGGAGAATTGGGGAGGCATCTTCGATGTGCTGGAAGAAGTGATAGGGCACAGTTGTGAACGATCCCTGCTGGTCGCCTTGCTTGGTTACGTACAAAAGTGCCGACGGAACACAGGAAGCTAGCGTCCATGCTTCTGCTATTGGTTAAAAGGCGGGTGGCAATCTGCTGGAGTCGCAAGCGGAAGCCGCGTGTGGCGGACTGGCTTAAAGATGCAGCTTTCTGTCATAACCAGCTATCAGAATTTTGAGAGCTAATGCCCGCACAGGCGCGCCCCAAGAATATATGGAAACCGTCGCAGACCTACCTTGGTGCCCTTCCGCCCGACCAGGCGGTGGCCCCCGTCATTGAAGGATAGGTGATGCGAGGAGACCGCTCAAACCTTAGGTGATCGCATTGCCTGCGTCATTGAGACACTTCATGACCAATGGCCAGAGAGATCCCCTCTCTCTTCCTTCTCTTTTGCTTTATTTATTTATTTATTTTCAGTATATAGTGAGCTGTGTTCACAATGAAAGCTTAAGCGGACTAAAGCGGCTACATGGAAACCGGGCCGTTAAATGCTATTCTGGACTGGCAATGCCTATAGACTGCTGAACCCATTTGGTGCAGATAATGTATATGCATAATAATTTTCTGTCCCATCAATCCTTCCATGCTTGCAATGGATGATTGCTACAGTTTGTATTTGATGACAATTTATAAATAAAAATTAAAAATATATATATATTCACTGAAAAAACCATAGGTTTCAGGGACGTTATAGTTACAAATTAGCATTTAAAAAACCTTGGAAATTCACTGAAAAAACCATAGGTTTCAGACATGTTATAGTTACAAATTAGCATTTAAAAAACCTTTGAAATTCACTGAAAAAACCATAGGTTTCAGGGACGTTATAGTTACAAATTAGCATTTAAAAACCTTTGAAATTCACTGAAAAAACCATAGGTTTCAGGGACGTTATAGTTACAAATTAGCATTTAAAAAACCTTTGAAATTCACTGAAAAAACCATAGGTTTCAGGGACGTTATAGTTACAAATTAGCATTTAAAAAACCTTTGAAATTCACTGAAAAAACCATAGGTTTTAGGGACAGTTATAGTTAGTTGGACATTGCACTCGTACAAAACCCGTGAAATTCCCCCGTTATAGTTAGTCCAGCTAACTATAACTCGCGCCCCGCAATGCACTGCTGATGACGTCACATATTACATCACTCATGACATGGTCAGTGACATCACTCATGACATCACTGATGACATCTCAAATGACATCACTGATGACATCATCCAGTGACTGTGTGTTTCTGTAAAGTTGAAATATTTTTAATATATATAGGAAAAGACGTATTGAAGAATGAGTGGGTGTGTAAGTGTCTGTATGGATGATTTAGTAGGTGCGTGACTGACTCTATAAGTGAGTGATTTAACGTATCTTACTGAATGCATGGGTTAGTGACTAAACTGGGTGAATGTCTGTATCCGTCTGTCTGTTGCTGTGTAAGTGGCTGCATGTGTTTGTGAATAGCTACATGAGTGTCTATATGAGTTATTGAATGCTTGTCTGAGTATCTGTATGGGTGCCTGAGTGTTTGTGTGGGAGGGGTGTGTGCAACTCTGTGCATAGATGTGTGAGTGGGTGATTCACTGGGTGGATGGTTTCAAGAGTGCATCTGTGATAGACTGTATGGGTGGGTAAGTGTGTGTAAGAGTGTGTTAGTGAGTGAATGTATGTCCCAGTGGTACATGTGTGAGTAACTACATATGTGAAAGGCAGTATATATGTGTGTTGGAGTATATAAATAGCTATAAGCGAGAGTGAGTGATTGTGATAGTGGCTGTATGGATGAGTGTGTGCTTGTATCAGTGATTGTATAAGAGCGTAAGAATGTGCTACTATTTGTATGAGTAAGTGAGCTGGTGTGTGTATAACTGTATAGGTGAGTAAATGGTAGTGTGTTTAATTATTTGCATGACTGACTAGGTGTGTGAGTACCTCTATGGATGAGTGGCGGTGTTTAAGTGTCTATATAGGAGTATGAGTGCATATGATAGTCCTGTACTGAGTGACCGTAAGTATGAGTGACTGTACGGGTGAGTGAGTGGATGTGTGCCTAGACCTAAGCATCAGTGAGTGGGTATGTAGTTATTGGTGTTGGAGTGTCTATGGTTTTGCGAATGGCAGTCTGTAATTTAGAGTGGGTGTATCAAAGGTTATATTGGGGTGTGAGGAGGTGCATCAGATTATCACGTGGATGATGTCATCAGTGATGTCATTTGAGATGTCATCAGTGATGTCATCAGTGATGTCACTGACCATGTCATGAGTGATGTAATATGTGACGTCATCAGCAGTGCATTGCGGGGCGCGAGTTATAGTTAGCTGGACTAACTATAACGGGGGAATTTCACGGGTTTTGTACGAGTGCAATGTCCAACTAACTATAACTGTCCCTAAAACCTATGGTTTTTTCAGTGAATTTCAAAGGTTTTTTAAATGCTAATTTGTAACTATAACGTCCCTGAAACCTATGGTTTTTTCAGTGAATTTCAAAGGTTTTTAAATGCTAATTTCTAACTATTACTGTCCCTAAAACCTATGGTTTTTTCAGTGAATTTCAAAGGTTTTTTAAATGCTAATTTGTAACTATAACGCGCCTGAAACCTATGGTTTTTTCAGTGAATTTCAACGGTTTTTTAAATGATAATATTTAATTGTAATATTTTTTACATGTATTTTTTTGATACTAATTTTCTACAGATGTTTATCTGTTTAATGTACAAATTTTGTTTTAAAAAAAATATTTATATATTTGTAATATAAATTGCAAAAAAATCTTTCAAAAATATTGAAACATAAATATTTTTTGTTTTGTTTTATAATTTGTTAATACATTTTTTTTTTGGAGTCGCGCACCGGCAGCGTACCTTACAAGATCAGTGCGCGAATTGTAGCCGCCATTTTCTTAAAGTCGTGAAGGATCCGCGTAGGGTGTGCGATGGGTGCGTGTTTTACAGTTACGTGATATACGTATGTTACGTGTTGTGTGCGATTAGTATGCGACCGGTTCGCGCTTCCTACGTTTACACATTCGTGACACATGCGCATTATACTACGCGGCGCTTGCGCGGACACGCGCCCCGCGTGACGTCATATGCGTGCTGTACGCGCTGTGTACGCGACTCCCGCGAATTTTTATATGTTCTAAAATGACATATATATGTCTTTAATACACATATTAGGGCCAGACATTATCTTACTTATGCATAAAAATAATATATTTTTACATGTAATAAAGTTATTTTACTTTTAAATCCAATTTCGCAACTTCGCGTTGGGTGCGTGCTGCGTGTGCGCACGGTACGCGGATCCCATGTGACTTGAAAAAAAAACTTTTGATTGGTTGATAACATTTCCCATTGTAACTATTGAAGGACCCCACCCATTTCCATCATTCTTCTTTGAGCTTCTTTGGAGACACATCTCTGCATTCAACAAGAACTGGGATTGCTCAAATAAGAAGATGGCTTCTGCACAACAGCAACAACAGGATTCAGAACATTCTTCAGAAGAAGAATTTGTGCAGGAAAATCCACGTCCAGAAAGGCATGTGTCGGTGGTGTGGAAGTTTTTCACTTTTCCGGAGGGCCAAAAAAGGTGAATGCCACGAAAGTCACCTGCCGGATTTGTGAGAGGGTGCTGTCTAGAGGTAGTGTCGACAAGAAATATTCTTGTGGTACTGCCTCTATGTATAAGCATTTAAAAACAATTCACCCACTAAACCTGGCTCGGGAGGAGTCTCGGAGAGCTGCAAGGAATCAACAACGTGCAGTTCCTTCTACATCTGGCACACCAACAACATCAACATCTCTGGACATACGTCCTGAATTTGCATACTTAAAGCAGCACTGTGTCAAGTGCAACAAACTGATCTCTTATGGAGAACAATCCGTGGAAGCTGTTTGTGCTGCACAGCGCAATCATCATTGTTAGACTTTTTTTTTTTTTTTGTGTTTTCCAGGAATGACATGTAATTCCTGAGGTTTCCTGTTTTTTTCCTTTTTTTTGTTTATTAATTCCGAAAAAAACACCCCAAAAAAAAAAAAAAAAGTTCAAAAAATACCCAAAAAATATAAAAGAAAAAAAAAAGTTCTTTTCAGAACTAACTTCTCTGGTTAAAGAAAGAACTATATTTCTATGTTAATGTGTGAAAGGTTGGTTGAATGTATATCTATAACTTAATTGACTGAAAGAATGCATTAATAGTACATTGTGAATGTATAGCAGTGTGACAATGTAAGCTCTTTAGCTGCAGTGTCCTGTGCTACTTCTGATGCACAGGGATGCAACGTAAGTAAATAAATACAAAGTACAAAGTACATAGTACATAGTACAAAGAGAGTGCCTGGGTGAATGTATAAGTGTTTTGGTTTTGGCGCAGCGAAGGGCTTTGTGGGTGTTGCTGAATGAGTCAACAGAGGACTGCAAGGGGACTGACAGGATGTTTGCTGGAGTGTATGGATAGTGAGTGGGGATTTGAAGGTGTGAAAGACAAGTGTGTAGGTGGTTATAGAACTGCATGCATAGTGTATAGGGGTTTGAAACGGTGTATGTGCTAAGGCCTGGGTCACTTAATGAGTACTTGGGTACTGACTGAACGATTAGAGTAGTGGAAGGAGAGTGCCTCGCCGAATGTATAAGTGTTTACGTTTTGGCGCTGTGAATTGATTTCTAGGTGTTGCTGAATCAGTCAACAGAGGACTGCAAGGGAAGTGACAGGATGTCTTCTTGAGTGTATGGATACTGACTGGGGAATTGAAGGTGTGAAAGACATGTGTGTAGGTGGTTAGAGAACGGCATGCATAGTGGATAGGGGTTTGAAGCACTGTATGTGCTAAGGCCTGGGTCACTGAATGAGTACTTCAGTACTGACTGAACGATTAGAGTACTGCAAGGAGAGTGACTGGCTTAATGTATAAGTGTTTGGGTTTTGGCGCAGCGAATGGCTTTGTAGGTGTTGCTGAATGAGTCAACAGAGGACTGCAAGGGTAGTGACAGGATGTTTGCTGGAGTGTATGGATAGTGACTGGGGATTTGAAGGTGTGAAAGACAAGTGTGTAGGTGGTTAGAGGACCACATGCATAGTGGATAGGGGTTTGAAGCAGTATATGTGCTAAGACCTTGGTCACTGAATGAGTACTTGGGTACTGACTGAACGATTAGAGTACTGCAAAGAGAGTGACTGGCTGAATGTATAAGTGGTTGGGTTTTGGCACAGCAAATGGATTTGTAGGTGTTGCTGAATGAGTCAACAGAGGACTGCAAGGGGACTGACAGGATGTTTGCTGGAGTGTATGGATAGTGACTGGGGAATTGAAGGTGTGAAAGACATGTGTGTAGGTTGTTAGAGAACGGCATGCATAGTGGATAGTGGTTTGAAGCACTGTATGTGCTAAGGCCTGGGTCACTGAATGAGTACTTGGGTATAGACTGAACAATTAGAGTAGTACAAAGAGAGTGCCTGGGTGAATGTATAAGTGTTTTGGTTTTGGCACAGCGAATGGCTTTGTAGGTGTTGCTGAATGAGTCAACAGAGGACTGCAAGGGGAGTGACAGGATGTTTGCTGGAGTGTATAGATACTGACTGGGGATTTGAAGGTGTGAAAGACATGTGTGTAGGTGGTTAGAGAACGGCATGCATAGTGGATAGGGGTTTGAAGCAGTCTATATGGTAAGGCCTGGGTCACTGAATGAGTAGTTGGGTACTAACTGAACGATTAGACTACTGTAAGGAGAGTGACTGGCTTAATATATAAGTGGTTGGGTTTTGGCACACCAAATGCATTTGTCAGTGTTGCTGAATGAGTCAACAGAGGACTGCAAAGGGAGTGTCAGGATGTCTGCTGGAGTGTATGGATAGTGACTGGGGAATTGAAGGTGTGAAAGACGTGTGTGTAGGTGGTTAGAGAACGGCATGCATAGTGGATAGGGGTTTGAATCAGTGTATATGGTAAGGCCTGGGTCACTGAATGAGTAGTTGGGTACTAACTGAACGATTAGAGTACTGCAAGGAGAGTGACTGGCTTAATGTATAAATGGTGGGGTTTTGGCACACGAAATGGATTTGTCAGTGTTGCTGAATGAGTCAACAGAGGACTGCAAAGGGAGTGTCAGGATGTTTGCTGGAGTGTATGGATAGTGACTGGGGAATTGAAGGTGTGAAAGACAAGTGTGTACGTGGGTAGAGAACCGCATGCATAGTGATTAAGGTTTTGAAGAAGTCTATGTGCTAAGGCCTAAGTCACTGAATGAGTACTTGGCTACAGAATGAACGATTAGAGTACTACAAGGTGAGTGTCTGGGTGAATGTATAAGTGGTTGGTTTTTGGCGCAGCAAATGCATTTTTAGGTGTTGCTGAATGAGTCAACAGAGGACTGCAAGGGGAGTGACAGGATGTTTCCTGGAGTGTATGGATACTGACTGGGGAATTGAAGGTGTGAAAGACAAGTGTGTAGGTGGTTAGAGAACTGCATGCATAGTGGATAGAGGTTTGAAACAGTCTATGTGCTAAGGCCTGGGTCACTGAATGAGTACTTGGGTATAGACTGAACGATTAGAGTAGTACAACAAGAGTGCCTGGGTGAATGTATAAGTGGTTTGTTTTTTGCGCAGCGAATGGATTTTTAGGTGTTGCTGAATGAGTCAACAGAGGACTGCAAGGGGAGTGACAGGATGTTTGCTGGAGTGTATGGATACTGACTGGGGATTTGAAGGTGTGAAAGACAAGTGTGTAGGTGGTTAGAGAACCGCATGCATACTGGTTAAGGGTTTGAAGCAGTCTAAGTGCTAAGGCCTAAGTCACTGAATGAGTACTTGGGTACAGAATGAACGATTAGAGTACTACAAGGAGAGTGCCTGGGTGAATGTATAAGTGGTTGGGTTTTGGCGCAGCGAATGGATTTGTAGGTGTTGCTGAATGAGTCAACAGAGGACTGCAAGGGGAGTGACAGGATGTTTCCTGGAGTGTATGGATACTGACCGGGGAATTGAAGGTGTGAAAGACAAGTGTGTAGGTGGTTAGAGAACTGCATGCATAATGGATAGGGGTTTGAAACAGTCTATGTGCTAAGGCCTGGTTCACTGAATGAGTACTTGGGTACAGACTGAACGATTATAGTAGTACAAGGAGAGTGCCTGGGTGAATGTATAAGTGGTTTGGTTTTGGCGCAGCGAATGGATTTTTAGGTGTTGCTGAATGAGTCAACAGAAGACTGCAAGGGGAGTGACAGGATGTCTGAAGGAGTGTATGGATAGTGACTGGGGAATTGAAGGTGTGAAAGACATGTGTGTAGGTTGTTAGAGAACGGCATGCATAGTGGATAGGGGTTTGAAGCACTGTATGTGCTAAGGCCTGGGTCACTGAATGAGTACTTGGGTATAGACTGAACAATTAGAGTAGTACAAAGAGAGTGCCTGGGTGAATGTATAAGTGTTTTGGTTTTGACACAGCGAATGGCTTTGTAGGTGTTGCTGAATGAGTCAACAGAGGACTGCAAGGGGAGTGACAGGATGTTTGCTGGAGTGTATAGATACTGACTGGGGATTTGAAGGTGTGAAAGACATGTGTGTAGGTGGTTAGAGAACGGCATGCATAGTGGATAGGGGTTTGAAGCAGTCTATATGGTAAGGCCTAAGTCACTGAATGAGTACTTGGGTACAGAATGAACGATTAGAGTACTACAAGGAGAGTGCCTGGGTGAATGTATAAGTGGTTTGGTTTTGGCGCAGCGAATGGATTTTTAGGTGTTGCTGAATGAGTCAACAGAAGACTGCAAGGGGAGTGACAGGATGTCTGAAGGAGTGTATGGATAGTGACTGGGGAATTGAAGGTGTGAAAGACATGTGTGTAGGTTGTTAGAGAACGGCATGCATAGTGGATAGGGGTTTGAAGCACTGTATGTGCTAAGGCCTGGGTCACTGAATGAGTACTTGGGTATAGACTGAACAATTAGAGTAGTACAAAGAGAGTGCCTGGGTGAATGTATAAGTGTTTTGGTTTTGACACAGCGAATGGCTTTGTAGGTGTTGCTGAATGAGTCAACAGAGGACTGCAAGGGGAGTGACAGGATGTTTGCTGGAGTGTATGGATACTGACTGGAGATTTGAAGGTGTGAAAGACATGTGTGTAGGTGGTTAGAGAACGGCATGCATAGTGGATAGGGGTTTGAAGCAGTCTATATGGTAAGGCCTGGGTCACTGAATGAGTAGTTGGGTACTAACTGAACGATTAGAGTACTGTAAGGAGAGTGACTGGCTTAATGTATAAGTGGTTGGGTTTTGGCACACCAAATGGATTTGTCAGTGTTGCTGAATGAGTCAACAGAGGACTGCAAAGGCAGTGTCAGGATGTTTGCTGGAGTGTATGGATAGTGACTGGGGAATTGAAGGTGTGAAAGACAAGTGTGTACGTGGGTAGAGAACCGCATGCATAGTGATTAAGGTTTTGAAGAAGTCTATGTGCTAAGGCCTAAGTCACTGAATGAGTACTTGGCTACAGAATGAACGATTAGAGTACTACAAGGTGAGTGTCTGGGTGAATGTATAAGTGGTTGGTTTTTGGCGCAGCAAATGGATTTGTAGGTGTTGCTGAATGAGTCAACAGAGGACTGCAAGGGGACTGACAGGATGTTTGCTGGAGTGTATGGATAGTGACTGGGGAATTGAAGGTGTGAAAGACATGTGTGTAGGTTGTTAGAGAACGGCATGCATAGTGGATAGGGGTTTGAAGCACTGTATGTGGTAAGGCCTGGGTCACTGAATGAGTACTTGGGTATAGACTGAACAATTAGAGTAGTACAAAGAGAGTGCCTGGGTGAATGTATAAGTGTTTTGGTTTTGGCACAGCGAATGGCTTTGTAGGTGTTGCTGAATGAGTCAACAGAGGACTGCAAGGGGAGTGACAGGATGTTTGCTGGAGTGTATAGATACTGACTGGGGATTTGAAGGTGTGAAAGACATGTGTGTAGGTGGTTAGAGAACGGCATGCATAGTGGATAGGGGTTTGAAGCAGTCTATATGGTAAGGCCTGGGTCACTGAATGAGTAGTTGGGTACTAACTGAACGATTAGACTACTGTAAGGAGAGTGACTGGCTTAATATATAAGTGGTTGGGTTTTGGCACACCAAATGCATTTGTCAGTGTTGCTGAATGAGTCAACAGAGGACTGCAAAGGGAGTGTCAGGATGTCTGCTGGAGTGTATGGATAGTGACTGGGGAATTGAAGGTGTGAAAGACGTGTGTGTAGGTGGTTAGAGAACGGCATGCATAGTGGATAGGGGTTTGAATCAGTGTATATGGTAAGGCCTGGGTCACTGAATGAGTAGTTGGGTACTAACTGAACGATTAGAGTACTGCAAGGAGAGTGACTGGCTTAATGTATAAATGGTGGGGTTTTGGCACACGAAATGGATTTGTCAGTGTTGCTGAATGAGTCAACAGAGGACTGCAAAGGGAGTGTTAGGATGTTTGCTGGAGTGTATGGATAGTGACTGGGGAATTGAAGGTGTGAAAGACAAGTGTGTACGTGGGTAGAGAACCGCATGCATAGTGATTAAGGTTTTGAAGAAGTCTATGTGCTAAGGCCTAAGTCACTGAATGAGTACTTGGCTACAGAATGAACGATTAGAGTACTACAAGGTGAGTGTCTGGGTGAATGTATAAGTGGTTGGTTTTTGGCGCAGCAAATGCATTTTTAGGTGTTGCTGAATGAGTCAACAGAGGACTGCAAGGGGAGTGACAGGATGTTTCCTGGAGTGTATGGATACTGACTGGGGAATTGAAGGTGTGAAAGACAAGTGTGTAGGTGGTTAGAGAACTGCATGCATAGTGGATAGAGGTTTGAAACAGTCTATGTGCTAAGGCCGGGGTCACTGAATGAGTACTTGGGTATAGACTGAACGATTAGAGTAGTACAACAAGAGTGCCTGGGTGAATGTATAAGTGGTTTGTTTTTTGCGCAGCGAATGGATTTTTAGGTGTTGCTGAATGAGTCAACAGAGGACTGCAAGGGGAGTGACAGCATGTTTACTGGAGTGTATGGATACTGACTGGGGAATTTAAGGTGTGAAAGACAAGTGTGTAGGTGGTTAGAGAACCGCATGCATACTGGTTAAGGGTTTGAAGCAGTCTAAGTGCTAAGGCCTAAGTCACTGAATGAGTACTTGGGTACAGAATGAACGATTAGAGTACTACAAGGAGAGTGCCTGGGTGAATGTATAAGTGGTTGGGTTTTGGCGCAGCGAATGGATTTGTAGGTGTTGCTGAATGAATCAACAAAGAACTGCAAGGGGAGTGACAGGATGTTTGCTGGAGTGTATGGATACTGACCGGGGAATTGAAGGTGTGAAAGACAAGTGTGTAGGTGGTTAGAGAACTGCATGCATAATGGATAGGGGTTTGAAACAGTCTATGTGCTAAGGCCTGGTTCACTGAATGAGTACTTGGGTACAGACTGAACGATTATAGTAGTACAAGGAGAGTGCCTGGGTGAATGTATAAGTGGTTTGGTTTTGGCGCAGCGAATGGATTTTTAGGTGTTGCTGAATGAGTCAACAGAAGACTGCAAGGGGAGTGACAGGATGTCTGAAGGAGTGTATGGATAGTGACTGGGGAATTGAAGGTGTGAAAGACATGTGTGTAGGTTGTTAGAGAACGGCATGCATAGTGGATAGGGGTTTGAAGCACTGTATGTGCTAAGGCCTGGGTCACTGAATGAGTACTTGGGTATAGACTGAACAATTAGAGTAGTACAAAGAGAGTGCCTGGGTGAATGTATAAGTGTTTTGGTTTTGACACAGCGAATGTCTTTGTAGGTGTTGCTGAATGAGTCAACAGAGGACTGCAAGGGGAGTGACAGGATGTTTGCTGGAGTGTATGGATACTGACTGGAGATTTGAAGGTGTGAAAGACATGTGTGTAGGTGGTTAGAGAACGGCATGCATAGTGGATAGGGGTTTGAAGCAGTCTATATGGTAAGGCCTGGGTCACTGAATGAGTAGTTGGGTACTAACTGAACGATTAGAGTACTGTAAGGAGAGTGACTGGCTTAATGTATAAGTGGTTGGGTTTTGGCACACCAAATGGATTTGTCAGTGTTGCTGAATGAGTCAACAGAGGACTGCAAAGGGAGTGTCAGGATGTTTGCTGGAGTGTATGGATAGTGACTGGGGAATTGAAGGTGTGAAAGACAAGTGTGTACGTGGGTAGAGAACCACATGCATAGTGATTAAGGTTTTGAAGAAGTCTATGTGCTAAGGCCTAAGTCACTGAATGAGTACTTGGCTACAGAATGAAAGATTAGAGTACTACAAGGTGAGTGTCTGGGTGAATGTATAAGTGGTTGGTTTTTGGTGCAGCAAATGGATTTGTAGGTGTTGCTGAATGAGTCAACAGAGGACTGCAAGGGGACTGACAGGATGTTTGCTGGAGTGTATGGATAGTGACTGGGGAATTGAAGGTGTGAAAGACATGTGTGTAGGTTGTTAGAGAACGGCATGCATAGTGGATAGGGGTTTGAAGCACTGTATGTGCTAAGGCCTGGGTCACTGAATGAGTACTTGGGTATAGACTGAACAATTAGAGTACTACAAGGAGAGTTCTTGGGTGAATGTATAACTGTATTGGTTTTGGTGCACCAAATGGATTTTTAGGTGTTGCTGAATGAGTCAACAGAGGACTGCAAGGGTAGTGACAGGATGTTTGCTGTAGTGTATGGATACTGATTGGGGATTTTAAGGTGTGAAAGACAAGTGTGTAGGTGGTTAGAGAACCGCATACATAGTGCATAGGGGTTTGAAGCAGTCTATGTGCTAAGGCCTGGGTCACTGAATGATTTCTTTGGGTATAGACTGAACGATTAGAGTACTACAAGGAAAGTGCCTGGGTGAATGTATAAGTGTTTTGGTTTTGGCGCAGCAAATGGCTTTGTAGGTGTTGCTGAATGAGTCAACAGAGGACTGCAAGGGTAGTGACAGGATGTTTGCTGTAGTGTATGGTTAGTGAGTGGGGAATTTAAGGTGTGAAAGACAAGTATGTAGGTGGTTAGAGAACTGCATGCATAGTGATTAAGGGTTTGAACCAGTCTATGTGCTAAGGCCTGGGTCACTGAATGAGTACTTGGGTACTGAATGAACGATTAGAGTACTACAAGAAGAGTACCTGGGTGAATGTATAACTGTTTTAGTTTTGGCGCAGCGAATGGCTTTGTGGGTGTTGCTGAATGAGTCAACAGAGGACTGCAAGGGGACTGACAGGATGTTTGCTGGAGTGTATGGATAGTGAGTGGGGATTTGAAGGTGTGAAAGACAAGTGTGTAGGTGGTTATAGAACTGCATGCATAGTGTATAGGGGTTTGAAACGGTGTATGTGCTAAGGCCTGGGTCACTGAATGAGTACTTGGGTACTGACTGAACGATTAGAGTAGTGGAAGGAGAGTGCTTCACCGAATGTATAAGTGTTTACGTTTTGGCGCTGTGAATTGATTTCTAGGTGTTGCTGAATGAGTCAACAGAGGACTGCAAGGGAAGTGAGAGTATGTCTTCTTGAGTGTATGGATACTGACTGTGGAATTGAAGGTGTGAAAGACATGTGTGTAGGTGGTTAGAGAACGGCATGCATAGTGGATAGGGGTTTGAAGCACTGTATGTGCTAAGGCCTGGGTCACTGAATGAGTACTTGGGTACTGACTGAACGATTAGAGTACTGCAAGGAGAGTGACTGGCTTAATGTATAAGTGTTTTGGTTTTGGTGCAGCGAATGGCTTTGTAGGTGTTGCTGAATGAGTCAACAGAGGACTGCAAGGGTAGTGACAGGATGTTTGCTGGAGTGTATGGATAGTGACTGGGGATTTGAAGGTGTGAAAGACAAGTGTGTAGGTGGTTAGAGAACCACATGCATAGTAGATAGGGGTTTGAAGCAGTCTATATGGTAAGGCCTGGGTCACTGAATGAGTACTTGGGTACTAACTGAACGATTAAAGTACTGCAAGGAGAGTGACTGGCTTAATGTATAAGTGGTGGGGTTTTGGCACACGAAATGGATTTGTCAGTGTTGCTAAATGAGTCAACAGAGGACTGCAAAGGGAGTGTCAGGATGTTTGCTGGAGTGTATGGATAGTGACTGGGGAATTGAAGGTGTGAAAGACAAGTGTGTACGTGGGTAGAGAACCGCATGCATAGTGATTAAGGTTTTGAAGAAGTCTATGTGCTAAGGCCTAAGTCACTGAATGAGTACTTGGCTACAGAATGAACGATTAGAGTACTACAAGGTGAGTGTCTGGGTGAATGTATAAGTGGTTGGTTTTTGGCGCAGCAAATGGATTTGTAGGTGTTGCTGAATGAGTCAACAGAGGACTGCAAGGGGACTGACAGGATGTTTGCTGGAGTGTATGGATAGTGACTGGGGAATTGAAGGTGTGAAAGACATGTGTGTAGGTTGTTAGAGAACGGCATGCATAGTGGATAGGGCTTTGAAGCACTGTATGTGCTAAGGCCTGGGTCACTGAATGAGTACTTGGGTATAGACTGAACAATTAGAGTAGTACAAAGAGAGTGCCTGGGTGAATGTATAAGTGTTTTGGTTTTGACACAGCGAATGGCTTTGTAGGTGTTGCTGAATGAGTCAACAGAGGACTGCAAGGGGAGTGACAGGATGTTTGCTGGAGTGTATGGATACTGACTGGAGATTTGAAGGTGTGAAAGACATGTGTGTAGGTGGTTAGAGAACGGCATGCATAGTGGATAGGGGTTTGAAGCAGTCTATATGGTAAGGCCTGGGTCACTGAATGAGTAGTTGGGTACTAACTGAACGATTAGAGTACTGTAAGGAGAGTGACTGGCTTAATGTATAAGTGGTTGGGTTTTGGCACACCAAATGGATTTGTCAGTGTTGCTGAATGAGTCAACAGAGGACTGCAAAGGGAGTGTCAGGATGTCTGCTGGAGTTTATGGATAGTGACTGGGGAATTGAAGGTGTGAAACACGTGTGTGTAGGTGGTTAGAGAACGGCATGCATAGTGGATAGGGGTTTGAATCAGTGTATATGGTAAGGCCTGGGTCACTGAATGAGTAGTTGGGTACTCACTGAACGATTATAATACTGGAAGGAGAGTGCCTGGGTGAATGTATAAGTGGTTGGGTTTTGACACAGTGAATGAATTAGTACATGGTGCTGGATGGCTGATTGGAAAAGTACAATTACAAAGACTCACTAGCCTGGAAGCAGTTAAGTGACTACATACATTCTACAAATTTCACTACAACACTGCTAGTGTGAATGCCTCACTCATTCTGCAAATCCATAAGCAGTAATTTAGTTGTACTAAAAGGTAACTTAATTATATAAATTAAAACAGCCACAGAGCATCTTTCCAGTGATATCTACACCGTCCATCCCCCTTTCTTCACCAGTGTCCTCTCACAGACCATTTTTTATTTTAACACTTAGTTAATTTTACCTTCACAATAATAGTTATAAAAAACACTAATTATTTTTCCCACTTGTTTTGTTAACTAAAATTTCCGAAAAATAAAAAATTGTAGAATTAGGACCTGTAAAAGAGAAGAAAAAATCGTTATAATATATAATATTATATTTTTTATAACAGAACATGATTTTCACATTTTAAAAATTATTTTCTTTGTCTTTTTGCTGTTCTCAGAATACATTGAATTTCACTACAAATAGTGATTTCAATGTTACTCATCACATAACAGCGGGCAAAAAAACAAAACAATCAATAAGATTGTTTTAAAAAACCCAAAACTACTTGTAAAATATTTAAAATATACTTAACTATTTATGAACATTACATAAAAACTTCCTGCTGAATAACATACCATATAATACAAATGACAGGTATATAAAATGCTCTCTCCTAAGAAAATGTTATAACTTGAAATTGTATACACAGTAAATGTTTTTCTTTCAAAATATATGCTGAGAGGATGTGGAAGAAAAAGTCCATAATTAAAATATATACTTTTCCTCTAGGCCAAATAGTTTTTTTGAAATCCTTTAAATTAAAATTGTCCAATAGTAATCATATTAAGAAATATCAATAAATTCTTCAGAGGTTGAATTATGTTCCTAAAACTTTGGTTTTAAAAATATTAAGTAGGAATTTGGTAATTCTCTAGGCAAACGTTGTTTAAAATCCAATTGAGCATCATTACAATATGTCCATCCTCTATTGCATTTTAAATACACAGTGTAATGTCCAGATGTTGTAGAAGGACCATGATGGAAAATAATTGATACTGCTACAAAAGTCCTTCCGGATATAGATAGTTGACTTGCAACAAAATCTTTAATTAAAGTTTCCAATTTTCTTCCATCAGCTCTACAACGTTGTATCATTAAAATTATGTATTGTCCAAATCTTTGTATAAATAATGTTGATAACATTTTTGATTTGCATTGGCTACACTCCATGTTTTGATTTGCTGCTTTAACTAGTTTATTGAAAGACACTGTTTTACAGTCTGGTAATGTCAAATATATAAATCTTTCAGTATCTATGTTAGTTGTACATGTAAACATACAATTTTCACATTCATGTTCCCATTTATAACGAAGGCCAAAAAGATTTTCAATTTGTATTCCCTCATTTTCTAATACTGTAAGCATATACATTAGAAATTCCTGAGCGTCTTGTTGAATATCCTGCGTAAATTGTGTACAACCAGAACATATATCCAAAAGATTACGAATATGAGAAACACTTTGTAATTTCCTTTTATTAGTGTTCAATTTTTCATAAAAACAATGCAATATGGAACAAAATCTTTTTTCACGATTTCCCATAATTTGCTGTTGCAAACTTTGTAGAAAAAATACTACATTGATCACTACATTAGCATAGCAGTTGATACCTGAACTGTTTTCTAACTGATACCCAACAATCTCTTCAATACTATCCTTTTTCTTTTTGCTTGCAATATGAACATTATCTTTATTTTTTTCCTTCTCTATAACTTCACTACAGATATTCTCATATCTTCTTTTTCGATGTACTACACACTTTTCAAATACAGGATATTCACCTAAATTTGGAGTATACGCTCTTCTTAACCTATTATACTCTTTTACACAGTTTGCATCTGCAGTAATCTTTGACTCTTCAAAATCAATCAAAAACAATCCAGATAAAGTTCTGACTCGGGACAAAGCAACATATGCCATACCCTCTTTAAACACAGTACTTCCAATGTTCACCAAAGCACTGTCTACACTCAATCCTTGATATTTATGAATAGTGACTGCATATGCCAAAGAAAGTGGAAATTGCTTCCTACGGACATACAAATCTTTAACAAGCAAAAAACGAACAGAACAACAACCAATTTGTTTTACTTCTTCAATTTGATCAAATTTAATTTTTAAAAATTCGATTCCATCTCTTTTTTGATAATTAACAAAATTCACAACTTTCCCCATTGCTCCATTAACTAAACCTTTTTCTACATCCAAATTCCGCCGTAAAATTACTCGACAGTTGACACATAGATATAAATTCTTTTCTAAACCAGCAGTTTTAGATATGGATTTTTCTAAAGAATTCAATTTATTTTTCAATTTGTCCGTCAAAATAATAGTAATTCCTTCATGCTCTATTTTATCAATGGCTTCCATTTTTTTGATTTCTTGATTTTCTAGCTTCAAAAGTTGTTCATTGAAAATAGAACACTCACGGAGTGTTGGCATTAAACAGATTATAGATTTACTTTCAGCAATTTTGCTATACATTTTTTCTGGAACTATATTTTCATTTGGAAACAAATTCTTAAATAGTCGACTTTGCAAAGCTTGTTTGCCTTCTTCTGTGAGAACTCCAATTCTTATATCTTGAAGTATAGATCCATAATTAACATCATTTGCCTGTCGCATATTTGTAATGAGTTCTTTGTATTCAAAATAAGACCAAATATTAACGTTGCCAACACTTCCCAAAGACTTTCTGGTGTCTTCATGCACAAGTGTTTTAAATACTGGTTGTCCTTTTACAGGAGTAAGTTGCAGGAGATCTCCAAAAACTATCACATGTTTTCCTCCAAATAAGACATCATATTCTGTTTTAAGAATTTGCTGCATTCTTAAATGCACAAAAGCAAGCATTAAGTTTGAGACCATGCTTACTTCATCAATAATTAGAAGTTTCATTTTCTTTAGCACTCTTGAAACTTCATAACAAGCTTCTCCAGATAGCTTATGATATTCCAATTTGTTTTCATGCTCTACAGGTAGCATAAGTAAACGATGCAATGTAATTCCTTTAATATTGTGTGCTGCCAACCCAGTTGGAGCAGTTACAACACAAGGCAAATGTGAGTCAGTTGTTTTCTGCAGATAACTGGTCAATACTTTAATTAAGAAACTTTTTCCTGTTCCAGCTTGACCACTGACATACATTCGGATAGGTTGAAATGATGTGCATGTGCATTCTTTCTTTTCATGAAGAAATCCATGGTCAATCTGTTGTCTCACTTGCTGATATATTTCTTTCTGTTCAATATTTAGTTGTTCTTCCAAGTTTCCTAAGTCCATAATATCTTCTTGAGCTTGATGCATTGCTATTTCCACCTCATTCATTGCAATTGCTGCTTCATTTTGAACAATTGGTTCTCCTAGTGGATCTTCACTCAGTGGAGCAGAAGTTTGACTATCTTGAGAACTGTCTCTAGCAATCTCAGCTGCAATAGTAGCTTCTTGATCCATTTCATCATTCAACATTTTTAGATAGTTAGCAAAAACTGGACATTCTATGGTATCTTTACAAGCATTGAAGGAATCTTCATAGCTCTCAAAATCCCCAAGTAATTCCAATTCTGTATGCCACGGTTTGAAGAGTTGCAAAAGTGCTAAATAGTAAAATTCCCTTTTCTGTTCAGTGTCACAACTCAGTTTTCTGTGATTAATCAAATTTCCTTTCCTTTGTTTCACCAAACATCCTTCAGAACCAATAACTGCATATTTTCCATCGTTTATGTTTTCTGTAGTATTCCGTTTAAAACTGTAGTATTGCAGCACTTCATATAGACATATGTTCTCAAGATTATAACTTCTATTTGGATAATATGTATCCAACATGTTTGTTTTGACAATATCTGTACTTTCTGGATCTTTTTCTGCTAAATATTCAATTTCTTGTACAGATTTAAGTACTTGATTTCGTGTTGCAGCAAGACCTAGACTCACCCAAATAATTGATCTAGATTTTGAGTATAAACTTGCAGATGATAACCGATCTGAGCATTCATATGCTCCAATTTCTCGATGGGATAACATCTTCAAACTGAAACTGTATAACTTCTTACTAAGACTCTTCTCATAAGCAATTTCTTCCCACATTTCTTTTAACTCTGTCTTTTCAGATTTTGTTATATAAGATGTGACATACCGGGCAACAGCAATGGAATTATCCGCAACATACTGAATATCCATATTAGCATTCCACATTGAGAGAATGACTTGATTATAATCATTAATATATTTTGATTCTTCTGTTCTTCTCAAATTATATGTATTTTTGGGTGATTTTCTAGTGATGGTATGTCTCATAGCTGACATAAAACTGTTTACTCTTCCTTTGGATATTACAGGACGTGGAAATCCAAAACGACATTTGGTGTAAAACTTTTCCTTAGACTTGTACTTCCGTCGACAGTATTTTCCACATCGATGATTTTGGAATCGTAACACTTGTTCTCTTAAGCTGTTCTCATCTGTTCTTTTTGGTATAGCACATGTCGCATATTCCTCAATAAAAGACAAAACGGTGTCATCCGAATCAGTTCCGAATTTAGGTGCATCCTTAATGCATAACAGCATATGTATATGAGGAGCACCTCTAGCTTGATACTCCTTTCTCCCAAAAAAATCTAAAACTTCTCCAAGAGGAGGATTCTTTTTATTGCAGATAAAAGACATCATAGCTTCAAACCTATGATTGAAATACCTGCATACATTAACAGGATCCAAAGAGCACAATTCTCCAGGTGTCTTGTATTCAATATTTTTTACATTTGAATTTGCCTCACGAAGAAATTCAAGTAAATCATCCCAAGCGTATTCAGCACAGCTTAGGGTAAGAAACCATGTAGGAGTACCTAAGTTCCTTAGCATGCATTTAAGTTCTCCATGACGACGGTACCAATACTCATTAGTACCACGCTGACATGCCATCAAATTAATCAACTGAGATTCTAGATGATCGTCTCTCTCATGTACTTTATCCATAAATTGCTTTGCAGAAACATTTTGAAAATGTACTCCTGTTTTCAAAATGTGGTTGACTGCATATGAAAGTCCAGATAAGTCACTCTCAAACAAAAGATGAAATATATATGGGATACATTGTCGAAACCTTGGGTCTTCTGCATACAATCTTGTTGTCCGATATTCAGATGCAGGAATCTGCACTGGTCGTTCATCATATCGTCCACCTTTTCCAGTTGGAAACAGCTGCGGAAAACAACGAGCTTCCAAACTTTTCTCCCATACACTCATGGGAGTACCCTTTGCTTTTTTCATTTGGAATAATTCAATTGTATTCCCCATCACTTCTTTCGAATGAAGTGGATGTACACTATAATGTTCATAGATTTCTTCACTTTTGGTCATGTCCACTTTTTCAATTTGTCCATTTGACGTTTGAGTATCATCTCCTAAAAGTATTTCTTCTTCTTCCACATGTACATTTTTGTAGTAATCATTGTTTTGAATCAGATATAATGTTGCCTTTTGCACTTTCCTAACATCCACTAATTCTTGCCAGATTTTCTTACTCTTAGTAGGAACACCATTAACTAGAATAAGTAGTGGCTCACTTTCTACATTCTCTCCACCAATAGTTTCAATATTTTTCTTTAAATCTAGAGGTAAATATACAACTCTTCCTTTTAATCCTCTCTGTAAATCTGTAGGAGGCAATTTACCTGTTTTAGGCTCCATACGAACAATAGCTTGAAATGGGTGCACACATTGAATCAGAATAGACTCATATGTATTTAAATCTATCAGTTCTGGAGGAATAGTTACCAACTCTAGATTATTATGGACAGCTCTAGCAGGCATTTTATTCTCGTTTAATTTGTTATAACAATATTTACAAATACGCTGATCAGAACCCAAATCAAAACAATCCTCTACGAACAAATAAGTTGAAAATTCCTTCCACTTATCATTATTTTCTCTTTCACTTTGTAAATACAGATCAACAGTCCTAGTCTGAATTTTATAGTGAGTTCGTCGGCAACAAATACAAGTATAATTTGGCCTTTCACATGAAATCACCTCAAACTTTGTAATTTCATCTTCAAATTTTTTTGTAGTGGTATGTTGCACATTCTCCTCAACATTTTCCTGTATTAATGTGTCAGTTTCTGCACTCTCTTCTCCAAAACTCAATTTTATCACAAACCTTTTTCACATCTGATACTGACCCACGCAAAAGAGCACTGTTCAACTCATTTAACATTAGTGCTGGACTTTTAGCATAATACAATCTTCTGACTAACTTTCGCATTTCAGAATGATGTACTGCTAACATCCTAAAATGATGAAAAACACTTTGACATACTTTTCTAGAAAGACAAGCAAGAGAATGTCCTTGCAAACCAGTATTTTTTCTCACTCTGCAAGGGTCTAGTCCTTGCAACATCTTAATCTTTTGCTTAACACTTTTTTTAGTATACTGTCGTACGAAATTGCGTAAAATATCAATAGATTCTTGTCATTCTTGTCGTATACTACAAATACTACTGCAATCCCAAGTATACACTGGGGCTTTAGGTCGTCTCCCTACAACTTCATCAGCTAACACTTCTTCTACATTTCTGGAAACCATCTTCTCTTTCTCAATTGGACAACCATTTCTAACCTCATAAGCTCGACCACTTGTATCAACTGTATGCAATAAATTATTGGTCTGAAAATAACTCTCTTCATTAAAGAAAGGCTCTGAACTTGAAGTGTGTTTCCATTCACCCCAAAAAAATTCACAAAAATTAGTTCTGTTAATTACTCTTTTCTTCTTACTTTTATCCTTTAATAAATGGATTGGTTTATCTAGAGATCGAATTCTGTTTAAAACTAAAATGAATAATTTCCTTTTTAATTCAAAAGTCTTTTCAACTACAGTTTCAATATGCTTCTTCTTTCGATAAAATACTGCTCTTTTTTTAGATTTCCTCACATCTTTCAACAAATTAAGAACAACTCTATTATAAAAAATCTTTTTTTCTGATTTCTTTATACTGACTCTGCCTTCTTTTACCATACATTGTGTTTTTTTAATGTAAATTCCCATTTTTTGTATTGTTTTTATTCATATTCTTTTTTCTGGTAGAACCATTTTCCATATTTTCCACATTTTGCACACTGTTTCATGGCTTTGAAAGTTTTTGAATAAATTGTTTTGTTCTCTTACCAGAAGACTTATTGTTTTTCCCCACATGTTGTTGCTCATCCAATATTGTTGGTTGATTTTTCTTCAAATAATAGCCCTTTTTGTTTCCTTTTCTCTTTTCTGTTTTTTTAGGCATGATAAGTTTATTTTAATGATCCTAATAAATATCTGTAAAAAATAATTTTAAATACATTAATTGTAATAAATATATAAATTATACTTTTGTATTTCTAAACAAATACATTGTATATACAAAACATTTAAGCACTTTCTTTTCTAATGACTAATTAAATGTGTGAAACAGAAGTGTGTAGGTGGTTAGAGCAGTGCATGCATAGTGGATAGGGGTTTGAAGCAGTCTATGTGCTAAGGCCTGGGTTACTGAATGAGTACTTGGGTATAAACTGAACAATTATAGTAGTACAAGGAGAGTGCCTGGGTGAATGTATAAGTGGTTGGGTTTTTGCGCAGCAAATGGATTTTTAGGTGTTGCAGAATGAGTCAACAGAGGACTGCAAGGGGAGTGACAGGATGTTTGCTGGAGTGTATGGATACTGACTGGTGATTTGAAGGTGTGAAAGAAAAGTGTGTAGGTGGTTAGAGAACCGCATCCATAGTGCATAGGGGTTTGAAGCAGTCTATGTGCTAAGGCCTGGGTCACTGAATGAGTTCTTTGTGTATAGACTGAACGATTAGAGTACTACAAGGAAAGTGCCTGGGTGAATGTATAACTCTTTTGGTGTTGGCGCAGCGAATGGCTTTGTAGGTGTTGCTGAATGAGTCAACAGAGGACTGCAAGGGGAGTGACAGGATGTTTGCTGGAGTGTATGGATACTGACTGGGGATTTGAAGGTGTGAAAGACAAGTGTGTAGGTGGTTAGAGAACCGCATGCATACTGGTTAAGGGTTTGAAGCAGTCTAAGTGCTAAGGCCTAAGTCACTGAATGAGTACTTGGGTACTGAATGAACAATTAGAGTAGTACAAAGAAAGTGCCTGGGTGAATGTATAACTCTTTGGGTGTTGGCGCAGCGAATGGCTTTGTAGGTGTTGCTGAATGAGTCAACAGAGGACTGCAAGGGGAGTGACAGGATGTTTGCTGGAGTGTATGGATACTGACTGGGGAATTTAAGGTGTGAAAGACAAGTGTGTAGGTGGTTAGAGAACAGCATGCATAGTGGATAGGGGTTTGAAGCAGTCTATGTGCTAAGGCCTGGGTTACTGAATGAGTACTTGGGTATAAACTGAACAATTATAGTAGTACAAGGAGAGTGCCTGGGTGAATGTATAAGTGGTTGGGTTTTTTGTGCAGGAAATTGATTTTTAGGTGTTGCAGAATGAGTCAACAGAGGACTGCAAGGTAAGTGACAGGATGTTTGCTGGAGTGTATGGATACTGACTGGTGATTTGATGGTGTGAAAGACAAGTGTGTAGGTGGTTAGAGAACCACATGCATAGTACATAGGGGTTTGAAGCAGTCTATGTGCTAAGGCCTGGGTCACTGAATGAGTTCTTTGGGTATAGACTGAACGATTAGAGTACTACAAGGAAAGTGCCTGGGTGAATGTATAACTCTTTTGGTTTTGGCACAGCAAATGGATTTTTAGGTGTTGCAGAATGAGTCAACAGAGGACTGCAAGGGGAGTGACAGAATGTTTGCAGGAGTGTATGGTTAGTGAGTGGGGAATTTAAGGTGTGAAAGACAAGTGTGTAGGTGGTTAGAGAACTGCATGCATAGTGATTAAGGGTTTGAAGCAGTCTATATGCTAAGGCCTGGGTCACTGAATGAGTTCTTTGGGTATAGACTGAACGATTAGAGTACTACAAGGAAAGTGCCTGGGTGAATGTATAACTCTTTTGGTTTTAGCGCAGCAAATGGCTTTGTAGGTGTTGCTGAATGAGTCAACAGAGGACTGCAGGAGGAGTGACAGCATGTTTGCTGCAGTGTATGGATACTGACTGGGGATTTGAAGGTGTGAAAGACAAGTGTGTAGGTGGTTAGAGAACCGCATGCATAGTGTACAGGGGTTTCAAACAGTGTATGTGCTAAGGCCTGGGTCACTGAATGAGTACTTGGGTATAGTCTGAACAATTAGAGTACTACAAGGAGAGTTCCTGGGTGAATGTATAACTGTTTTGGTTTTGGTGCACCGAATGGTTTTTTAGGTGTTGCTGAATGAGTCAACAGAGGACTGCAAGGGTAGTGACAGGATGTTTGCTGGAGTGTATGGATACTGACTGGGGATTTGAAGGTGTGAAAGACAAGTGTGTAGGTGGTTAGAGAACGGCATGCATAGTGTATAGGGGTTTCAAACAGTGTATGTGCTAAGGCCTGGGTCACTGAATGAGTACTTGGGTATAGACTGAACAATTAGAGTACTACAAGGAGAGTTCCTGGGTGAATGTATAACTGTATTGATTTTGGTGCACCAAATGGATTTTTAGGTGTTGCTGAATGAGTCAACAGAGGACTGCAAGGGTAGTGACAGGATGTTTGCTGTAGTGTATGGATACTGATTGGGGATTTTAAGGTGTGAAAGACAAGTGTGTAGGTTGTTAGAGAACCGCATACATAGTGCATAGGGGTTTGAAGCAGTCTATGTGCTAAGGCCTGGGTCACTGAATGATTTCTTTGGGTATAGACTGAACGATTAGAGTACTACAAGGAAAGTGCCTGGGTGAATGTATAAGTGTTTTGGTTTTGGTGCAGCAAATGGCTTTGTAGGTGTTGCTGAATGAGTCAACAGAGGACTGCAAGGGTAGTGACAGGATGTTTGCTGTAGTGTATGGTTAGTGAGTGGGGAATTTAAGGTGTGAAAGACAAGTATGTAGGTGGTTAGAGAACTGCATGCATAGTGATTAAGGGTTTGAACCAGTCTATGTGCTAAGGCCTGGGTCACTGAATGAGTACTTGGGTACTGAATGAACGATTAGAGTACTACAAGAAGAGTACCTGGGTGAATGTATAACTGTTTTGGTTTTGGCGCAGCGAATGGCTTTGTGGGTGTAGCTGAATGAGTCAACAGAGGACTGCAAGGGGACTGACAGGATGTTTGCTGGAGTGTATGGATAGTGAGTGGGGATTTGAAGGTGTGAAAGACAAGTGTGTAGGTGGTTATAAAACTGCATGCATAGTGTATAGGGGTTTGAAACGGTGTATGTGCTAAGGCCTGGGTCACTGAATGAGTACTTGGGTACTGACTGAACGATTAGAGTAGTGGAAGGAGAGTGCCTCGCCGAATGTATAAGTGTTTACGTTTTGGCGCTGTGAATTGATTTCTAGGTGTTGCTGAATGAGTCAACAGAGGACTGCAAGGGAAGTGAGAGTATGTCTTCTTGAGTGTATGGATACTGACTGTGGAATTGAAGGTGTGAAAGACATGTGTGTAGGTGGTTAGAGAACGGCATGCATAGTGGATAGGGGTTTGAAGCACTGTATGTGCTAAGGCCTGGGTCACTGAATGAGTACTTGGGTACTGACTGAACGATTAGAGTACTGCAAGGAGAGTGACTGGCTTAATGTATAAGTGTTTTGGTTTTGGTGCAGCGAATGGCTTTGTAGGTGTTGCTGAATGAGTCAACAGAGGACTGCAAGGGTAGTGACAGGATGTTTGCTGGAGTGTATGGATAGTGACTGGGGATTTGAAGGTGTGAAAGACATGTGTGTAGGTGGTTAGAGAACCACATGCATAGTAGATAGGGGTTTGAAGCAGTCTATATGGTAAGGCCTGGGTCACTGAATGAGTACTTGGGTACTAACTGAACGATTAAAGTACTGCAAGGAGAGTGACTGGCTTAATGTATAAGTGGTGGGGTTTTGGCACACGAAATGGATTTGTCAGTGTTGCTAAATGAGTCAACAGAGGACTGCAAAGGGAGTGTTAGGATGTTTGCTGGAGTGTATGGATGGTGACTGGTTAATTGAAGGTGTGAAAGACAAGTGTGTACGTGGGTAGAGAACCGCATGCATAGTGATTAAGGTTTTGAAGAAGTCTATGTGCTAAGGCCTAAGTCACTGAATGAGTACTTGGCGCAAGAATGAACGATTAGAGTACTACAAGGTGAGTGTCTGGGTGAATGTATAAGTGGTTGGTTTTTGGCGCAGCAAATGCATTTTTAGGTGTTGCTGAATGAGTCAACAGAGGACTGCAAGGGGAGTGACAGGATGTTTCCTGGAGTGTATGGATACTGGCTGGTGAATTGAAGGTGTGAAAGACAAGTGTGTAGGTGGTTAGAGAACTGCATGCATAGTGGATAGAGGTTTGAAACAGTCTATGTGCTAAGGCCTGGGTCACTGAATGAGTATTTGGGTACTGACTAAACAATTATAATACTAGAAGGAGAGTGCCTGGGTGAATGTATAAGTGGTTGGGATTTTGCGCAGCAAATGGATTTTTAGGTGTTGCAGAATGAGTCAACAGAGGACTGCAAGGGGAGTCACAGGATGTTTCCTGGAGTGTATGGATACTGACTGGGGATTTGAAGGTGTGAAAGACAAGTGTGTAGGTGGTTAGAGAACCGCATGCATACTGGTTAAGGGTTTGAACCAGTCTATGTGCTAAGGCCTGGGTCACTGAATGAGTACTTGGGTACTGAATGAACGATTAGAGCACAGCAAGGAGAGTGCCTGGGTGAATTTATAAGTGGTTGGGTTTTGGCGCAGCGAATGGATTTTTAGGTGTTGCAGAATGAATCAACAGAGGACTGCAAGGGGAGTGACAGGATGTTTGCTGGAGTGTATGGATACTGACTGTGGATTTGAAGGTGTGAAAGACAAGTGTGTAGGTGGTTAGAGAACCACATGCATAGTGATTTACGGTTTGAAGCAGTCTATGTCCTAAGGCCTGGTTCACTGAATGAGTACTTGGGTACAGAATGAATGATTAGAGTACTACAAGGAAAGTGTCTGGGTGAATGTATAAGTGGTTTGATTTTGGCGCAGCAAAAGGATTACAACATGATGCTGGATGGCTGATTAGAGAATTGCAAATACAAAGACTCACTAGTCTGGATGCAGTTAGGTGACTACATACATTCTACACATTTCACTGCAACACTGCTAATGTGAATGCCTCACTAATTGTGCGAATCCATAAGCAGTAACTAAGTTCTACTACTACTAAAACTGGAGAACAGGTTAGGTTTTTAAGCAGTTATGTGTCAGCAAAGACATAAAGTAACCACATGCTTCTGTCACAATGGTTTCACAAGTGCACACATACTCACAGTGTGATTCTACAAAACCAAAACTATTCCCTGGGCTTTAGCAAAAGAGACGCACTAGTCTGGAAGAGGTTAGGAGACTGCATACATTCTACACATTTCACTACAGCATTGCTAGTATAAATGCCTGAATAATTCTGCGGATCCATAAGCACTGACTGAGTTCTAATACTAGTGCAACTTCACAATAGGATAGGTTTTTAAACAGTTAAGTGTTAGCAGAGACATAAAGTAAACACATGCTTCTGTCACAATGGTTACACAAGTGCACACATACTCACAGTGTGATTCTACACAAGCCAAACTATTCTCTGAAATTTATCAGAAGAGACTCACTAGCCTGGAAGCAGTTAGGTGACTACATACATTCTACACATTTCACTACATCACTGCTAATGTGAATGCCTGAGTCATTGTGCAAATCCATAATCAGTAACTAAGTTCTACTACTACTACAACTTGACAACAGGTTAGACTTTTAAGCAGTTATGTGTCAGCAAAGACATAAAGTAATCACAACCTTCTGTCACAATGGTTGCAGAAGTGCACACATACTCACAGTGTGATTCTAGAGAACCAAAACTATTCCCTGTGCTTTAGCAAAAGAGACACACTACTCTAGAAGAGGTTAGGTGACGGCATACATTCAACATATTTCACTACAGCATTGGTAGTATGAATGCCTGAATTATTCTGCAAATCCATAAGCAGTGACTGAGTTCTAATACTACAGAAACTTGACAACACGATAGTAGAATAAATAATTATTCAACTATTCCTTTCAACACATTTAAAAATATATATATTACTATACAAAGGGGCAAATTTACAAGCTCCTTGTGCCACATTTGTGTCACTTATCCCATGTTAAAAGTGACTCAAAAGTGGCACAAGAGGCTTCTAAAACTGCCCCATACTATTAAAAATAATTAAACTATACATCAATACATTTAATAATATATTTCAAAATACACAGTTTCATTAAAGTATCAAATCTTTTTTAAATAAACGTTCAAAATATATAACTCACCTATTAAATAAATCTGTTCAATTAAAAATCTCACACACTGAATCAGGATTTTCTTTTTCGCACAGAATGTAGATAAGCACACTCTCCAATATAAAACCAGTAATGGCAAACTTTCCCTCTAATTTTTCATACATATACACATGACTTCCCAGTGTTTTTCAAATTGTAAAACGAATTTCCATTGGTCATAGAGAATAATACTTTTCAACTGACATCTTTCCCCCTTGTTCTGAATATCAGTTTCCATAGCAACAGCTCATGCAACATTCAACTTAGCTGCCAGGTCACAAGTTCACCACACAATGTTGCAAATGACAACAGCAGGTGTGGTTGGCTTTGCAAAGCATTCACTAATCCTTTCTGCTGTACCTTGCAAACTTTTCATTATAACCAATAAAAAACATGCTTTCTAAACAAAGAAAAATGCACCCTATATTAGAATGTAGAGTGTTCTTAAACAGCCAATCAAATCTCTACTTTCTTAAAAACAGCATGTTGTCCACCATTTTAGATAGATTTCATTTTCCCTCCTACCTACCTCAGCTACAGAGATCTTTTTATTACCTACATTGATCCCTTCAAGATGCTTTCAGTGTGGATTGTGGGACACAGCTATGTTTTCTGGTGCAAAAGGTATGCTGAAAGCAGAGGTATTGACAAAGATTTAGCTTTGCCAAATGTAGACATTAAATGGATTGGTCAGAGAGGATTAAAGTGGCACCAATTGATGCCATTGGTTAAATCCTTTTGCATCTCCAACACCCTGACCTCATAATTGTGCACTGTGGTGGCAATGACCTAGGCACTTTGACTGGGGTAGGTCTGGAAATGCTTATGAAGGACACCTTTGCAGAATTCATGTCACTTTTCCCCAAACTGCCTTTGTCTATTCGAACATATGCCAAAGACAGAAATGGCAGTGGTCCAATCATTTTTGTCCACAGTTTGAGAAAGCTAGGAAACATGTCAATAAAGCTGTTTCTGCTTATCTCAGAGATTATAGGATGGGGTCCATTTTCAACAACAATCTGCGTTTTAATATACATGGCATCTATAGGAGAGACGGTGTTCATTTTACAGATGAGGGTAACCGAATCTTTCTCATCAACTTTAGACTCTGCATCGGTACTTACTTGTAGGTACCATAATGTATCAATAAACACAAGGGCTCTTTTTAGAGCCACCCAAGATATAAACATATATACTTCATGTATATTTACTGTATTCCCAAAAATATTTGGGGGATTCGCGCACCCAACGCGTTTACCTTGGAGTCGCGCACCCAACGCGTTTACACCAGGGGGCCGCGCTGGGAGTCGCGCACCCAACGCGTTCACACTAGGGGCCGCGCTGAGCGGCGCGCTGGGTGCGCGACTCCTTATTTTTCCGTAAAAATTTTGATAGCTCCTATCCCTAATTTGTATTCTCCCCGGGGACCCCATCCCCCGGGGTCTATACATAATGATGGAGACCATGAGGGGAGCCCCAATGCCCCCACGGTCCCGCCGGCTCCCCGCATCCTTCGAGAGTTGGCATTGCTTTTCCACATGGGGAGCTGCTGACATGCAGCTCCCCGTGTGGAAAAGCAATTTGCTTTAGATATTGGAAGAGAGAGCAGGTTTCCCTGCTCTCTCTTCCAATATCCCAAGCAGTTTGCTATGGCAGGACGGGAGCCGCGAGGCTCCCGTCCTGCCATAGCAAACTACAGTGTCCCGGGGGTAGGCACCCCGGGACACTGCAGGAGCCGGCCCTGGGGGTGGCAGTCCCCAGGGCCATCAAGGGCTCCAGGAGGGGGCCGTGCGGCCCCCTCCCATCGTGTGCACAGCCCCGGGGAGGTGGTGGTCCCCGGGGCTCTGGGGGTCCGTAATGGACCCCCACATTTATTTTATAGGTGCCCCGGGGAGGTGGTGGTCCCGGGGCGTGTGGGGGCTGGAGCCCCCACACACCTTATTCAAATTAAAAAGAAGCCCCGGGGGTGGTGGTCCCCGGGGCTGCGGGAGGGCAGAAGAGCCCTCCCGCACTATTTTTTCAATTATGCCCTGGGGGGTGGCGGTCCCCGGGGCATGGGGGGCCCTTTGAGGCCCCCCACACATAAAATAACCCCCCCCAGCATGCCCCCGGGACTTGGGCCACCCGGGGACAAAATACAATAGAAGCGCGGAGCCGGCCCTGGGGGGTGGCGGTCCCCAGGGCCATCAAGGACTCCAGGAGGGGGGCCACGCGGCCCCCCTCCCATTCAGTTCAAAGCCCCGGGGAGGTGGTGGTCCCCGGGGCTCTGGGGTCCGTAACGGACCCCCATATTTAAATGTTTAGTGCCCCGGGGAGGTGGCGGTCCCCGGGCGTGTGGAGGGCTGGAGCCCCCCCCCCACACAGGTTTTTTAATTTTTTTAAAAAGCCCCGGGAGGTGGTGGTCCTCGGGCTGCGGGAGGGCTCAGAGCCCTCCCGCACCATTTTTTAAAAAAGCCCCGGGGAGTGGCGGTCCCCGGGCTTGGGGGCCCTTTGAGGCCCCCACACATTAAATTATCCCCCCACCATGCCCCCGGGACTTGGGCCACCCGGGGCCAATTAACATCGAAGCGCGAGAGACCGCGCTTCGATTTTTTTCGGCAGGATTCGCGCACCCTGAGCGCATCCTGCCGATTTTTAAAAAAAAATATTTTTATTTTTGCCCAGGGGTCCTTGTGGGACCCCTGAGCAAACCTAGGGGTCAGGGTGTTTCTACCCTGCTCCCTTTGTGCGCTTTGCGCACTTGTTTCTGTCCCTCGGTTCTACAGAGGGATAAAATGGCTGCCAACATTTCCTGAATCGGAATGTTGACAGCCAGCTGACAGCCAATTAACATGCAGCTCGTGATCGGGACGGTGCGCGCAGGGTGCGCTGAGGGTACGCGGACCCTACTCGGCCATAGATATCACTATCTTTTTTACTTTTCATTTTCTCAGCAACTACTGAACGGATTTACACCATTTAACAAAAGGGTTCTTTCTGAACCAAGAACTACCTCTTTGCCAAATTTGGTGTAATTCCGTTCAGCAGTTCGGGCTGTAGCCGTGTCTAAAGTTTCCTATGGAAAAATGCATGGGGAAAACGCGTTTTGGGACCCCCTTTTTCTCGGCCCCGCTGACGAATCTCCCGAGACTTTCAGGGAAGGAGCGGACCGGAGCGGGCCACAAAGTTTGAAAATTTCGCGAAGATACGTCAACCGGCAAGAGAGTTATCTCAAATAGAATGTCGCGGATTTCCTATGGATAATAGGTTGTAACTATAACTATCTACTGGCGACCGCCAGTAGATAATATTCTACAGTTGTTGAGAGAAATTTTGTAAAAGACAATAGTCAATATTCTTGAAGTAAAATGAACATTTTGAAGAATATAAAAACTCTAATGCAAGGAGATGTGCCTGTACCCACTAGAGAAGGGGTACTGATACCACCCGAGGGTACACCAGCTTTATATATGACTTAAGAAAGAGGTTATCATATATGTAGATGGCTAGAGAATTGGATGAAATATACAGAAAAAGACAGACTTTTAGCTTTTCCTCAATATGGAACCTTTACCATTCGAATTCCTGAAAATTTGAGGAGACAGCTGTATGAAATTAAACCACCACGAGACCTATGCAATTTGAAGCTCTCAGAGAATGGGAACATGTTGCCCATCAAAAAGAGAAACAGAGATATCAAGGAAGGTACAAGAACTCCTTAAATAGGTATGTTAAGGCTCGATGGGATGCATAACAGAAAGCTTGGTGAACAGACATTGCAGAAGGGACACAAATGTATCCTGTATTAGTTGCAGAGAGAGGTGAAGGAGAGAAGTGTAAGGAAAAGAAAAAACATCTTGAGGACACTAAAGCATTAACAATGACTGATGAAATGTGAGAATGAAATAGATGATATATTTTTTAAGGAATTATTGTTAAATCCTCCTCCTCCATATAATGAGGATCAGCCGCAGAGCATACCAGATTAATTTACAGGAAAAGTACCAGATGCACCTACTATGCCCAAAAGTCCCAATCCGCAAAATCCTTTCCTATCGGGAACAGAGACTCCAAGAGGAGTAGAACCAAACAATCCTATAACTCTGAATACTCCTAATGCCCTTTCAGTTCCAGTAATGATAGGACCTGTAGTCCTACTTTATCAATCTGGGAATAGAGGACATACATTCCTTGACCATTCCTACTGGGATGAGTGGAACAGGTGCCATTCCTAGAAACTCGAGTGTGGAACAACCAAATCCAGCACCGATGATTCCAAATTCTGATAATGGCCTTAGAGAAATGAGATTAGGATCAAATGTGAATTCAGTTCACCTAAATATATCAAATAGTCAGTTAAGACCAACCCCAATTTTAGATTTGTTTGAAAGAAATACAGAAACCCCAAGCACAAGTTATGACAGGAATAACTCTACAGTTAGGCACACTAGATTCTGAATTGCCTACTACCCCTTGTTTTGAGGGACCAAATAGAGGATTGCACGAAAGACAGATAGGTCCTACTCAACAAGACTTGACAATTGGATTAGGGAAATTGCTCCATCTACATTTGACCAAAAAACACGTGT
This sequence comes from Calotriton arnoldi, assembly GCA_963921515.1. NCBI lineage: Eukaryota > Metazoa > Chordata > Amphibia > Caudata > Salamandridae > Calotriton > Calotriton arnoldi. The sequence goes on along the minus strand of CAWUFW010008579.1, from coordinate 294,010 downwards.
TCAGGGAACTACTGTTCCAAGAAATCAAGTCGAAAAGTCACTTGATGTAGCCAAACTTAAAGTGGAATTGGAAGAAATGATCCTGGGTACAATTAGTCCTGTTAGAATTGTTAGCTATCAGGATGACAAATTGTTATTTGTATGCAAGGACATTACTCGACAAGCTAGAAATTCCTATGATAAATTATCTGAATTGGCACAAAAATATGGGGTGGACATACAAAAATCAAAATCACTACAGAAAACTTATCTATTGGATTTTAGTGATAAGGACATTGAAAACATGAAGCCATCAGGAAAGAGATTACAAATTAAGGAATTGTTGACCACTCTCAGAAAGTGGGGTGAGTTGGAAAAATGCGTAGGGGGATGGGCTAAAAAGAAGGAAGCAAAGAAAATGGCTATGCCAATGTGCCCAGTTTTTGAAGATAATGAAGAATTAGGGGTGAAGATGCTCCCTATGAGAGAGGTACAGGGAGGAAGGTATGTACATGTTCCATGGACAAGACCAGATACATAGTCTTTTACAAATGATTTCCCGAAATTGAGAGAAAAATCTGTTGAATGGTACAAGAAAGTAGAGAGGTTTGTGAAGGTTTCAAAGGTTTTATTAAATGATCTGGATACCTTATTTGACATTGTAGTTCCAAGTGATTTATGGGCTGAATGTAAAATTGCTATTGATTGGCCTGAGACTGAATCTGCTAGGCATCCACGAACTGGTGCACCATCACCTGGGGTAATGAGAAAATACAATCAAGCCATTACCTATTTGAAAGGGAAAATCTCTCCAAAGGAAGAAGATTGGGTAACAATTGACAGGATTACACAGGAATTGTAGGAGAAAGTGTATGCGTATTATGAGCAACTTTGGCAAGCATTTAAGCAATACAGTGGATTGAAGAATGTGACTGGAAAGGATATAGGACATTTTGTATATCGGTTTGTGTATGGACTGAGATCTGAAATTAGTGCTATGATACGACAACATTTTGGGGCCTATTACGATGTTAGGCGAGACCGTCTTGGAAACGGGACCAACCGACCTCCGGTCGGCGGTCACGACCGCCTGATCAGGATGCGACCGAACACTGTTTGGTCGCATTCCGACATGTCTCTATGGGAGCATGTGTTACTGCCGCAAACCAGCCGTAGTACATGCTCCCATGGGGAAATGAGAGGTAGTGTTAACCCTTGCCTCCGGTGGAAGGCACCTCAAGGTGCCTGTCACGTTGTGCAGTGATTAACGGGGGGCACCATAGGTGCCACCTCGGCCACCAAACGGAGGCTGCCAAGGAAAGGGGGCCCTGCCAGGGACCCTCATACTCGCTCTCCAACAGACTTTCCATGTCGGAAAGCCCAGCATGGAAAGCCTGCCGGAGACTGAGTATCGTAATCCCAATCCCAAATATTGTAGAGATGAACCAGACTCCAAACATAAGAGACTTAAAGAGAAGCTGATGTTGGCTCAAATGAAGGCTGCAAAGAGAGGTTACATTGTTGCGGTTGGAGATGGTACAAATGTAGTACAGGGTAATGGTCAACTGAATACTGGAATGCGAGGAGTAGGAGATGGACAGCAACAGGGTGTGTAGAGGCAAGGCAGAGGTAGAGGTGTTTCGATCAAGATGTTGAAAAAGACTAATCTGTGTCACATTTGCGGCAAGTTTGGGCATTGGAAGCATGAGTGTCAATTTAATCCACTTAATCAAATGAATGGACAGGCACCACACGGTGGGAATGCACAGTCACAAGGGAATGATATGATGCAGAATAATCAGACTCAAAGACAGACAAATATAAACCTAAATAATCCCTAAGCCCGGAGGCATCATATGAATGGTCAGGTTCAGAGATATAATGTAAATAAAGGATTTCACACAAATGCTCAGATTGATTCCAATCCTGATGTTACCTAGCAATATTTGATTCAATTTCATGACACAGACTCAGATTTGTCACAATAACGGTGCCTTAGAGGGGAGGAGGAATGCGTGCTTAGAGCATCCTTATAGGTATACCAGAGAGGTCCCTATGTGGATGGCAAGGTAAATGGGACTTCTCTCTCGTTTCTTGTTGATACTGGTGCTACCCGTTCCGCTGTAAGAACAGCGGAAGTTCCAAACCTACCCCGCTCGGGAGAAAGAATCCAAGCTGTAGGAGTTTCAAAATGACTAATGTCAAATCCAGTGACCAAACCTGTCTCTGTACAGGTTGGGTCCTTTGAAAACTAGCACAAGTTTGTGGTGTGTGACTCTAGTACAATAAATCTACTAGGATGAGACTTGCTGTGCAAACTCAATTGTTCCATTTATTGTACCCCAAAGGAAAATGAATTTCACACTAACGATGAGGATGTTATATTTAAATTGGCTAGACAAAATTCTGAAGCTGAAGGTTTATTTCCATTATTGGCAAGTGATGATTTACCTTTGCAGTTGAGAGACAGAATGTCACCTGAGGTTTGGGACTTTACAGGAAAAGATATTGGACTAATCAAATGTGTTGCTCCAATGCGAATCACTCTAAAACAAATGCAGAATCTCCTTGTATCCCTCCATAGAATTTGAGCCCAGAAACTATTGCAGGAATTACACCATTAATTGATTCGCTGATCGACCAAGGAATTTTGAAAGAAATCTTGGGGAGTCCATGTAATTCTCCTATTGTGGGAATTCAGAAACCCAATGGTAAGTATCGAATCGTGCAGGATTTGCACCGGATTAATCAAATTGTAATCCCTTGTTGCCCAATAGTGCCAAACCCAGCTGAAATACTTTACCAGATTCCATGTGAAGCTGAATGGTTTTCTGTCATTGATTTGTGTCAAGCCTTCTTTTCCATACCCTTGCACTCAGAAAGTCAATTTTTATTTGCTTTCTGGTTTAGAAATCGTGTGTTGGCATGGTGCCAAGTTCCACAAGGGTGTAAACAAAGTCCTTCAATCTTCAAAAAGATCTCGAAAAAGAATCTGGAGTCATTAGTGATGCCTAAGCACTCTGTCTTAGTTCAGAACATTGACAACGTATTGGTAGCGTCAGGTACTCAGGAGGCTTGCATATACGACACTATTGCATTACTGCATCATTTGTCAGTAAATGGACATAAGGTGTCACCAGCAAAATTACAGTTTTGTAGGAGAGAAGTTCTTCACTTGGGACATCACATTGAGAAAGGAGCCTGAAAAGTGTCACAAGATAGGATCACTGCCATTCTGCAGATGAATCCAGCAAGTACACAAAAGGAAATGTGCATGTTCTTGGGAATGGTTGGCTATTGTCGACAATGGGTTCTAAACTTCTCACTGACAGCTAAGCCACTTCTAAGGCTTACACACAAGGATGTGTCAGATCCAGTCCCTTGGAATGATGAATGCCTGCGCTCTTTTAATGAACTGCGAGAAATTCTTTGTTGAGCTCCAGCATTGGAGATGCCTGAATTTAACAAAAGCTTTACTCTGTTTTGCAGTGAGCACAAAGGCTGCACACTGTCAGTACTGACGCAAATACATAGTACTGCACGTAGGTCTGTTGCAAATTTCTCGGCTACCTTAGATCCCATAGCCGCTACTTTACCTGGATGTCTTAAATGTGTTGCTGCAACTTGTGTGAGTTTAGAACAGTGTGAAAGCATTGTGATGGGTCATCGTTGAAAGTGCATGTGCCTCATTCAGTTGAGATATTGCTTATTCATACTCGAATGCAACATCTCACCAGTAGTCAACTGACTAAGTATGAACAAGTGAGTTTGTGCAATGCATGAGTTTGAATCCAGCTACTCGGATGCCTTTGCCTGGAAATTAAATTGTAATTGATGAAGCAGATAATAATTGTTTGGATGTGACTGAATTATGCACTAACCACGGCCGGATATCCTGGATGTTCCTTTGCCAGAATCAGATCATGTGCTGTTTGTGGATGGATCATGCTTGCGCGACGCTGGAGGAAATCTGAGAACTGCGTATGCCATCTGCACTGTCGTGGGTGTGGTGAAAGCTTTCTGGTTGCAGGGAGTGTATTCCACACAGGCGGCGGAATTGATTGGCCTGACGAGAGCTTGCTGCATCACTGATCAATTGAGAGTTACCATTTTCACCGACAGTCAGTAAGGCTTTGGAGTCATGCATGACTTTAGGCAGTTATGGTCGCAGCGTGGGTTTATGACCTCTTGGGGCTCGCCCATTAGAAATGGGGAAAGTGTCAGGAACCTGCTGCTGTCATTACAACTGCCTGCCCAAATTGGTGCAATTAAATGTTCTGCCCATCTACTAGGAAATTATTATGTCACAGTCGGCAACCTCTATGCGGATGAGACTGTGCGTTATTGTGCCACTATCATGGTCCTGCACACGTTGGGAGAGATGCCATGTTGTGTCCCAGATTAAGAGTGATTGCAGAAATGTTGTGTCAAAGATGCATGGTGTGTCAACAACAAAATGTGGGAAAGAAAACACTGGTTACAATGAGTCATGTAGGAAGATCTCAAAGACCCTTTAATCGGATGCAACTTGATTTCATTGAGATGCCTCCCTGCAATGGTCTAAAATACGTTCTTGTACTCGTGTGCATATTCTCCTATTGGGTTGAAGCATACTCACTTAGGTGAAATGACAGCTTATCTGTGGCAAAGTTACTCCTTCGAGAACTCATATAGCATTTTGGATTTCTGACTTCTTTGGAATTGGATAGAGGGACTCATTTTAATAATGAGGTCCAAAATATGTTATGTGCAGCATTACAGATTGAACAGAAACTACATTGTGCTCACCGACCAGAAGCATCTGACGTTGTTGAACAGGCAAATGGAACACTAAAGTCCATGTTGGCGAAGATATGTCTCTGAAATGACCTGATGCTTTGCCTCTTGTGTTGATCGCGCCCCATCTCCGGAAAATAATCAACATCTCCTTCGAGACAGCAACCTTCCCGGAAAGCTGGAAGCACGCCGAGATCACCGCCTTACTCAAGAAACCCAAGGCAGACCCCAAGGACCTCAAGAACTTCCGACCCATCTCTCTGCTCCCGTTCCCCGTGAAGGTCACCGAGAAAATCGTCAACAAACAACTGACCCGCTACCTCGAGGAGAACAACATCCTGGACCCTTCCCAGTCCGGCTTCCGCAGCAACCACAGCACCGAAACCGCCCTCATCGCCGCCACCGATGACATCAGGACCCTGCTAGACAACGGAGAAACAGCAGCCCTCATCCTCCTGGACCTATCAGCCGCCTTCGACACGGTCTGCCACCACACACTACGAACACGCCTTCACGACGCCGGGATCCAAGAGAAGGCCCTGGACTGGACCACATCCTTCCTTTCCGGCAGAACACAAAGCGTCCGCCTCGCCCCTTCCGATCCAAGGCCACCAAGATCATCTGCGGCGTACCCCAAGGCTCCTCCCTCAGCCCAACGCTGTTCAACATCTACATGGCACCCTCGCCCACGTCGCCCGACAGCACAACCTCAACATCATCTCCTACGCCGACGACACCCAGCTGATCCTCTCCCTCACCAAAGACCCTCACACCGCCAAAGCCCACCTCCACGAAGGAATGAAGGCCGTCGCCGAATGGATGAGGACCAGCAGCCTGAAGCTGAACTCGGACAAGATGGAGGTCCTCATCCTTGGTTCCAACCCTTCAGCCTGGGACGACTCCTGGTGGCCAACATCACTGGGAACAGCCCCGCCACCCACCGACCACGTACGCAACCTAGGGGTCATCCTCGACCCCACCCTCTCCATGACTAAGCAGGTCAACGCCGTTTCCTCATCCTGCTTCAACATCCTCCGAATGCTCCGCAGGATCTTCAAGTGGATCCCCACCGAAACAAGAAAAACAGTCACCCAGGCCCTCGTCACCAGCAGGCTGGACTACGGAAACGCCCTCTACGCAGGAACGACGGCTAAGCTCCTGAGACGGCTGCAACGCATCCAGAACGCCTCTGCACGTCTTATCCTCGACATCCCCCGACGCAGCCACATCACACCCCACCTGAGAGACCTGCACTGGCTCCCTGTCAACAAGAGGATAACCTTCAAGCTCCTCACCCACGCACACAAAGCACTCCACAACTCCGGACCAGCCTACCTCAACAGACGACTCAGCTTCTACACCCCCACCCGCCAGCTCCGCTCGACCAGCCTCGCCCTCGCCACAGCCGCATCCGGAAAACGACCGCCGGCGGCAGATCCTTCTCCCACCTCGCCGCCAAGACCTGGAACACCCTCCCCACCAACCTCCGACAGACCCAAGACCTACTGGCCTTCAGAAGACTCCTCAAGACCTGGCTCTTCGATCAGTAGCAGCACCACCCCCCTCTTCCCCCAGCGCCTTGAGACCCTCACGGGTATGTAGTGCGCTTTATAAGTGACATGATTGATTGATTGATTGATTGTTGATGAGTTTGAGAAGTACCCCAGCCAGAAGAACAGGACTGTCCCCACATGAAATAATTTTGGAGAGGGCTATGAGACAGCCTGCAGTTCCTGCTAACCAGTTGGTGAACATTACTGATGATTTGGTACTCTATTACTGTAAAGGGCTGGCTGACGTGGTACGTTCTGTGTCTCAGCAGGTTGGGGAAGCTGCCACTTTGCCTCAACAGGAGCAGTGCCACGACCTCAGTCTCGGCGACTGGGTCCTGGGGAAGGAACACATACACAAGTCTTGTTTGGATCCTCGCTGGCATGGTCCATTCCAAGTGATTCTGGTAACCACAACTGCTGTTAAATGTGGTGGTCTTCCAAACTGGGTGCATGCTGCCCACACTCACTGAGTCCCATGTCCCCTTGAAGATACAGCACCTGTAACGGATGTGCTGGTGGTTACAGTGAGACACCCGACACAGGTCAGTCAAATAGTAGAGGGGTCTCCTGCTACTGGGTCTCGAAGTACTGGTTATAGCAAGGGTCCGAGAGAGTCAGGTACAGAGGGTCAAAGAGAGGAAGAGCTGACTAGGAGAGTAATAGAGCCAATTGAAGAGAACAGTGCAGCTGAAACGCGAGTGATAAATGGAGACAGTGGGCCAATAGAACAGACAAATTGAGGCGAATTCTAACCGAAGGCAAAGTACCACCAACTGTTTTCAAAGTCTCTAGTCAGTCTGAACAAAGTGATGCTGATGACGATGGACCGTCAGTAAGAAGGTCAAAAAGAGCTAAGGTACCAAATCGGAAATACGCTGCACCTGAATGGGCTTACTTGGCAGAAACCAATGACTGGGAAAAAGCAAATCACATATTTTGCTTCAACAATCCAAGCTCACATGAACCACTTTGAGGAACTGGTGTAAGCAGAGCAAAGTTATCAAAGTAAAAATTAAAGGAAAATGGTCGACATCTAAAGAGATGAAAATACACTGATCTATGCCACATACGTACTAAACCTGCAAAGTAATAAAATACCTGTGAACTATGACAAGAGAAGCAAAAGCACTTATAAGTTCTAACTTAATTCTTGCTGCAAATGCTAATTAAAATCAAATACAAATTTTAACAGAGTCATGAAGTCTAGTTCTCGAGAAGTCGTGGATACAGAACCGGTATCAGTGATGCGCAAATGCATATGTGCATGTTTACTTGCCACATCTTCTATTATTATTGTTGTATTTCTTATTATTTTAAATCTTCCTCATCATATCTATGAAGAAAAACCTAAACCTACGTCTTTTCCTAAATTGCCAGAAGGAAGAAATAATGAAATGGAACTAAACATGTTAGCTGACAAAACTCAATGGACACAATGGCGCTCAAAATTGTTTTGTGTGCATGCAGATGCCAATTTCTGTCTCAAAGGGGTGACTTATCATCACTTACCTGTTACCTATGGAAATTCGTGTAGTGTAATAACCAGTTTATGTTATTGTAAAGGACAGTTTTAGTACTATTATTCTAACTATGATTTAGTCTTTTCTGAAGTGCCTTTTAGAAAACACATGAATATTGCACCTGATATGCAAACAGCTGAGACGATGGGTGAATTCTTCCAACCTGCTTAAAGCCTAGATATTGCTTATGCACATCAACACAATTTAACCTGCCTCTTGCATAATGTAGAGAAAGAATGTATTAGTTCAGTTGAGGACAGACAAGGAGAAATAAAGAAAAAGGTTGAGAGTCATTCAAAGACTCCACCTTAGGCACACAAGGGTAATGAGCTTAAAAAGACTGCCAAACAAGCTGCAATAATTCTAGATTGGCAACATAAAGGAAAGCTTTGTATATTGTGACGTAGAACTAAATAGAACAATACATATGTTGGTTCTAGTGAATGTGACCACACCTTCCAAATTGTAGGTGGGTGGGGGTTGGAGGTCTAGATCCTGTTTTCCCACAGATTTACTACATGTGTGGAAAAAATGCCTATTACAGGCTGCCAAAACAATTGTATGGATGCTGCTATATGGGAATAGTGTTTCCAATAATGTATCATGTGGGTCAATCAGATGAAACCAATGAATTTCAACACACGTGCTTAAAGAGAGGTGCAAATGCTGCTGAAATAATAGATGATATATTTGGTGCACAAATCTCATCAGTTGGGTAATTCTAAATTCTCACACAATTCCCAAAACTTTCAACTGTGGTTGGTAGATTATCGACCGATACACCTAGAGGATTCCTTGCCATAAATACTGAAATTGTTGCTATCAGATCTATTGTGCTTCAAAATTGACTTGCATTAGACGTCCTTCTTGCAAAAGAAGGCGGGGTCTGCCAGAAGCTGTAAGTTCAACAATGTTGCAAAATACTTGTCATTCCTTGTGAGTGCGTATTATTTCTGGATTACCCTATAACTAAACAGAAATGTAAGAGGGAAGTTTCTGATCATCAAATTCTGATGCTATTATTTCTCTGAGCTATATAACGGAATTCCTGGTTTGTATGATCCTTGCTCGCCTACATTTCTTTAGGAAATTTGCGTTTTCAGTGTTCATATTCTATATCTACGGTGTCTGTTTTAGATATATCTATGTGTGTTTAATTTCGAGTTTGTAGATACAGTTATCCTGTTCTAGGTCCTAGTTGGGTAATTGCCCATTCCCCGAATATCCAACCACCTTTCAGCACAGAGCAAGATCCATCGGGGGACCAAAAATTGGAAAGTAAGTAAGGGCCCAGTCTACGCTACAGCAATACCTTCACTGATCAAATAAAACTTCCACATCAGTCCCTCATAACACTTTGAGAGTGAGATAGCCATGCCACATTTGTGCGGTGTTTGGACAAAATATCAGAAAATTATATTGCAATACAAAAATTTTGTGTCAAGAATATCGGGACATTAAAAATATTGTGGACAGAAATATCAAAGGTAAAAATATAATTTTTAGTGTTCTTTTAAATATTGTAAAAAATATCAATGTAGAAAATATTGTATGTAATATTGTTTGTGTTATTTAGTATGTAATGTTTCATAGTGTGTTTCACTGTATGTGTTTATTATTTTTTTATTTGTGTTTTAGTAAGAAATTATTTTATTTATGAAATAGTTGAAATTTGTATTTTTAGTTGTAATAATGTATATAATTAATTGTTGGCCATTTCTTTTCTGCAGCGGGATATTGGGTTGTTAGGAGATAAGGGTGGGGAGAGTTTTAAAAAATGTATGTTTAAAATTTAAATTGCAAAGTAATAATTTTTAAGATATGCAAATGAAGAATATATCAATTTTAAATTTATTTTATCATATCATATTTTAATATATTTAAATGTGATGTTAATTAGGATATATTAATGGTATTAAATATTTTTTGCATGAGAAACATATAGAAATATATAAAACATATTCTTAGTTAAGTATTTAGAAAAGGTTTTCTGTTACAAAATGAAAAAATGAAAAAATATTTAAAATTGTATACTTTTTAAAAACAAATATAAACATTTGAATTTAAATTTTAGTTAATTTGTTTTAAAATATAAAATTTAAATACATATATGTTTAATGTATTGTTAATTTTGTATTATGATTTTATTATTGTTTAAAGTTTATGAATGGTAGTAAATAGTTTTTGAAAAACATTATTTTTTAAAAATAGTAATTTTATCACTTAAAATATAGATATGTATATTAAGGTTTAAAGTTTAGATTAGTGTGCTTTTAGATAACATTTTAACAACATTTATGTGACAAAAATTTGCGAGAACATGGAGTATTGATTGTGTTTGTAATATATTTATTCTGCAATATGTTATGTAAAATGTTTTATTTTAACGTGGATATTGTAAATTTCAACTTTTTAGTGTCCAGCACCTTCCCCCAATATGGTTAAAGTGTCACCACTTTGGTGTTCAACACTTTCTCCCAGTATGGTTAGATTGGAGTGGAAATAGTAAATGCCAGCCCTTTACTGCTCAACATCTTCCCTAAATTGATTTAGATTGGAGTGGAAATAGTAAATGTCAACCCTTTAGTGTCCAACACCTTCATCAAATTGTTTTAGATTGGAGTCGGAATACTAAATGTTACCCCTTCAGTGCCCAACACCTTCTCCAATGTGGTTAGATTGGAGTCGGAATACTAAATGTCAACCCTTTAGTGTCCCACACCTTCCCCCAATATGGTTATATTGGAGTGGGGATAGTAAATGACACATTTTTAGTGTCCAACACCTTCACCAAATTGTAGCAATGAGATACAAGGTAAGGCACTCTCTTCCTTTTACTGGATACCCACATTCTGTACAGGTGAACCACTCTAAGGGGTTTGGACCTTCAGTTCCCCAACGTAATAGCAATGAGAGATGGGTTAAGTGCGTCCTCCCATTTAAATAAACCGGAATGAATTACTTTCGTTATTTGTCATTCGTATCTATTATTAGTCAGTGAGTTTTTCATAAGTCCGGCAGTGGTAATGTGTACCGCTGAGTAACATGTGTACAGACAGCGGACAAGTGTATCGCCCTCTGTGGCACATTAGCCTGGTGCTTTCTCAAGGTTGCAAAATAAGAAAGAACAAGTAACCATAAGTGATTAGAGGTCTGTGGTCCAGTAAGGCCATCACCGTATGTAAGGGTGGGGCGTGAGGGAACACCCGTGACTTCCTCGACAGAAGTGAGTACTTCTGGATACTTCAGAGTATGTTGCTGTGTCCAAGGGATATATCCATCATATGTGCGAAAGACATAATCAGAGTGCTACCAAAGTCCATGCAGATAGCTTCCTTTAGTGAAAGGCCAATCATGATAAAAGGTGCTGGCAGGGAACTCTTGATAAAAATATGTGAAAGAGAAAATGGGGAGGGCAGAGAAAGTTTAGAGAAATGGGAAACTTTTAATGATAGTCCCTTATGACGTGAAGTACAGGTAAGTGGGTAAAGAGAAGAAGGCTACAAACCCTCCTATAAGTGCTGTAGGACATGCTCTGTAGAAAAAAGGTGGAAATGAGTTAAGAATAAAAGCAAAAATAAGAACACTGAATGAAGCAACAAGACATAATACCTCATTTATAGGGTACAAAGATACTCGTTTGGTTTCCGTATGGCTTGTGTTGCTATTCAAATACAGCTCTAATGAAGCAAATAAGGAATAAATACATATATGTAGAAGGTGAACATTATGTTCCATCAGATGAGTACTCAAATAATTAATAGTGCCACAATAAAACTTGTTATAGGAATTTGTAATAGTTTCACATCATGCACAATCGTAACAGCATAAAAAACCTAAAGAGGCCATATTTATAAAACATAATTCTATCCAAATTCGGCAGAAAATTGTATCCGGGAAGAGGGAATCAGATGTGACCCTTCGTTACCACAGAATATTGTTATTTGGCTGGTGCTGCTATGGCGACAGATGTGATTACCCTGGTACTGCAACCCGGTAAAGAGGAGATCGATAGTAGCCGTACCAAGTTCTAAATACAGTAGTTCACTGTATGTCAGAAAGCCAAATATGAATTAGCACATAATCGAAAATAATTCATATATTACAATAATAGAATAATTACATGCTCTAAATAAGCTTTACTGGTGATGTATTGCTCCAATCTCCATTAAAGTCAGTACATAACAGAGAGATTAAAAAAGGGGGTGTTGTGTATTTCACTTTAACCTTTGTTATCTTATTTCGCACAGCAGCACGTGCATTGTAATTATTTAATATGTATGTTCGGTTCTCTGAACGTTTTTCCTTGGCAAAAGGCATTCTTGCCATGGCCTGCTGAGGAGAAGCGTTGGAGATGCCGAGCTCCTTATGGTGTTTAAACATTCAGAATAAATCTTAGATTTTGCTACAAAATTGGTGTACTCATTACTCAACAATTTTGGCGACAAGTTGCTGTTGAGACACCATAGAAGAACCCACAATTTTCTTTTTTTCTGATTTACCTTTTATTGATTTTTAAGGATTATTTCATCTACATTAAATGCGTTGGATCGTCATTACTGAAGGAATTGTTACATGGTATATTCTGCGTTACCGAAGGATTGCTGTTTCTCGTTGGTGTGGTCATTGCAACATAGTATTTAGATAGCACAGCTGAACGACTCACCGCTGTTTTTCTTTTTCCATCGACCGTTGAAAGCATCGTTTGAATTGAGGAGCCATTGCCAAGGAAGGTACTCTCGAGGATCAGCCAAATCTTCGCCAATCCAGCTTCCTAGTGGCAATGAAGTTCCAGCTCCCTTTCATCACTTGGATTCCAGTGTTGTCACAGATTCCAGCGTCAGCGTACGTGTACTGCGAGGTCACGCAAAGTCACGTTACGCGATGCCATCTTGGGTGTTGTAGTTTCAGCTGCCTCCTCATCTTACAGATTCAAGCGCCAGCGTACGTGCGTGACGAGGTCACGCAAGGTCACGTTACGCAACGCCATCTTGGCTGCCTTCCAGAGAGTTTCTCTGCTCATCTGCATTACTCATCGGCACATCCTAATTTCACGTAATTAACGGAGCGTATTTTCTCATCGTTTCAACGCCTATCTCCAGGTCAGCACTTCATATACCGGCTCACAAAAGGATTCTGTCAGGGTACTGTATTTATTATATATTTTTTTTCTCTTTCTCCTCATTGTTTAACATATGAAAGGATTACTATTAACTACTTTCTTTTGGTGAAGAGTGGACATATTCTTTTACTTACACAATGGCTGCACAGAATTTCACTTTACAACCACCTCAAGCCTTTTGGCTAGCAGGGAGCAGTCCATGCATGAAATGGACTGAATGGGAATCTTATTTTTAAAATTTGATCAATGCTAGAGATGAAGAGAATATGATGTCTGCTGAAAGGAAAACAACTATTTGTTTACATTCTGTTGGGTCAGGTGGACTAAAAGCTTACAAAGAAATGCAAAAAAGGGGTTGTAAGTGGTGATGTCAAAGTATTCAATGCTATTCTTAATGATTTCGATAACCATTTCGCCCCCAAGGTCTGCATAGGTATTGTTAGGTATAGGTTTTTTCATAGGAAACAAGAGGTTAATGAATCAATAAATAAGTATGTTTCTGCTATAAAGCGATTAGCGGATGATTGTAAGTTTGACCATTTACAAGATCAGTTTATTAGAGATCAAGTTGTCATGCACACCAGAGATCCTGCCATTCAAAAACGATTGTGGATTAATGGAGATGCGGAACTGAAAGATATCCTGGCTATTGTTAGAAAGGCGGAATTATCTAGCCGCAGTGCAAAAGTGCTTAAAGGTGATTGCAAAAATCGAGTCTGAAAGCATTATTAGTAAAATTAAGAATAGGAGTGTAGAAAAGTCTAGTAAAGCTAGTCCTAAGAGACATGATTCCGTTAAAATAAGTAGTAATTTCAGATGTTATCGTTGTGATAGCAGTTCCCACTTAGCCTCCAGCAAATTTTGTCCTGCCTTAAAACAAAAATGTTCTAATTGTAATTTTGTAGCCCATTTTGCTAAAGTGTGCAAAAGAAAGAAAAATGTTAAAGTAAAATGTGTAGATGGTGATATGTCCAGTTCTAGTGATGATGAACAGTTAATCAAAAAATTCTCTTCTCACAGTTTAACAGATTGTGACGATCCCAAAAGTTATGATTCCCAAAAACTATTTCCAGTTAACATTATTGATAAGAAAGTCAATAATAAAAAGAAACCCTTATGCTCAATATCTATAGGTGGGATCAATGTATTATTGTATGCAGATTCAGGATCACCTTACACAATTGTTGATGAAGAAACATGGATGAACAAATTTCCCAATAAGTTAGGGCAAGAATTACTTCCAGCTGACATTCACCCAGAAGGTTTCTCGGGTCAAAAGATCGATATGGTTGGTTTCCGCTCCGTGTTATTCAGATTTAAAGAGAGAGAATCTTTGGGAAATTATACGTAGCAAAGAAGGGTCCAGCTGTTTTAGGATGGAAGGATCAGGGTAATTTAGGTATTATTCTAAATCCCAATAGTGCGGATCCAGTCATGATATTGGATGACAATATAGAACTATATAAGGAAATCTTAAACAAATTTCCTAAGGTGTTCTGTAAAGAAATTGGTAAAATTTATGATTTTGAACACCGCATCATTTTAAAACCTGATGCTTGTCCTACATTTCACAAAGTGAGACATATCCCATTCTGCTTAGAAAGGAGGTGGAATTAGAACTTGAGAAGTTGACTAAAGCAGACATTGTTGAACCTATTGAATCCTCACAGTGGATTTCTCCGATAGTCGTCGCTCAACGCAGTAATGGAAAATTGAGACTTTGCATTGATTTACATCATTTAAATAACAATATAGTTGTTGATAGATTTCCATTACCTAAGATTTCTGAAATGTTAACCCTTATAAAAGACGCTAATTGGTTTTCTACCATCGACTTGTCAGCCGCTTACCATAAGATACCTTTAAGTGAAGATAGCAAGTCTCTTACTGCGTTTATTACTCCATCAGGTTGTTTTCAGTACAAGCGGTTACCGTTTGGCCTTGCTTCGGCAGCAGCTATTTTTCAAAGACTAATGCATCAGCTTTTTGGAAAACATGATAAAGTGCGTTGTTTTCAAGATGATATTTAAATTTTTGGCAAAGACAAAGAAGAACATGACAATGTGTTCAGAGATGTTTTAAGTGTTTTGGAACAAAAAGGTTTGACCGTTGAACATACTAATTGCAAATTTGGCGGGAAGTACACCACTTACTTAGGTCACGTTATTAGTGGTGCAGGACTATCCATCAAACCTGCATTGGTGGATTCTATTGTTAATGCTCCTCACCCTAAGAATAAAGATCAGTCACAGTCTTTTATTGGGTCGGTGGAGTTTTACTCCAAATTTGTACAACAGTTTTCGAGCAGAATTTTTAACATAAGACAACTACTCAAGGACAGAAACACATTTTTTGGGAGTGAAGAATGTAACAAAGAATTTGTGGATATTAAGAAAGCCATTGCCGATGCACCTGCCTTAAGTAGCTTTGACCCTGATCTTAATAATTGTATTACCGTAGATGCCAGCAACAGAGGCTTAGGAGGAGTACTTTCTCAAATTAATCAGGAAGGTAAAGAATGTATTGTCGCTTATGCTTCACGAGCATTATCACCCACTGAAGAAAAATTCTCAGTCATAGAAAAGGAAACGTTAGTATGCATATGGGCTTTAGAACATTTCAGAGCGTTTGTGTGGGGAAAATCTTGCATTGTACGAAGTGACCACAGACCTTTAGTAAGGTTATTAACTACTGAGGGGTTGTTTAATGCCTATCCTAGGATTGCCAGAATGTCTTTACGGCTACAAGATTATGTTTACTAAACTGTTTACATTCCTGGGAAAGAAAATGTAGTTGCAGCTTTTTTATCACGTATGCCTACTGAATTACAAGACAGCCCTGACCATGAATGGGAAAATGTTCAGGTTGCATTAGTCCATGACCAAGGCCTATCCATTGTCAAGAAAGATGAATGGGTTAAGTTATACAATGCTGACAAGGTATTACAACAACTCATTATATTTACTATTGATGGATGGCCTCCAAAAAACAGTATTTCCGATGAATTAAAACAATTTGGGGAAATTCATGATGAATTATCTGTACTCCATGGCAATATCTTAAGAGGTGAGAAAATTACACCCCCTTCATCACTCAGATTGAGCATTATTAAAATGTGTCATGAAGGTCATGGCGGAATTGTCAAAGCAAAACAAAGAATAAAACAATGGTATTGGTGGCCAGGCATGGATTTAAGTATTGACGGAGTAGTAAGGAATTGTGTATAGTGTGCCAATTCTGATAAGACCCATGTCACTTTAAAACCTGAAATGTCTGACCCCATTATTCCCAAACAACCTTGGCACACTGTTGCCATTGACATCATGGGACCTATTGGCACTCAAAGTAAATACATATTATCACTTATAGATATTTTCTCAAGATGGCCTGTACTCAAAATTGTGGATAAAGTAAATTCCGAAGAAGTTTTAAAAAATTTTAGACAGTGTCTTTGTTGGTGAAGGACGTCCGGCACTTCTCATTAATGATAACGGAGTTCAATTCACTTCTAAGATTGCGAAGGATTATTTTGAAAGAGTGGGTATAAAACATTGTACCACTTCTTTGTACATTCCAAGCGGAAATGGCGGAACGTTTAATAGAGTCCTTAAAAATACCATTCAATCAGCTATTATCAATAATTGAGATTGGGAGATGCAAATATTTAAAACTCTTTGGATGTACAGAACCACACCACACGATGCTCTAGAAGTATCACCATTTGAAGTGATGAGAGGGAGAACCGTCAGAACAAATTTGATACTTCAAGGCCTAGTGTTCCTGTGGATGTTTTAAGATCCAGAATTGAAAGAAAGAATCTTAAGTACAAAGAAATGTATGACCTCCAACATGGCACAAAAGCTTGTGACATTAAGGTAGGCACTTGGGTCAAAGTTAAAAACCTTGGAGAGTAAGGAAAGGTGAGAGCCAATTTTCTGAACCTATGAAAGTAATTAAAGTCTTGCGTAATGCAGTCCAATTAAACGATGGAAAAGCCTGGAATCTTAAACGCATTGCTGTGTTGAAAGGACACATTGAGTTGTTTGAAAATAGTAGGGAACAAGACAGTTCTCTCTTTAGGAGTAATTTGAAATGTTTTGATATTGACGATGATCTTATATGCAGTGGTAACTCTGAAAGTACTGGCAATAGGATTGTTCCTGATGTTCACGCTGATGCTAATATGGATCATGTAGAACTTGATTCTGAATCTTCTATTAGAGAGGATAACATGGTTAATGTTAATAATGAAAGTGTGGATGAAGGAGGAAGTCGTTATACACGCATTCGTATGAAACCAAAATGGTTATCAGACTATGTCTGTGATGATCACTCCAGATAACACCTTTTTATTTATTTATATTTTAAATACCCTTTCAGGGGAAGATGTGTTGTGCATTTCACTTTAACCTTTGCTTATCTTATCTCACGCAGCAGCGCGTGCATTGTAATTATTTAATATGTATGTTCGGTTCGCCGAACGTTTTTCCTTGGCAACAGGCATTCTTGCCATGGCCTGCTGAGGAGAAGCGTTGGAGATGCCGAGCTCCTTAAATCTTGGATTTTGCTACGAAATTGGTGTACTCATTACTCAACAGGGGGTTCTAGAGAGCCCACAGTCACAAGCACGAGTCCGTGGTTCAGCTCTTACCTAGTCCTGGGTCTAATCCCAAAATGAAGAACGTCCTTCGACATAACACTGGCGTGGTGCTGTAGCGCCATATTTATATGTTATATGTGTTATAGTTCCTTTTTTATGGAATTTGTAGTGAATGAGATAGGTACTATAGGGCAAGAATAATAAACAAAGTAAAATGTAGAGACCTCCCCGTGTTTGAGTGTCTCAGTATTGAAATGTTTACAAGAAAAGGAGCTAATAGTGCACACATGGGCGAGATGTCCAAAGGCTAACTTTAATCATCTAGGTTTAATCCCGAATCTGAACAACTAGGGGGCAGCCATCTTTAACTTTGAATTTCAAAGAGAAGTTGAAGACAAGAAGGAAAATAGTCCATTGTGTTTCATTTCATGTGGATAAACCTAAACCTATTGAACAACTAGGATCCTCCAGGATTAGAGGAGATCTAGAGGTGAAGTGGATTGCCGAATAATAAGGGTGAATGTTGACCACTCTGAAGACAGTGAAATATTAGAAATCAAAGCGCCCGTAAAGGACTAGCACCCTCCAAGATTGAGGGAGATATCAATGCAAATTAGATTCCCAGAGAAGCCAATAAGGGTGAAAGTTGACCTATTTGAGGACAGTGGAATATTAAATTCAACAAGCCCGTAATACACAGTCGCCTCATTAAGCGTCGTGAGCATGAAAGCAAAATCAGAGTACAGATACATTTTTCATACCAATACAAAAATATGAACAAAAGTTAGTTTCCAGATTAGACACTCATGTAGCCAGCATTTATCAGTATGATAATGTATGTCTTATCGGTTGCATGTCGGAGACAGGTTCATCATAGTGACAGCCTGTTGGTGCATCTCAGTTATAACCAATGGTGCCATTCAGCGTCTTTGTTTAAACCTCTTTAGAGCGTGCCATAGGGTATAATGAAGGCACTCTCCTGTTGTCGTAGTTTAAGTTCAAAGTCACTCCCTCATTTATTTTGTTTCAATTTCAGTAAACCACTATAGGAAAAAGTACAGTGGTGTGGGTGATGGTTGTTGAAGTGATCCACTAGTGGCAATTTTTGTGGATATTACGGAAGTGTTCCTGGATTCTCATTTTTAATGGTCTGATGGTACTACCTATGTAGTGCTGATTACATGGGCAAGTTTTAGATAGACCACATTCGTGCTCTCACAATTTATGAAATCACATATTTTGTAAGCGTATCCATTTATTGAAAGTTCCTTAGTTTTTGATGTGCCCAATTTGTAAATGTAAAACACACAAGATGATGGACGGAATGCTGCACATTGGCAAACATTCACCCCCAGTCACAGATCTGGGTTTAATCCATCGTTATTTTGTTCACCACGCCACCTCAGTTCAGACATAGCTATATGCAAATCAGTCTTGACCCTGTGCCTCATGGGAACAGTCCAGACCGAACTGCCAAGCCATGTCTTCCTGGACCGGAATCAAGCATCCTAGGACCGGTCTCAGGCTATCAGCCTTCATCAGCCAGGATAGCTTGACTCCAGTGGCGTAGTGAGCACGGGACCCACTGCCTGGGCATACCCTTCCCACTTAGGGCGAAATGCAAAACACACAAGATGATGGACGGAATGCTGCACATTGGCAAACATTCACCCCCAGTCACAGATCTGGGTTTAATCCATCGTTATTTTGCTTCACCACGCCACCCCAGTTCAGACATAGCCATGTGCCCAGACGTGGGTCCCTTGCTCACTTTGCCACTGGATTCAAGATAGCCTGGCTGATGACGGCTGCAAGCCAGAAACCGGTCCCAGGATGATTGTTTCCGGTCCAGGGAAGACATGGCTTGGCAGTTCGGGCTGGACTGTTCCCATGAGGCACAGGGTCAGACTGATTTGCATATGGCCATGTCTGAACTGGGGTGGCGGAGTGAGCTAAAGAATGATGATGGATTAAACCCAGATCAGTTGACTGGGGGTGAGTGCTTGCAATGCTCAACACTCCGTCCATCATCCCCTTTGGTTTTGCTGTGTTCGCCCTGAGTTGGCAGGGTGTGCCCAGACGTGGGTCCCTTGCTCACTTTGCCACTGGATTCAAGATAGCCTGGCTGATGACGGCTGCAAGCCAGAAACCGGTCCCAGGATGATTGTTTCCGGTCCAGGGAAGACATGGCTTGGCAGTTCGGGCTGGACTGTTCCCATGAGGCACAGGGTCAGACTGATTTGCATATGGCCATGTCTGAACTGGGGTGGCGGAGTGAGCTAAAGAATGATGATGGATTAAACCCAGATCAGTTGACTGGGGGTGAGTGCTTGCAATGCTCAACACTCCGTCCATCATCCCCTTTGGTTTTGCTGTGTTCGCCCTGAGTTGGCAGGGTGTGCCCAGACGTGGGTCCCTTGCTCACTTTGCCACTGGATTCAAGATAGCCTGGCTGATGACGGCTGCAAGCCAGAAACCGGTCCCAGGATTATTGTTTCCGGTCCAGGGAAGACAAGGCTTGGCAGTTCGGGCTGGACTGTTCCCATGAGGCACAGGGTCAGACTGATTTGCATATGGCCATGTCTGAACTGGGGTGGCGGAGTGAGCTAAAGAATGATGATGGATTAAACTCAGATCAGTTGACTGGGGGTGAGTGCTTGCAATGCTCAACACTCCGTCCATCATCCCCTTTGGTTTTGCTGAATTTGTAAATGTAGCAGATTTTGCAGGTATAAAAGCCAGTTGGCTGTTGGAGGAAGGTTGTATGTTCATTATTATCTTGAAGAAAGGAAGGGGACAGTTTGTCCCTCAAGTTCAACACTCATTTAAAGCTGAACTGTGGAAAGGTTTGGATGTCATCCCTTATAGTGGGATTACTGGTGAGAAGGGACCAGTGTTTCTATAGTGTCTTGCGAACATGGTGGTGACCATGACTATATTTGGTAATCAAGCAAATGGTTGACTTGCTTTCATTTTTCTTGGAACCGATGCGGTGGACTCCAATACTGGCGAGCACTACTCCATCGCCGTCAGGGTGGTGGGTTCCCGCCGAGCCAATTTAGATTTTATAGTTGTGCTGACGGTCTACTAGTGGCGGTTACCAGATGGAGTGAGTCCGTCACGGTACACGCTCAACAGTGCACCATCACTGTGGCCATTAGATAGATGCTATCAGAACACACCTAATGTCCATTGGCCAAATGGAAACACCTGCATACCCCACTATAAAACACACCCCATTTCAGACCATGATCCTTTGTCATTCCAGCTCCACCACGAATTTTGATCTCAGAGGCTCTGCCAGTGACCTAAGGATTTCTGTTTTTCATTCTCCCTCTCTCCTGTTTCTTTATCCCCTTTCCTTTAGTACCTTGTAGTTAATAATTTACTTATTTTTCATTTTGTGCACAATGCAAGGCCCCAAAGATCCATGTTTTACTGATAGAGAATTGTCAGTCATGGTGGATGAAATCCTAAGAGTAGAGCCACAATTGTTTGGAGCCCAAGTCCAATATACACCCCTATCACAGAAAAGGCAAATGTGGACCAAAATAGTTGACAGAGTGAATGCTGTAGCTATCAACCTGTGCACACAGGTGGAAATTAGAAAGAGGAGGAATGACCTGAGGGGGGATGGTCTGTGTTGTTTTCTGAATGTGTCCTGTTCCACTGAGCCGATTGTATTGATGTCATGAGTTTCACAAACTGTGCTGACACAATATTTGTCATTTATGCAAATGACTATGGTGAATATAAGTGGTACTTGCATATATTGACACTGTACTGTTCACATGATGAGTAATGTCAAACATCCTTCCAAGTAGTGGAAATGTCTGTTTTGCAGTCAGTTAGGCCTTGGAATTGTCAATCACACAATTCACCTTTCCACTGTGTTGGGCTGAATGGTTGGGGAGATGTCAGGTATTCTCCCTAATCACTTCATTAACATTTCAGGATATCTGAATACCTGTTTATTAGAAGTTCTACAGTGTGAAATGGAAACAAAAATTGGTAATATGTT
Organism: Calotriton arnoldi; assembly: GCA_963921515.1. Taxonomy (NCBI): domain Eukaryota; kingdom Metazoa; phylum Chordata; class Amphibia; order Caudata; family Salamandridae; genus Calotriton; species Calotriton arnoldi. The sequence continues at coordinate 272,439 of CAWUFW010008579.1, read as the reverse complement.
CAATACCACTGGAAGGTATCATCATAATAATCTCTACCTATTTCGTCTTCTAGGTATCTACATTGTTTGTTTCAAAAGATTTGAATGTGCAATACAAACCTTTTCTAATACAAATGTTCTCTACTACTCAATAGGTCACACTGGCTGAGCACGTGGGCAGGTTCCAGCTACTGAAGGAAACTCTAATCCAACCCAGAATCAAGCACTCCTCGTGTTGTGGAGGAGCATGAGGAGCCTGGTACATCTGGTCAGTCTAGGCCGACGGCTCCAGTGACACTTTCTGCACCCATAATACACCTCCCAACCCATCTGTGACACCTCACCAACACGAAGACTCCACTTCCAGTGTCCCTCCTAATGTGACACTAATCATGTGCTCCCAAGTCCTGGGTGATGTTGAGACCACACCACCTCCTGCTCACCCAGGACCCAGTCTGATGGGGCACACTGGGTCAAGGGCACAGGGTAGTAAGGTTAGGGGTCGTGGGAGCGTGTTTGTGGGCCAGCGTACTGAGTCCACTGGGTTTACTGACACCCAGACCACCATCAACCAAGTCTTGGAAGCCTACCATCAGTCCCAAGACATGATAGGCCAGGTACTCACAGAACTCCAGGAGATGAAGCAGTTGCAGAGGGAACACAACCACCAGATGGAGGCCCATAACTTTAATAGGGGCTCCCTTATTGGGGTGCTGCAGGACGATTATACCCACATGTGCAGGGCTTTCCCACCACTATCTACTCCTTCCTGTGGCCCTACACCATCAGAGCCATCTACATCGGCCACAGGAAGGGAGGCCCTGCCACCAGGAAAACCACTTGCAGCCCCCTAGCTGCTGCAGCTGTGGATCTTCCCTGCTGGGCAGGGGACATCCATGCAGATCACCAGGAGGTGAGGATGGCAAGACCTCTGCCCCCGCCAGCAAAAAACCCTGACGCTAATTTCTTCCAGTGTGTGCCTACCATTTACTCTATGGACTATTTCTGGACAAATTTGCCTTTCTGATGCCAGTAGTATTTTGGACATTGGCTTCAAACAATTTTTGATCTACAACTAGGGTTTTATTCAGCATGACTGACTTCTTCACTTTTACCTTCGCTTTGTAATGTTCACTCACTTTATTTTCACCAGGTTTGGTACAATAAGTTTGCTACTCAAAAATCATATACTGGTGTTGTATATCTCTACTCTATCAATGCATTTGTTTAATTCCATCAGAACAGAATATCAAAAGATTGTGTCAACATAGATGATTTGCAAGTAGGTATTGTTTATTTCAAGTTCCCAAACATGATTCCCAAAATATGTCATACTGTTCAATCACGATCTACTATGTTTCTCCCATTTGACCAAAACTTGTCTGTCAACATTTGCACTCCCATAACAATACATGCACTAAAATAATACTCAGTATCAGTTTTCACATTTTCAGACCTTGCCAACATGAAAGAAGGTGATATGTCCAAAACAATAAGATTAAATAGGCAACTTTTCATTGATTCATGTCATCAGCTGGAGCCTGATCTTATGACTCACATAAGGAAGCCCACATAAATAGCACCAAGAGACAAAACCATGTCAGCACTACATTTTGTAGATACAGGATCATTCCAAACTACTGTTCCAGTATCTGGTGAAATGTCAAAACCAAGTTTCAGTGGTGTGCTACAAGAAGTATGTCTTACAAAGATGAGACACATCAACAGCTAAAACACTTTGCACACAATGAGGATTTTGCAAATGAAAAGGGAGATTAGCATGATTTGGCTCCACTACCACATTTGTTTTGAGCAAATGATAGCCCACATATAGCTTTAGTACCAATACATAACAGAGATCAATTCCAATGTAAACTTCAAATCTCCCATCCAATCACAGTGCAAGTCGCCTTGGTACAACGTTTGCACATCCAACATTTGTGTCTGTCTTTCCCAGGATCAACCCAGGTTCCCTTTGTACTTGGAAACAGCACATTATAGCTGCAAATGTCTAAAAGAAGATGAGATGGTGAAGGAACCTGAAACAAATCCAAAAAGCATTACCAATCACACAGAACTTGATGGCCACATTACAAAGTCAACCTTTGAAGGGCACAGTAGTCAGTGCGTCCACACTTTGATCCACAAACACCTTTGGCCTGATTACCCCAGAACTTGGCCTTCCCAACAAAGTTCCTCCATATACTTCTCTCATCACCACATCAATAGTTAGTATAACAGTGAAAGACATGACTTGTAAAGATATTCTTACACTCATAAGAAGAAGTTGTCAATGATATCTAGACTTAAGTCAACTCCTTCCTCTTTACCAATATCATCTTCATTTGGCATATCAGGATCCTCAACCGGAGCCTCTTCATGGACTCCATCCTCTTCGATGTAAGGGATGTTCCGTCGCAGGGCGATGTTGTGGAGCATGCAGCAGGCCACGGTGATTTGGCACACCTTACCGGGTGAGTAGAGGAGGGTTCCACCATTTTTGTCCAGACATCAAAATCTGGCCTTTAGGAGCCCGAAAGTCCACTCCACTGGCCGCCATGCTTGTCCATGAGCCTCATTGAAGCGAACTTCCCCTGGCGTTGTTTGATTCCTCAGCGGTGCGAACAACTATGGTTGGTTTGGATAAGCCGAATCTCCTAGATGGAAGACAAAAAAGGCCCAAAATTATGTAACACAACTCCAGATCAGGCAACTAGCAATACCCCAAACAATATTATGAACGATTGTACTGACCAACAAGCCAGGCCCTCTCATGTCAAAGTTGAGACAATTTGAGGGGTATGTGGCTGTTCTGTAGTACAAAAGAATTTTCATGGGCAGAGCCGAGGAATCGGGCAGAGACGTTTGTGATGTACAAAGTTGGTAAGCAGGCAACTTGCACCTGTTCTCTGGCGTGTGGTGGCATTAAGGCAACATGTGTGTCATCAATTGCTCCAACCACATGTGGTAGGCAACCCAAACCCTAGAAGTCACATTGGCTAAATCCTGCTGGTGTGGAAACTAGACGAAGCTGTTGATGTGTCTCATCATTGAAGATAGAACTTCTTGTAGTACACCACTGAAAGTTGGTTGTGACATACCACCAGATACTGCCACAGTCTATTGGAAGGATCCTGTGGCCACAAAATGAAGTACAGCCATTATTTTGACAATTGGTCTAATAGATGTGGGATTTCTGTTGTGAGGCCATAGATCTGGCTCCAGCTGATGTCATAAATCCAGTATTGTTTGCCTATTGAACCTGAACTTCTTGATGATATCCCTTTCTTCCATTGTGGCAAGGTCTGGAAATAGGCGGTACACCAAAGGCTGTTGTCTCCTCAGTCTCCCAGAGTTCATATGCCTGCATTGGAGAAATGGGAACATTTAATAAATGATCCACAGCTCCGTATGTGATGAGTAACACAAAAGTCATCTATTTATAAAAATGTATATGGGTTAATACATATTAGAAGCCACATTTGCTTCATGTCCTTTAACCATCACTAATGACATTTATGGGCTTAATATGAATCTGAGAAATACATTTGTACATAATCCTTTCAAAATGTTTTGTTTACACAATTTATGATATACCCACTTATTTCCTTCAAAAAGACTTTTAACAGAGGTGTACACAACACCGCGCTAATATCACATTTCAGCACAGTAACGCACTAAACGTAAATGTTTATTTTCAAAAAGTAAGCATCCATTGAAGTGTTATTATTTGGAGAAAGTAGCGGAGGTAACGCACTTAACAGTCACTAACACACTAGTTTGAAGTCCGAAAATGGCGGATGCCTGACCTCACCAATACGGCATTTGGAATTAGATGGCAGCGGCAGTCGACCACGCAGTGAGCGGTAAACTCCATGGTAGAAGGCCAATGGCTGTGTCCATATCCGGTGATTACATGTACAATGCTGTTGGAAAAAAGCTCCTAACACTCCTGTTTTCAAGACCTCCTCCACTTTTGTTGCTGTTTCTGACCTCTGGGAGCAACCATGCCAGATCTAACAACTGAGAGGGCCCCTGCCTTCATGCCATAAGAGCTGAAGTTGCTGGCAAAGGAGGTCCTCTCCCTGTATGGCCCTCTCTATGGCTCACCAGATAAACAGGTACATGTCTGGCATACATATGTGAATCTGTGTAACTGGCTCTTTTCCATTTCCACAAGCTACAATGTCCCTTGGAGTTCCAGAGTGAGGTGTAGTGATTCATGTTAAATGTCACATAACGTCCTTACATAGGACTATGATGTTAGGGAATTGTATGCTCTCTCCAATGTCAAATATACAACACCATCAAGATGTGTTCTGTGTTACAAGCCCTAGATTCAAATTGGTGTGTATGTAGGGATCTATGCATGTGTATGTTTGATGTACTTGTGGCAAGTTTCCAAATAGCCTCATGATAAATGGTAAACACATCATAAACTCTTTACACCTGGAGATATATATGCCAACTCAATTGAAAATGGCGTTAGCTATGTGTATAGTCCCACAAATTATTCAGCCTAGAACACGATCACCAAAATGTAGTTTGGGAGCTACCAGTAGCTCCCAGACTCCTCCAAAGTGGCACACAGCCTTGAGGTGACTTATTGGAGAAGCACACAGTGACCCTTAAAGTTGAGGAAAGGAAATGCAGTGTTCATGTGACATCATGATCATCAGGCTGCAGAAAGCAAGGCCAGTCATTGAACAGTGCTCATTCAAATTCATGGGCCAGGCTGGGCCTGAGTCACAGGGTCATACAACTGATGCACTGAGGTACAGCTGGTAAGAACATATCTCCTTTGCAGGTCAGAATGTGATGTGTGCCTAGATTATGCCCCTGAATGCTTTTAAATGGACAGCAGTTGAAAGGGAGAATTCCCTGCCTTTTTGAGCTAACCCCTCTTTTCAATGGACTAACACTTTAAAGAATGTCATGTGAAAATTTCAGGCCCCTTTTTCACAGTGGCCACTATTCACTGTGCCATAATCATTATTATTTAGCCTTCAGTAGTTCACAATCTGTAGCACTGCTCAGGAGTAGGTCACATCACAGATTATATAGGGGACACTGGGCTAGATGATGTCAAAGGCCTGGATTTGGGTGTTGAGACCATGACATAGGATGAGGATGGGCAACAGGTCACTATTAAAGTGTGTATGAGGATAATGGTTTAGGTCAGCGTGTGACAATACACATGCTGTATGGTAACTGTTATTATGCTACTGAAAGCTGTAGACTAAAAGGTCTCAGTACCATTGTTTCTTCTTTCCTTTCATGTATCCATACAGGTCAATGCCCATCAGAAGTGGGATATATGGAAGGCCATTTCCAGGAAGGTGCTGAACCTGGGGGTCTACAGGCAGTGCAGCGTCTATTGCCGCAAGAGGTGGGAGGACCAAAGACGCTGGACCTGGAAGATCACAGAGGTCCAGCTCAGGATGTCCTCTCAACGTGTGAGGACATGCGCCGCACACTGACCCCCCTAATGTCTACCATCCTTGTGATGGCCTATCCGAAGCTTGATGGGCAGTTAAGGGCCCAACAGCAGCAACAAGGGGGTAAGTTCTTAGCAGAGTTACACATGTTACATGACCCATTTTTTGTTACAGCCAGGATTTTTGCCATCAACATTCAGGGTGACACATGTCCAACCCTCAAGAAGAGTTCTTGAAGCTGTAAGTTTTGTACAAGGTGTATGATAATGTGCTTTGGCTATTGTTTTGGATTATGTTCCTACCTGATTCCTGTCCCCAACCAATGGACTGTTCTGAGCAGACACATGGCTTCCTAAACTACATATATACATTATGTTGTTTTATCTTATGAGGGACAGTTGTAACAAACAGGCAACTGGTATTCATTATGTCAGGTGCGATGCTCCTTCACTGATGTGGATGATGTCATGTTTGCCTTATTACACATGCCATAGCATACTATGCACTTATGATACAGTGGATGTACCAACCATCACATTGGTAAGTTAGGATTGTACATAAACCAGAGTGAGCATGTGATCTCTGTTGACTGGTGACTGCAGATTTAATGGCTCCATATTGGTATAAAGACATATCCAAAATGTGTTCTGCATCAGAAACACTGTTTCTTAAATGTTAAACAGTGACAGATTAGCACGATGCCTTACTGCTTCACAAATGTGTGTGTAAGGCAGTCTGCTTTCGGCCAAATTATTGAGATAGGCATATAATTTTGAGGAAACACAGACAGGAATGTGTACACAATGGTAACAGAGTACCATATATCCCAAACCATTCTTCAATGTCCTTTGTTGTATCCAGATGAACTATTGATAATGGAGTAAACTGGGTAACTAGAAAGTATTTTGGAAGGAGGAATGTTCCATCACATATATGTATTAGTATCCCATCAGGAAAACTCAGATTCAGGCCAAACACATGAGTAATTAGGCAAATGGTGAAATGCATAAAGGTGTACTATGTCGCATATTGTGATTGACATTTCAATCTTTGAAGTAAATATCATATGTGGTTCATTGTATGTAATGTCAGTGTTATGCTTTACAACGTTTGGAGTACAGTGAAAGCCATTATGTTTAGTGAAACCATTTCATAAAGATACAACAAGGTTCAAATACCTATAGGTTTTTAAGAATCAGATGTGAAGCTGCTTTTGCTCTGTACTGAGGTGTATTAGAACTGTTACAAGGGCTATGTATGTCATTATGTTGAAGTAGTCATTTGTCAATTTCACAAATATTACTTTCAGTCTGTTTTCCACAGCACATGTATGTAGATAGTATGTGATACATTGCTAAACTACTTCAGCACAGGATTCATGTATCAATGCTGACACTTGAAAAATATACTTTACTGACTTGACGTAAGTGTTGCCATCATGAAATGTCCAAACACTGGTTACCTGCTTTCAGTTAATGCCAATATTGGTACGACATTGAAGTATATGTTGACAGACATTGAGTCATATTTGACTTATTGATGATAATAAGTATGCAGAGTTGAAGGCCGAGTGAACACACAGTACAAAGGTATTGGTGTGTATGGTTTTAGGTGACATCACTTCACTAATCTGTACAACAAAGGCCAAACATTCTGAGGTGTGCAACAGTGCCTGAAGAGCCATAATAATGGATAAGAGACAAGATCATACATGTTGCTTATATGCATGTGCTTACACTAACGTAGAACCAAACCTTTAGAGGCTTGAAACCGGTGAGCTGTGACAATTTGGTAACTGTTTTGTATTGAATGTTAATGATCTGTTCTGTTTACACAGATACAAAACACCATTGTAAATGTAATTTCAGCATCAACTGTGGCAGGCGAAGGAGAAGGTGCCAGTGTAGGTGGGGCGGCATCTGGCCACAGTGGTTCCAGTACCAACACCGAGGGACACAGCGCCCAGAGGGTGAGGGGAATGCAATGGAGGCCAGCAGTGATACTACATCTTCTTCTGAGGCCTCCTCGAGCGAGCACTCCCTAGTGGTGGCAGACCCTACTGCTTAAGTTACTCCTACATCCTTGTCCGCCACCCAGAGTAAAATCTCCACCCTCCCTCTTGCTCCCCCCTAGTTGGATCACCAAGTCTGCTAAAAGACCTGTGATCTCCTTTGCTGCTGGCACCTACCCCCCCTGCCCCTGTCTCCCCAGATGCGCTGAATGAGGAGGCTGTTGCTCTACTCCAGAGCATTGCTGTAGACCACACTCGTGCTGAATGCCATCCAGGTGCTTAGCTGCCATATGCAAGAAATGGTAGCTTACCTGGAAGGTTTTCACAGTGGTATGTATGTCTGTCCTACAGCAGTCATTTCAAGCTCTGGCCTCCTCATTCACCGCAGCCTCCCAGCCATTCCAACCTTCTGCCCTACCTCACTCTCCTTCCCCATCCCAATTCCCTATTCCCAGCACTGTCCAAAGCACACTCACACCTTTTCATGCACCCCCTCAGACAGACACAAGCAGAACACACGTGCACAAATAGAAACACCACAAAAAGAAACTGAAGCGTTCATCGAAATATACAGACAGCACACCCACCACCACACACACATGCACCAAACCCACCACAGCACACCAACAGAAAGCACACCCACCACAGACACATGCACCACACCCTCCACATGTAGCGCACACACATACACAGACACAAGTAGCTTAGAATATACAAACAAAAAAACTCAGACGCTCACAGGCACACACACAACAGACACCTATCACACAAGAAACACCCAAACAAGTACAACATACACCAGACCCAAAGGCATCTGCACCCTCAACACACTCATGCACATCAGACACTGCCACTCATTCTACCTCCCAAACCACACTCCCTCCCCAACAGCCTATCAAATGTCCCATGATGGATCCAAGTTTTTCCCTTGCCCTAACCCCTCCCACACCCCAAACCACCCCTTCCACATCCCAGTCTAGCCCAGCCAAACAATCATCTACCCTTTAAAATCCCAACCCACTTCTAAGAAACCCAGGAGCACCCCGTTCACAACCACAGTCCCCCCTCTCAAACCCAAGGACACCCCTCCCAAACTCAAACTCAAACACCCCTGCCCATGTAAGAACTTGAAGGTGCCTGCTCAGCCCACTAGATGCCCCTTCCTGATGAGGTCACCTTTGGCAGTTGTGTAGGAGGCAAGCTTAGTGCCATGGCACAACAGTGCCCAGGACATCTGACAGCAGGAATGGACTGCCATTTGACTTGCTTAAAAACTTAAGTGTGGGGGACATGGCCAGGCAAGATGGCGGGTGGACGTGATCCACACCGGCTCCGTAGCCTCGCAGCTGTCTCGGCTAGATTTGGATGCTAAATGTAGCTGTAAATGTCTCTAAACGGATCCTGACAGCAAAAGACACTGGCAGTGGAGACGCCGAGTGCCTGGGGAAAACGGTAAACTTGGAGTCTCAGGAAGTCAGCGAGGATCCCTAAGATGGCGCTGCCGGCCCTATCGGGCAGAGGGAATTAGGCCCCAGTTGAAACGCCGAGGGCGGGTGGCCCGTGCGACGACAAGCGATCAGCCCAAGACTCACCTGATGACACATGGGAACCTGCGGTGAACCCGCCACAAAGCGAAAAGCAGCATCACCGGGTGAGAACACAGGTTCCCTGAGCGAGACGGCTCCAGCGCTGCAAGGGCATTGCTCGTCATAGCGGAAACGACACGGGGGCCAAGAGGCGGTGAGTGGGGAAGTGGAGAAAGTCCCTGGCGATCCCAATGGGAGCTTTGGAGACCGGGGGAGCCTGGACTAATCCCCCATATAAACTTTGCTAATTATTAAAAGCGGGAAACGCCGCGCCTGACCCCAAAATGGCACCCACCGGGGAAATATCACAGGGGAGAGAAGATGACTGTTAGGATGAGGGGCCCCTGATGTCTGAACTGGCTGAAAGGCATAGCAGAGCAATAGAAGCGCAGACCTTGAGGCAAGACCAGTTGCAGAGACACGAAAATTATCAGATGCACCCTGCCTGACTCTAAGATGGCCAATAAACTCCATATCCTACCCTAAACTGGGGGGAAAAGAAACATCACTGGGGGTAGCTGACTGCTAGAGGGGGAAGACCCATCCATTGCAGCAAAGGGACACAGGAGTCTGTTGGCCCGTGTGGGAGGGGTGCCGCCAGATAGCACCAATGCCACAGAAAAAATCAACATGCAAGGACACCAGTTTTTTCGCCCCCACAGAGAAGAAGCACACACAGGAGCACGAGGTCGACGCCAGCATGGCACTCACTAAAGATGACCTAATGGCCTCCTTAAGGGAATTCAAAGCTGAACTCCGAACAGAAATAAAGTCGGACTTAAAGACCTCATTGGAACAACTTAAAGCAGATCTGTCCGAATACATGACCTCCCTCCAACAGGACGTATATTCTATTGGTTCCAGAGTACTGGAGGTAGAGGCCCAAACTCAAGAGCTTGACAAACATGTAACGGACACCCATGACAAAGTGCAAGACCTCCATACGCAATTACAAATGGCCCTTCTGAAGAACAAAGGCTTAGAAAATAGTCGCCGAGAGATAACATAAGAATCAGAGACCTGGAGGAGGGAGCGGAGGGGCCGGATCTGGAAGCCTTCATCGAAGGGCTCGTTGCTGAAATTCTGGGCCACGCCAGAGGAAAATAAAAATTGAAAGGGCACACTGCATGGGCAACCAATCTTCTGGGGAGCGACGAAACACATGCGACATCCTGGTCAGGCTCCACTCCTTCAAAGTAAAGGAAGCCATCTTGCAGGCGGCCAGGAACAAAGACGAGATCGCCTTGTAAGGATTCAAATGCTTGCTGTATCAAGATCTGGCAACATCCACCCTACTGCGAAGACAACACTTCAGACCAATAACAGCAAAGCCGTGGTCGGACAACATTAAATACAGATGGACTTACCCCTTCGGGCAGTCCTTCGATTACAACAACAAAACTCGCCACATCACAGAACTAGAGGAAGGCTTAGAGATTAGGGCTACCGAATCCGGAGGAAGCACCCAGTCACACTGCCGCGAAAGGGAAGGAGACAGAATGCAATACATCATTCCAATGACTCACGATACCCAAAGGCCGACAATCAAAATCATAATGTGACATCTGCAGCTGGAGTCGAGATGGTGGAGGCTTACAGGTGGGGGTATCTACCGCCTAAGATAAAATACGGGGAAGATAAGCAACTTTGCCAGAGATGAATTAAACCCTGTATCAGAGTTTCATTGTATGTAAGTGGACTTGGTTCCAAACAAGGCAAGGTATAGATATGCTACATTCTATCTGCACAAGAGACAGCCAAGGCTGCGGGCCATGACTAGGGCGCCCGCCAACATGCCCTTAACCTTGAGTGACGTTATTGCTGGGGGCCTTCGGGCCGCTCAACACAGGCTAAATTTGGTTCTTTGTTTTAAATGTTCGGGTGGGGGGATCTCCTGGGGGAAAGTGGTGGACACACAAGGGAAGCAGACAATCAACACTACTGTGCCTTAAGTGGAGGGAGAGGGTTGCGGGACAGATAGCGGTCCACTTGGAAAGAAAGACGAGAGGGGACAGGATGCTCACACTAAAAGGTCCCATCATGAGGGGGCGGGCGGGACACGAGACGGGATGATTTCAATAGCCTAGTGGAATCTGAAAGGTCTGAATTCGCCTCTCAAGCATCATAAAATCTGGAAATACCTGGTAGACCATAACTTATATAGATATAGTGGCACTCCAAGAAACACATTTAAAGCGGTCGGAGGAGTTCCGGCTACGTCACAAAAGTTATTCCCTAATTTACAAATCGTCTGCGGGAATAAAACAGAAAGGGGTGGCAATAATGTTCCACAACTCTACAAAAACCAGAAGCCATAAAGTTGGATAGGGAAGGTAGACTGATAATGGTAAAGGGGAAATTGAGAGGAAGATTATGTACGTTTATTTTGGCATATGCCCCTAACACAGGTCAACCAGCATTTTTAACCTCCCTGCTAAACATGATGGGTGGATTCGCAGAAGGCCCGATAGTACTCATGGGGGACTTTAATCTTAAATGGCATGCAGAAATAGATAGCACACACCCCCACAGAACCTCCACGGGCAGTTTTCCCAAAGGAACTTACTAAGCAGACCCTTCAGTTGTTAGGCCTAAGTACCACATGGAGATCCCTCTACCCTACCACCAGAGATTATACCTTTTTCTCCCACGTACATCAAGCATACTCAGGGTTGGATTATGTATTCGTAAGCCAAAGCCTACTGGGGTCCCTCCAAGCCATGAAAATCCTCCCGATCACTATATCGGATCACAGCCTTATCTCAATATGCTTGAACTGGGGTAGTACTACGCCAAGCCCGCCAAGATGGTACTTCCCTGTCTCCTTAACCGCTTCGCTGCGGCTGGAATTCCCCCGCTGTGCTGAAGAATTCCACCTGTGCGCGGTACGGACGGCCCCCAGCCGTCCTCCGCACACGCCCACCGTGACGTCGGACGGCCGGGGGCCGTCCGACACATGCAACGGGTTAACTAGAGATAGAGTACTTTGAGACAAAATACGGTCTGCAATCAAAGAATTTTTTCAATTAAATCGGCCGCACGCAACTTTTCTCTTTAACAGCTGGGTCACCTTTAAGGCGGTATTGCGGGGCAAATGCATTGAGCTAAATGCCGCACTAAAAAAGCAAAGAGCTAAGGAGAGGGTAGCGCTAGAAGCAGAACTGGGGGAAATAGAAAGGGAACATAAAAGACCCCCACCTGGTCCCACAATGTAAACTAATCGCCGCAATATACACCAATAGGGCGGAATACACCCTCCTTCGGCTATGGCGGATTTCCTATGCCCAGGGAAACAAAGTAGGATCCCACCTAGCAAGACAGCTCCGCGAAAAACGAGAGAAGAAATACGTAGGAGGGATATGCGGTGGAGAGGGCAACATAGTACATGCAGACAAAGGTAAGGCTAACATATTTGGATCCTTCTATAAAGAGCTTTACCAAGCCACGCCCACAGATTGAGCTGCACAGCAAAATTACCTGCAATCGCTTATACTGCCCCAGGTCCCCCTGCCTGGAATGATCAGTTAAATGCTCCCATCACGGACGAAGAGGTAGGGAGAGCAATAGCGGCATTAAAACCCAATAAGTCTCCAGGGCCAGACGGTTTGACGGCACACTTCCATAGAACATATGTGTCAGAGATTACTTCACACCTAACCTCCCTATTTAACGCGATAGCTGAGGGACCCAAGGTGACAGCTTCAATGGCTGAAACCGTGATAACCGTAATTCCGAAGACAGGGAATAACCCACAGAACTGTGCCTCATACAGGCCAATTGCGTTGTTAAACTTGGATGCCAAATTATACTCTGAAATACTGGCTGCCAGACTCGAGAACTTGATGCCAGATCTAATCCACCCTGATCAATCAGGCTTCATAAAGGGGAGGTAGACCCACAACAATATCTGTAGAACACTCCACCTGATAGAAAAGGTTACCAAACACAAGATACCGGCGATTCTCATGAGTCTGGACGCGGAAAAGGCCTTTGACAGGTTGGATTGGGTGTTCCCTTTCCACATGCTTGAAAGCTTCTCATTTGGGAAAATATTCATTAACATGATTAAGGCCAACTATGCACAACCACATTCCAGAGTGCAAGTTAATGGGGTAAGCTCACTCCTGTTCGCTTTAGACAGGGGGACGAGGCAGGGATGCCCGTTGTCGCCCCTGCTGTTCGCCCGGAGCATAGAACCATTGGTGGCACGGGTCAGAGGGATCCAGGGGATACGTTTCGGAGGTGAGGAACATAAATTGCCATTGTTTGCAGACGATGTGCTGATGACACTCACCTCACCCAGCTCCTCCCTGCAGGCCCTACAGTTAGAACTAAAAAAGTTTGAGAATGTGTCGCAGGTTTCAAGGTAAACTTAACTAAATCGTCCATCCTAAACCTTATGGTATCAGAAGGGGGTGTTAATCTTATATGGGGGCACCCATCATTTCACTGGGCTAAACACACTCTCATGTACCTGGGAATCTAGCTGACACTGCAGTTAAAGGGCTTATTCAGGGCTAACTACCCCCCATTATTGCAACAACTACAACAAGACCTCAAACGCTGGAAGCCACTATATATCTCTTGGCTAGGGCGTATACATGCGATAAAAATGTCAGTGCTACCCAAACTTTTATATCTGTTCCAGGCACTTCTGATTGACTTAGAGAGGGACTTCCTCCCCAGGCTACGCTCACTCATCACCTGATACATTTGGCCTTCCATACTTTAAGGCGCACAAAGGGAGAGGGCGGGGTGGCTCTCCCGGACTTTAGTCTGTACTAAAAAGCTGCCCAACTGAGGATAATTACGGAGTGGTCCATGAGGGAATCGGACAAGCATTGGTTGCACATGGATAGGGCGATAGTTGGGAGGACAATCTGGGATGTGATATGGAAGCATAAGAAAGATAGGCCCCTGAACGCCTATCTAAGCACACCTATGCGAACCACCCTCAAGGTCTGAGATGAGGTCACTAAAGGGCCAGGTTGGACGTCGTTCCCCCAGCATTACGACATGGGCCGTTTGACGCCTGGAGGGAGGGAGGTTGCCTGATGCTCTTAGATCTATGCCACAATCATGACATACTTACATTTGAGAATTGTCAAAGGGACTTCAACTTAGCACCTAACGATCACTTCCATTATCTTCATCTCAAACATTGGGCCCTTCACTCACAGGTCAGGGAGGCTGTCACACGAGAATGAACTCCGATAGAAACCTTTGTGCGGAGGGTGGGCTCCATGAAGGGGGTTATATCCTTCCTGTACGGACTACTGTTATCTACTCTGCATGCATCGAGACCCCGTTACACTAGCTTCTGGGAGCATGCAGTTGGAAGGGAAATTTCTGAAAAGGACTCTCTTTGACTGGTATCTTTATCCCACTAAACTTAAAAAGATATTTCCAGAGTCTTCTGATTTGTGCTGGAGAGGATGCGGCCTGCTCGGGGACTTCCGCCACATCTGGTGGTACTGCTCCATGATCCAAACTTTCTGGGTGGAGATTCTGGCGCACATGAAAGACATGTTAGGATACCCTACCCAACCACCGCTGTAGTGTAGCTCCTATTTCCCTAATAGGCTCTGCGCATTGGAATAATATATCCTATAGGTTTGACATAGGACTACGGTCAGTATGTCCCTATCGAGTATATTAAACTTAATTACTTGTGCCAGCTAGCTCAGAGGCCACTAGAAACTCCTTGACAACAAGAAGGGAGTAGTTTCTGGCAGCCGCAAAACATGACCACTGTGTTTCCCTTTAGAATCAGAACGTGTCCCAGAGTTGTGGAAACAATAGATAACTATTTCACTCAGCTCAGTCGTGCATGCTTAGTTTTCTCCAAGTTACACAGAAAGAAATAGACGGGCGTTTCAATAAAAGATTTATTGAACAGTCTTGTTTCTGGTGTAAGTAAAATGTGCTGTTACGATCACAAGACAGTATGCGAGATAAATAATGTACAGTGTGAGCAGTAGAAATAAATAATACTGCGAGAGCATTATCTTTTAGTACATATGCTGTTACATAAATAACACAGACTAAAAATGCGAGTACTCATACGATGCATTTCTAATCTAGTTCTACCCCAATGTACCTAACCTAACCTAGGTGTAGGACGAGGTATGAAGTAGGTGAAGTATTCCTTACTATGGTATACTAAGAGTACGCTAACCCCAGTATGCCTAGTATGCCAAGAGTCCCTCTAGGTTCTGGTCTGCTCCATACCTGAAGAATGAGAGAGGTAGGAATCTCTTTGCCAGACTCGAACTCCAACACCCCGCAAGGGAAGTTAGATCACTGGAAGCTGGACTCTCTGCGTGCAGGGATGACAGCGTCTTCTCAGTGCGTCAGGCCGGGAAACGGGCTCCTCTGAAGTCGAGGTCTCCTCTGATTTACAGGGGCTAGGGAAGGTATAGTTATACCTGAGAATTACCTCAGAATGTTAGCATTGACGTGAGTCGGACAGCGGAAGACGTCATGAATGAACCCCTAAGGAATAATGGTTCATGCATAATATATGAGTCCTTGAAGAAATCAATAGTCCTGGACTAGGGAAACTCCCGCAGCCTAAGGGTCTCTTCAAGAACTCATTGTGACGTTAGGGTGGACGGATGTCGGAGACCATGCCTGTATTTGGAGTGCACGGTTAATGCCTAAATAAGGGCTGGGATTTTATGCCTATATAAGGGCAGGGCGAATTGTGCCTATATAAGGACATGATACTGGAAAGCCCGTTTATGGACACCCTAAGAGGAATACAACACCCACTCCACTTTCGTGTGTACGATAATACTAAAATGCTAAACATTTAAAAATGCTAAACATTAAAATGGAGTACCGCATATTTCTAAAATATTTCATAAAACCATTTAAAAAGGCATTTAAAAAACCAATTAGAATGCAAAAGGTATTGTACATTTGAAGCATTGCTTTTCATTTCAGGCATAAAGTTCGAAAATAAATGCAATTGGAATGAAATAAGCAATAATATTTACATGTGACAGAAAATGATCGATAAGTTGTTCAAAAATCAAAATCATTTCATGTCATGAAAATAAATGAACTGTTTTAGACACACAAGATGACTAAGTGTCCGTGGAAGTACCTTGAAGTCCGTATTATAAGGCTAGTTCTACTTTAAGCAGATTGTAGTGCCATTTTCGTTCAAAAAATGGGAAAAAGTTCAATTTTGGTAGAGTTCCAAGGTGTTTTGAAAAATGAAGGCCAAATTGTTACTGCATCTTTGGAACACAGTACGCTGAATCAGAGTCAGTTTACGGGTCTGGTGTAAACATGAGATCATCTATTTCTATAGACAAAACATCGTCCACTGTAGTTGGTGTCAGTTGGAACACCTCGTGTAGCAGATTAATTGCACAGAGATGTGAAGCTTCGCTCTCAGCATAGGGTGCCGCAGCAAAGTTCGCGTCCGTTGTTACCTGTGTGCCTGTAGATCTTTCTCGTACCTCAGCAGCAGCCGGAAGCGTCTGTGAGATCTCAATGAATGCTGACATCAGGATCGGTAGCCGGTGGGGACAACACAGAGCATGGGCCGTTATCGGGACCAGCAGAGTATCGACATCCGTTGGCGTAGCTGATGGAAAAGTTAGACAGGTGTCCAACACGCATTCTTCACCGCATAGCAGGCATCGTAGAACAGGTAAGATGCAATCTTGCCAGATTGGTCTGAATGACAGGAACCAAGTTGTATTAAGGTCCCGTAGACGAGTCATGCCCAATAGCTGTACTATTCGCTCACGGCACTTTCGTTCAAGGAGAGCTTTCTCCATTTCGCTCGGAGTGATGTCTGCGAATAGGCTGGCCATAGCGCAATAGCAGGAAGAGAAATAGAATTCCGGCAACAAGTGCTAGAATTAATGGTATGCCACCAAACACCGAATGTGCAAAGTTCGGGATGATTCTGAGTATTGCCTGGAAAGGTGCTAACAGACCGGAGCAGATGCTCTTAAATACATGTATAATGCCAGTTGTATCAGACATGTTGAAGATACGTGATATCATTTCTACGAAATGTATAGGGCAGTTTGTACGTATTAAAGTCTGTATCTCAGCCGAAGTCCTTGCAACTTGTAGATCATAGGTTTCTTTGGCCGAGGTCAAAGGCACTGTTTGCTGTAAAAGCATGGCTTTCATTCTGCTCAAAGTATCAAATCTTATAAAAGAGACGTTCAGCGAAGGCCATAGAGGCGACTCCCTGACTGTGTCTATTGGGGGAAACAATACTTGCATACAGCAAGTGACCCTGGAGTTGACCGTTACTAGATATGGGATGCCTGGCAACATGCTGCAGCAACTCTGATCATTCAACATGAGGTAACTCCCATTCGAAAGTTGTCCAAACGTTGGATTAATCACAGCAGCTGGTGTACCCTGCTGATGGCAAGACAAATTTGCCACAGAACCACTACAAGCCCCGTGTAAAGAAATGTCCTGACATATAAGCGAACCTCTTAGTGCAAGTTTACAGTTTGTACCGCTCAAAAACACTTCACGATCCCCACTCCAACATCTATATGTATACGGTAAATCCCAAGATGTCTTAATGTATTCCTTACCCAACCTTTCATATTTGCCTGCTTGCATTTGTCTGAGGCAATACTGAAACTGAAAAGTACTCACAGGTAATGTTATTTTGCCATGAATTAGCCATTCTTTAGCTGGTTTTTCTGCCACTGTGAATGGTAACTTTTCCAGTTTTTCAATGCTCAGCACTGTATACCTTGCTCCTCTTTGTGCCAGTTCGATCTGTTTATCAGTTAGATTGTATTCTGCAAACAGAGCCGTTGTGTTGATGAAACGCCAAGGCACATAGCCCGCTCGCAAAGATTGCAGCATCCAGCTTAATAACATAATAGAATGTAATTGAGACTGGCCTTGCTGTAACATCGCCAAATCTTGTTCTAGTATGTCGATAGCAGAGGATACAATGCCATCCAATGAATATATTCTGGAGGACAAAGTTGTTAACCCATTGTCGACCACAGAGAGTGTTTTCTCTAAATTAATACGATCAAGTTCACGTATTCGTTCTGCAGCCTCCATCTGTGACACTTTCCATGCTTCATTATAGGCAGCATAAATGCCGGCATATATGCAACGTTTTTGACGCGGTTTTCTTGGTCCAAGCAAGAATTCCCTAAGGTCTGCGTCCTTTTAAGTAAGGTTAAGTGTTGTTTCACATCCTGTAGTGTAGACTTATGCAGCCAATCGAGGCATAATTTTCCTACACTGTATGTTGTTACTACCCCCGGATGTTGTCTTTGGACGTATCTTGGGTCTGGCCTATTAATAGTAAAGCCCTGAGTTTTATTCAGGAACCTTTCCTGACAGTTATTCGTGTCTGTGGGCCAAATCAACCATTTTTTCCAATCAGGATTAGATCTGTTGAGTTGTAGTATATTGTCAACTGTCACCACTGCCTGTGTATCATTGTCTCTGGCAGGTGTTGGTACAGAAGGTGTGTTCATCTCTTTGATCTTGGCTAATCCAAGACAAGATGTTTGTTGGACGGTTTCATTCAAAAACATTATTTGTTCAGGGATGATACAGACTCTAAACAAAGCTTCTATACCCTGTACTTGCCAATCTTTAGTACCCCACACAGTTTTTGTGTCTATTGTGTCTTTCCAAAAGTCGAAACCCTGTCTAGACAGTTGGGCATTAAATAATGCAGAGTAAATCTGTTTTGTATTTGTCAACATAATTTTCAGTCCTGTCTTGTTTACATTTTTATAGTAAAACATTTCTGGTTCAGATGTATTGTGTCCTGAAAAATATGGAAACCTACTAGCAAATGTTTTTGAACTACCTTTAGGTGGTGTAGGACAATGTTCCCATTGGTTAAACATAAACACATTTCTTGGATATGCAGATTTATGCAAATAATGATGACCATAGTGGTTAAAACAATACATTTGTTCATAGTCTGATGAACCCTCTAAATATTCATGTTTAGAAAATGCAGCAGATTTTTCTAGGTCAAACATTATATCATTGACAGTCTCAAAGTCCCAATCCTCTGAATAGGTACTGGACGTAATTAGATCACTTAGTGAAATTTTAAACAAATGTGGAATGTTCAATTGTTCCGTCAGACCGAAGATTTCAAAATCTGTTTTGTCCCACACTATACCATCCTGTATAGGAACAGCTGTGATGTTCACTGATGACAAGTCTCTTGCTTCACGATGGGAAGATTTATGAGGTTTCAAAAGTACGTTCACGTCTTTTCCTTCAGTGTTCACATGGATGTACCTGCCACTTATAAGCACGCTCACAGTTGTTACCAAAGCTAGCCAGAGCAGGAAAACAAAAAGTCCAGATGTAATCCAGAGTTCAATCCATGGAGAAACCAAATAAGTCTTTTTCAGAAAGTGAAGAAAGTCTTGTACTTGCTGCTTGAATTTCAATGATGCTGGCGTCGTTTCAGGTTCACTCGGATCTTCTGAGAACGTATCAAAGTTAATGAAATAGCCAGAAGCAGTTCTGTCAATTGTTGGAATTGCATCAGGATTTGTAGAAATCACTGGAACCAGTTCATCACCTGCCACGTTGGTGTAGACAGGTGTATTTGGACGAACTGTTACTTGGTGTTCAAGAGGGATGAGTTCCATAGCGTTGTTGCTTAGTCCTCCATCAGTTACAGCTGAGTTCTCGATGGTTATCAGTCTTTCAGTCTGAACCTCTTGGATAGTAGCGAGAGGAGTGCGTCTGCTACTAGGTCGGAGTCCACGAGGCCTACTATTTAGTATAGGCCACATACTGTGGTTTGATGAGGTCGATGGACACAAATCTTTTCTCCTTTCTTCCAGCAAGGGGCGGCAGAAGTACTGTTCTTGTTCCTTGAACTGCTAGGACAGGTACTGGTTGTCTGTAAGAAGGTCCAAATTCCTTCTTGTCCGCGATTTTTTCTCTGACTAGATCCCCAACTTTTGGAATCCAGACAGGCCTTGCTGGGACAGCCGGTTGATCCCCAGTGGTGGTGGGCTGTAGGAATACGTTGCTTTGTTTCGTTCTTAACTTGTTTAGTTCCTGTACAACAGCCAAACGATCTTTGATATCAAAGGGTTTATTTTCCACCACTGTGCCTACATGTTCAAGGTCTGGTACCCACATTCTTGTCCCAAACAGGACCTCATATGGAGTGACCCCCCCTAGAGAACTTCTTGGCAGGTTGTTCAATGAGCGCTGAACCCCACTAAGGTGTTTGACCCACCCATCACCCGAACCTAATACCCTAGCTGTTATAGACTGCTTTATGTCCTGGTTTTTCCTTTCCACAACAGAATTTCCCTCAGGATGGAATGGAGAGGAGTACCGCAATGCAATGCCCAGACTGGCCATGGCTTCTTTGTAAGCCCGAGAGCTAAACGCAGGACCCTGGTCAGAATGTAGCGTGCCTATTGCGTATGTGCCGATAAAGACTCGCAAATCTTTTATAACAGTTCGAGCGTCAGCCGAGCGCTGAGGCCATAACCATAGGAACCTAGAGCATGAATCCACTGCAACCATGATGTATTTATAGTTACCGTCCCTTTGCAAGGGACCGCAGTGGTCCAGGTAAACACAAGCTAATGGTTTGTCTGAAATTAACAGGGGTGTCTGCGCAGGACGTTTCACTGTTGAGACTTTCATCTGTTGGCAAATATCACATTCTAAAACATAGTTTTTAGTTTGTTTCCGAATGCCAGGCCACCAATATCTTTGCTTGAGTAAAGATACTGTCGCTGAAACACCTGCATGGGCAGAAGCTATCCCTTCATGTGCTGCTAGGATTAGTCCTAATCTGCGTTCCTTGTTTGGAATTACCCTATCCCCCACTCCAGGGATTCGAGCAAAAGGAACGTTGTTCGCATCAATTACATAAGAGTACTTGAGTGGAAACTTTTTGGTAAAACTGCACTGCTGCCTTTGCTTGATGCATTGACAGCCAACATTATCTCACCGTCTATTTTTGTTTTTGAACGAGTGATCGCAGCTACGGAAGCCGTCTGAACAGCCCCCTTGCGGCTTCGTCAGCCAATGAATTCCCTGCAACGTGAACGCCATCACGTTGATGACTCAGTGTGTGGATCACGTGAGCCTTTGGTAGTTCGTTCTTCAACTGAACAACTTGTTGCCAAAGCATTTTGTGCTTTATTGTGCCACCTTTCGCATCTTTGAAACCATTTTCAAGCCAGTTTCGTATGTAGTCATTATACGACTGAACACAGTAAAAGGAATCGCACACTATTAGTGTGGGGAATTCTCCATCTGTACTTTCAAGTGCCAGTTTGAATGCTTGTAGTTCAGCTCGCTGAGCCGTACAATATCCTAGAGATTGAGTTTTTGTGACCATGGGTCGGAAGATGCCATTTCGCATGCGACCTTTAACGATTGCACACGCTGCACTGTAAGCTTGCTTACTCCCTCTTGCGGGCTGTGCGGATCCGTCAGTGTAAATTATGAATTCGTACTGATCGAGAGGCAGAATTTCAGTAGGCAGAGGACATTCATGTTCGTATTGCAGGAATGCTTGAATTTTTAAATCTGGATCAAAAACATATTCAACATCTGTTGCAGCAAGAGAATTAACCCATTGTATCCATCTCGGATGTAATGCTTTAGCATTTGGAATGCTTGCTTTTGTGACCGCTTCTAAAGCCGGTACTGGGGTTACGACAATAATGCGTTTCCCTTGGGCTAAGGCTCTTTCTTTTGCTACAGCGGTTTGAACTGCTGTCAGAATTTTTAAGTTGAACTGAAGCGCATTTCCGCTTGTGTGTACAAATGGGATTTGTATGCGATTGGTATTTTCTCACCCTCATTGAAGGTTAAGTAGGTGAATCCACATTGACCCGAAATTATTCGGATCACCAAATTTCGTTGACTTACACGTGTTTGTAAGTGATTTGTTGCTAACATGTTAGCCTGGAGTGAACGCAAGATTTCTGTGTGTTCCTGTGTCCAGTTTCTGATCGAAAAATCAGGTTTGATTAATGCGTAGAGAGGTTTAACCCTTTCTGCGTAATTTAGAATGTATGTTCTTCCAAAATTCAGGAAACCCAGGATGGATTGTAAGTTTTTAGCGTTTTTGGAGGTTGGAGCAGCGCACACTTTTCTAAAAAGTTAGCTGCCAAGCTCTTGCCTTCACTTGAAAGCTCATATCCTAGAAATAGGACATTGAGATGGGCAATTCAGGACTTTTTAAAGTTGAACTTGTAGCCCTCAGAGGCGAAACCCAGTATAATGGTGCTCACCCTGTTCAAGTGTTTTTCCAAGTCATCGTCTGTCAGATAAATGTCATCGACATAGGACAATGCCTCATTGTCATAAATTTGTAGTAACTCCGTTTCCCTCGCTGAGAATAAACCTGGGCTGTTCTTGAACCCTTGTGGAGTCGACAAAAGTGACGCTGGGTCCCCATTATGGAGAATGCTGTTAAGTACCTACTTTCAGGTGCTATGTTTTGACAAAAGAAACCATTTGAGATGTCTAATGTTGTTTTATATTTTTTACGCACAATGTTATTCATTAATGCTGTGCTATGTGCATTTTGTACTGCAAAAGTTTTAGAACAAGTGTTTAAGTGTCTGTAGTCCAAAATTAGACGATATGTATTGTCTGGTTTGGATACAGGAAACAAAGGATTGTTCATTGAGGAGGTGCATGTTTCAATCACCCCTTGATATTCAAGTTGATCTAAGATCTCCCTGACCTGTTTTTTAGCTTCTTGCTTTATTGGGTACTGCCGTTGTGCAGTTGGTTCATGTTTCAGATGTATTTTATGGTGAGGTGAATCCTCATCCCATCCTACATGATTTTTATATAATGCTGGGGCCTGGGCCACTGCCCATTTCCTGGCATATGTATATCTCAGATGCATTGGTATATGGTTGGAGAAGGCAGGCATAATTATGTCCTCGCCATGTGGGCACTCCCTGACAAATTGTGGTGGCCAGTCCCTTTCTGCTAGAAGTATGTCATAGCCCTTTGATAGTCTTTCCCAAAAAAGTGCTTTCACCTGTCTAGGTTTGTCTCCCTTCATCCGGAGTGTTATGTCATATAACTTTTGTGGAGAACTAACCCTGGTGTCTACAGTCTCGACCGTAATGTACTCATTCAAGTCCACTATCTCCAGAAGTTCCTTCAGGTTCTGGCGAACTATTGTGACTTCTGCTACACTGTCCAGCATTGTCTGAGCCCATTCTCCGTTCTTGAGTTGTGTTCTCAGTATTCTCGGCATGTCTGATCTTTAGACCTGCTACTTTCTTTTTGGAGAATTGAGGTTTTACTTTGGTTTTTGGAGCGTGTTTTTCGTCTTTCGATTTCACGCGTTCTTCTCTATGTTCTGTTCGTCCTCTTCTTTCCGAAGTCTGTGATGAGATCTGAAAGGGACGAGAGGAACGTGTATCAGTATCTTGATACCTTTCAGGTTTTCTCAAATTATCCCTATTCCTGAGGTTATACCTCCTTTCAGAGGGCTCCTTTTGAGGAGACCTACCTCGGGATTGAGAACGTTTCTCGTTTGATTTTTGTTTAGTAGACTCCCACTTCTTTTTAGAAGATGTAGGAGTTTGTTTAATTGAGTCCTTCACAGGACTTTCAGATAGCTTCGGCTTCACTGGTCTTCCACCCAAACTATCTCTGCCTAATTCTGCATAAGATTGTTCTATAATTCTGGGTAGCTCTGTTTGATGTTCTGTAACATAAAATTCCCTTAACTTTTGGCGGATCGCCACTGCTGCTGCCTCCCCTTTAATATTAGATAATATTGTTGTTGAGACCTGGTCGAAATTTTTCAGTAATTTCATACCTAAATTTAGAGCAGGTTCTGCCCCGTATTCATTTTGAATTTGTTTCAGGACATCTGGTATTACCGCAATTGACGGAACACCATGTGTTTTAGTGTAGATGGCAGCAAAGACTGAGCCCCAAGTGGTGCAGTCTTCCAGTTGTGGTGTGATCCCCATTGGTAAACTGATTGTCAGTATTCTGTGTTTCTCATATGGGCTAGTATTTGGAAATACTGCTTCGATTTGAGTAATTTTTTGAGCTATCCAGAATGGAATTTGCTCACGTTTTGTGGGCATTTTACCCATGACTGCGTATAGAGTCTGTGGTGTAATTTTTAGTGTATTCCCCTGTTGAGGAGTTGGATTTGGAATTGTCAATGGTGGTTGTACTGTGAAAGTCCGCATGACATATTGGACCAATTGTCTGTAGATTTTTATTAATTCTTGTATTTGAACAAGTAAGTCCTCATCTGACATTATATCCAGTTCAGGATGAGGTGTGTAGCCGGCTAGAATCGGCCATGTTGCTCCTGGTCTACCTAGTGGACCGAGCCTGGTAATGTTTCTGTGATGTTTTAGGGCGCCTTTAAACCAGAGCTGATGCTCCTGGTATGTTAATGGTATTCTATATCCTCGAAAGGAATGTATTCCTCTGGTGGTTCATCTTCTTTGTAGAAGTGAAACATGTGTGTTACTGAATTGGATTCAGGAAATATTACCCATGAATAGAATACCTCTGTCTGAAAAGATTCATGTGCCTCTATCACGAAAACTGCTCTACCTCCTCTTGGTGGTAGGCCATGTTTTATAAGTTTTAGAGTAATGGCTCTTCTTAAGTTTGGAGCGATGTTTATGACACCCTCCTCGGTTTCATTTAAACCTGTAATGTTAAAGCCTGCTGCTTGGGCTGGATCAGCCGCAACTCCACCGTTTCCGGCGTCTTCAGTCATTTTGTTTTTTGAAAAATGTAGAACAAGTTTCAAGGAAACAAAGATAAGGTGCACAATATTTTGGAACACTGTATCCTTCAACGTTGAGCAAACCAAACAGCTAATATATAGGGTACTGCCCTATGTAGCCGTGGTGGATACTTAACCCTTCCCACTCCAGACGTCTTTTGGAGTATATGGGTAGGGGTCTTGAGAGAAAAAGCACGGCTGAGTTACTCAGTATCTAACGTTGAATTACTGCCTTACCAAACCGTTGGGCGCCATGTAGTGTAGCTCCTATTTCCCTAATAGGCTCTGCGCATTGGAATAATATATCCTATAGGTTTGACATAGGACTAAGGTCAGTATGTCCCTATCGAGTATATTAAACTTAATTACTTGTGCCAGCTAGCTCAGAGGCCACTAGAAACTCCTTGACAACAAGAAGGGAGTAGTTTCTGGCAGCCGCAAAACATGACCACTGTGTTTCCCTTTAGAATCAGAACGTGTCCCAGAGTCGTGGAAACAATAGATAACTATTTCACTCAGCTCAGTCGTGCATGCTTAGTTTTCTCCAAGTTACACAGAAAGAAATAGACGGGCGTTTCAATAAAAGATTTATTGAACAGTCTTGTTTCTGGTGTAAGTAAAATGTGCTGTTACGATCACAAGACAGTATGCGAGATAAATAATGTACAGTGTGAGCAGTAGAAATAAATAATACTGCGAGAGCATTATCTTTTAGTACATATGCTGTTACATAAATAACACAGACTAAAAATGCGAGTACTCATACGATGCATTTCTAATCTAGTTCTACCCCAATGTACCTAACCTAACCTAGGTGTAGGACGAGGTATGAAGTAGGTGAAGTATTCCTTACTATGGTATACTAAGAGTACGCTAACCCCAGTATGCCTAGTATGCCAAGAGTCCCTCTAGGTTCTAGTCTGCTCCATACCTGAAGAATGAGAGAGGTAGGAATCTCTTTGCCAGACTCGAACTCCAACACCCCACAAGGGAAGTTAGATCACTGGAAGCTGGACTCTCTGCGTGCAGGGATGACAGCGTCTTCTCAGTGCGTCAGGCTGGGAAACGGGCTCCTCTGAAGTCGAGGTCTCCTCTGATTTACAGGGGCTAGGGAAGGTATATTTATACCTGAGAATTACCTCAGAATGTTAGCATTGACGTGAGTCGGACAGCGGAAGACGTCATGAATGAACCCCTAAGGAATAATGGTTCATGCATAATATATGAGTCCTTGAAGAAATCAATAGTCCTGGTCTAGGGAAACTCCCGCAGCCTAAGGGTCTGTTCTTCAAGAACTCGTTGTGACGTTAGGGTGGACGGATGTCGGAGACCATGCCTGTATTTGGAGTGCACGGTTAATGCCTAAATAAGGGCTGGGATTTTATGCCTATATAAGGGCAGGGCGAATTGTGCCTATATAAGGACATGATACTGGAAAGCCCGTTTATGGACACCCTAAGAGGAATACAACACCGCAGAGACCCAGAGTTGGAAAACCAAACAAAAGCTGATAGGGCTATCATGTGGGCGTGTTTGGGGGCTGCTAAAATGGCACTCGTGGCTGCATGGAAGAGGATAGCAGCCCCGGTGCTGGCACAATGGTACTCCCTTCTATGGAAAATACTCACCATGGAAAGACTAGCAGACATCTTTCGTGATGAGTACAAAAACTTTGAATAAAAATGGGGTCCTATCTCACACAGGGTCTCCACTTGGCAGTATGCCCACCCACGCTGCGAGCTATGCACTTGTTCCAGTTTTAGTCTAAGACAGGGCCCACCCTCAGGTTCCCTTGGGGGGAAGACCTGGGGCACCTTGGGGGGCAGACCTGCACACCACTGAACTGACCCTGGGGGCCAATAATGTACTCTCCGAGCCACGCAGCATATTTAAAGGCCAGTCTGCACACCACTACTTCACCACCACAGTTGTTAAGGGGAAGGGATCAGGGAGGGGAGGGTCAGTTGTGTACGGATTATAAAGTAACAAAAAAATTAAAAAGTTCAAAACACTTGATTTGAAGGGAGGGCATGTAGCTGATAATCTACTTGTGGTAGAGGTACCCACACATGAAGGATCTGTCTCCTCATTAGATTGCAATAGGAATGTGGGGATTGGTTATACGATGTAATGCCTCCTCCCAGGGAGCTTATTCTAAAAAAAAAGAGCTTTGACAAAACAATTGTTTTATTCTTAGCAATGTTTCTGAGTAAAATGTGTAGCATTAATTTGTCTTTCCCATGATGGCAGTTGATACAACTGATTTATTTAATGTCTACTTTGTTAAGTGCATACACTGCTTAACATTGTAGGTGATGGTCATTTGAATTTAGATGCAGGCATCAATCATAGTAATAGCGACTTGCACAAACTTTTTAATGCAGTAAAAGTTTTGGGGATGTGTTACTACAGGTGTTTGTTTTACTTTGATTACTGATCAGTATGAGCACATATTCATGACACCTTAAAATTTAAATTGCAAAAATTGATATTGGATTCAGTACAGGACTTGCAATGGACAAGGGGAAATGTTACATGCATGAATATGTTTATTACGACTAATTTGTGACATAAATTAATGTGACTGTTAAATTCTGAGGTGAGGGAAACACCTTGTCTAATACAATTCCTACATCATGTTACATTGCACTTATCCCTAGGATATGTGTTGCATATATTTTTTAATGTTTACATATTCTACCTTTCTTTAGAGACCCCTGTATGGTGACTTTTGGATTTTTATTTTGATATCCTATCTTTGAGCAAGTGTCCACTTTTTGTGAAGGCAGCTTAGATCAAATTCATACATACAGTGTGTTGATATTGGTGTGTTTCTTTAAATTTCTAAGACGTCAACATTACTGACATCTGCATTGCAGATTGCTATGATATTGTTTGTATGAGCAATTTTGAAATGCAAGAGTCCTGTGCAAATGTTGACAGGCAAGTCAATGGGCAACAGGTAAAAGTGTGGCTTGCCATTGATTTTGTCCAAGACGTTGTTGGTTTTGTTCGTCATCAAGCAGCAGTGGCAGGACTTGGCAGGTCGGATCCATGGCGAAACCGTAAGTGTGAAATTGAGAAAAGATAAGTTTCAGCCTTACATCTGTTTCATTCAGGCAACTCAGGTGAGGAGGTTTGACCTCCACAGTCACATTGGCGGGATGGCACATTGTTATTGGCCTGGCAGAGAAACTGGCAGTCCGCTCTCTGACAGCAGCTTTTGCTTATTTTACCATCGATGCGGTCGAGATTTCCCGGTGGTGATGGCGGAACCGTGGCCGTCTTTTGTCTATGCCATTGCCAACATCTAAATAGGGCAGGCGGACCGCCAAGTCGGCGGATGGGAAGACGCCAAAAAAGCGACGATGGGACCGATTCAACCAAGCTCTAAATCAGGCCCTATGCTTGTCTTCAATTTGTTCATAGAAAGGGCTTTCTATTAGTAAGTAGTAGTGGCTGGCTACCTCTGTGACAGGGACATAGGCTTGTGCTATCATCTTTTTTAGTTCAAAGGCAAATTGCCTGTTTATGGAATATCCTACACATAGTGCAGACTTTTGGAGGTGTCTGCATATACTTTGATTGAAATGATAGTAACAACCTTATATTGCTGTTTGGGGGTATATCTTTCGAATGGTTTGAATGATGGCTTGCTTAAAGTCTAGGATTATTTTTTGGGGGTAGCAATTATTTGTTTCATGGTTTATATGTTTAAGAGATGATAATAGGTGCAGCTTTGATGCCATTGTGGTGCCCATATTTAAAAAGGGCAATAGAAATGAACCAAGCTGTTACCGCCCGATTTCATTACTGGACGCTTTTATGAAAATAGCGGGTAGGGTTATTTTAAATAAACTTCAGACTTGGGCAGAAGATACAGGTGTCTTATCAATTTTCCAATATGGGTTTCGTTCAGGCTTAGGAACCATTGAACAGGGGCTAAATTTGTCTTTGATTATAGATAAATACACAAAGGCAAAGGAGGGTAAACTTTTCCTCAGTTTTGTGGACTTAAGCTCCGCTTTTGATTGTGTTAAGCATGAGAAGCTTTGGGAGATTCTAAACGATTTAAAGGTTGATCCCCCATTGTTACTATTTATAAAGGAGCTTTACAGGGGCGCGGGCGCAAGGGTATGATATGGGAAACAGGGGGAATGCTCAGATAAGTTTTCCATAAAAAGAGGGGTAAGACAAGGGTGTATTCTTGCCCCCCTACTCTTTTCTCTTTACATAAATAGTTTAGGACAGCACATGATGGAACAAAAATATGATTATCCAATTATTAGAGATACCCCTGTCCCCATTTTATTATACGCGGATGACGCTGTTATAATGTCACGTACGCAGCGGGGATTACAAAGATCTGTCACAAAGTTTGTTGCTTATATGACTGATAGGGGTCTGAAGGTAAACATCGCGAAGACCTTCACTATGAGCTGTGGGCCGAATAAAAGAACGACTTGTGACACCTTTATTGATAATAAAAAAATTGAAATGACAGAGAGTTTTAGTTATCTGGGGGTAGTTTTTGATAGAAAGGGATCATGGAAAGCGGCTGTGACTGCTAGGAAATTGACGTTCGCTAGAGCCATAGGTGCTGTTACTAACTTTTCGAAAAAACTAGGGGGAAGACCTGTCCCAGAGCTATTGACCATTTATAGATCTAAATGCATATCTACAGGGACATATGGGGCTGGCATTTGGGGCATTGAATATTCAGATCAAATTCAACGCTGTGCAAATGCATTCATGCGTTATCTGTTAGCGGTCCCTAGCTCCACTGCCACTTATAGCTGTCACAGGGAACTTGGTCTCCCATATATTTCTGACATTATAAAGATTACTCCCCTTCTTTTATGGCATAAAATCTGGGTATCTGTAGAGACTGGTTTTAACAGAGATGTGATTATGGATTGTCTCAAACTGGACAGGGTGGCAAAAATGCCATGGATCAGTTATATAAAAAGTTTGGCACATGAGATTGGCCACCAAGAATATTTTGATAATCCCAGTTGTCTTGAAATTGTTCCAAGAAAAACCTTAAGGGCATATTGTCTAGATTACCTAGATGAAAAACGTTGGTCTTTTGAGAGAGAAAAGAAATCAGTAATGGAGAATCATCTGATGACCACGTGTATAGGCCTTCAACCATACCTGATATTAGAACAGAGCAGCTTCTCTCGTATGCTCCTGGCACGTTTTCGTTGTGGGTCATTTTTTAGATTGATCACCTTCCCTGTAATAAATGACTGGTCAAATTGTTCTCCCATATGTCCATGTGACGATCGCTCTTTACAATCAACTATGCACTGCACTTTATTTTGTAAATACTATGTTTTACAGAGGAAAAAGTTTTTATTGCCTATCCTCAGAAGTTGGGATCTTAGACAATGTAGAGCGGCTTTTTTAAGATTACAAATGTTGGAAAATGATCACATTATTATGGCTATTTCGTCCTTTTTAAAAACAGTTATTAGGTACCGGAATACGATTTGATTTTTAATGTGTAATATGGGGCTTTGTTCATAATCATGAAAAAATATATATATCTTTTTTATACTGTTTTTATATAAATTGTGCTTTTTTGATTTGATTTCAAACAAATCGAATAAAGCAAATTTTTGAAATTTGAAATTTGAGGTGCAGCTTTGTTTATTTGGAAGTAATGCATATATAAAAGAGATATTTGTATTTTGATATTCACCATGTGGTGTATAGCTGAGTGAATGGTTTGGGACACATTTTGAAGGTCCCATCCATCATTCAGGTTTGACATTGGCTAAGTTTCAATAAGTTGTTTGCTGTAGAGAATATTAGAATTTGTTTCTCATTATTTAGGTTGTCATGTAAATGGAAAGGTTCCTCATTATGTTTAACTGTTAAAGGGTTCAGGTATGTCTATGTCTTGGTATATTCTAGGGGTGGGTGGGGTATTGCTGGTGGCTTTTTTATTTCATGCCACTAAATGTTTTAAAGTGGGGATAGGTGGTAATTGCCCAATTATGTATACTAGGTAGTATCTCTTTCTGGAAATTGCTTGTGGGTTCCTAGGAGCTTGTGCTTGCCTCTCTTATAACTTGCAATATTTCTCTTACTTCCATTTCTGTTATATTTGAGGGGTGGTTGTGTTCTCTTGCATGGATTTCAACCTCAGCTTTTGTAGTTGCCCTCCAATAGCACGCATAGAATAATATTTAGTACATTTCCAGTTCATAGTTTCTGATGATGCGCTTTCTTGGCTGTAAGTGTATCTTATGTTATTTAGTAATTGCTTTCCTTTCTGTAAAGTAATACATTTGACGGCCTCTGTCATTGTGTCTGTAAGAATGTAATAGTATAAATATATAATATGTTCTAACTTTTACATCTTTGTTATTAATATGTTAAAAAATGCAATTACTTCTATTTTGTATACTTTCATGTATGTTCTGTTGAGATGATTTGCACGGTTTTGCAGCTTTTCCGTTGAGAGTTTTTTAATGTGGAGCAGGGGCTTTCTTTTCTGTTGAAGTAAAAAAAAAAAACATGTCACATTTTAAATGGTCCTTTGTCGATAGTTTGTAGAGGTTGAGGTCATAAGGTTTATTTTTGTTCTCTATTTGGAAGAGTTAATAATTTGTTATTTATTTAAGTATATTTAAATTTTTATATCTTTCGCAGGTTTGTGATAGTTGGTATTTTCTTGCAGTTTATCGTTTTTCAAGTTGTAGATTTTTCTTTTATTAACTATACACAAAAAAGATAAAAGCTGGAGAGTGTGTTAATCTGTGTTTGCTATTTAACATTTTTAAGTTTCATAACAGTTATGTTTTAGTTTAAATATACCTATTTACAAAGCACTGGACAATGCAGGCCCGCCCTTAGACTTTTAACAACTCTGCCTAATGATGAAATTGTCTTGCATGTTGGGGCCTCCTTAAAATGTGCTGTGCGAGCTCGTAGATCTATGTTGTCCTAAAATTATTTTAGCACATATTCTTATGTTTTAACTTTATAATTATTGTTTTATTTGTTTTTATCCATCATATAATCTGACATAATGTTTTATGTGCTTTTATGGTTCTTATCATACTTCCAAAAAAAGCTGTTTATTGATTGATTGATTGAAGTATTACTTACTTGGCTATGTAGTTGTTCAAATGTATATTTTTCTTCCATAATGGTTTGTTGAGAGAATCCAGCAGAGTTTCCTTGTCTTGCAGCATTTGCTATTTTTGAAATATTTAAAGTTATTTGAATTTGTGTGCCATTTAAATTGTTGATTTAATTGTTTGTTTGATTTTATTAGTTAAAGTTGTTTATAGTTTTATTTTATTGGTTAATTTAGTATAGTTCGAATTTTTGAAAGTTGAGTCCTCCTATGATAAATGCTAACGCTAATTCAGGTTTTACTTCTTATACATCTCCCAACTGGAGCCAATCAAAAGCTTATGCTGCGGCTCACTTAGCAACACTGCAAATTTGGTAGGCGGGCAACACGTTCTAAAGCGCCCGCTTGAGAAACTTTTTTGTTGAAAGAAATCAAACTTCCAAAGCAGGATCTGATTTCTTTATAACCAAAACTAATGCCTGCCTCCGCTAGCGGTACAATATGTTTACCTTCAGTGCTTACAAGTAGGAGCAGGGGTGGGTGGGAGTTTGTTGGGGAAATGTTTGACAACTGAAAATGGACACGACTCGAATGATGCATTTGAAGTATTCTGTGTATTGCTGCAAAAACCAATAAAGACAATATACAAAAAAAAAGTAAATGCCGCTGATGCAAAATGAGGCGTCCCTCTGCATGTCAGAGCTAGTTTGCATTTTCCTTAGCTTTGTTTGCCATGTCACACATGGCGGACACAGGCAGGGAAAAGAGTGATTGAGCCTCATCTTCAGTAGGCCAGGACAACTGTTATTGTGACCTGGTGACCACTTGGTTGAAAGGCTACCAGATAAAAGGTTTACAATGGCAGATTCAGCAGAGACTCCATGGCTGCAAACTTAGCACTATCCCCAACTCTAATTAGAGCGTGTGAGCCTCAAGTTAAGCAGGACAAGAACACGTTGGATTTACAGTTGTTACTCTGCTCTGACAAAGACTCGAAATTGAGCCCTGTGAACGAATGAAAATGAATTAAAGTGATTCTCAAGAGCATAGCTACTATGAGGGTGTCCCAGTGTTAAGGCAAATAACCAGAGGAGAGCATCAACCACCATATAATTTGAAAAAATGAGTTTTACTTTTCTTTTGAAAAATGGTTTTGTCTGGAATACATCTGAGATGGAGGATAAGCTTGTTCCAGTGCTTAGCTGCCAAAACCGAGCAGGTTGAGCCACCCAACTTCTTATGCATGGTGTGTGGAATAACTAACAGCTGTACAGACTGTGAACATAAGGTTCTTCATGGGGAGTATTCATGTAGCCTGTTGGGCAGGTATTTTGGACCAGCCTTGAAAAAAGCTTGGTGTGTGAAGGGTGAAGACTTTAAAAATGATCCTTTTCCTCACCGGTAGCCAATGCAGTAGGTTGCGGTAGTGCAATACCATGGCATGTTTGGGGAGCTTAAACAAAAGGTGAATTGCTATATTCTGCACAGTTGGCAGCTGCTGTATTAGGTAGTCCAGGATTCCCAGATAGATAACTTTGGCACAATCTAAGCTAGATAGAATTGAAACCAGGACTACTGATTTCCGGGCTTCCTATAGCAGGAAATTGAGAAATGTACTTAGCATCCTGAGTATCCATCAAAAAACTTTAACCACTGCCGAAATCTGAATTTAAAAAGATACGTGGACATCGAGGTGCATCCCTAGGTTCTTAGCCACTGAAGGAAGTGGCCCTCTAGGGCCACTCGGGTTTTCTCACAACCACCTGCTATGCCTTCCCAAGAATGAAGAGTCGGTCAGAAAGTAGAGAATACAAACTTACATGTTTATTAGAAATGCTCTGCAGAGGAGTCCATCATGACCTGCACTCTAAGATGTCTGCCGAGGGACTGGCTACCCAACGGTCTACAGTGAGTAATCATTCTTCCCCAAGAGCCTCCAACTCCGCCCACCATGGAAAACTACCGGCCTGGGCCGAACATGAACAAAGGAGGCACAGGGAGATGAGCTACCACCTGCCAGATGGGTACATGTTATCAGAAACCCAAGGCCACTGCGCTGGGTCTCAGCGTCTCCTAACGTGGGAGCAGAACTACACACTTGGATTGGTATGTGAGAGCAGAATGGTCTCCTCATTAGCAAGTCGGGAAACAGCCTTGGACAGAAAGAAAAAATAATAATGAAATACAGTGTTCTGCTGTGGCAAGCATTACGGGCCATGAGGCCTAACTCAGGCACAGTCTAAGCAGCCTAATAAGGATTCCGAAAAACAAAATGGAGTCACATTCGCTAACCGAAGCCTGCACATTACGGGGATAACTCAGTGGGTTGCATAACGCGAATACAAATGGCATCTATTTAGCCACACATTGCTAACCTAATATAACGTGAAAAGAGTGCGTTGCAGGGATGGGAATTTAAAACCTAACACCACCTCCATGGGGGAGGGGGGTTAATGTGCAACTGCTGAGCCAGGAACTTTGCCAACCGGGAAGGGGATCATGGCCAAACAACAAAATCTGTTTTGTCCGGATTACATTGTAGGAAATTAGCTTCAAGCCACCCCATCACCGTCACAATGTAAGCAGAAAATGTCTCCTCGGCTATCGCCGAGTTGTCTACATATGAGCTGAGTATCATCCGCATAAGAGTCAAGTTGGATACCAAAGGATTGAACCAGAAATTCAAGCGGGGACATGTAGATGTTAAAAGTGTGATGCTCTGGACAGAGCCCTGAGGTATCCCGCACTTGAGCCTTCATCTCAGAAAAGAATAGCTTAAGCCACACGGCTTGTTCTTTGTGGTCCAAAAAGGAGCCCAGCCATTCTAAAGTCGTCGTCTACACCCCAATCAAGGCTAGGCACTGCAACAGGATCTCATGTGAAACCATGTCAAACGCCACGGAGAGGTCTAACAAAATCAGGGCGGCATTGTGGCCAGCATCCAGAGTTAGATTAATGGAGTCAGTTATTTGTATGATAGCTGTCTTCGTGCTATGGTGAGCCTTGAAGCCTGATTGTGATGGGTGAAGAAGATTTAAAGTATCCGAAAATGTAGAAAATTGGGAGTTAACAATCTTCTCAAAGAATTTTGAGACCCCTGGGAGCAGGGAAATGGGTCTGAAGTTAGACAGGATTTCTGGGTCCACGTTAGGTTTTTTAAGGAGAGGGATTACATTCGCCCATTTCCAAGAGTTAGGAACCATCCCTGATCACAATGAAGCAGCAAAAAAATCTAAATATATGGCCTTAAACTGTCCCCTAAATGCCTTAAAATATGCAGAGGGAATGGATCCAAAGGAGAACCAGACTTGCATTTGTTTAGACAGCCCTTCAGTTCCTCCTTGGTCGGTGGAATAAAGTGCAACAGTTTACCCTGAACTGGGGCCATTATTGGGCTTGCAGCTGTGCACAGAGATTCATTACCTTTCAACCTCAAGAGGTTAGACTGAATCTTTAGAATTTTATCCTCAAAGAAAGCACTCAGCCTCACCCATAAATTTGCATTAGTCTCAAATGGTGGTGAGTTACTTTAGGATTAGAGAAGTCAAACATGATTTTAAAGTTTTCCTTAGCGTTATTATTAGCTTCACTAATTGTGTTGGAATAAAAAAGTGCATCTTGTAAGCTTTCGATTTTTATGGTATGTGCTCAGGGCTGCCTTGTACTGGATTTTATCTTTTTCAGAGTAGTGTCATAGCCACAGACGTTTCAGTTTCTTACATTATTTCCTTTCTCCTGCTAATTTGCTAGAAAATTAGCGTGCGGACGAGCGGTATCTCGTGATCCTAGAGCTAGATTTTGGGACGACCGTATTGGTGGCAGCTGTAAGCAATTGTCAACCACCACATCATCTGTCAGGATGTCGCCAGTTAGCGTGGGCTTAGAGGTTACTAGAATCTCCTGCAATCTGGGTATATCTACCTTATTCTAATCACGGCTCCTAGGGTTCAGGCCATCTCTCATCTTACCCTTAGTAAGTAAGTAAGTCAGTAATTTATAAAGTACGCGATCACCGAAGTATCTTGGTGCTGGATGAGCCCACAAAAAACAGTTACCCAGCAGAGATTAAGTGGAAGAGGTGGAAAAAAGCCAGGCCTTTAATGATTTTCTGGAAAGAGAGTGACTAGCTTAGGATCTTAAAGATAGGGGCAGGGAATTCCAAAGTTTGCCCACTAAGTGGGGGTATCTTCTACCGCCCCAGGTGATCTTTTTTATTTTTGGAATGGTGATCATTTTAGCTGTGGTAGATCTTAAGGTTCTCCGAGGGGAGTACCAGGTAAACAGATTTTGAAGGTATAAAGGGCCCGAGCCATGTAAGCTTCATGGGCCAGGCAGAGTGCCTTGTTTCACTCTGTCCACCACTGGCAGCCAATGTAGGTCTGGAATCTTTTTTGATACAGAGGTGAATTTAGGCAGCTTCAAAAGTAACTGTGCTGTCGCATTCTGCAGGGATTGAAGTTTCAGCTGAAGGGCTTTATTTATCCCTAGGTAAAGGGCATTGCAAAAATCTATCCTTGAGAAGATCAGTGTTACCACCACCATGTTTTGAAGTTCACTTGGGGTGAACGTAAATATCTTCTTTAACATCTTAATTAGGTAATAGCAAGAGGATGTAATACAGTTTATCTGGTTTGAAAAGCTTAGTTGGTCATCAAAAAGGACCCCTACATTTTTTGCCTTCTGAGTTGGGGACCGTAGAGGGCCAAGTTCCACCGGCCACCAAATATTATCCTAGGATGGGGAGTTCTTACCAAACAGGATAACCTCAGTTTTTTCTGTGTTTAGCTTTAGGCAATTGGTTTGCATCCAGGTTGAGACCTGAAAGAGACAATTATTAAAATTACTAGCTGCTGTGGCCCCATCATCCAGAATTGATACAATAATCTGTGTATCATCAGCGTAGGAGATGGCAGTTAAGCCAAAAGATTGAATCAATTGCACCAGCGGAGAGATGTTTATGTTGAAGAGTGTCAGGGACAAAGAAGACCCCCGCAGCACCCCGCAAGGCAAAGAGAAGGCAATAGATTTTAAAAGTGCATAGTTCATACGTTTGTTCTCTGTCTGCCAAGACCGATCTTAGCAATGCCAGGGCAGACCCTCCTATCCCTGACCCCTCAAGCCTATTGATAAGAACCTCATGGTTCACCTTATCAAATGCAACTGAGAGTTTTAGGAGGATCAAGACTGCCCTAACTCTCTCACCCACAGGCCTACGGATCTCCTCCGAGGCCATCACCAAGGCGGATTCTGTATTATGCTTTGATCTAAAGTTATGTTGCGATGGGTTCAGTAAGCCAGTGGGATCAAGATAGTTGGTGAGCTCCCCATTCAAGGCCTTTTCTAAGATCTTTGCAGGGAATGGTAAGCGAGATATTGGGCAGTAGTTCTTAGTCATTGTGGGATCTAATGAGGATTTCTTCAGAATAGGAAGGATGCCACTGGGTAGTAACCTTCCCTTAAAATGATGTTAAGTCGGCTAGTCAGATGAGTTGCTATTGCTTTACGAACAAGCTGTAGAACAAAAGGCAGACAAGGGTCTAAGGGGGAACCTGATTTGGTGACCTTCATTTGTCTGGTCACTTTCTCCACCGTTAGGAGTGGAAAACTATTCAAGTCATCTGAGGGGGTTTTACCTGCCCTTGAAACATGTGATAGAGGCCAAGATGCAATTGGAAGGGTCTACCCTACGCTGGAGCAAGTAGATGCTGCAAATTCTTTGAAAACACAGTTCTTGAAAAAAGCCTGCCAGGTTGTTACAAAAGTGTTGATCAGGTGTAAAAGTGTTTCCATGATCACAGTTGGAAAGTTTGGTCACTGTTTTAAACAGCTCTGAGGAAGAATTCTTTGCTGCTCTGATTTTATCAGAAAAATATTGGGTTTTTACTGACATGGTTAATTCTGTGTAATCTTTTCATAAGATAATACATTTATTTTTCTCCTCTGGGTCATACTCTTTCCTCCAGGTTCGTTCAGCCGCTCTACATTTTTGTTTAGGTTTCCTTAGCTTCGGAGTATACCATGGGGCTGAGGGATTTTTCCTAAAAGTCTTAACAGTTTCCACTGGGGCTAGTAATTTAAGTGCCGAGTCATTCCAACCTGTAAAGTTAGAAGTGGCTAAATCCACATCTGCAGTCAAATTTTAACTTGCGTCATTGAGGTCGGTGGCTAGCTGAGTTGCTTCAATTTTCCGCCACAGACGTACTGTGTGTGGGGCACCTACACTGCTAGGTTGGGGGTCTTGTAACTATGATATTCAAATTAAACATCACCGCATTGTGGTATGTCCAAGTCAGTGGTAGCACCTTCTCAAACGTAAGCCCTAAGTTGTCAGTAAAAATGCCGTCCAAGTCCAGGAGGGTTTGTAACCTCTCCACAAAAATATTCCTGGGCCAGGGGACGATATATTCAAAGCCCATTAAACGCAGCTTTATTGTCAAACTTGAAGGAGAACAATAAGGCTTCACCCTGATCGAGGATTATTGAAGTAAAAGAAGTCTTACCCAAATTCCTGTATACTATTGCAATCCCTCCACCTTTCTTGCCTCTTTTACCTAGTTTGTGAAACTTAAAGCTTTCAGGAATTGCCACCGTTAAGTTGGGGTCAGTGGATTCGTCTAACCACATTTCCGTAATGAAGGCTATGTCAGGGGAGTAGGTCTTCATGAATTCTGCAAACGCCATATTGTGCTTATTTAATGATCTGGAGTTTAGTAATAGACAGGAAATAGTTCTCTCTACTGTATTATTATTATGCGGAGGGTGACTGAGGCTTTGTCTTTGCATTGTTTCCTCACCTTGCTGCGTGAAGGCAAAATTGCAGTCTGCACACTTATAAGAGTTGGCTGACATCTTACAGTCAAACTGAGCGCATGAAGAGGGCTTACCTGAGTAGTTCAATGCTGACAGTTCTGCCTTGGAGTACCTCTGGGGTTCAAAATGGCCAGGGGTTCTGGCGCACGACACAGTTCAGCTGCAGATGGGCACAGATGGGCTTGCCTATGGCGTGCCTTTGGCATGTCTGTGGTGCTCCCGCTGCTTACGGAAATGCTACTCGGCCCTCTAAATGGCCTGTCATCAAAGGGGTGTGGCCGTAGGCATAGCTACTATTCCGATGGGGAAGTCTCGCATGCTAGGTAAAACAGGCAGGGCAAAAGAAGTCTAACTGGGGTCCAGCAACCCCTAATCCCACCTGACAGAAGAGGATAGAGGCCAAGAGAAAGGTAATAGAAAATGGTCTGACCAATTGACTTTCCTAGGGCTAGACTAATTGAAGTGTTGGATAATATAGCATCAAATATGTGCCCAGTTCTGTGCATAGGTTCCATAGAGGTCATGGACAGTTAAAGGCAGCAATTGCACCCAAAACATTCTGGACTAAAGTATTTGAAAAATTGTCCATCTGAATATTAAAGTCACCCAGGATCGTAAACTTTGCATTGTTAACAATCTTATGTGAAAACGCCTGGGTGATGGAATGGATGAAATCTCCAGCATAACCCGGGGTATGGTAAAGCAAAACCCTAGCAAAAGAACATTGAGCAGTGGATGAAAAGCAAAAACCAGAGCTTCAGTCTTTACTAAGGCTTCTACATAGAAAGTGGAGCAATTCAGCGTCCTCTTGAATGCTATGGCTACACCACCACTTCACCTACCCACTCTATCTAAGTGGGTACAAGCGTTCACAGGTAGCACCAACTGCAAGTCCTGGCAGGAGTCCTCACTAAGCCAGGTTTCTCTCATGAAAAGGACATCTAATTGAGTGTAATCTGTCAGGTTATAAATGTCCAGGGCGTGTTTATGGAAGGAACATACATTAATTAGAGCGCTTTTAGCCTAGCCTAGGTCTCGGACCGAACCGGCCTCTCCCTAACTCCTAGCTTTAAAGAATAAAGTGGAGGTCTGCAATTACAGCAGTTCACAGGACCATCATACTTCAATAGCACAGGATTACAAATTTTCCCAATGTGGGTTCTCATTCCATGCAGCTCAGTGGATGGATAGGTGATTTTGGACCTTACTTCAGAACTGCAACAAGTATTCTGGCTGGCGCTGGCCACAGTCGAGACGCAGATGGGCTTGCATTTGGTGCACCAGCGGCTCTCCCACTGTGCACATCTGCGCTGTGGCAATCATTAAATAGGTAGGCTTGTACACATATCTGGTACACTAGAGTGCTGCCATTGAAAAAATGGTGTCTCTATTTGTCCCAGTACAAGCCCCGATACTGCAACCAGTGTAACCTCGTTAAAAAACAAAAAAATTAAAGCATACAATTCCTTATATTTTTTAAACCATCTCACCTCCCCCCACCCCCACATAGCAGCAACAAATTCGACAGAAAATGGGATGATACCCCCGATTTGGCCTAAGCGCCTAGCACGTCCATGCTGCAGCAATCATAAAAAAAAATTAAAATAGGCAGGCTTCCACGCGTATCTGAAACACTAGAGCACTGCCATTGAAAAAATATTAAAATTAACCAAAATATATATAATGAAAACATGTATCAAATTTATTACAAAATAAAATGATTACATAACCAACAAAAAAAATGTAAATCTAAAATTACAACATAAAACACATATTAACACTCCAAACGAAACAATAGTAGAGAAAATTGTTAGACTTTGAAGAATGTCCGATTTACTATTCAAACTGCAACGTAAGCAACAATAGGGAAAGTACAGGACTTTGGAGGGGTCACTTTTACTATTCCCACTCCAATTTAAGCAACAGTAGGGAAAGTGGGGTACTTAGGAGAAGTTAGATTTACCATTCCCACTCCAATGTAAGCAGGGAAAGAGTTGGACTTTGGAGGGGTTATATTTACTGAACAGTGGTGGCTCCTGTACTGTGGCGGAGGAGCGTCGCCCCACTGCTTTTAAGCAGTGCAAAGAAGAAGCATAACATGATAATAACCTTTAGTTATTATCATGTTATGCTTCGTGCTGCTTTGCGATGGGCGGGTGGGTGGTGCTGCTCTGCTCTCGGAGCATGGCAGGGAAGGAGTGGTTTGCCCACTCCTATGTGCGCAATGCCTGTTAGGTCAGCCCAAACCAGTCATGCGCACATTCCCCGTTCTCCATGCAGGCTGCATCACAGCCTGCTTGGAGAACAAGTCCAGGCCCCCATTCCCTGGTTGAGCAGGGAACCAGGATGCTCAAACCCAATCACAATGCTTCATTGCAGCATTGTGATTGGTCAGTGGGGCCTGGCTGTGCTTCTGTCCGAGACTAAGAAGAGCAGGAGCGGAAACGTGGGGCCCGGCGCAAAGGTACATTTTTTTTTTATTATTATTTGTTTTTAAATATACCCGGCCCCCCCACACGACCCATGACCCCGCCCCGCGAGCCATGCCTGCCGCCACTGTTACTGGAACCCCTCAAATCTGAGCAAAAATATGAAAAGTGTTAGACTTTGGAGAGGTTAGGTTTAC
This sequence comes from Calotriton arnoldi, assembly GCA_963921515.1. Classification (NCBI taxonomy): domain Eukaryota; kingdom Metazoa; phylum Chordata; class Amphibia; order Caudata; family Salamandridae; genus Calotriton; species Calotriton arnoldi. The sequence goes on along the minus strand of CAWUFW010008579.1, from coordinate 231,136 downwards.
TTTACCCCCTCCAATCTGGGCAGAAGTAGGGAAAGTGTTGGACTTTAGAAGGGTTTGATTTATTATTCCCACTCCAATTTAAGCAATATTGGGGAAAGTGTTGGAGTTTGGAGCGGTTACATTTACTATTCTCTCTCCGACACAAGCAGAAGCAGTGAAAGTATTGGAATTTGAATGGGGGAGATTTACTACTCACCTTCCAATCTAAGCAACAGTAGGGAAAGTGTTGGACTTTAGAAAATTTTGGATTTACTATTCTTACAGCAACGTAAGCAAAAGCAGAGAATTTGTTGGACTTTGAAGGAGTTAGATTTACTATTCCCACTCCAGTCTAAACAACAGTAGGGGAAATGATAGACTTTGCAGGGGTTTGGTTTGCTATTCTAACTCCAATGTAAGCAAATGCAGGGAAAGGGACTTGGAGTCAGTAGCGGTCGTGGTGGGAGTGCCGCCGGGCGCTGACGTGGGGCGGGGAGGGCAGGGTTGGGGGTAGTAAACTACAGATTACGGGCGATTACAGGTAAGTACACATATACATAAATAAAACGAATTTCGTTTCTCGCGCTGCATTGCCAAATGTGATGCAGCTTGAGAAACGAAATTCGTTTTATTTATTATGTGTATTTACCTGTAATCGCCCGTAATCCGTAGTTTACTACCCCCCACGCTGCCCTTCCCCCGCCCCACGTCAGCGCCCAGCGGCACTCCCACCACCGACCGCTACTGCTTGGAGTATTTATATTTACTATTCTCTCTTGAATATTATTAACAATAAGGAAAGTGTGGGAATTTCGTGGTATCACATTTATTATTCCCACTCCAATGGAAACCAAAACCGGGAAAGTGTTGGACTTTGGGGGCATTAAATGTACTGTTCCCATTCCAATCTAAGCAACAGAAGGAATAGTTTTGGACGCTGGATGAGTTAGATTTACTATTCCAAGTCCTAAACTTTCAAAAACAAAATAAATATAAAAAAATAAAAATAGTTAAACATACTTAAAATAAGAAAATATTCATTATAGGTCAAGAAAATGTAATTAAGTTGTAAAATACAAATTTCATAATATAAAATTAATAAAAAATGTATATAAAAATTTAAATAATAAACATTAATTGACTTCCAACTCTACTACCCAAGAAACACCAACAAACAAGTAATATGAATAAAAACAAATGTCATAAATGAAACATCATTAATATTAAATTAATTGTTAAATAAAAATTTAAAATAAACCAAATAAGAAAAATAAACTATTTTCAAACTTTTATAATTAAACTGACAAATTAATTAATAACATAATATATAATTAAAATAATTAATCAATTACATAATGTACATAATTATCAATTACTAAGGTAGTTGACAAAATCAATAAATTAAACATAAAGAAACAATAATTTTTATTTGAAATACCTTCCCACCCTATTAAACATACCTTTCAACCCTGATCACATATAAATCCAGCAACCTAATACTAAGGGGCCGATTCCGATCTCGCTAGGAAAGCCCTCCGTACGACTTGGATCTGGAGGGCTTTCCTAGCGAATTGCGCTGTGCGACTCCAACCGAACGAGTACGATGCAGCCATATGCTGACATACTCGGTTCGCTCAGACTCCCACTGAACTCTATGGGAGCCTGTATACCGATGCATACACAGACTTTCATAGCAAAAAAGGGGTGGGTGGGGAAAGTGTACACCCTGTGGCAGCCGCCCCCTGTTGCCCGCCACAATGTGCATGCTTAAATCGGGGGTACCCATGCACACCCACCCGCGACCGATTCGGAGGGCTCTGGGTGAAGGGTGGCCTGCTCTGGCTCCCTGAAGTCAGATTCTGGCAGCCGTTTTGTCTCGATGAGACCGAGTCGATACAGCTGTCCAAATCGTGCATCGTACTTGCCTGTTTGGAATCCGGCTCCATTGCGCGGCAGGATTTTGGCTTCAAACGAGTCGTACGGACAGGATCGGGTTCAGAAACGATTCGGTCGATGCGGATGAGATCTTCGCATCGTACTTGGTCATTAGGAACGGGGGCCGATTCGGTCGGAAACATAGGCTCCGAATCGGATTTGCACGTTCCGGAACTCGTGTGGATGCCTTCCAAGCGAGATAGGAATCGGCCCCTAAGTTAGAAATTGTTTATTCAGTTAAACAAAATAATGTTTATTTTAGCAATTACAAACTCTACTAAAATAATTAAAATAACAATTTAAGTTAAATAATTTGCAGAATTATTTATCAATTAATATTTTAATTATCATAAATAAATAATTAAAATTTTAAATTTGAATTAACTTCCCACCCTAATCCCCTACAAACCCAACAACCCACTACTAACTTCAAGATTGCTAAATGAATACAAAATAGTTTCACTTTAGTAAAAAAATGAAAAAATATATCATAATGCTAATACCTTATTATAATATTTTAACGGATACATATTAATATCAATTTTACATATTAATTATGTTAATTGAAATTCTTTTTAGACAGCTATATTAAAGAAAATGATACTATTTAGACAATATTTGAAAAACATATTTATAATACCTAAAACAAAATATTCTTACCTTCTATATTCTGTCCCCCAATATTTTTTAGTTTGACACCATATTTTGTATCTCAATGTATTGTCTTCGATATATTAATGTTTTGCTTCTTGTTTAATGATCTTTGCCTATTTTATTGCAATTACATGAGGATCCACAGCCTTGGTAAGAGGAAAATGGGTGTCCTTGTTAAATGAAATCAAATTTATTTAACAGCCAACAATACCAAAAACTTAAAACTAAAAAATCATAAATATTATTTACATACTATTTCCATTTAAAAAAGGCTGCCTTATGTACCACATCAAGGTTAAAAAATTTGCCACACTATATAAAATGGCCTCTCGTGAGTCGGTTCTCAAGATTCTCATGGCAACACTGTATTGGGACGACAAAAGCAAAAGGAACAAATGATGGACGGAATGCTGAACAATGCAAACATTCACCCCCAGTCACAACGATCTGGGTTTAAATATTGTTCTTTTGCTCACCACGCCACCCCAGTTTGGACCCAGCCATATACAAATCAGTCTTGACCTGGCTCCTCATGGGAACAAGTCCGAACTGTCAAGCCAGGTCCTCCCTGGACCAGAAACAAGCATCCTGGGGAAGGTTTAGGGGCATCACCCCTCATCAACCAGGCTAGCTTCAATCCAGTGGCGCAGTGAGCACGGGACCCACATTTGGGCATATCCTGGGACAACAATAATAAACAGCAATTTGCCACACTGTATACAATGGCCTTTCATGTGTTGGTTCTCAAGATTCTTATGGTGACACTGTATTGGGACTCCACTAACAAACAGCATATTAGAATGATCCTTTTTTTGCGCACAACAGAATATGTGCTACAGAAGAAGACCATAAGTTCCACTGTACCACAGGTGAGTTTACAAGCTGGTAAAAGAGAGTCTGTAGAAAGAGTTGTTGAATCAAAATCATTGTTCCATTTACTACGGAATGCATTCACACCAATGCTCCCACACCTAAATGTTAAATAAGGTTGCTTCGCAAGTGGGGTGTGAGGTGGGGGGTTATTATCCAAAAATGTTTCAAATTCAGTAATACATGTAAAACCCAGGAAAGCAGTGGTGAGCATTCCATGCCCCGTGTTGATCACAGCCTGCTTCTCCTGGGCAGACCAGAATGTTTCACTAAAAAGATCTGTTGTGATGGAGATAGCCTGTCTTGGGATACTCTAAAGGCTATGTAAGCCCAACTGGTGCAATTGTGTACAAACATATTTCAGCAATTGTATATTCGCATGTGGCCAATTCTTTTGTGTGCCACAATCTTCTCCACTGGTCTTAGGTTAGCCCCAGCGGTGGTTTATCGTCAGGGGCAGAAGAGCATTGCCTCACTAGGCGCCAGTGCCATACATTTTAAGTCCTTTATTCACCATGCCCAAGTATTACTGGGCGTCCTGCAGCCTGTGGGGGCAGGGCGTAAGGCAGGGGATGGCCAAAGGGAGATTGACCGTGAATGCCTTAGGACCAGTGTTGCAAGATTGGGCTGTTTCCCGCACAAATGGGCAACATTTTTCCCATTTGTGCGGGAAAAAACGACCTTGGCGGGTTGTGGAAAGTTGGGCGACATTTACCCTTGTGTGCGCAAAATTCGTGGTTTCTGCGGCGCCCACAGATGATCTGTAACAACCAGGGCCGTCAATCATTCATAGCGCAAACGCGCTACTTATGACGGCCCTGTTTCTTATTTCTGGCCTGCCCCCAGAGAGAATGGACCAATGATCTCACGGGGGCAGGCCTGTCATCATTTTTTTTTTACTTTTGAATCCCTGCATTTGCCTCTCCTGGCGCGGGCGCGCAGTAGACTTGGAGTGCTGTGGTCTGGAGCTCGAGGGGCGGAGTCAGGAAAGTCAAGGCAAGGGCTGGTTGGCCGACCCTGCAGCCTGCTTCTGTTGTGTGTGGGAGTCCTTAGGTGCCAGCAGGTGTATTAAGGTAAGATTAGTGGTTGAAGTGTCCACTTTTCCTGCTCTGCCGCTGTCAGCTGCCCCCCCTCTCTTTCTTCCTCTTATTCCCTCCCTTTCTGTCTCTCTCTTCCAGCACCTCACTTGCTGAAAACCATGCTTCAATAAACTTCTCTTACCCTCTGTTTCCTCTACTTTCTTTCATTTGTTCCCCTGTGAAATGGATCCAAAGATGAAAGAAACACTTTTGTTTGAAATTTCCTCTTTTTCTTACATTTTTCTGGTCCAAAGTGCAGCCTCGGGACCAAGAGAAAAATAGGTGCAAAATACGAAAAATAAATAACTAAATAAAGCATTACAGAGTGGTCGCAAAGTGGCCAGATTGGTTTTATTCTCACCCAAACACATTAGTGCCACTTTACAGAGTTTGCCTGTGAAGCGCTGCTTTCTTTTTCTCGTCATTCTTTGAACAACATTGTTTTTCCAGGGTGTGGAAGTGCACCATTCCTGGAGGTTCTGCAATACCTGGTTGATGACTGGAGTGGAAAACTTTTAATGTGATCCTTATCAGCTCTTTTCCTTATTTTAGTTTATAAAATGTGTACTGCTGCTCTTTGTTCAGGGATGTTGTCTTTTTAAACTATACTACTTATGTTTTGTAAGGATTTAAGCAATGGACATTGAAACGGGTCCCTTCTGGGCCCTGTAGTCATGTGCTTAACGTTTCAGGCAAAAACACTCATTGATTTCTGAATGAGTGTAAAAGTGTTAAGGTAATCATGTTCTGCTTACATTTCACATGCTTTAATTAATCTTGCATTCCCTATGAGGGTTTGCGTCTTCCAGAATGTTGTTGCTTTTTTTTCAGGCAGCATATTACCTTTGTCTTGTCCATAATTTGAATTGAGTCGCATCCAGGTGTTTATAGCGGGCACAATTGGGTTGTAGCTGAAGGCAGTGTGACTTTCTCTCAGTGGGGCAGTATGGTGTTCAGTGAGGGAGAGGATGTGTCACTATGGCCCGAGCTGCCAAATTTGGGACTGGGGAACCAGGTTCAGCCTTCATGACCTGTCCACCAGACCACTCTCCTGAGGGAGCACATTCCCATGCTAGGCCTTTGAAGTCCTAGCTAGACCTTAGAAGCCCTGGTGTCTTAGCACCTTGAAGGTCTGTCCACCACAATCCATACTGAAGTTCACCTCCATTCTTGCAGGCACGCCTACAAAGCAGCACACTTTAGAGCAACAGTGACTCTGTCACTGAGGTCACAGGTCCCTTGAGGCCAGTCCGCCTCACCCATTGGTACCTCCATTGACCTAGTTTCTGCAGTAGTAGTGCAACTCACCAGGGATCAGCAATGCAGGATTTGCACGCACACCAAAGTAAGTTTGCAAGCTTTACAGTCTGTCTTCTTCATGCACAAGCACTTTCAAAATGGGAGTGGGACACTGCTAATGATGAAGGGGAACGGAGTGGGATGGAACACGAACAGTATCAGTAGAGTTGAGGGAGTGTCGGTGTTGGGGGTGTCATTTTCCTTTCTGCTCCAACAGCCTTGCATTCATCCGTACCCCAAACAAACCCATCTGCTGCTTGCCAGCTTTAGTCAAGCGCTTGCTGCTACACAACTAAAACAACAATGTCCTCTATACTTTTTAGTGCCAGAGTAAGTTAAAATGTAAGGAGAGGCCAGAAAAGAGACACAGTCAGAGTACGTGACTGTGTCTCTTTTCTGGCCTCTCCTTACATTTTAACTGAAAAAGTGTGGCACTCTCGTCTTACTCTAGCAACCCTCAGTTTTCACACTGTTACTTCACATTTACGTACACTTGATTTGCACGAAACCTTTTTCAGATTTGTCTGCTGCGGTTTATTTTTGCTGTTGTCCCAAACTGTCATTGTGAAGGAGTTATTTGTTGTTTAATATCTTCAGACAAGTACATAGAATGTTAAGCAGCGCCAAACAAGCTGTGTTGCAATTACTTTAATTTTAATACAAGGGGATGTTTCTTAATATATAGATCATTGTGTGGTGTTAATTCTGCATAACCTTTCCAGTATTCTTTTTTCGATCCACATTGTTGAAATAGCATTGAAATTCCTATTCATAGACATAAAAGTGTTTATAATCTGCTTTGTAGAGGTAATTCATGAATGCAAGGTTCGGGTTTGGTTCTGTGGTGACAGAACTACAAGATGAAAAGTCAAAGTGGTGACTGGTCTTGAAAATGAGTAGTTATTAACACAGGTGCCCAGTTAACTTCCTCCCACTATCTATATATTGAATAGAATTTAGATTCATCCTTAAAATGTTTTCTGAAGACTACTTTTGCAAAATTTGAGAGTTTTGACTTTGGGCTGGTTTTTGGGCTGAATTTGGGCTTATCCTTGAACGTCTTTGGGCTTGGGACGGGTCTAAAAATCTGGCAACACTGCTTAGGACGACCTCATTGACTTCCTGTGCGCATGTCAGGGTGGACAGGTCTCGGACTCTGTCCGATCCGACATGTGCACTTCAGGCTTAGAACGCAGGGCTCTGTCTGGGAGCCAGGGGAACACAACATAGACCCTCTGGCCTCCTTTGGAGTGTTGTGTTCACCTGCTCCAACCAATCGCTGGTTTGCTCTCATGCAGTTTTAGGTATAAAGCTGCATGAGAGCATAGCAGGTATTGGTTTGTTTGGGAATAATAGCCTTCCCTTGCCTACCCACGCTTTCAAGGCAGTGGGCGGCAGGCAGTAGGCAGATCGGAAGCCCTCCACGACCTTACTGCTGCGTGCAGTAGTAATGGGGATTTTGTGTTTAAAGAATTGCTGGATGTGCTCCTGCATTGTCAAATGCCAGGTGTTTGTCTGTCCTCCTCTAATAGCTTGCACTATTCCAGCAGCACTTACCTTCATGCTAGATCTAATGCTGGCACAGGAAGTGCGTCAGAACTGACTCTGCCTTATTGTGGGTGCCGGAGGCCCTCCGTCTACGTCCTGGTTTGAATTTCCGGTTGCCCCTTCTATTTTTGGTCTGATTGGGGTTCCTGCGGCCCTTTAATTATTCAGGTAGAAGAGTAACTGCTAGCCATGAGCAACAGCAGAGACTTCACTTTGATAACCGCACAGCGCCTCGCACAGTCTCTGCACCGAGATGGCAAACTTAAAGAGATCTGTGGAAATAAATTAAATCCTCCTGGCCAGGGAAGAGCTTCTGTTCACCTACAATGGGGTGCTGTACCCTAGACGGAGACTTTCCAGGCGCTGGACACTTTCCAGCTCAAGACAGACGGCCTGCTGCTGTGCAGCACGGAGACTTCCAGGCGCTGGACACTTTCCAACTCAAGGCAGACGACCTGCTCATGGATTCATACCCCAAATGCGGTGAGTAAATACACAATTTATTGTAATTTGGCTTTCTGCAGAAACAGCAGTCTCTGTGCGTGGCTCACACTTTGCAGGCTGGGATTTTTCAGCTCATACTGTCAGCACTGAAGTGAAATTACAAGGCCCAGAATGTAATATTGTGTTTGCCTTGAGTAACACTGGTTGATGGGTTTCAGTCACAACTATTGATTACCTGTCTAAAACCCATACGTACTAAATCCTGGGGTACAGTCTAGTTGTGATCTCGGCTCCCCCTGCAGTTAGCTAATAGTGTCACTACTGTGCTAACTAGGACATTTGTGTGTTGACATCACAACGCCTAATGCCAGATATGGCAGTGAGCATGCAGTGTGTACATCTTGATATAACTAAGTCCAGAGAGTGCAAAACATTAACTGTGAAGTGCTGCAAAGTCGAGACAGACTTCTCTGATAAATTGTACATCAAGCACGGCCTATGTTCCACGTACTCTGGCAGACTTTTTAGAAAAAGATGGTCCTCCGTTCTTGTTTTTTAGTTCCACTGCTGCAGGAGCACCAACTGCAGTGCACCGGGTAAGTGCGCTACCAACTTAATTTTAAGACTCTAATTTCAAATTCCTTCATATTTGCAGAGCGATTTAAATGTTTCATTTTTATATTTTGGTTTTAAATAAGTTAATAAGGCGTTGTGGACCCCTAGTTAAGAACTGCTGTTCTGGAGAGTTCATGACCTTTTGTGGTGGTCCTAATCCTCCAGTGTTGAACAAGTCAGTAACACTGGAGTTCACACAGGTTGAAATACAAACATGTCAGGGGTGTAGCTACCAATGGGGAAGCTGGTGCAGTGACACCAGGGCCCAGGTGTCTGCACCAGCTGAAATTCTTTTAGAGGCTCCCTGTTATTTTTTTTTAAACATCCATGCCTAAACTACACATTTAGCTTTGTTAGTGATATTAAATGGCCCTAAACAAATTATTTTCTGTGACAAATTAGAGCTGTACCTCTTCTTGGTTTACAGTTAGAAGGTATGTGTCAGAAATCCACGTTTGCCCATTCAGCTTGCTTGCTGCATAAAAGTCCTACCCAACTTTTACGCCCTACCACTTTCAAATATCACCAGCCGCCACTGGTTAGCCCGATGGGAGACTGATTTCATCCCCATATCCATATCGAGATTTAATTACGGGGTACTAGATGGCATATTAACCAAGGAACTCAAGAACTTTCTTTCAATTAATGCAGGTCCTGAGGCCTTTTGATAACCACAAAGATCTGCACCATAAAGGTGGTGCCCACTGATTGTATACTGTAATTCCGTTTTTCAGGTGAGACAACACTTTAATCTATTAATTCTTGTTATACCTGAATTATACTGTGGCATTTCTAGAGCACATTCTTCTATATGCATACTCTAAGACGGTCTGTCAGTTAATTCACACCGAGGTAGTCAAAGGTCTTTACCATCTCTAGATTCACCACACCCAGGTTCAGGGCTATTCAATATCTTCTAATGGCATGAAAAACCATAACTTGTTTTTGCAGCATTCATTTAATTCATTTTTATCTTTATTTAGGCTCAAAGAACCATAAAAGATCATAAAAATACTATTACAATAAAACACACTTGTTACATAGACTGTCAATTTTGATAGTAACCTTGGATGTACAATGTAGGATGTTAAGTACAGTTCCATCATGGGATCAGTTCCATTGTTAAAAGGGTCTCTCCTCACTATCTACATTTATAAGTGAGTTACGTAAAGGGCATGTAAGTTATAAAATGTTTAAACAGTTGAGAGAATTTGGTTTGGTTAAAATCACATTAAAAGTCTATTTCATAAAAAATAAAATTGATCATCATCGATATTAGGGTCAATTTCAGCATATAAAAGCATACATGGGACTCTCTAGGAAAGCTGGGACATAAATAATATACAAACATTAAAACTTTAACCCTCTCTTTTTCCGTAGATAACCCACTGCGAGTATAAATCTGCTTACACCGAGTACAATAAGTCGTGAGCTATCTGATTTAAGTATTCTTAGAGCCTCCAGATATTTCCTAGTCATCAATCTCAGACACAGCGGTTTTATCCACTTCCTTCTGAGGGTGGCATATGCTGGACAAAAAAAAAAATAGGTACAATGTCGTCCTCTGATTCTGATGAACATAGAGTACATTTAGATCCTGGTCCCGCTGCTTTCTGAGATGACCACATGGCTATGGTTGAATTAATCGCGAGGGTCTCATATCGGAATTTCAGATAAAGGGTTTCTGCTAGCTGGGGTTTTATTTCATCCAAGAATGGTTCGAAGCTTGGGATCAGCTTAAAAGATAGAAATTGTGTGGTAAGTCTTCCCACTGTACAATTTAATGTAGTCCTAATTAAAATAAAATTCCAATAGGTATGCTTGATTTCTTTCTTTGCTTCTATCGTCAATGTACTAGGGTTTGCCCAGAACCTATTCAAGCTCAGCTTAAGAAACCAGTGTCGGAAATGAAGGAGCCAGGGGAATGTGAGTTGACCATCCAAATCTATTTGCTCTCTCAAACTTTGTTTATATACATGTAAATCTTCGGTGGTCCAAATTCTAAACCAGTAAAGTAGAGGTCTCAATGTTGCTAGATGCTCCAATTTCTTGATGCCAATGTTATAAGATAAAGGAATCAATGGGGTGTTTTGCGGTAGCACTGTAAGCATCTGCATAGCTCAGTTTTCCGTAGCCATTAATGGGTTAAGGTTTTCCCCACCCCACAGTTCGGACCCATAAAGTGCTGCTATTTGGGCTCTAAACTTGTAGACCTCCAAAGCCGTGGAGATTGCTTTAGACTCGGTGGTTTGTTGTCTCTTCACAATAGGCATAATATTTTGCAATAATATTGTTTTAGCCTTATTTATCTGCGGTTTCCGAGACAGTTTTGAGTCAAGTGTGACACCAAGGTAAGTAAAACTTTGTTGTTTGTTTTGAGGTGTTTGTGCAGTCTGATGGCCATATAATTAGTCTTGGCGGGGTTAATTTCAAGGTCCTTTAATCTGCAATAGTTTCTGAAACTATCAAGTAATGTTTGTAGTACCCCAGGGGTCTGTTATAGTAGGATTGTATCATCTGCAAACATTAAAGCACATGTATGGGCCCCTCCCAATTTTGGTGAGTCATGGGTTCACTTTTGTAGATACTGGACTAGATCGTTCACGTATAATAAAAACAGGGTGGGGGCCAAGACACAACCCTGTCTCACCCCCCTCCGGACAGGGATAGCTTCTGTGAGTTGCCCCCCTGGGCCCCAGCGCACTTTAGCAAAATTGTCTTGATGGAGCCTGTCTACCTGTAGCAAGATCTCCTCTGGGACTCCTTGTTGTCGTAGGGTGTCCCACAGGCTGGCTCTTGGTATTGAGTCAAATTCTGCTTTCAGGTCTATGAATGCAACGTATAGGTGTCTGGCCTTTAATTTTACATATTTCCAGGCTATACATGATAGTCTAAAGACTTGGTCGATTGTGCTTATCTTTGGTCTAAAACCTGCTTGATAAGGTGAAATGATGTCATTTTCTAATATCCAATCATTTAATGTATTCAGGATTTGCCTCACATAGACCTTTTGGAAGATGTCTCTTAATCTTATGGGCCTATAATTGGCCGGATCATCTTGTGGATGAGGACGATTTCCGCTCCCTTCCATGATTCTGGAATGAGTGCCCCTAATGCCACTGCATTACTTACAGGAGGTTTGCATACAGTGTCCAGATTTCTGGGGCATGTCTCAAAAGGTCCCCTGGTATTTTGTCTGGGCCTGGAGCCTTTCCTAGTTTAATAGCTTCTATGGCTAGTCTAGTGTCATCAATACTAAAGTGGAGAATCGAGTTGCATGGTTTATCAGAAAAACCCTCAACGGGTGCACTAAGGTTTGGACTATGCTCAGAGGACCTTTAATATATGTCCGAGAAATGTCTGAACCATGTGTTTGGATCCAGAAAGTGTTCTGTATCTGTCCTACCCCTTTTTTGACCATGTGCAATTATTCTCCAGAAGGAGGACTGGTCTTTTAGCTTAGCCGCAGTTATGAGTCATCCCAGGTGGCATCTTCCCAGCTCCTTAGCACTGCCTTTTGTGCTGTATTCTATTCTAACCTTAATTGCTTGATTTGTGCCATGATTTTGGCTTTAAGGGCCACTAATAAACTTTGTTTGGCTAAAGAGCAATCTTTGTTATACCAGGGGGTATTAGGATGGTTCCTAAGTCCTGGCTTTGGGTCTAATTTTTAAAGGTTTTGTTAGGGAGATCTTAATGCTCTCGACCAGATGATGGTGAATTTGTGTTATAAGTATCAAATCCGGGCGAGCGTCGCGATAAGGGATGAGAGCATTGCAGAACACATTATAAATACAAGTAAGAGGCTCTGTTTGATCAACAATATTAGACCATTTGACTGATCTGTGATTGTTACTCATTGACAATTGGGAGGGAATATTCCCAGTTACGGTAGTATGAGTAGCAATCAGCCTCCCTGTCAGATTTGAACATAGTGGAAAATGGTAATTTCCTTCTCTATTGATCACCTTGAAGTTGTTGATGTATCCCAATGTGCTGTACTCATCAGGATGTAATCTATTCTAGATTTGATTGTGCCCCTACTAAAGGTGATATAGCATTGGCTATCAGAGGGCAGTCGACCATTGCAAGCCCTCAGCCCTCGTTTTGTGGTAAAATGGACTAATTGCATGACTGCTATAGAGCATGGCACAGAGGAGTTTATGTTTATTGTGGAAATCCCTCTGGCCAAATCCTCGTCCTCAAAAATTGTTTCTATCCCTTGTATAAGTCTCCCCCCACAAGGACGACTCCCTCTGGGTCTATGAGCTCAAGAGCTTCATCCAGCATGTGAATTATTGATGATTATTTTGAGAGCAATCTCGGTCTTATATAGATGTTAAGGACATATAAGTAGGTCTTATTTGTGGACTTCAGCATTAATCCTAGTATGTCTGAGGAGCTAATACTCAGGACTTCTATGGTTATATTCAGATTAATTTTTCCCTTTATGACCAGCCCACCAGAGGGTCTCCCCTTCTTTGAGGGTAAAGCATCTATACTAAATGTCCTATACCCTAATTTATAGGGAGATTCTGTTAACCAGGTTTCTTTGAATAAGCAAAGGTCGAAGTTCGCTATAGAGTCCTGCCATCCAGGGTCTAAACGTTTTTGTCTTAGCCCGGCTACATTCCAAGAGATCATCCTAATGTTTTCTGAGGGTATATCAAGGGCTTGCCCAAGAGACATATTTTCGTTGGGCAAAAGGCCCGATGATGTTTTAGTATATCTCTGACAATAGTGTGCTGTTGATTGGCCAGCCATTGTAGGTGTACAGTCAATATCAGGGTTGATTGATATTAAATCAATCCTTCTTTCAGTGTTGTCCTCCCTTGTTAGTCAATCTACTAGGTCCAAATGATCAGATTCCAGGTGAGCTAGTAAAGGACTATCACTCTTCTTGGATGAAATTCTGTTTAGCTTGAATCATATTCTAGATTCCCCCAAGGGGTGTGTGCATAAATCCCAGGCTATCAGGCTATCTGCAATAAATTTGGACTGAAAGGTTAATTTTATATCGTCCAAGTGCCCAGTTTCAGACTGGAGTCGTTCAGCTTTAGTTATGTCTGATCTTATTACAGATAAACAATGGCACCTATGTCTGCTCCAATGTGATACTTTATTCTTTAGGGAGTCCTCATCTTCTCCATCGCCCTGTTTTAGTTTCGGAACATTTATCATGAATACACTGTAAACGTCTTTTTTTTGTCTTTTTTTTTTTGTCCTCATTCGCCTCAGACCTTAGTGAACATACAAGCCGCCCGTACCATTACTCGATGTTGAAAAGACGTAGGCCATTTAATGGGGACCAGATGGGAGCGCCCCGCCTACCGGTACTACAGCCGGCTGGAATGACACTAGCCCCACAGTAAAGGGGGTGGTCTCTCTTCCATTCAGTCTAGATGACCCTGGCGACTCTTGATGTTGGCTAGAGAGGAACTAGGGGTGCCCAACATAGCCAGAAGAGTTTCAAAGGAGGCATAATCATAGGACCTGGGTTACCGTATAACTCAATAATGACATGAATGAGTGGGAGGGGGAGGGGGTATTTCCCTATTCCCTGTCTCCCTGAACTAAAGATTTGACCATTCTAGTAAGAAATCCCATAGTACTTTCTTTTTGCTGCTCTGAGTTCTACAAAGATCCAGTCTTGACGTCGCAAACAATGAAGATAACCACTCAGAGTTCAGGGGGGGGTGCTGTTTCTACCCATCTTTTACATATTTCCCTCCTGGCCAACAATATAGCATAGAAAAGGAAAGATCTAGCGGGGTCCCTGATTTCACTGGATATTCCGAAAATTATTAGAGTGAGATTGATTTGAATTGGGAAATCTAGAATATCTGTGATGGTGCAACCTACTCTTTCCCAAAAATCTGCTGTGGCCGGGCACTCCATAAACATATGTACATCCGAGGCTCTCTCCATTTGGCATTTTTTACAGCATCAGACCAAGCGTGACATGAGGTATCTGGGGGTCAGAATAGTTCAAGATATCGATAAGATCTCACGGACCAACCTGGCAAGTGTCTCAAAGGAGTGCCAGAAACTTATGAAGTACTGGGCTCACCTCCCTCTAACCATCCTTGGGAGGATTAATCTGGTAAAGATGGTGGTGCTTCCAAAAATCACCTTCCTCTTTAACGCCATCCCACTACACTTTGATAAATCAGCTATAGTGAAGCTCCAACAGGCAATTAATTTGTTTGTCTGGGCATACAGGGGCACTAGAATTGCCTGGAAGAAGTTGAGACGCAGGAGGGAGAAGGGAGGTCTCGCATTGCCGGATCTGCAATATTACGCATGGGCCTTTCAATTATTACATTCCAGGATGCTTTTAAAAACCCCAGAGAGTACTGTAAACGTCTTTTGTGTATTGATTGAGATGCATGGGTTGATATTGAGCAAGGGGGGGCTTGTTGTTTCTGCATGCCTGTAGTTTTGTCGGGCCCTCTTGATTTGCCATGTGATTTGTCCATCTGACTTTAGTTAAGGAGGAATTAGTGAGATTTGAAGTATGAGTAGTTTGATATGCTTTATGTATAACTTCCTCCCTAGTTATAACAGGCTGTCCTACCCTCCTACCAGGAGTACTAGGTCTTGCACATCGGTTACTAATTCCGAGCCCTGATGTTGCTGATGGGTGATTGGAATCAGTCGAGTAGTCACTGTCAGTGCTCCCTATACATGTTCTGAGGCGGTCTAGTTGGATTGGTCTAAAGGGCCGCGCATTGTGTGGATTACATGCCTGAATAGTATTTTAATTCTCAGGGGGATGTTCCTTATGCCTTCTCAGATTATCACTGTTGTCGCTGCTATTATGTGAGATTAAGTCTCCAATTAATTTTTTTAGTGCTAGTACCTCTTCCATAAGATGGTTTAGTTTTTGGTGTAGCTCTGTAGTGGATTCAGTACTTTCTAACCACTGAGTTTGTACCGCCTTATCCTTACTACTACCTAGGTTAGACTTTTATTTTTGAGTCCGGTTTCCTAATACTAAACTTCTTTGATCTTCCAATGTGGTTAGTGGTGCATATCTTTTTGAACAGTTAATTGTTAATATTTCACTGTCAGTATTCCCGTCTGTGGCTGAAGTTAAAGTAGCAGAATTAGCTGTGCCATTTTGGGAAGGACTGCCCACCCCACGGTTCCGAGAGGGTGTAGAAAGGGTTGGAACCTGCGACTGTATGTCATCAGGGATATGATGGACAATAATATTTCGCGCCGGGGGTTTAGGCAGTTGGTCTTATCCTGTTTGTTATAAAAGGTAGTTTTCTTTTTTGTGCCCTCACTAGTCAATTTCTTCCCATTGGATAATATTGTTTCTACTTCCTCAATTAGGACGTCAAACACAGCTAAAGTGCAATTATCTGCGGCTGTTTTCTCGAGTTTAGCTGTCTTTGGAATTTTACTCTTACCTGCAACAGACTCTTTATTTTGCCCATTTCCAATGAGTGTTATAATATGACCCCTACACCAAACAGCAGTTCAAACAACACTTAAATTATAGGGAACGAATTTTAAATAGTATGACACAATGAGCGGCGGGTTATTAGTTCAAGGCCCCAACTCCCCCCACCAGTTCTAGAAACGGAAGTTAGTAGTCTTGGGTGGGTTCCAATTCCAAAATAACCACCTACTTGTGTGCATGGAAATGTTGATCATTCGGTAAGAAAAACCAAGGGGGTGGCCCTGCCCTGCCTCTGACGGGCATGGACGGGCCCGCCCTTGGCCCAGGCTTTGCCCGAACGCGGCACGGGTGCTGCGGGAGTGCAACACCGCCTTTGAGGTGCCGGGAGGGCTGGCTCAGCCTCCCACGCCTGAGTGGAAAATGGAGGAAGCTGGCCGACCGAGTCCCACCCCAGCTGACTCCCGCAAGGAACAATGAAGTGCACGGGCCTCGGACGGCCCTTCAGTTAATCCCGCACTGCTTAATTGAGTTGATTACACTTGTGAAATAATTAACTTTGTGTTCTGGACATCTGGTTTTCTATGCTTAATTACTCCTTTACGCTTTTCTTCTCTCTTTCAGGTCACTCTTTTCCAGGCGGTGGTCCCCAGGAGATGCCAGTTTCGCAACTCTCCTGAGTTGCGGCGGCAATTGCACATCTCCTGGGGGAGGTCCACCAGTCTCGCTCCAGTCTTCGGGCGTCTCGTCTCAGTCTCCGTCCTCTATACCTTCCTCTGGTCCTCCTTCTTCGTGCGGCGTTCCTCCAGGGCTTCCTGTCGGCGTCCTCACCTTCAACCTCAGCCTCCTCTGTTTGCAGAAGTTTCCAAATCTATTTAAAAGGATCTGCAGACCCCTAGGCATTTTGGGAATCAACAATATGTTATCTGCAAGCAAAAGGGCCAGTATCATATTCTGACACAGCTTTGGTGAATCATTACAACAAGAACTTAAAAAGTCCAACACTCCATGAATGTAAAATGAAAACAAAGTTGAGGCAAGGACTCAGCCATGATGCACTCCCTTCCTAATTGGTATTCGTTCAGTTACCTCTCACTTAGGGACCCATCTCACTTGTGCATAGGAATGTAAGTGCAACATCATTAAAATGGCCGGCATGTTTTCCTTCACTCCCGTATGCTTGAGGACTGATTACAGCTTGGATCTTGGTACCAGGATGAATGCCAACCTAAGATCTAAAAATGCTACATATATATAGCCCTTTCTCAAAACAATGACTCCTCCAATGGATTAGGCATAACCTAAAAAATACAATTGTGCTGACCCTTTTTCTAAAGCCAGCTTGAAAATGGGAGAGAACATCATTTTCGAGCACAAAGTCCTGAAGCTTCTCTAAAATATGCCTGCAATATATTTGTTTCATACTGTCTATGAGACTTATGGGTCTATAATTACACAGGATCACCCTAGATACCTTTTTATAAATGGGTATGATCTCTGCATCCACACATGAAGGTGGTAAATCAGGGCCAGCGAAAATGGCATTGGAAATCGTATTAATATAAGTGCCCCAAATCATGGGCTCAGATAAGAATAGGCCGCCTGGAAGTTTATCTGGGCCTGGAACCTTGTTTAGGATAGTAGCATCTATTGCTTGTAGAGTCTCTGTGAGTGTAACTGTCAAGGGTTCTATTTCTTTGCCAAGGGTCAAAACAGAAGCTTTCCCAGCATCATCACATGGAGCAATAGTGAAAGCCTAACGGATGGTAAAATTCTCAAACCACATTTTAGGCTGAATCAAATACTTTACTGTTGTCTCAATGTAGTAGCTACAGTTTGCCACTATATGCTAAAACAGCCTTTTGTCCCCTTTGTTCACTGCTTCTGGAAGATTACTCTAATTATTGCTCTCCTGCTCCCTTTTGGCTTGCAGGAGAGTCTTTCTTTATATCTGTCTTACTACTCTTGTGCCTTCACTACCTTTCAACCTAATAGCAGCTATTACATTTTCATTTGCACTCTTGCACTTTTTATTATACCATGTTCTTTTCTTGTGGCTAGGGCAAGCCAGTTTAATTTCCCTGCTAAAGTAATTCTTCTAAGATTTAAACAGCTCACCTTGAAGACGCACCACACACCACTCAATTTCTCAGGAGCGCTAGATAAATGGGACAAAGGGCCGGATTTAGATCTTGGCGATACTACAGCCGTCACGCTGAGGTGGCAGTCCCAAGTACTCCGTCAAGCTGATGGCGGTCCGCCCGCCATATTTAGATGTCGCACCAATAGACAGGAGACTTTGGCGGCAGCGATCTTCTCTGCTGGCTAACAGTACTCAGTCGCTGTCATGCCGGCGGGTTTGTGCCAGGCAGATTTAGATACTCCCATTGGGTTGACGGTGTCCTGGCCGTGGTGTCCTGATGGAGTGAGGCCATGGTGATGTGGAGACAGGTAAGTGCTGCTCATTATTATCTTACTACACAAATTTTTGTTGTGAATATAACATGATGTATATGTAGGAAATGTGTTATGCCCCTTTTTGGTACTTATTGTATGCCACACAAACAACATACACACACTATTCAATGGACACCCACAGGCACCAAAAGCACCACAACAACAATATTTTTTTAAATGTCAATACAAATGTGTTCATTTTACCTTGATGAGTAGGAAAATGAACACTACTGCATTACACCTAAGAAAAATTTAGTATGTAAGAGCAATGTAAAAGTACACAAGGTTACAGCAATTGTCAATGATCGATACATAGGACAATTGTACAAGCAGCTTACCATAGATCTCGGCAACAGCGGAGATGTTTAGCGTCGTGTGGGAGTCGGTTCAGCAAAGGAGGGACCGGGATGATGAGGTACAAGACAGAAACGGAAGCAGGAAGCAGGAAAAAAAAGTATGTTTTTACCTCATTTCCTTTGATTCCGACAACTCAAAGTAGGAGAGAGCCCCGCCAAAGTTGCCACGGCAGAAAGGCTCATCATAATCATGACAGCAGGAAGCTGGGATGGAGTCCCACCAAAAGCCGTATCTGACTATACCACCGTTAATGTGGTTGTAAATTCCTGGCAGAGTGATCGGGACTGTGGCAGTCTTTTGTCTATGGACAAGCCGACATCTAAATATAGCGGGCAGGCGGGCAGCCCACCAAGTCAGCAGGTGAGAAGACCATCGAAAAAGTGACGGCGGGACCTGATCCGCCAAGATCTAAATCAGGCCCAAAGTGTCTAAACCATCAGCCACTTCTCTATACAATTTGATTCTAATGCTGATGAAGAAAGGATTCACACTTTACATTGTGTCTGTTATTTGTAACTCATACATGAGATTCAGCCAAAGAGAGAAAAGTCAATTTCACAGTCAAATGGAGAGCATTATCATCACTATCATTATGCTTTAAGATAGTCATATCAACCAGATCCTTCCAGAGCATTAAATCTAGAAGGATTTAGTTGGTACGGCTGGTATGATTAGGTCCATTATAGGTGTAGTGCCCTCATCTATCAGTCAGTCAGTCAAAAATTCTTTATTCGGCTGAAAGTCAGAAAAGATATTACATCACAAGTAAAATTTATTGATAATACTGAACAAGAATGAAGATAAAACTATACAATATAAAATCCATAAAATAATATTACTGATATAAATACAAACCATGACATCACTAAAATATCCATATTAATTAAAAAAGACATCTGTCCGTCAATCCTTTGCTGAGTCCAAAAGCTTGAGATCAAAAGCTGATTACAAGGCATCACTGCTCTTTGGCTAAAAGTTAGGGATAGTGTAAACAATCTTTATAAGAACTGAAGCCAAGGGTGCATATAAATGGTAATAAGTATTATTGTCTAGGGTAGTCATAAAAGGTACAAAAAATATAGAATGTGCCATTGATTGTTTAGTGATGTTATCACAGGGACAGGGGGCAAAGAGTGAAACCATGTGCCCTGATGGGGGTAGTCTACCATAAAGTGCAAGGTGCTTAATCTAAAATGAGTTCAATTATATCTGTGTTTGTTATTTGTGACCCATGTTAGGTAGTATCCCATTCCTGCTTTCTGCTTTAGAGCTAGATAGCACTGTACAGTCTTCAGTTGTTTATTTTTTATCAGATCTGAGTTGGTTTTTAAATTGGCAATAAAGGATTTTCACCGTGGACAAAGACGAATTGTCAATTTCATTGGGGAAAGGAAAAAGATTAGAAAGGCCTATATCAGTGAAAGCCCTTTTGACATGAGCGAACCAGGGGATTGAAAAAGCTCCATCTTGTTTCAGACATTCTTCTATAACAGAGCGAGAGAAGCTAGTGTATTTTGAATGCCCGATTTTGAGCCAAGCATGAAGGGGTGCTAGCTGGACTAAGTCCTCTAAGAATAAAAGTCTGGCCTACTGGTGGACAATAAGGCTAGACATACTTTTTGGTGTCGCAAGCAGCCTATGTAAGAATGTGTTCTCAGTTTTCTGGAGGCTTACCGAAGAGGTGTACTCCCAAACACCTGCTCCATAGCACCCTAGAGAGAAGCATTTGCTTTTATATAAGGTTAATAGCTCCTTTATTGGCTTTTGACCTAGTTTTTATGAAAAAATTAAAATACTATCAATAGCCCCTGCAAACTTGCAGGCCCTCTGTTTTATCAAGTCATCCCACCTTAATTTATCTGAAAAAATTATACAGAGGTTGTTAAAACTCTGGACTTTTGTGATGGAAATACAATCGATGTGAAAAGAGCAAGAGGGTTTTTTTTGGACCACAGGTCATAATGTGTGATTTTTTATGATTAATTTTTAGGTTAAGATCGCTCATGAAAGAGTTAAAAGTGTTGAGGAGCAGTTGGAGACCATTGACAGTGCGGGCAATCAGAACTGCATCATCAGCGTGTAATAAAACGGGTACCAAACGGTTGCCGGCTCTAGGGAGATCTTTTCCTTTTGCAATCAAAGTGGTCTTGAGGTGGTTTATTTAAAAAAGAAATAAAAAAGGTGCCAGAATGCAACCTTGTCTCACACCCTTGGTTGAGTAAAAAGGTGTAGTACAGTCTCCATTTTGATTATAACTAGGCTATCCTGTTTTAGGTTTAAACCTATAATTACTGATAAAACTCCATCAAAAGGAAAATAGCACTCACCAGTCTAAACATATAAACACTGAAAAAACACCTTCACAACCACAAACTAAATGCCATTCAAAGAAAGGTGAGTGAAAGAGTCATTTTTATTTATTTCTGAAGGGGCCAATACAATGTAACTTTTTTATAGAAGGCAGCAGCAAGAAAGACTGGGCTCACATTATTCTGCTTGAGTTTTGTTGTTTAGGGATGTCACTAAATAGCTGGTTTCATAAGAGTCTTTCATAATATGTACCATCACATTTACTCACAGACAGAGGATGGGTGAAAGCCTTTGATGCATCAGCCTCCTTTTCTAGCAAATCAGTATTGATAGTAGGTGAATTGCCAAACACCCCAGGCTTTAAACATTCAATGCAAGGTGTAGTGACAGGTATATGTGAAAAGATTGCTGTCACAAAGCATCTTGGATAGTGGTGAAAACATGACACCAGATGTTAGGAAAATATGGAACGCAGTGTCACTTGGAATGCTGCGGCAAAAAGTTCTTACCAAGTTCAACAAAGATTGGAGTGATATTGTTTGAATTTGCAGTAATTCTGCTACATATATGAAAAAGTTGTGTGATGACCTGTCAAAATCGATGCCTGAGCTGAAAGAAGTGCTACTCTGTAAGAGATCCTTGCCACTTGCTAGATGGTATGCTCCAAGCATCTTTACAATCTTCAAAGTTAATGAAGAATGCTATTAACTTTGTAGTCCATTCTGGTGCACTGGTTCGTTATGTGTGGGAACTAAAATGCACATATTTCTCATTTTGTGCTTTGTGTGGCATCAAAGAAAGAGTCATCTCAACAGTGTAATTTAGCTGGTGGTTCTCAGTCCTAGAGACTGTGAATGCTATATTATCCATGTGGTGACCGTTTACACAATTTTTGCTTAGTGATGATGCCAAAGGCAAGAAATGTGAGGATCTTTGGTCGCCTATTGATAGTAATGTGAAAACAAAAAGTACACTCTACTACATTCTTAGATTTTTACAGGAAAACATGACTGCTGTAGTTGACATATTTAAAAAATAGAGTCTGAAGACACATTGTATACCAAGTCTTGGTGTAGATGTGAAACATCTCCTTGAGAGTAGGCTGGATGGCACTTTTAGTGACTTTGGCACAGCAACATGTTCCATATTAGAATTCCTGCCACTTGGTAAGAAAAGAAATGTTGAGGAGCAATTCAGGAATTTTTATTTTACCGTGCATGAGAAATGGCTTGCAATGATGCACAGAATGAGATTTGAAATCAATGAAGCCTCACTCAGGTACATGGCACAAGTTCTAGATCCCTTCCATAAAGGGGAATTTTCACCGGACTTTGAAAAGTGCTGCTTCATTTTTGACCGCTTCAATAACGAGGGCATATGTGCCCAGTTCAATGCATATGTTGCAGAACCTGTCCCAGAGAATCCCAATCTTCAGGTGCACCAGTATTGACATGGAATGCTTTGTCAGTGGCCAGAGTTAGCAAATTGTGTACTGGCTGTTTTGGCGTTGGCCATCTCAAGTGCCAATGTTGAGAAGTCCTTTTCACAGATAAACGTTTACATGGGAAGGCAAGAGCGAGCACACACGACCAAAGACTCTCTAAAGAAGTTGTGAATGATGTACTACAATAAGTTTGATTTGTAAAAATGTATTTGGACCTCATATACCCTGTATGCACACTGTCTATACACATGCACTATCAGTGCAGAAAGCAAGCAATAATAAAAGCAAAACATTCCATAAAAACTGGAAAAAAAACACTGTTTCTGTTGTTTTTAATGGCGTGAAAATATGTTACCACTGATAACCACTGTTTTTTTAAGGTATTGAAAACACTGATAAAAAACACCACCAGAAGTTACAAAAAATAGAAACTGAAAACAGGAATGCCTAATTATAACAAATTGAGCCCTTAGTGTCACTGTGCAAACGTGCTAGAAAGTCGACTAGGGCTGGGTCAATCTTTACTCTACAAATCATAGACCATAACTTGCCCCTATCGACCATGTTGAAGGCACTGGGGAGTGCAGAATGCAGAAAGTGCACCTTCCTGCATAGTGTGGCATACATGCCACACTGTGAGGAACTGGGGGTGCAAATCCAGGGGGGACAGTAAATGTGCCCCCCGCATGCACCCCCATGCCCAGAGATGACAAGGGGGCCATGTTAGGGCCCCATTTGATGCCTCTCTGCCACCGTTTTCTTGGCAGGATCCCCGCCCTTTTATTTGCCGTGAAAACGGTGGTGGAAAGGAACTCAAAATATGCTCAGCTGTGCCACTGCGGCACCACCAGTCCATTGCAGCCTCTGACCGCCACGGGATCCTGGATCCCCGGCGGTCGCAGCGGTCCTGTGGGAGTCCGACCGCCACACATGTAACACTGCTGGTAGGCCTGCAGTGGGCAGTGGTATGACCAGCACTCAGTGGCAGCTGGTGATATTTGAAAGTGGTAGGGCATAAAAGTTAGGTATGACCTTTATGCAGCAAGCAAGCAAGCTTAATAGGCAAACGTAGATTTGAGACACATACCTTCTAACTGTAGACCAAGAAGAGGTACAGCTCTAATTTGTCACAGAAAATAATTTGTTTAGGGACATTTAATATCACTAACAAAGCTATATGTGTAGTTTAGGCATGGATGTTTAAAAAAAACTAAACAGGAAGCCTCTAAAAGAATTTCAGCTGGTGCAGTGCAAACTAAGCCTGCTCCCACACCTGGGCCCTTGTGTCACTGCACCAGCTGCCCCATTGGTAGCTACACCCCTGACATGTTTGTATTTGAACCTGTGTGAACTCCAGTGTTACTGACTTGTTCAACACTGGAGGATTAGGACCACCACAAAAGTTCATGAACTCTCCAGAGCAGCGGTTTTTAACTAGGGATCCACAGCGCCTTATTAACTTATTTAAAACCAAAATGTAAAAATTAAACATTTAAATCGCTCTGCAAATATGAAGGAATTTGAAATTAGAAACTTAAAATTACGTTGGTAGCGCACTTACCCGGTGCACCACAGTTGGTGCTTCTGCAGCAGTGGAATTAAAAAACAAGAACAGAGGACCATATTTTTCTAAAAAGTCTGCCAGAGTACGTGGAACATATGCCGTGCTTGATGTGCAATTTATCGGAGAAGTCTGTCTCGACTTAGCAGCACTGCACAGTTAACGTTTTGCACTCTCTGGACGAGCGAGAGAGAGAGGAAGTACAGTAGCTATAAAATAGCATTATTCACTTAGTTATATCAAGATGTGCACACTGCATGCTCACTGCCATATCTGGCATTAGGCGTTGTGATATCAACACGCAAATGTCCTAGTTAGCATAGTAGTGACATCATTAGCTAACTGCAGGGGGAGCCGAGATCACAACAAGTCTGTACAACGGGATTTAGTATGTATGGGTTTTAGACAGGTAATCAATAGTTGTGACTGAAACCCGTCAACCAGGGTTACTCAAGGCCAAACAACGTTACATTCTGGGCCTTGTAGTTCACTTCAGCACTGACAGTATGAGCTGTAAAATCCCAGCCTGCAATGTGTGAGCCACGCACAGAGACTGCTGTTTCTGTAGAAAACCTAATTACAATAAATTGTGTATTTAGTCACCGCATTTGTAGTATGAATCCATGAGCAGGTCGTCTGCCTTGAGTTGGAAAGTGTCCAGCGCCTGGAAGTCTCTGTGCTGCACAGCAGCTGTCCATCTGTCTTGAGCTGGAAAGTGTCCAGCACCTGGAAAGTTTCCGTCTGGGTACAGCACCCCATTGTAGGTAAACAGAATTTCTTCCATGGCCGGGAGGATCTCATTTATTTTTTCATCTCGGTGCAGAGACTGTGCGAGGCGCTGTGCGGTTATCAAAGTGAAGTCCCTGCTGTTGCTCATGGCTAGCAGTTGCTCTTCTGCCTGAATATTTAAAGGGCCGCAGGAACCCCGATCAGACTAAAAAAGAAGGGGCAACTGGAAATTCAAACCAGGACGTAGACCGAGGGCCTCCAGCACCCACAATAAGGCAGGGTCAGTTCCGACGCACTTCCTGTGCCAGCATTAGATCTAGCATGAAGGTACGTGCTGCTGGAATAGTGCAAGCTATTAGTAGAGGACAGACAGACACCTGGCATTTGACAATGCAGGAGCACATCAGGCAATTCTTTAAACACAAATCCCATTACTACTGCACGCAGCAGTAAGGTCATGGAGGGCTTCTGATCTGCCTACTGCCTGCCGCCCACTTCCTTGAAACCATGGGCAGGCAAGAGAAGGCTATTATTCCCAAACAAACCAGTTTCTGCTATGCTCTTATGCAGCTTTATACCTAAAGCTGCATGAGAACAAACCAGTGATTGGTTAGAGCAGGTGAACACAACGCTCCAAAGGAGGCCAGAGGGGCTCTGTTGTGTTCCCCTGGCTCCCAGACAGAGCGCTGCGTTCTAAGCCTGAAGTGCGCATGTCAGATCGGACAGAGTCCGAGACCTGTCCAACGTGACATGCGCACGGGAAGTCAATGAGGTCATCCAAATGTGTTTCTAGTTGGTTTAACAAAACAATTCAAATGTTTCATTTTGTGACAATACAAATTCTTCAAACTATACAGAAAGTTTCAAGCACTAGAGAGTTAACCTGTATGTTGTTACAGATATTTATGGACCAAGTGACCAATGCCCTGATTTATATATTGGCAGAGAGGGTACTCCATCACAACGGTGACAGAGTTCCCTCCCTACCAATATAGGGGTCCACCCTTTTGCGGGTGGACCTTAAGTTGGGCCATGGCAGAGACTACTCTGTCTCCGCAGTGGCCAAACTTCTCCGATGGCCCTGGGGACTAAGGGCCATCGGAGAAATGGGTGCATATCCGCCAACCCAAGACGTGGGTCCCTTGCTCACTTTGCCACTGGATTCAAGATAGCCTGGCTGATGAGGGTTTTGAACCCGAAACCGGTCCCAGGATGCTTGTTTCCGGTCCAGGGAAGACATGGCTTGGCAGTTCGGGCTGGACTGTTCCCATGAGGCACAGGGTCAGACTGATTTGCATATGGCCATGTCTGAACTGGGGTGGTGGAGTGAGCTAAAGAAGGATGATGGATTAAACCCAGATCAGTTGACTGGGGGTGAGTGTTTGATTTGCTCTAACGCTCCGTCCATCATCCCCTTTGGTATCGCTTTGTTCGCCCTAAGTTGGCAGGGTTTGCCCAGACGTGGGTCCCTTGCTCACTTTGCCACTGGATTCAAGATAGCCTGGCTGATGAGGGTTTTGAACCCGAAACCGGTCCCAGGATGCTTGTTTCTGGTCCAGGGAAGACATGGCTTGGCAGTTCGGGCTGGACTGTTCCCATGAGGCACAGGGTCAGACTGATTTGCATATGGCCATGTCTGAACTAGGGTGGTGGAGTGAGCTAAAGAATGATGATGGATTAAACCCAGATCAGTTGACTGGGGTGAGTGTTTGACTTGCTCTAACGCTCCGTCCATCATCCCCTTTGGTATCGCTTTGTTCGCCCTAAGTTGGCAGGGTATGCCCAGACGTGGGTCACTTCTTCACTTTGCCACTGGATTCAAGATAGCCTGGCTGATGAGGGTTTTGAACCCGAAACCGGTCCCAGGATGCTTGTTTCTGGTCCAGGGAAGACATGGCTTGGCAGTTCGGGCTGGACTGTTCCCATGAGGCACAGGGTCAGACTGATTTGCATATGGCCATGTCTGAACTGGGGTGGTGGAGTGAGCTAAAGAATGATGATGGATTAAACCCAGATCAGTTGACTGGGGGTGAGTGTTTGATTTGCTCTAACGCTCCGTCCATCATCCCCTTTGGTATCGCTTTGTTAACCCAATTTGGATGGGCAGACATGTAGTCAATTTTTATTGTTCCTTACCCCCAGCTAAAGCCTGGCAGTAAGGAACAGTAAACTCATTCTAATGCTTCCCCTGCCATGGGAGGAGCCTGCCATGGTGAGGGGAGCAGTATTTTTTTCCTTTTCAAAATGAAAATCCTGTTACGGGATTTTCCTTTTTAAAAGAAAAAAGAATACTGTCTGCTGCAGGACTGCATCCTTCTGACGCCACCCTGCAGCAAACAGTAAAATGCATTGACAGGAACCGCTGGGACAGCGGTTCCTGCCAATACCTTTATAAATGACCACCAGCTAAGTGTTAATTTATAAAACTGGCGGGCGGAGTAGTCTCGGTCTGGTGGAGTAAAGTCATCCACCAAGCCAAGGGAGAATATTTCGTCAGCCAGAATGCAAATTGTGCCTCAAGTATTCAAAACTCCATTTATCAACACCTTTAATTGCGACAATAAAAACAGTCTGTTCTGAGATTAATTTATTATTTATTATTGTTTGATGCATAATTAATCGTCCAAATATATAAAACATTATTATATTCAAACTATGTGTTGATTTCTATACATGTTTTTGCAAAGTTCAATAAAAACAACGACACCTGTTTACATAAGAGTGAACACGTAGGAATGCACGAAAACCTGTTGAGGTATGAACGAACATATATCTATGGTTTATATTTTTATATATGTGCTATGTTCTTTAAATGCTGGGTACACTTTATTTGAATAAGTGTTTATTATATAGCTTGATGAATTGTTTCATTCATTTGCTTTAGTGAACTTAATGTAAGCATGATGTATAGTAAGCAATGATATTTTTTGCGAGGTACATTTTCTTTCCCTCCCAAGAGGAGCTTTTATTAGCAATTTCTTGGTAAATGTTTTACATATTGTATTAAGTTAAAAAGTTGAAAGTTTAGAGAATGCAGAACAAACTCTCAGTCTAGACAATACCACCAACAAGTATTTCACTGCGTGCTCCAAATGCTTTGTCTACACTGTGTTAAGCAAATGAATTCCCCTTATGAGAAAAAACTCCATAGAACAAGCGTGTTTGATTTAAAAAAATAAAGAAAATCACCCACACAAAGCTGTGATGTTCCTTTCCGGTGATCATTAAATTGACATTTTAAAGAGAAATTGCTTGATATCAGCAGTACATTGCTAGCTCTTCTCTATTTTTGAGAAATGAGGAGATCAGAGGTTTGTTCCAGTTCATTTGGGATCATGTTACTTGCCTTTATGACCACAAAGCTGTAGTTATCTAAGAGTCTCCCATAAATTCCTTATACATTTGGCAAGTCTTTATGACCTCTTGTCTTTCTCATTATAGGACCATCACCTAAACATTGTGGAATTTAAATATTATTTTGATCCTGGTTCAGTTATCTCTATTTACTTATGGTGAAAATAGTATCTAGGTAATCTATACTTCTTAGTTCGCTTATTGTTTTTGCCTGTATGTTATGTTTTACTTCTAACCTTCCTTGCGTGGTACTTGTTGTTTCCACCATCTCAAATCACCATTTGCCTTGTAAACAGTGAGCTCAGCAAAGCTAGCAAAAGAAGGGCAAAGGATGCTTGAGTCTTTGGCTCACCTGTAGTTATGAAGTGGGAGGTGGGGGAGGAAACATATCCATTGAAAACCAAATCACCTACATTTTCAGGACTTTCAGAGTTTTTCCAGCTTACACTATAATTTGAAGGATGTGGGCTCAAGTTTGTAATAAATGGCATGGGTAGTCATACATTTAATTGGTTTGACTCCTGTGTTTCAACACCAGACTATTGTTGTACCACAGCACAAAATATTGAGATTTCAAATATTGAGGCTATCCATATATTTTTGCAAAGCTATTAATGTTTAAAATATTGTTTTTTAAAATATTGTGGTAAATAATGACATTTTAAAGTGTTTCATATTGTGTTTTATTTTTTATATAAATTAATATAGATATACATGGTAACTTATCGTTTTTAATACTATCACTTTTTAAATGTTAATTGTTTAGATTAGGGTGTATTAGGGATATATTTTAATTACTATTATATGCATTTTTTACATGTATAATATAGCCTTATAGCCCGCCGTAGCGGCCTATACCGGCTATTAAAGGCCCGCTCCAGCGTTAACAAGGGAGCGGGACTTTAATAGCTGGTATAGCCCAGCTACGAAGAGCTATAAGGCTATTAGAACATTCTGCCACTAGAGGACAGAATGTTCTAACACATAAAATAAAGGCCTCTCGGAGTTCGAGGGGGTTTAAATCCCATCGGGCTCCGAGAGGCCTTTGTGAAAACAACATTGGAATGTTGCTTTGCCTGCCTTTATCGGCCCGTAGAAGCACGGAGCACTCCATTGTTTTCAATTCTGTATTCATTATCTTGCAAATTTCTTTGATTTTTTTATAGTGGTGGGATTTATTGCAGGATTGGGTGGAATTTTTTTTTTTTTTTAAAGATATGGTAATTTTCTACATAGTATTTTTTTACATATAATATTGATTTAAAATCTTACTATTTAATTTAAGATATTTGGTGGGTAGGTGAATATTATTATGAAGCTTAATTAGAATAAAAAAGTAATATGGGATTCTTATAATAATTTAAATAATTCATTTGTAATTGTTAAAAAAAGTATCTAAGTAATTTGATACTAAATATTTAATTACATCTTTAACTGTGTAATAATTTATTTCTAAAAATATTGTGGTGAATATTTATTTCATGCATTCGCTTGTTAGAAAGTACCTCTTTTTGCGTGGTCACTAATTTTTGTCAACTGATGCTGCTGGTTTTTCAACTTTGTACACTGGGGTACTGCTGCACCGCCCTAGTGTATGTGATCTGCTCCCATAAACATGACAGAATAGACCAACCCCTAATTGACATATTTAACTTTTCAGTTCCAGAATATATGGTACAGGAAAGTACACCAATGGTGTTAAAAATGTAAATGTAACCTCCAAACTGCACCAAATATTGTGCCATCCTTGGCAGACAAGGACCTATGGTTCCAGGCCTATCTGTATCACCTGACTGCTTCAGCTTTTAAATCTGCCAAAATAACACTTTGTGAGGGGAATGAACACTACTTTTAAATATTGAATTACTCATCCCTTAAGTAGATCTTGCAGCTTACAAAGTAGGGTGCCTAGTATTTAAAAGTGGTACATGGAACGATTTAGTGTTGGCATGTAAATACCATGAATAGCTGCCAAAAGGCCATTTTCATTGTATAAGGCTTTAGCTACTCCTATGAGAAAAACTAAAGTTAAGATAAAATAATAAATTTGCTATCTTTGGTGTGGAATGAGCTACCAGAATAGTTCACCACTATTTTTAATGTATATTAAAAGTTCAATTCACTGGGAAGTTGAATTTATAATAAATATATTGGAAATGCATGTTTTAAAAAGTTGTACTTTGTCTGCCTGAACCTCGAGCAGGCTAATTAGCATTGATATGCCACCAGCTGGGCCCTGCAAGTGCTTTCCATTAATGAAGTGTGAAACTCTCCCAGAGCATAAGCAATGACTTAGGTCTTTTGGGAGGAAGACCCGGGTGTTATGGATGTGACTCCTATCAGTGCAGGAGGGGTATGTGTGAAGAGTTCAGGAAGTTAATTGCTTAAAAAAAGAAAAGTGGGGTCAAACGCATTGATTGCTAAGTGTTAAGGGAAACTTGTAGAAGAGAAGCATTTGTTCCCTGGGTCACCTGTAGCCAGCAGGTTCCAGAACCAGTTTGGTGCAGTTGAGGAGGAGATAAACACACCATTGGCTGGCACACCAGCAGCTTCCAAGTGCAGAAAGGTGCTGTCATATTGGTTTTGCCTCAGACTCGTGCACTGTAGAATAGTCTGCAGTAAGGCAAACAGGATTTGCTACAAAAGTGAGAAGGGTTACTCTTCATTGGTAGGGGAGTGTCCAGAAGTACCACCACCCACTGGCTAGTGGATGCTACAAAAATGGTACCACACATCAGGACAAGAGGAAGAACAGAAGAGGAGTGGACCTGCTTCCTGTAACCTGTGTGGAGATGTGAGTTGCTGGAATTGCTCCCACTTATATCCAGGACTGAGAATAGACTTCAAGTGTTTGTTGGCTGACTTCCTGTGTAGCTACCTATATACAGCAAGCCAAAAGAAGCCTCTTCCTGAAGTGCCTCTGCTGGAGTGAATACTGGCCTCTAAGTGCTGTCCCTGAGGTTCTGGAATGCTTAGAAGAGTCAAAGAGGAACTGCTCTAAAAGGTCTGAAAAGTTGAGACTTAGAACATTTGTGGACTTCCAAGACTTCCAGAGCATCAGCCAACCTATTGGCAAAAGTGCCGGATTTTGAGAGGACTTTATTGTATATAGCTTCAGGCTTGCCCTGCTGGAGGATTTTGAGCTTCTTAAAAAAGACTAAGTCCAAAAATATACATCGTGACCAGGAGAAGGTGCGAGTATCCAACTCACAAGAGGACTTCGGCGGCCATGTAACTTGAATGTTCCCATTCAGAGGTTTTACTGCCCAAAAAAATGGCATCAAGCAGGACCTTGTCCAACAGCTATTCGACTTGGAGGGGACTTCACCAGATACAGCCTGCAGATCGGTATGGTCCGCTTGGGGTAGCCAACCTCCACTCCAATGTGGCCGGCCTGAAATCACACCTAGGTCCGAGTCAAAGGTGAACAGTGTCTTCTGATTGACACTTCACTTTTTCTTAAAGCTTTTTGCCTTTAAACATCGAAAAGTCATATCTCAGTTTCCCCTTTATTTGATTTTGGTCATTTTGGTGCAATGTTTCTTATTCTTAATCTATTTTTTGAAAGTAGGTTTGGTATTTTATAGCATTCTGGTTTGATTTTCTAATTGTGTTGATACTGCTAAATCAAATTTAGACTTTTCCTTAAGTTAAGCCTGTCTGCTCTGTGCCATAGCTACAGGGAATGAGCCCAGGTTTACTTATTGAACTCATTTGTTGGGCCCAACAGGATTATGGACTTATTACTTAAGAAGGACTTAGACCCTCTCCAACTAATAAACCATTTTCTCACATTGCTTATATTTTATTTCAGTTTCTAAGCAAAAAATATTATTGGTGCATCTTAATCTTAATAACATTTTTTCAAAGAACTTTAGTAGTTTGTTAGAATATCATTTTTGAATGTACTTATAAGTTTATTTAATGTATTGTATATAATATTTTAAAAATAAGATAATATAGAATTGTTTTTGATTTGTTATTGTTTTTATTAAAAAATATTTAAGGTTAAAAATTGTGAAAGACGCTAGAATATTAGTTTTGACATCACCAACTGTATGTACTTTTCCAAGGGTTATACTAGAGTTAGAATAGTTACTTTCCCCAATGTTGGTAGATTGGAGTTAAAATAGTAACTCTGAAGCCCTTCATCCCTCAGTAACATGAACTATCTTCAAAGATAGTAGCACTGGAATTAGCATATACATTCACTTTTCCCCATGTAGTTGTACTGGAGTTAGAATAGTAAATCTTCCCTCCCAGCTAAATATGTGCACTTTCTTTAATGTTAGTTTTACTGGAATTAAAATAATAATTCTCCTACCCAAATGTATGCACTTTCCCTAATGTTAGTAATACTAGATTTTGAATAATAAATCTAGTCTGTGTTCGTGGGACTGGAGTTGAAACTGACCTCCACAAATGATATGCCCTTTCCCTAGTGCTTTTTTGTATTAGGGTTAGAATAGCAATTCTAATCCCCTGCTCAGTTACCTCAATTATATGTATTTTTGTGGGCACTAGTAGGGCTAGAGTTAGATTAATAAACATAATTCAACCCCCAAAGAATATGCATTTTCTCAATATTCCTTTAATTGAGTTAAGATAGTGAAGCTAAACTCTCCCATAAATATTAATTTCTCCCAATATTTGTATAACTGGAGCTCGACTATGAAATATGCGACTGGGTAGTTAAAGTTAGGTCAGCGTTTCCATACAAAATGCCCTTTTAGTTTTGTTGGTAACTTTGGCACAATTTGACAAAACTTCATGAAACAATTAAAAAAAGTGCTCTTTTTTGCCTAGTTTGTGCATGGAAAGATTCAGAGTATGGATTTAGAATAGTAACTCTGACCCTCCACCTGCGCCCCCTGATTATATGCACTTTCTCAATGTTTGTTGAATTGGAGTTAGAATATGAAATTTGATCCACCCTCCTCACCCGATTATATATGTACTTCGTTCAATGTTAGCAGGACTGGATTTAGAATAGTAAATCTGACTCCCCACACATACAAAGTATGCACTTTTCCCACTATTTGTTGGACTGTAGTTACACCCCACAAAATATCTGCATATTCTCCAATGCTTTCTGGACTAGGTAAAGAATAAAATGACCATGCTTCTATATTAAAATACATATTTATAAAGTGTGCAAGATTTTAATTAAAAGCATATATTTTTGGCATGAATTTAGTTTTTGATTGTTTTTGTTATTGTCTTCTATTTTGTAGATGTTTATGCAACTTAGTAAAAAATAATAAATAATGATATTTAGAGAATGTGTTTTTGAAAAATATGTATTTAATAATAAATGTTATCTTTAATTATTAATATATGGGCAATTAATAATAATAATTAGTAATTATACACTCAAGAAAGGACAATGCTTCTGATGAAAACACCAAAAACATTTTCTTTTCAAAATCTAAGTCGGGATGCAAGGGAAAATGCTCCTTCACCTTCTGAGTTTGATTGTTTTTTGCTTTGCTGTAATGCCAGTGTGCACAGCATGCAACACTGCCATCACAGCAAAACAAAGTGAAAGTAGACCGCACTAACATCACAGTCTAATTTCACTTTTGAATGGTGCTGGGAGACAGAATGGGAGGTAAGCCCCGAATCTGTCCCCAATGGATAGAAAGCCCAATAGACACCAGGAACTTCTGCTTTGTGGAAAAAAAGGGGAGAAAGCAGTACACCCTGGCATACAGCTGTGCCCCACCACAGAAGGGGAACATGAACTTTCAGGCCACCCTGGGCGGCAGATAGGGGAGTTTGTCCACAATCCCCCGGCAGAGGTAGACAGTCCACTAGACAAAAAGGATTTCAGTTTTCTAATGTGGGAGCAGTCTCTTGAGAATGAGTCAGTGTCCCCCCTCACCAGTGGTAGTAAAGTCTTTCTACTCCCCCAGTGGAGCAGATTTATTTTGTATCAATAGCCTATGGGGAGGGGTAGAAAGCCCCCAAGACACCAGGGTTTTCTGCATGGTGGAAAATAAAAGGAGTGGGGTTTGACCACCTTGTCATCAGGCCAAGGTAAGGGGGATGCAGTCTGTAGGAAAGTTGAGTATTATGTAGTGAGGCTGGTTAGGCTTCACTATGCAATACTCTTGCAATGCCCCAAAACAGGTCATTTGGATTCACACTAATAGATCCCTAGCTCAGTCCCGGTAGTGTGGCACAGGGCAGTCAGGCTTTACTAGAGGAACATGTGTTAAGCATTTCAGAGTACCAACATGGACGATAAGTAATTGACACAACTCGAAAAAAATCTGACACCAATTTATAAAAAACAGATTTTTATATAAATTTAGATGCCAAAATGAGCACAATCGGATAAGTATAACTGAAGTTGTAGATTTTAGAAGGGAAAATAAATCAGTGCAAATCACTACTGCAAAATATTTATGTTGTGGTCAATGGAGAAACACACTAATGACAATCGGTCACTTGCAAGTCGAGTTGAGTGGAACCCACTGGAGATTAAGGTGATGCAGGACCCAGGACCACGCCATGACAGTCAGCTAAATTTTACCTGGCTCATAGAGCCCGGGTGCAGAGTTGTCTGGTTGTCCCTGGTGCTGAAGCGGGAGCCACTGGGAGCTGGTTTTACCGCTTAGGCTGTGAAGTTGAGGAAACTAATGCAAACATTCTACAACTAGACCACTAAGGACGCAAGATGAAGCTGCTGCAGAGTTTCCTCGAGGCACTGCTTCGAACACAGGTGGTTGTAGCCAGACTGGCCACTAACAAGCGTTGGCAGCGGAAAGCTCAGGACTGCATTTCCCACAATGCACTAGACCATTTATTTTTGTGCGACCCCTCAGCGGGCCCGATGGGCACTGATTCTTTGGTTTTCGGGAAAGTTCGGTACCTGTTGGCTGCAGGGGACTAGTGTTGTGTAGATCCCACTAATCAGTAGGATCTGCACGTTTGTGGACAACATAAACTTGGGG
Source organism: Calotriton arnoldi (assembly GCA_963921515.1). Taxonomy (NCBI): domain Eukaryota; kingdom Metazoa; phylum Chordata; class Amphibia; order Caudata; family Salamandridae; genus Calotriton; species Calotriton arnoldi. The sequence goes on along the minus strand of CAWUFW010008579.1, from coordinate 196,134 downwards.
TGAGGTGTCTAGACTGATTTCTACTGATTTCATGCACCCGTAGTATATGTTGGCCTAGAAACCAGCTAGCTCACAGTGCCAACACAAGCCCCCTCTAATCCAAACAGGGAGCGAATTGTTTCTGGTAACCACTGAACATGACAACCCTGACCCCTCAGGGATTTTGGTAACAGATCTATAACCCTTTCGCTCAGTCACTCGTGCACTCTTGTTCTCAGAGAAATATACAGAAAATACACAATGGGACATTCTTCAATATATTTATTGAACCAATGTTATTCTTGTATAGAGTACATGTGCTGCGATAATCAGTAGACAGAAGCATATGAAGGTAATTACAAGCACCAAAATAGTGAATAGCAGTTATAGTTCCACCATGGTGCTAAGACCAGTGTATATATGGAGGTATATACAACAAGGTAGTAATCAGGCGTACTCCTATTATGCAATCCCTACCCTATGTGTGTCTAAGGTGTGTGTGTGAGTGTGTAGCCAAGAATCTCCCCACAGGATGATCCAACCCCATTACCTGGCGGGACAGAATGTAGGACACTGTTGTGGTCACAAACTGGACACCCCTCTTGGAGATGTTAGGCAGCTGCTGGTGAAGCATCAGCATGCAAGTACCTCTCGATTTCAGCAGAAGTGTCTCCTCTGGCTAACCCCTGGAAATGTTTATTTATTTATAATAAAAAGCATCTTCGCGATGAATATACAGATTAGCATTGTTATGGATTTGATGTTAGCCCTGTCGCCCCGTGGATGAAGGTAGAACAGCATTCTACAGCGAGTGCAAAGTCCATGTACTTGGTGTTAGAGGCATCATGATAATGTTGTGTGAAGCGAAATATGTAAGCAAAGCAGTTTCAGAGAAACGAATCCAACTTTGTCATGAATATGTGCAAAAGGTTATATTAAAATGTTACTGTGCAGAAGGAGGACAATGTAAGAAAATGTGCAGAGTTGCTACATGGGCCTAACTCAGGCACATACCACTATTGCCTCTAGTCCAAGGGAGTTCTGGAGTGGCCTTTGGTTCTCAGAGGGGTTCCTCTTTCCTGGGGAACTGGTCTCTGGTCCAGGACGAGTCGTAGTCGTGCAGTTGCAGTGTGGTTGGCACAGGTATCGCGCCTTTGCTATGTGCATGTGCTCAAGTCGCAGACTTGGGGCTCTTCTTTGTCCTTGGTTTCAATTTTAAATAGATCTGAGGGTCTCGTTCCAGGTGTGCCCCTTAAATCCTAGATTTAAGGGCATTACGGGTGTGGGTGCAAGTAGCCAATGGGCTACACTGCCCTAGCGGCTAATCTGCCCCTGAGGTGACCACATCTGGGAATGTATGTCACCTTTTTAATGCAGGACCCTCTATTCTGCCACTTTTAGAAAAGGCAGAAGCCTTCCTTGGCTGTACAGACCAAGTACCCCACCCTAGGTGTATGGCTAGCCTTCTGGGGGTGTACACCTCCTGACTACCTTAATTTTCCATCTGCCCAAGTGGAAATGTGCCTGGGGGCAGGGGGTGGCTTTTTCCTCCTCAGGAAGGCAGCATGGATGCATATCAGAGGAGGTGTAAACTTTGAGGCTCACCACATTGATGTGACCCTTCACTGGCTATCCTGTCAGGAAGGAAGATGTCACCACCTTCCCAGCTAGGCCTTTTTTTCTATCTCCTAGGAGTTTTGACACCTCCTAGCAGGGGTAGGATTTCTGTTTTTAGCAGCAGCAGCAGCTGCAGGATGTCAGCCAGGGCACGGGAATGTCTGGGGCAACCAGGTGGGCAACCTCTAAGGTAGCCACCTAGATGCATGTCACAGTAAATCCAACTTTAGAATAAGGTCGAGTTTAATGAGACAATTTGATTCATACTAAACATGACATATCTCAGTGGGACCATAATGGACTGGCAACCTTGGGGTGCCAGGGTGCTAGCACATGTTAGCCTATGGCCTCCTAAACACTTATAGTAGACCCTAATGGAAGGAGGCTACTATAGGGACACATGAGCCTGCACTTACACGTTTACCCCTTTAATATAATGCACCATGCCACCTGGGCTCAGGAGGCCTATCTTAGGGGTGTTTGACATATATTAAAAAATAGTGCTGTACCCTTGCCACTCATGGTGAGGGCAAAGTGAAACTGGAGTAGTTTGCATTGCTCCTGCATTCCGTAATCGCACGCATGCTGTCATCCGTTTCCTTGCGTCACTCAGGGTGGCACAATCAGTAATTTAGGCCCTGGTGACCCCTTTAACTCCCATGCCCTAGGTGCCACTGGTACCACATACCAGGGGCTTATAAGGAGGTTAAAGTCTATGTCAATTGGGGTACCAATTCACCTACATCATTTTTAGGGAGAGTACTGGTGCCTCGCTCCAGTGAACTTTCAGAGTCACAACCATCAGCATTGGAGAAAAAAGTGTGGGGTAGACCATACAACAAGGACACTTTCGGGGGAAGATAAGGGTTTTGCCTGACCTTCCCCTCTGAGAGATAGAAGGACCACTGGACACCAGGGATTTCTTTTTGTGGGGGGTACGGACTCTTGGGTAAGGACCACTGCTTCTCTACATCACCCAGGACAATATAGTCATTCTGCCCTAATCTACCCCTGGGGGCAGAAAGAGCACTGAACACCAGAATTTTCCATACAGCAGAAGAAAAATGGTGGACATGCCCCCACCACAGATGGTTGCATACAGTCTTTCTCACCCCTCACTCTTTTGGGAGGAGATGGGGTTTCCCCATCTGCTTCTGGGGGTGTAGAAAGTCCACTAGACACCAGGGATTTATTTTTGGTTAAGGAACAGCAAAGTCCCTCTCTGGGGAACTGGGCCCAGCCACATAAGCAGGGCATTTATTTTTATTGGGCAGCTTGTGGAAATGCTTGGTAGTAGGAATTTTGTAGATCTCCAGACATTCCAGAGTTTGTCACAGAAATTTGAGGAACATATGTGATTTTAGGTAATGTTTGAGGTTTTATAGAGGTAAGAAAATGTAGTGTAAGTGGTGCAACTCACACCACCCTAAGCAACACCGAGCGCCTAGATTTCAGAAATGTCTGGATTTGGTAGGTTTACCTGGGTGGTGGTCGATTGGATCCAAATGTCTCAGCTACCCCTATGGTTGAAACATTGATATCTTCACTTTGCATTTCGGCGCCTTTTGTGCTGGGGGTGTTATGCCGAGCCATATAGGTGGTTTAGCATTTTTATTGGGAGAAGTGTAGAAATGCTGGATAGCAGGAATTCTGTTGCAACCTGCAGAAGTCTGGGTCACAGAAACATGAGGAAAATTAGTGATTTCAGCCAATGTCAGATGTTTGCGGGGCATTGTGATAAGAAATTTTTGTGGAACTGATACAAGTCACATCACACTGGACTCCCCTAAGTGTCTAGTTTTCAAAAATGCCTGGATTTGGTATGTTTCCCTGGATGGCAACCAAGCTTGGCCCAAATGTCACTGCTACTTCAATCGCCAAACAGATAATTTTTTGCCATGAAATGCTGATGTCTCATTATTGCTTTTTGGGAAATTTTGTGTCACAGGCACTAGGTCCAGTGGGGTGCTATTTTATCAGAGAAAGTGTGGGAATTCAGAATAGTATAAAATGTGTTATTATGACTTGAATTTTGCTTTATTATTGGCTTCCAAATGTAAGACAGTTTGCAAGAAAGATCACATGTTCGAAATCGCCCTCTGATTCAGGATAGTGTGTGTAACCCGAAAATCAGAGTTCTACAAATAACAACTATTCCTAAAATCAGACTCTAGAGCATATTTTAAAAGATGCCTATATTTTCTTCATATCTATTTTTCATTCATTCACATTTTACCTAATGAATTGGTGCATGGTCTATAAATAATGAAATGCCATTGTAAGCTGAAGCCCAGCTGTTTGCTCTGGGTATCACATGTTTTAGGACAATCAACAAACACTATATATTCCTGTGTCCAGAAGAATCTGATGAATGTAATGACAAATTGATTTTGGAAATCGACCATTGGGGCAATATTTTACAGATGCAAACGTTGTCAGCTATTTCTACTTTTTTCTTTGCATTATTCTTGATTTCATTCACTTGTTTGTTTGGGGAAACCATGAGCTAGGCACCAAAATCACCCCTTGCTGAATTCACATTTTTTCTAGTTTCCATAAATTTGTAGTTTTCTGGGTTCATAAAAGGGATACACACTCGTTTTCAGCACAATCTGCAAGTAGGTTGAAACCACAAAATAGGAAAAATGAACTTTTATTTAGAAAAATGCAACAACGTTGGTTAGCAAATTACAACTCCTTGTTCCTTATAGTGAGAAATTAGTGATTTTAGCTCAAACATTTCGTTGATGGCATTTGTTGGGGTCAAAATATGCTTTCTTGCACAGCACTTTTGTCCCATTTCTTCAAATAAATCCACAATATAGCTATATTTTGGCTTTTTTCTCTGTTACCTCCAGGAAATACACAGACCATGGGTACTTTTGAAATTCCAAGGGTGTGGGCAAACAAACCATGCACCCTTGACATAAACATCTTTTGCGGATACAAGCATATGAAAGTGTAAGCATGAAGTACCCCAGACATCAAAAAAGGGCTTAGCACCTGGGGTTGGATACGTCTCAGCAACTAAAGGGTTAGTTACTATTAATAAAATAATATGTCTTGTTTAATCATTTTAGCAATATTTTGGAATGCCATCTTTTTGTAGTAGATGTTATTGTTAATTATAAAGTTATTTTAAAATACTATCTTGTTGTAGACATATTTAGGACGACTGCTATTTTGATGGTCTTGAGTCCTGAAGAGGGGGAGAATGCCCACAGTGTAGCCTAGTGCCATTTGTTTTAGAATTACACCTTTAAATAGAGGGCAGATTACAGGGGATAAGTTGTTCTTTTTTTTATTAAGGTCAGCAGTAGATAGCAGGCTTCCACTGGCTAGTGTAACTTTCATTATTTTTAAGGCCCAGAGGAGATGGTAGGCCTTCCCAAAGCACTGTGCTATTTTACATTATGGCATGAGCGCAGTTGCGTGCAAGGCATTCCAGCTTCTTTAAAAACAGATATCCTTTTGTGCTGGACTACATGTGCATCCCACCAGATAAGATTGTTATGAGGGGAGCCAACCTTCCTCATAAGGTGAATGTAAAAAGTGCAGTATAAGTAGAGGCCTTCCCACCATCGCCAGGCTTTAAATCTTGTAATATTGTGCAGAATCTCTGAATCTTGCCACAGAATCATGATGGAATTTGGAGTTTCCCATTAGCATCACCCATTGACTCATCAACATTTAGCCACATTTTCCCCATAAAACCAACAGAAATTCATGGATCACATTTAACAGAGTTTGTAAGACTTATTTGTAAATAGTGTATTCTTTAGTGCTCTTGAGTTGAAGTTCTGGTGTAGAGTAAAGGAGAATATTTACTTTCCATTTCACTTTTATCAGGCCAATGAGTTCGTTACCCAAGAGCTACGTGAAAAAACAAGGCGTTTATTGTTATATTGTTATGGGAGGCTCTCACTGAGAGACACTAGCGGGAATGACTGTATTATAAATCCAGTAATTCACTGCTATGACGTTGCAACAATTGTTATCAAAAGCTGTTACTCACTGTTGTTATATCATGGAGGAATTTCAGGATGGTCTGTCAGGGCTCTCCTAAAGCGTTCCAGTGCAGCGCTGGAAAACAAGCAGATCAGCTTCAGGTGTAAATGGAAAAGAGAGAGGTGGGGGTGCATGGCAGGAATCCAGGTATATTTTTTCTTTACATTTGGGACAAGAAGGAGAGGCCATGTAATGTATGGCTATCCCATTACCACTCTGCCCCTGTTTAGCAGCTGAGATCAGAGCAGATGGTTTTGGGGGCCATACATAACTTAAAATTATAGATGGGTAAAAAGTGAATTACGGGGATGTTTTTCATCTTGGGGTTCTGAGTGACAACATAGACAACTTGAGCTTCACTCTTATCTATTTAAACCCCTCACTGGAAAACATTCCCATAGTTCACTGTTACCAATCTATAATTCTATGGGCCTGATTCGCAAAGGTAAAGGTACACTTTTGTGTAAGTTTCCAACTGTTTGCTATTCACCAAGGTAGTTTACTAGTAGTATCTTTACAACCGCACAGCACAAAAAAAGATAGGACTGTCCTGAATGGCCCTTACTCTTACTCCTTAAGTTACACCTGATTCGAATCTGTTTCTAATTTCATGCTATATAAATAATAAAACAGGACAAAACCTGAGTTCACATTTGCATAGGATATCTCCGACCACACGTTAGACACACCTTACACCCTTACATCTGTCCTAGCACCTTTGTAGATCAGGTGGCTCTAATCCTGGTCTAGATTACACCTTTTGGTGCAGGTCTTTCCTATGCTTGCAAAATACTTTGTAAATCATTCTCAGAGCGGTGTGAAACAATATGCCATTATATGAACAAGCGATCTTTAATTGCATTTTAGGCAGTTAAGATGGTCTGGCTTTATTTAACCATAAAAGAAGGCCTTGTCATAATTTATCCGCCATGTAGCAAGGATGTATGCTGCATTGCAGCACAATGTGTTCGCTCTCTCGAAAATCATAGATGCCAGAGACCTGAGCAGCATATTTTATGTAAAAGAATAAACATGGTGTCCCTTTTGTGTCTGATCGAGAGGCAATGTGAACTGGTACCCATCCCCACAGAGACTCGAGTGGGTTTATTTTCAAGATTGCGTTTGCAACATTTAACTCGGCGATATTTCATTACAGAAGTAAACAATGCTTACTAATCTGTGTTTTCTGTTTATGTATGTGGATTGAAGGATTTCGAGGGATTAGAGGGATTAACTACATGGCCAGGAAATGGATACCGTGCTGCGGCGACCCTGAGAGGATCTGCAGCAGCACACTTTCTGTTTTTCTGTGTCAGGGTGACGTCACTTTGAGATTTTGAGCAATTTTCATTGATTGTTTCTATGTTATCTTGCAGAAGGAGGTGCTGAATGGGAGGCACAGCAAGCTGGGAACTAAAGGGCCTGTAATTGTGTGCCTGAAATAAAATAGGCAGGTACACGCTATGATTTATGCCCAGCCAGAAGTCTATCTGCCGTATTATGTATCTTTGAGCAATATGGTCTGATATGGTCTTATGGTACTTCAATAATACAGTTATGGTACTTTAATAATACAGTTTTTGTTTGTGTTAGGACTTTCAAGCAAATATAGTTTGCCCAAGTAATTAATATATAATTTGATGTTTCCCCTTTCACAATCAACAGAAATAGTCTTTATGTTCATTAGTTAACACTTGAGAACCCATGGTAAGTAAGTATCATTGAGACAGATGTACTTAGAACTGGTGACTACTGTGGTAATTTGTGAACCAACCTGTGTACTAATTGGTCGGTTCGCAAATTACTGTTTTCTAGTGGGTAGCAATTTTACCTAGCTTATGAAAATCAATGAGGTGAGTTGCAAAGTGCGATCTGCTAGAAATAGCAGCCATCATAGGGATGTTGGTCTGCTAAGGTCAGCAGGCCACCCTGTATGTGATTGCTTTTAAATAAAGCATTTTTCTTTAAATGTGCATATAGAATAAACAAAAAGTGTACTTTTTTTAAGCGTAGGCAGGACCACTGCCTACTCTTAAAATTGTTTTTGTCAACATTAGCAAGGGGCAAGGGATCCTGAGGGGACCCTTCCCGTTTGTGAATGGCTTACCACCTCTTTTGAAGAGGTGGCAAAAGATTATTATTTTGCAACTGGAATTTAGTTACAAAACATGAATACATGCCAATCTGTTTCGGTATTTGGGAGGGATGCCATAAAAATGCCCATTTCAAACATTTAAACGGTATTGGTTCACAAACCCAAAATGCGATTTGGTAACTTGTTACCGATTCACAATTAGTGGTTTGCACATAGGAAAATGCATTTTTGCGATCGCAAACAACCTGATTCTGGGAATCCACAGACCCCTTATATAGCTTATATAGCTTATACAGACGTGGGTGACAATCCCAAACTGTTGAGGTGCTCTGTCTCCCTACAGGGAATGGACATTACAGTGGAGCATTGCCCTGAAGTGGACCATGGCAATGCTGATGGTCTTTGGAGGCTCTTCTGCCTTAGTGGTGAGAACTCCAATGAAGGTGAGTAGTTCTTCCTGCTTTCAGCTGGGATGGGGACGACACATGTTAGACCTGACATCCTTGGTGTGGAATTCCAACAAACATTTTGCTTTCATTTTTCCTGTTTTCCTGAATTCATTTTTGTTGGCTTTAGGGTTCTGTGCACATTATGGCAGCTAACCAGTGCTAAAGTGCTTGTGCTATCTCCTTCAAACATTGCAAAATTGGTTTACACCTAATTGTCACCTTTAGTTCCTTGGAAGTCCCTAGTAAATGGCACTACATGTGCCAAGGGACTGTAAATTAAATACTACTAGTGGGCCTGCAGCACTGATTGTGCCAACCACTTAAGTAGCCCTTTAACCATGTCTCAGGCCTGCCATTGCAGAGCCTGTGTGTGCAGTTTACACTTCCATGTCGACCTGGCAACTTAAACCTTTTTGACAGGTCTAACCCTTTCCTTTTTATACATATATGTCACCCCAAAGGTAGGCCCTGGACAACCCAGAGGGCAAGGTACAATGTATTTAAAAGGCAGGATGTGTACTTCCAAATTTACATGTCCTGGTAGTGAAAAACTCTCAAATTCGTTTTTCACTACTGCAAGGCCTATCTCTCCTATAGGATAACATTAGGATTAACTTATTACATTTTGTGTAATTTCTAAATGTGAAGAGATGAACCCTTCAAGTCTGGTGTCTCTGGAATCACAATCATCTAAAATCCAATCTTATGGTGAAGTCTGATTTTAAATTACAATTCTGAAAATGCCACTTTTAGAAAGTTGGTATTTTCTTGCTTTAGCCATTTGGTGCCAGTAGCCTGTCTCTTACCACATGACTGCGTGTCATTGGCAGTTGGACTTTGTATATTCCTCCACACAAAACAGGAGCTTAGGTGTTTCTCAATGGGCCAGCCCTGGCAGGATGGGAGGGAGGAGCTGGGCCCAGCCTCATTTACTCCTGAATAGGCTATGTCTTGTACATATAGAGCTTCCTACCTCCTTTAGTTAGTCTGGAGCCATGGTTGGCAAGACAGGGCATCTGTGCACTTCAAAGGCATGTCTCTAGAAGTTTCTCCCCACTTCAAAGATACCACTGGGTATAAGTACTGGACCTCAGACAAAACCACTTCAGTACACTTCTGGACCTGTGGATACTCTGCCAGGAAGATGGACTGCTGTGCTGCTGAAGGACTGCCACTCTGCTGGACTGCACCCTGCTGAACTCCTGCTTTGCTGCACTGACCTGCTGCCTGCTGCCCTCTTGCCTGGGTGAGAAGGACTGGACCTGCATCTCTTCACCTCAAAACCCAGACTAACTCCAAGGGCTAGTTGGCTGGCCTCCTGATCGGAAGCCTCAGAGACATAACAGGCTTCCAACCTCTGCACCTGGAGTCTGCCACCTGTGATTCCACCCTGCCAAGTGATACCATCCCAGTCCTGGACCCTTGGAAGTGGGCCTAAGAGGCTTGCCAGCAGAACCGATGAATCTTCTCTGCTGAGCGTTGAATCCTCTAGCCAAACCAATGCATCTTCTCTGCTGAGCAGAGCATCCTCTGGCAGATTAGATGCACAGCTGCTGCTGCGTGGATTGGACCCGGCGCAGTAGGTCCGCATCACCCTCACATCCTTGGAACCAACGCATCACCAATAGTGCAACACATCTCCGACCCAAGTCCTTGCATCTCTCATTGACGGCATCGTGATGAGGGCCTCCACATCTCAGCCTCGCAACTCCTCAGAACTGATGCATCGCCAGCTACACGCCGTATCCTCGACGGCCGGACTTCACATTGCAAGCCCTGTTGAATGGAATCCTCGACGATGACACAGCAGAACCTCGCACCACAGTCTCGCCACTTCTCGGAGCCGACGCATCTCTTCAACTGAGCAACACTTTTTCACCTCGGATCCACGCAACGTTCCGCAACCAGGATTTAAGGCACCTTGCTCAGTGGGCCTAATCTGATCCCTGTAGCCAGCCCATGCTCCATCGCAGTCGGCCTAAACTTGTGACTTTGTCCCAGTCCAGCGCAACCAGATTTCCCTTGTTGACGCTTTGTGCTTTTTGAAGCTATTTGAAAATAAAACTTTAAAATCCAATACCTCGTGTTTCCCTGATTGGATTTTTGTTGTTTTGATGTTGTTTTATTTAATAAAATCTACTCATTTTTCTAAACCTGGTGTGGGTTCTTTTTGTGTGGTGATTTCACAGTTTTAATTGTTTGAAGTGTTGCACAAATGCTTTACACATTGCCTTCAAGTTAAGCCTGACTGCTCTGTGCCAAGCTACCAGGGGGTGAGCAAAGCTTTGGTAAATTTGGGGTTTGCTTGTGACTTACTCTGACTAGGATTGTGGTTGTTGCTTGACCAGGGCTCACACCACAGTCAAAGTAACCCAATTTCTAACAAGGAGTCTTTGCCATTTTCAGTAACGGAGATATTTCGTGGAAAATCTGCCAATAATATGGTAGATAGCAGGCTCTCAGTAGAGCAGATTGACCACAAGCTTTTTTAGCAAGTTCTATAGCCCCTTGTTGGCAGACCCAACAGCAGACTTTGCTGATTGGGATTAATTAACACAAAGCTAACTCAACAGTAACACTTTTCTAAATACAACTACCATATTTGCTTTTAGATTTGATTTTAATTTTGCTGTATTCTAAATGGGGCTCTTAGGTTCAGGGAATAACTGAGACAGGCTTTGCAAATTGACTACTATGGGCCCCATTACGATGGCTGAGGGACCACCACCGACAGGCTGTCGGTGGTAGTCCCTCCGCCATCGCAATGCAGTTTTCCCCCCGCCATATTATGATGGCGGGGGAAGTGCGGCGGTCGGAAAGACTGACCGCCACGGTCCAGACGGGCAGATCAAATCAGACCGCCCGTTGGACCACGTGCAAATCCCTGCATTTCGGCGGTGCCTGCCAGGCACCACCATAGGGATTATGATATCCCCTTTCCCCGGTCATTCTGAGGCAGTCAACCCGCAGCAAAATGGCTGGCGGAAACGGATTTAGGAGCCCGTAGCGGGCCCCCCTTAATCCCTGGGGCAGGGACATGTACCCTGGGGGGCACCTATGGTGCCCCACTACATATCCCTGCACCATTTGGCAGGCACCGCATGGTGCCTGCCACGTAGTGCAGGGATATATTTGCACCCTATTTTTTGTATTGCGGCGGGGGCTGCTGACCGCGTCCCTGCCAGAATGCAAAATATAGGTAATGCGACCGCCATGGTGGCAGTCACATCAATATTCAGATTGTGGGTAGGCCGCCTCGTAGGTGGCAGGTCCCAAAGTCCGCCATCGTAATGGGGCCCTATGTTACTTTATAATGAAAAACATAGCCACTGATTAACTGGTTAAGTCCAAAAACATTTAACCATTTTCACTTGTTTGTGTTTTGCATGCTCCATCCTTCAAACGTTAATAACATTGAAAACGTACTACATGTATTTTGCAGACATTTGATATTGAACGATTAAAAATAACTGGTATTTCGGTGATAATCACTATCTGTCAAACCGTCTAATGATTATTAATTCTGTAACGAAAAGGTGCTCAGAAGGTAACCAAAGTTTCCATTCAACAGATTCTCTCTGTGTTACAGACTAATATCCCTGTCATTGAGATAAATGAATCAACTAACTCATGGGCTATAAAATAACATTGTAACATTTCACACAAAAGGTTAGGCATGGGAATGTTTTTCCATGACTATTTATGCTAATTAGTTTTACCATCCCTTTACTATTGAACACCTGAATGCTACATTTCAATGAAAAATAATTTTCGGGATATATATATACTATTGTCTGTTTATAAGCTACATATTGTTTGTCATTTTATGAGAAAATATAGGTCAATGTTGTGCGCAGCATTTTAGCTTCACACTCCTAGAAATAAAAGAAAATAGGTAGTGCTTGAACCTCACTAGTGTAAAAACACCCATCACGGTTAGTACATCTTCTACACCGGTCTTCTTTACTACACTCAGGAAGCTAAACAGGGTAAGTGGCGGGAGTGTGGAGCTTATGTGTAAGGAAGGAAGTATTCGTCAATTTGCAACTCTATTGTGGGTGTTTCCTGACTCATTTGCCTCTATTTCTCCCCTTTGAAACCCTGATCCCTCTCCATTGATTCTTTCTTCTTGATTATCCTGTAGTTCTGATTAGGTTTGTCTCCTTTTAGCTTCCCCTTGGGGTCTTCCTTTTGGCCTGCGTCATTCTGTTTGGGGAAGCTAACAGCAATGTTTACAGTGTTCACACTGGTTGGGATCTGCCTTTGTGGGTGAGCACATGTTGTCATTGTATTATCATGAGATGGAGTTTGCCACAAGTCTGCTTTCTACAGGACAAGCTGTTGTTACTCCTGCCAAGGGTCTTGGTTTTGTAGGGAAGGTCTGTGTCCCATTAGGCACAGTTACATGTATGCTGAGTCGTGTCCTTAGCACTAAAAAGAAACAAGGATGTGTGGCTCCCCAAAGCTACCTTCATTCTACAGGGGAACTCATCATTGCTACAACCAGCTCTAACAAAATCATGGGCGACAGAAAAATCATAGTATTCAGGATAATTTCTTCATAGCTTTTTATACTGTAATTTTCAATGTGTTCCATCTACTTCCTCAAAGTTTTATTTGCATTTGAACACGTTGTCAAGCAGCGCGCCTCCTACATATAGTTGCTTCAAATGAGCCATTCCAAAAACATTGGGCCAGATGTACGACCGTTTTTTGCGGTCGAAAAGGGGAATTTTGCCCGTTTGCAACCGCAAAAAAGTTTATTGCCCAATGTACTAACCCTATTTTGCGAGTCGTTAACCTATTAGTGACTCGCAAAATATGGTTAGCGACTCGCTATTAGGAAGGGGCATGCCAAGGGCGTCCCTTCCTAATAGCGAGTGCAAATGGCATGTACCATTGTTTTGCAACCGCATTTGCGGTCGCAAAACACTCGCAGTTTACCACCCTTTTCAAAAGGGTGGTAAACCATTTGAAAATGGGAAGGGGTCCCCAGGGACCCCTTCCCCTTTCTGAATGGGTGCAAAAATATTTTTTAAGATCAGGCAGTGGTCCCAGGGACCACTGCCTGCCCTTAAAAAATAAAACTAAAAAGTTTCATTTTATTTTTTTAAATGCATCCCGTTTTCCTTTAAGGAAAACGGGATGCATTTAAAAATATACTGCTTTATTGAAAAAGCAGTCACAGACATGGTGGGCTGCTGACCCCAGCAGGCCACCATCCCTGTGAGTGCGAGCCATTCCCAATGGGGTCGCAAATTGCAACAGCCTTATGAATATTAATGAGGCATGCAATTTGCGACCCCAATGGGAATCGCAAACAGTGTCTGAGACACTGTTATACATTCATTTTTGCGAGTCGCAAATTGCGAGTCGCAATTTAACACAATTTGCGACTCGCAAAAATGAATGGTCGTACATCTGGCCCCTAGGGGCATATTAGCAAGACCGGCGATAAAATTATTGTCGTTTTAGCGGCAGGAAACTGCCGCTAAAACGGCGATAATGGGCTTGCTAATATGCGTTATAGAATTCCAATAGAAGCCCAGGTTAGATGTCCTGCACATCTAACCTGGGCTTCTATTGGAATTCTATAGCGCATATTAGCAAGCCCATTATCGCCGCTTTAGCGTGCACTTTCCTGCCGCTAAAACGGCGATAATTTTATCACCGGTCTTGCTAATATGCCCCTAGTCTTTATTCCAAGAATGACTGAACAGCAAAGAGCAGGGAACTGTGAACCGAGCGACAATACAAGTATTTTTGCACACCAGAACCTGGTTCCATAATGAGGCATTTTATAGAGAACTTGTTTGCTTTTCATTTTAGTGCTGCCTCTCTTCATTAAAGCAGCCCCTGAGTTGGCCATTTTAGGTGCTGGTGCACGTTTGTCAACAGTGACGCCTCACTGAGATGAAATTTGGACAATTTAAAAGGCCTTAAGCAAGCAAATTTGTGTACTTGGCCCAACAGTCATGTGAAAGATGTTCTGTGGGATTAACATCTCATTATCAATTTGCACCTGTCATGAAATCAGTAGACCAGATTATAGAGGTGCGGCCTGCGCACAGCCAGAGATTGTATCTGCTTTTTATGCTCTCTTGACTCTTTAGTATTAAAGAATGGGCCACAGATGCATTTATGACCACTTTTTACAAAATTGATGAACAACAGCAATGTTTGCGACAAGAATAGGAAACCTTAGACATGGCAATGCGTAGTTAGTGCCGTAGGCTCCCAATTACAGACAGTGCAATATAAGCAACTTATAGTCGACACATTTTAGTAGTACTGGTACACACGTAGGTCCAGTGCCTCAGCATTGTAAATAACACATGTGGGCTTTCACAAATGTGTTTGAGAATCTTGCGCAAGTAAATAAGAGGGGGCCCCAAAATCTTTAGGTCATGGTTTTGGATGTAATTCCTCACCGTATAATTGTAGCTGAGTCCTACAATATGTCATATCTTGAATCCAGGGCGTCGTTATTGGTGCCAGCCAATTCATCCAAGTTTTTGCTACTCGTCTCTTGACCAGCAGCAGGGCCATGCTGACAAAACGTCTTGCAGTGAAGGGTACATCAGCCGTGGCCCCAAGTAGTGTCAGCCCCGTGTCCGTGTCAAGTGAAATGCGTACCATGGATTGAAACATTGCAAATACCTTGACCCAATATACGTGTAGTTTAGAGTAAGACCATGTGACAAGAAATAGAAATACACAGGTCTGGAACATGTAGTTTATTGCATACAAATCCAGCCAGCCTCCAGTAATCAGTACAGCTTTCTAACTGCCCCTCCTGGAACCCCTTCACAACAAGGTTCCGCATGATGACACCATATAGTATGAGGAACAGCAGTGATGGCCGGTGCAGGTAAGAGTGGTGGGAGGTGGGGAGGGGCGGGGGTAGTCCAGAGACAGCAATGAGGGAAAAGAAAAGAAAAAGAAAACCACTTACCTTGCGACTCGGCAATGTGGCAAGCGCAATCAGCGATGCGGCAAGTGCAAGGTAAGTGGTTTTCTTTTTTTTAAATTTTATTTTCCCTCATCATTGTCGGTCGACTCCCCCCCACTCCGCCCCACTGCCCCACTGCTTTTTCCTGCACCGGTCGTCAATGAGGAACAGTAGGCTGGATCATTACAAGCCATTACACGTCTCCCCCTTTAAAAACAAAACATATATTCAAATTATATAATATGCAAATAAGTAGACTCAGAGCTAATGAAAGTAACAAGGAATAAAAGAAAAGAAGATTGTCAGAATACAAAGGATCAATAATAATTCTAAACACATTAGTAACTAAGAAAAAGATAACAATGCTAAAATATAATCAGCATGGGATGAAATTGATCATGAATTAACCAGAAGATTATATACATAAGAAGTTATACCATGCACATAATAAAGGATTCGTGAGCTAATCTATTGCATAATCTCTAAAACTCATTGGCAGTTTCCTGAACCGTACACTTCTCCTGACTCTTTCACGCCCACTGCCACTCTTCTTGGGTTCTCTCTGGGAAACAGACTCATCACTAGAAAAATTTGCTAACCTTGACATACTCCTTTGTATTGATACTCCAAACATCACCACCACCCAGAACTACAACATTCCTCTTTACCTCGACAATTCTCCTTTGCCCCGTAAACTTAGATTCCCCTTAAGGACACCATGTAGGTTTTTTAATACAGACTACATCACCAACCTTCCGTTCAAATTGTCTCACACAGTGGTTGTCATCAAAATGTCTTTTATATTTGTCCTGGTTGGCAAAAATCTTGTCACGATTGGTTACCACACCCTCAGTTACCACAGACCTTCTTCCCCTCTTCAAACTTAACCACAAGGGGTTGAGTTTTAATCCAGCCAACCTCCCTTTCAAGATGAGGAAAGGAGAAATACCCGTCACACTATAGGGTGCATTTCTTTGAGCCTACAACTTCTCCCAGAGGACAGCCCTGAGCGGTAACTTGTTGTTCAGCGCAGTCTGCACACTAGCTCTGACCAACTGGTTCATTTTCTCCACTACACCATTCACTTGGGGAGCATAAAGAGCAGTGAGGAAATGAGCAATAGACAAGCCATTGAGGAAATCCTTCATCTCTTACGAGGTAAAATGGACCCCATTATCCGTCACTATGGTCTTGGGAATCCCCTCACAGGCAAAAACATCCTTCAAGAATTCCAAAACACTCTTGGTGGTGATAGAGGGTACATAAAATGCTGTGACCCACTTTGAGGTGTAATCCACCAGAACAATAACAAATCTCTCACTAGATGGCAGTAAATCAAAAGGCCCTATGAGATCTAAACCTAATTTGCTCCAGGGCTCATCAGGAACAGGAGACAAAGGAGCCACCCTCACAACTCTGAATTTATCATTACTAGCACACTGTAAGCAGTCTTTTACAACAACCGCCAGCTGCCTGTCAAGGAACGGCCACCAATAACACTCTCTAAGGGTAGCTTTGGTCAGATTCCTACCCAAATTCCCTTCATGTGCTAAATTAATGATTTTGTCGAACAAACCTACTGGTGGGACTAGCCTGTCAATTCTGTACAATTCTTTTATAATGCTAAACTCCTCTTGACTTTCAAAGACGGTCTTGCTTCATCCAAAATGGCACTATGATTGGGCCAACCTCAACAACATACTCAGCCACCAGCTTACAAGTCACATCCATGCCCGACACTTCCCAGGCCCCTCATGGTAGCATCCATTGGTCAGCAATGTTTTCCGTCTCACATCAAAATTACCTAATGTAGGCATGCTTACAATTCTGTTCTTAACCACTGGCACACCTTTTTTCAAGAGCATTCTCAACGGTTGTACCACACTTACAAATTCTGGAACAAATTTTGACTGATACTCTGCAAGGCCAAGGAAAGACCTCACTTGGTCCATGTCAGAGGGTGTGGTTGCCAACGTGATGGATTTTGCTAATTCCAGTTTCGGTTTGATACCATCACTTGAAATGGTATGGCCCAAATAGGAAACCGTTCCTACCTTGAACTTAAACCTTTCCCTTTTCAAAGTGAGTCCACTGTCTCTTAGCTGCTTAAGAACTTCCCTTAAGGCAGATTCATGTGTAATATCATCTTTACCATAAACTAAGATGTCATCCTGAAAGAATAACACAGACTTGATACCCTTAAGTGCATCTTTCATCACCCTTTGGAAACACGCAGCAGTGGATGCTAAACCAAAAGGCATTCTGACAAAACGAAAGCTCTAAAAGGAGTGACAAAAGAGGTAAGTGGTCTGTAGTCTTCCTGAAGGGATACCTGATGGTAGGCTGCGGAATTGTCCATAAAACTAAAAACCTTAGTTCCCGCTAGCATGGTCAGGGTTTCACTGATGTTTGGTAGGGGTTGACGTCAACCCAAATGCATTGGTTGAGCCCCCTCAAGGCCACACATTTCCTGATCTTAGCACCATTGTCTTTGGGAGCCAAGACAATGGTTGCCAACCACTCAGAAGCTTCTATTTTCTCAATCACCCCTAGTTGCCGTACCCTGTCCAATTCTTCTTGCAGTGGCTTCAACATAAGGTGAGCTACTTTCCTGAGCAAACTCAAGGAGATGATGGACGGAGCGCTGAAACTTTTCAGAAACTCACCCCCAGTCACAGATCTGGGTTGAATCCTTCATCGTTCTTTAGCTCATTTCGCCACCCCAGTTCAGACACAGCTTTATGCAAATCAGTCTTGACCCTGTGCCTCATGGGAACAGTCCAGCCCGAACTGCCAAGCCATGTCTTCCCTGGACCGGAAACAAGCATCCTGGGACCGGTTTCGGGCTAACAGCCCTCATCAGCAAGGCTAACTTGAATCCAGTGGCAAAGTGAGCAAGGGACCCACGTCTGGGCATACCCTGCCAACTTAGGGCGAACAAAGCAAACACAAGGAGATGATGGACGGAGCGCTGAAACTTTTCAGACACTCACCCCAGTCACAGATCTGGGTTGAATCCATCATCGTTCTTTAGCTCACTTCGCCACCCTGGTTCAGACACAGCTATATGCAAATCAGTCTTGACCCTGTGCCTCATGGGAACAGTCCAACCCAAACTGCCAAGCCATGTCTTTCCTGGACCGGAAACAAGCATCCTGGGACCGGTTTTGGGCTAACAGCCCTCATCAGCCAGGCTAGCTTGAATCCAGTGGCAAAGTGAGCAAGGGACCCACGTCTGGGCATACCCTGCCAACTTAGGGTGAACAAAGCAAACAAAAGGAGATGATGGACAGAGCGCTGAAGCTTTTCAGACACTCACCCCCAGTCACAGATCTGGGTTGAATCCATCATCGTTCTTTAGCTCACTTCTCGCCACCCCATTTCAGACCCAGCTATATGCAAATCAGTCTTGACCCTGTGCCTCATGGGAACAGTCCAGCCTGAACTGCCAAGCCATGTCTTCCCTGGACCGGAAACAAGCATCCTGGGACCGGTTTCGGGCTAACAGCCCTCATCAGACAGGCTAGCTTGAACACAGTGGCAAAGCGAGAAAGGGACCCACGTCTAGGCATACCCTGCCAACTTAGGGTGAACAAAGCAAACATAAGGAGATGATGGACGGAGCGCTGAAACTTTTCAGACACTCGCCCCTAGTCACAGATCTGGGTTGAATCCATCATTGTTTTTTAGTTCACTTCTCGCCACCCCAGTTCAGACACAGCTATATGCAAATCAGTCTTGACCCTGTGCCTCACGGGAACAGTCCAGCCCGAACTGCCAAGCCATGTCTTCCCTGGACTGGAAACAAGCATCCTGGGACCGGTTTCGAGCTAACAGTCCTCATCAGACAGGCTAGCTTGAACACAGTGGCAAAGCGAGCAAGGGACCCACGTCTAGGCATACCCTGCCAACTTAGGGCGAACAAAGCAAACATAAGGAGATGATGGACGGAGCGCTGAAACTTTTCAGACACTCACCCCCATTCACAGATCTGGAATGAATCCATCATCGTTCTTTAACTCACTTCGCCACCCATTTGCAGGCACAGCTATATGCAAATCAGTCTTGACCCTGTGCCTCATGGGAACAGTCCAGTCCGAACTGCCAAGCCATGTATTCCCTGGACCGGAAACAAGCATCCTGGGACCGGTTTCAGGCTAACAGCCCTCATCAGCCAGGCTACTTTCCTGACCTTATGTATTACTGGTTTGGCACCAGATTTCAAAATAATCCTGTGTTGAAAATTCTTTAGCAGACCAAGCTTGCCTTCGAAGGCATAAGGAAATTCACCAAGAGCATGTGCATCATCACTAACATGAGATAACAACACAACTTGGTCAGGGGAATTTGTGTTAAGGGTGATGCCAAGATCCCTTTGGTGACACCATCCCAAAAGATTATCACCACATTTGGCTGCATGAATCTTCCCCAGTCTCACGATCCTTGAATTTTATAGTCATGACGGAGTAACCAAACAAATCAATTTTTTGTCCCCCGTATCCCACCGGTTTAATGTCAGGTGGTAACAGTTTAATATTGCCCTTAGCAAATATGTCTTCCCAGTTCTTATCGCCAATAAAGATAAAAGGGGACCCTGAGTCAGCAAGGACTGCGAGAAGTTTCCCACCAATCTCCACATCACATTTAGGCATGGTCAGGTTGCCAACGTCAAGCAAATTGGTCTCCCTAGCAGAGTAGTTAACATGCAGTACCATCTGATTTGGTACTGGTTCTTCTGCACTATTCTCCTTGGACCTCCTACAAAACCTTGCAAAGTGGCCCCTTCTCCCACAATTCCGGCAGGTAACATTTCGAGCAAAACACTTAGGATTATTGGCTAAGTATCCAGGACTGCCACATTTATAAAAAAAAAATTTAGAGTCTTTTTGAGTGTCTTTTCCCACATCACTTATCTTGAGAAGACCAGCCAGCTTCTGTATATGTTCCAATTCCTCATAAGTATTTGATGTAGAGACCCTGAATAAAGTGGAATTAGATCCTGTATCATTCATCTCTTTGACCCAGAATATCACATGCTCCATACTCTCAACAATGGCTAGAGCATCCTGTAAGGTAGGGTTCCTCACTAACAGCTTCTCTTGTACCCTAGGGTTATTGGTGCAGTGCACCAATTGATCTCTTATAAGAGACTCCGTTAGATCAGCAAACTTGCTTGTTTGGGCATGGGTTTTAAGAGAAGTAATGTAATTCCCCACACATTCATCTTTTGCTTGGATCCTCATAAAAAATGTGTGCCTTTCCATGACAACATTTATTCCATCCCCAAAATACTACTTCCGCATCAACACGGACATTTCATTTATATCTCTTGGCTCCCCTTCTGCATTGCCAATGACTACTGAGTCAAGTCTATTGTAGATGTTCCTGCCCTCAATGCCTAAATTATGTAAAAGCATGCCTTGCTTCCTGGCAGCAGAGAATTCCCCCTAACCCCCCCATGGCAACTAAGTAGGAGTCAATGGTAAAATCGGTTCTCTGCGTTCCAATAGTAACTGTGGTGGTTGGGACATGCTTAGCGGTCCTCATCTGCAGTCAGGACCAAGATGAATAAAATTTAGGATATATGCCTTGAAAAAGCCCTTGGCTTTCGTGTTCTACATCATTATGATCATTTGGTTAGAAATATAACCATGAACTTTTGTGCATAATCTCTGGAATTTGGGGAATTTATTCCAAGAGCCTAGTCATAACAAGCAGGATCTGTCCCCTTGTTGGCAATTGTTTCTGAATATTGGCGGACATTGTGGTGTGACCACCGGACAGATTATCCAGCATCCGCATCACGTTTTAGGGTGTTGACTGGTTGCATGCGAACCCCATCAGCCGTACACCCCCACAAAACTCTTAATAATATAATAAGTTACCGCAAATAACAAAAACTAAAATGTAATGCTGCTGTATCCAAAGTTAACAGGCGGCAAGACTGGCTGAATAAGTAATTACAAACAACAAGCACTAACTTGTAGATAGTGGCAGGCTCATTACCCAGTCCAGGTTAAAACTAGACTGTCAACCTGCACATTTAACTTGTAACCAATTGCTTCCAGGTCAATGGGAAGAGCCAATGAAATTCAGGAACACTAAATCACTTCCTGGATATTTACAGGAGAGTCATAGCAGGAACAGACACAGTAGGCAAGTGCAGCAGAGTAATGCAGTAAGAATAATTGCACTCCGTTACTGTAGCACAATAGCATCAGAAAAGCAGCTGCAGGGAAACAGACTCTAGCTCAGTGAGAGCCAGGACATATGTGGAGCTGCGCAATAGCTAAAGTATGCTTGTTGGATTTCTCGTTTCACTGTAAGTCTCCTGACACATGCTCTTCTCTTCACATGCGTTATGGAGCTCTACTGGTGGCTGTGATGCACACAGTGAGGCTCCAATCTGTGCCTTAAGAGGATCGTGTGTATACACACGTGCTAAGAAGTTCTATTGTGCTGTCCACACGCCAAGACTCAAGCGCTCGAGGCTAGGTTCTGTGTCTCATGAGGACTGTAGTGTTGCTAGTTTTGGGAGATACTATGTCTCCCACTGTGCGAGGGGTGACCTGGCTGGAACCCCTCTGAACGTACTGTATTGTGGGCTGGCCCGGCGTACACCGAACCAGCGTAATAAGGGTTAATAAATAGCCCGTGGCTCCGGGCGTGGCTCCAGTTATGATCTGGCCACTAACATAATACTGCCTCCAGATCCTTATTGCCAGCAACGTGTAGGCCCTGGCCTGGGACATTACACTGGCGACAAGAATGTGGAGAATGGGCCCCAGTTGCCTACGCCAGCAGGACACTCACGCCCACAGAGCAAAGATGCTCACAAATCAAGAAGGAGGCAATTGCGATCCAATGGGGGTGTCGCCACTTCTACATCTACCTGTATGGCCACCCTTTTACAGTCGTCCCCGACCACAAGCCGCTGGTCCCGCTGTATCAGGGCTCATCATCACGCCCTCCCCCGAGGATTGAAAAATGGTTTCTGCAGCTGCAGGAGTTCGAATTCACGGTGGAGTATAAACCCGGCACCCGGAATCCGGCAGACGTCTTGTCTAGGCATGCCCGGCCAGTCATCCTCCCGGAAGCCACAGAAGCGGCAGCCACAGAAGACTACATGAGGATGGTCGTAGAAAGGTCTAGACCTCTTCCAATGTCCCTGAAGGAGGTCATAGAAGCTACAAAAGACGACGGCTGCCTCCAGATCGCCATCCAAGCAGTCACCTCTGGTGATTGGAAGCCTCTGCATAGCCCAATGCCACTCCGCACAGTGATGGCCCAAGCCATCCTAAAGGCCTTATACCAAGAACTATCCGTGTCAGCTGATGGCTGTCTCCTGAGA
Organism: Calotriton arnoldi; assembly: GCA_963921515.1. Classification (NCBI taxonomy): domain Eukaryota; kingdom Metazoa; phylum Chordata; class Amphibia; order Caudata; family Salamandridae; genus Calotriton; species Calotriton arnoldi. Next base: position 173,683 of record CAWUFW010008579.1, on the reverse strand, counting down.
GCCCCGCGCCTCGTCCTACCAGAGAGTTTGACCCAGCAAGCAGCCCTCCTCGTGCATGGAGCCCACCAAGGGATAGTCAAATCAAAAAACCGCCTCAGGAGTAAGGTCTGGTTTCCCGGCCTGGACCAACGGATAGAAAAGATAGTACAGCGCTGCCCTGTTTGTCTTGCAACAGTTCTACCAAGCAAACCTGCACCAATAATCACAGAAGCAGCTCCTAGTGCACCGTGGGAAAGAGTGAGTGCTGACTTCGGCAGTCTACCCGGAGGAAAGTACATGCTGGTGGTGGTAGACGACTTCTCGCGATATCCTGAAGTTGAAATTTTCGCCTCAATATCTGCGGTGGAAGTAATCCCCAAACTTGAAAAAATCATGGCGACACATGGACACTTTGGTGAGCTCAGCACCGACAATGGCCCACCATTCACCAGCGCTGAACTAACGGAGTACCTGGCATCACACAAAGTCAAACACCGCAGGATAACCCTGAGATGGCCTCAGGCCAATGGCGAAGTGGAACGCCTGATGAGGACTTTAAACAAAACAATCCAAATTGCCCTAGCCGACAGTCACAATCTAGAACAAGCCTTGTACCAGTTCCTCCGAGAGTACCTACTCACTCCTCATTGCGCCACCGGTATCTCCCCCAGCAGGTTGTGTTTCAGTCGGACTGTGACAGACACCATCCCACATCATCCAGTGTGGGCCAAAACACCAAACCCCCCGAACCAGTCAGACTCCAGGCGGATGAAAAACAACAAAGAGGCCTCACTGCGAAGACACGCTAGGGAGAACCCAATCGTTGTAGGCGATCGAGTGCTGGTACAAGACCGCCACCCCGGAGGGAAGTTCTGATTACCTTTTGAACTAGACCCCTGGACAGTAATCGAAATCAAAGGTACTATGGTAACTGATCGAAGGGGACACGAAAGTGTGACCCGCAACATATCCCTTTTTAAGAAAGTCCCGGAGGATGATGCTGAAGGGTTTCCGGTGGCTAACTTGCCAAATGAGACTGTCCCGAATAGATCTCCATGCATCGACGGTAAGCCTAGCAGCCCCGCACCCTCAATAACAGAAGACCTGCATGCCACATCATCCCTTGGTGGAACCCAAGATCCGGAACCCAAGGACCCTGATGTTCAGTGGGGCAGCCCGAGGTCCAGAGACAGTTATAACCTGACCGCATCGTCACCGACACCCACTGGGCGCAGCAGCCAAGGTCGGTATAACCTGCGGTCACACCCAAAGCCATCCCAGAAATACAAAGACTTTGTATCCTGCTGATTGTAGGCGACTGCAGAGCTGGTAGCAGACGAAAGAAACCACGGCACCAGAAGACCAAGTAAGAATGTTCCATAAGCGTCCCGCAGTCATGGACTGTGTGTGTGAACTGAATGTTTTCCCACTTGTTTTCCATTCACGTTGTTAAAAGTTGAGTTGGTCGCTATTCTACTGGTAAAGGAGGAATGTAGTGTTGCTAGTTTTGGGAGATACTATGTCTCCCACTGTGCGAGGGGTGACCTGGCTGGAACCCCTCTGAACGTACTCTATTGTGGGCTGGCCCGGCGTACGCCGAACCAGCGTAATAAGGGTTAGTAAATAGCCCGGGGCTCCGGGCGTGGCTCCAGTTATGATCTGGCCACTGACATAATACTGCCTCCAGATCCTTATTGCCAGCAACGTGTCGGCCCTGGCCCGGGACATTACAAGGACCACTTGCGCAATGTTGATCTTCCGATATGGCAGCATACAAAAATAAAGAAATAAGTTAATATTGCTAAACAAAATGAGCAGAGTGTGCCGTGGGACAAATAAGTACCTGTTATTAAAGTCTCTTGGTATTGCGTTTACTCACAGCAACCGCACACGGGGTTTCTTAAATCTAAGTGGATGTCCCCAGCTCATCGCCACGTGACAAGAAGTAGAATTACACTTGTCTGGAACATGTACTTTATTGCATCCACTTCCGGTCGGCCTCCAGTAATCAGTACAGCTCTCCAACTGCCCCTCCTGGAACCCCTTCACACCCAGGTTCCACATGATGACACCATATAGTTAAAGGAATCGCTGGATAAGTACAGGCCATAACACCATGTGTAATGAAGGACGACACTGGTTCTGTTTTTAAGCAAAATCCTTTATTGCTCTGTGGAGCGCAGTAGGACACGTCCAGCACAGTGTCCAACAAGAAAACGATCTCCCTAGAACGAACATACACTTGAGTAAAAACTTTCCAGGAATGCATACACGAGCAACCTGGTTACCAAGCAACACAACACTTCCCCCTCCTTACCAAATAAAAACAAACAACGAAACAAAAAGAAAATAAAAGGAATAAAGAAGAATATCCAACAGCAGTAAGGTGGAGGGAAAGAATGCAAGATATAAGGTGAAATTACAAATTCTTCACCACATAATCTTTAAGCCAAGCAGGGGCCTTCCTTTCCCTAGGCAATCTCTGATCGAGGACAGAAGAATCACAGGAAGTGACTCCAGAGTTCTCCTCCAAAGAAGACCTGGGAGGAATCACCCCATCCCCCTCCTCAGGAACAGGGATTTCAACATTAGAACAAGCAGAAGAATCAACAGGAAGGGCTGATGAGTGGGAATTAGATTCCAAGGCAATTTCATCCTCCATCCACTCTGAATTGTCATTGCGTAAATTAGAACCTCTCACACCGCCAGGTCTTTCCATGGTCACTCTTTTGAGATTCCAGACCTCGCCATTCCTAAGTCTGACAGCGTTTTGCAAAACTTCAACAACTTCCTCAGCATCAAAAAAACCACTCTCACCCTTACTCACAAACCCAGGTTTCTTAACACAGACCCAATCACCAATTTCAATATGGGCGGGTTTTGTACAATGCTTAGCATCGAAGTGAGTTTTGCTTCTATCATGTACGCGTTCCATTCTGTTCCATACATCCTCCTTGGACCAGTGCACCCCACCAGACGAGCACAACCAACCTGGATTAAACTTGGATCTGGGTTTGCGACCACGCATTAATACAAAGGGGGGTAAACCAGTGGCCTCAGTGGAAGTTACTCCATAACCCAAATTGTCTTACTGACCTGTGTGACCCAATCCTCAGAACCACTGGTAGCCAGTTAAATGATACCTTTTGAAAACACGATTAAACCTTTCCACCATTCCGTTTCCACTAGGATTGTACAAGGAAGTGGTTCTATGCTTGATTCCTAACCTTTCAAAATAATTCCTTGCCTTGTTTGACACAAATTGGACCCCATTGTCACTAATCAAAGATTCAGGAATACCTTCAGAAGAGAATGTTTCGTCCAAGAACCATAGGACAGCAAGAGTATCAGCCTTGTCCACCACTTTAACAGCAGGCCAATGAGAGGATAAATCCATAAGAACTATAATATATTTTTGCGAATCACAACTCTGATCTCTTACGGGCCCCAAAATATCAATGGCAACAGTATCCCATGGTTCCTTAGACACAATACTGTCACACATCGGGGGTCTAAAGGTCCTTAATGATTTATCAGCGTTACAGCATGCAGTACATTCTCTTACTATTCTCTCCGTTTCAATATCCAAACCAGGCCACCAAAACAAATTCTTTAACACAGATTTGGTCCTGGTAATGCCAGAATGTCCTTCATGACATAACTCATCAATGATGGACCGTAAACTCAAAGGAGGTATGATTCTCTCTCCTCTTAACAAAAATCCATAATTAAAGGAAAGTTCCGACCTAACTTCCCAAAAAGGTCTAACAGTTTCAGGTAAAGTATCCTTGCGGGGCCAACCACTCATCACATAAGAGACTACATTCTCCAGAACTTTATCTTTTTGAAACTCAGTCTCCCACTCAGTTTTGTTAATGGCAGAACGACCTTGATCATGGATCAATGCCACCTGAAAATTGTTCCACTTGTCATCCTCACACTTTTCCAACATAGCAGGCATCCTAGAAAGAAAATCAGCCACAAGATTATCTCTACCAGGTGTATAGACAATCTTGTAGGTAAAGTTTTGCATCCGCATGGAGATTCTAGCAAGTCTAGAGGATACATTAAGTGAGCCATCTGCAGTCAAAATTTTAACTAGAGGTTTGTGGTCACACCTCAAAGTACAAACTTTCCCCCATGTGAAGGATTTGAAATGATCTAAACCCCAAGCACTTGCCAATGCTTCCTTTTCTATGATGGGGTATTTTTCCTCACACAGGGACAAGGATCTGGAAGCGTAGGCAATAATGTGTTCCTTGCCTTTCTCATCCACCTGAGACAAAACAGCCCCAAGACCTTTGTTGCTCGCATCCGTAGTGACGATGCTATCGGCTGCAGGGTCAATACTACTTAAACTGGTGGCCCCAGCAATAGCAGCCTGAATAGTCTTAAAATCGTTCTCACACTCGGAAGACCACACAAAATTAGTGTTTTTTTTAAGTAATTGTCGAATATTATAGCATCTATCAGCATAATTTGGAATGTACTTGGCGCAAAATTCTGCCATGCCCAAAAAAGACCTTACATCATCCTTGTTGGTAGGAGTAGACGCATTTTCAATAGATGAGACAAGGGAAGGTTTCGGTCTGATAACATTCCGATCAATAGTGTGGCCTAAGTACGTTACACTTTCACTTGCAAATTTGCATTTGGAGAATTCAATGGTAAGCCCTTTCTTTTCTAAGATGCTTAACACATTAATGAGCCTGGAATCATGTTCGGATTTACTTCCACCAAAAATCAGAATATCATCCTGAAAAAACGTTACACCCTTCTCCTTATTAAATAGCTGGAACATTAGTCGTTGAAAAACAGCCGCAGCCGAGGCAAGGCCAAAGGGCATACGTGCAAATTGGTAGCAGCCAAAAGGAGTAATGAAGGATGTACATTTTTTTGATTCAGGAGATAACGTGATTTGATGATAGGCCGACGAGAGGTCAATAGTGGAAAACCACTTCGCCCCCTTCAAACAACTTACCATCTCATTAATTTTCGGCAGAGGAAATCTATCAACAACAATGTTGTTGTTCAAGTGGCGAAGGTCCACACAGAGTCTGATTTTTCCGTTGGATCGTCTGGCAATAACAATCGGAGAAATCCACTCTGACGCCTCTATTGGTTCTATTACCTTGGCAGCCACTAACGTTTCTAGTTCCTTGGCAACATCATCTTTCACCAAAATGGGTACATTGCGACAATGGTGAACCTTTGGAATAGCATTATCTTTGAGGCGGATTAAATGTTCAAACCCTTGTAATTTGCCTAACTTACCACTAAAAACTGAAGGAAACTGTTTGAGCATCCTTTCACCCAAGGATGTCCCTTCATCGATAACTAACACCTGTTCCTTGCTGTTTGGATCCAGAATAATATGCAGCATTTTCTGGTCCAACCAACCCAAAACAGGGTGGCCAGTCCTTGCAACGTATAATTTTCCATGGCTTTTCCTGTTTCTAAATTTAAACTCGAACCATCTATATCCGAGTAGGTCAATTTTCTCACCACAGTAACCTTCAGGATGCACATCCGGTTCCAATAAATGTTCCCCCACCTTCCCAACAAAATTTGTCTTCCACAAACTCTCATTAATAATGGTGTAAGGAGATCCTGAGTCAGCAAATATCTGTAAATTGACTCCACCAATCACCATATTACAAACAGGTTTGTTGCTACAGTCTGCATCATTAATGTTGAGAAGTAGGTTACCTCTAAAATTCATAGTTAAATCATTTACAGGAATATCAATATTCGGTTCCGCTTGAGTATTATCATTTCCATCAATATCACCCACAAATTTAACTCTAGAATTCTTTCTCTTACAGACTTTTGCGTAATGGCCTAGAATACCACAATTAGTACACCTCTGTTTGGCAGCAGGACAATTCTTACTGTATGCCAAGTAATCAAGACTTCCGCATCTATAACACTTAGTATGTTCTCTATTGCTAGGCCTATCTCTATTAAATTTAAAAGGACCTTGTTTGTCTGCACTAACATTGATCTTACCAACCAATGCTGTCTCTTGTATGTAACTTTTTAAAACAACAGCACTCCTGCTGGAAATTTCTGCTTTCCGCACAATGGAAAACACATCCTCCAAGGGTGCGTCTCCATTGACCCATAGTCTGTCCTGAATGACAGGATTAGAAGTATGCATGACCACCTGATCTCTGATGAGGTCATCATGCAAGACGCCAAATTTACAATCTAAGGCTAACCTTTTTAACTCAGAGACGTAGTTATCAATGGATTCAGATTTGGCTTGTTTCCTCTGAAAAAATCGATATCTAGTCACACCTATGCATACCTTGGGAGCAAAATAATTATCCAACTGTAATAATGCCAGTTCGTACACATTAACATCCCCAGAAATTGTAACTTTAGACATTTGATTGTACACCTTTAACCCAATGGGACCCAAGGAGTGTAAGAGTAATCTCTTCTTCTGGTCCGCAGCCATCTTCTGAGCTTCGTCCACCGCATCAATATAGTTAATAAAGTAAGCTTTCCATTCCAGCCATTTGAGAGAAGGTTTAGTTCCAGTAGCTCAAAACGCTTGAGGAGGTGAAATATTGAAGCTTTGTGTTCTTGAGGAAACTGGGCTTGTACTTTGAGTACTCATAATTAAGGAGTAACACTGTGGACAAAGTTGAATTGAAGATAACACGTGAAGCACAAAAAATTCCTTTTAAATTCTTCAATTTAAAAAAAACCAAATAATGTACATAAATACCTATTTCTGTAGCTGCGCTTGAAAGCGGGAGTAAGGTACGTCAGATTGCGATGCTCCGATCGTGCTAAGATTGCGATGCTCCGATCGTGCTATGTAAATAAACAACGTTGTTAAGGAAACAGAGAAATCCAAAATGGCTGCCTACGAGGTCACGCAACATGACCTCGCGTGATGACGTAGTTCAGGCGTCTACGTGAGTCAGAATCAGAAGGAATGAGCGTTCGCAGGAGAATCGGGTGGCTCCAAGGATCCAGAAGCTGCAGGAAGAATGGAAGCCGAGAAGAAGTTCGAAACAAAGTAAAGAAGTCCAGATGACATAGGTGAGAACAGTTAACCAACGGTCCCAGTCACAAAGGTTGGAAATTGATGAGAAAAGGCCGAGGCAGCAAAATAACCACAAAGTCAAAGCGTACCGTAGATACTCCTCAGCGCAGGCTCCACAAAATAGCAGAAAGGTAGAATGCGGTCACAGCCGCAAGAGACTGACAGTAATGAGAAAAAAAAATAATAATCCTCAGGGAACCCAATTGTCCCGTACGCGTAGGTTCGTGTAGATGCTCAGAAGTCCTCATTGCCATTGTAATGAAGGACGACATTGGTTCTGTTTTTAAGCAAAATCCTTTATTGCTCTGAGGAGCGCAGTAGGACACGTCCAGCACAGTGTCCAACAAAAAACGGTCTCCCTAGAACGAACATACACTTGAGGAAAAACATTCCAGGAATGCATACACGAGCAACCTGGTTACCAAGCAACACAACACCATGCCATGTGCAGAAAGCCAAAGCCCGACTGGCAATGTATTTAACATGCAATATTAGTTTTTGTGAGAATTTAGCTCCAGAGTATTGTAATAGCAATGCAAAACACTCAAAATGTACTAATTTATTCCTGTAGGTGAACAGTATATGTTTAACTTGGACACAACAGAATGCTCATACTATATTTGCTATCGGGGTACCAAGTCCTCTTGACCACTCTTGTCGGACAGATAAAAGGGCGTGTGTTCAGCCCACCATGATCTCTGAGTATGAAAAGAAGATAGATTTACCGGTATGCTCTCACTACATATACTTAGTGAGGTGCTTGTGTTCTTTCGGGGGTTTAGAATAACTCGAGAATGCCACATTTGCTGCTGAGCGTAGCTGGTGTTAGTGTTGGATAGATAGCAAGTGATTGCTGTCACCCCTCTCCACATATTCTTGAGGAGATATAAAGTCTCCTTCAGGGAACAAATTGCCCAACATTCTCCCTCTCACAGCAACCAAGAACTTCTCCGCTATAGGATCCTTCTTTAGGCTGCGTTCTATGTGAGCATGCACAAGTGTTCGCGACTCCAACCAGTACTTTACATAGTAAGCCTGTGCCACTAAGTAATAAATGTAGGTATCAGGAACCGACAGGCCTTGATCTATCATGGAGCGTGTAAGTATGGACCAATACTCTCCTCCCCAGATGAAATTAGTAAAGAACTGCCACAGCTGGTGGAAGAATCCCTTTATGGTGCGTACTGGAATGTTCGCAAAAAGGTACAAACATTTCAGTTGGATCACTGTTTTTATCGGAGAGATATGGCCACACATTGAAATGGGTATATAAACCAACAGTCCTCACGAGTTCCAAAGTGCTTTAAAGCTATCACAAAAGTACCTCAGGGCAATTCTAGTATGTCTTTTTATATATTTAAGCAACATAAAAAAAAAGATACAGACAGCTTACACAAGGAGGCAGATACAATTCACTTGATCCTTTGTCCTTACATTTGTTTGCTGGGCCGCCAACTTAACAAATTATACAAAACAAAAATGTATCAGTTGTATATAAGTTCGACACCTTAATTCATAATCATGAACACCATGGTATAAACCCTCCATTAACTCTTGTCCTACTTCCCAAAATAAAATAAAACAGCTCCAAGTACTGAAACACCAAATTCATGTTCAACAGTTTTTTCTAACTACCCAGTTAGCCACTGATGTCCAGATCAAGGCTTCCCTCTTTCTCACCCTTCTACCCTTACATTAATATAGATTGCTCTCCAGATGATAAACAGAGAGAGAGAGAGCAACTAAGCTAACCATTGCTGATAAGAAGGGGGCTCTGCATTCTTCCAAGCTGCAGCAATACAAATACGAGCAATGACCATAGCTACAAATGTTAAATGTAGCTTCCCCTTATCCTTGTTAAATTGTCCATCTATTCCAAGCAGAGTTATCATGATCTAGGTGTTCAGAGTAACTTCCAGAAAGCTACTAAGTCCTTCCTTGAGAGCTCCTAAACTTTACACAATTACAAAACGTGCACAATGTCCTCTTTGTTTCCTCCACATCTCGGGCAGTTGGAATTAGGCGGTTACCCCAACTGTTCAGGTTAGCAAGAGTATAATGTAAATTATATTTAGTTTTATAATGTTGGGTCTTCAGCCCTGCTGATAATAAGATCTCGTGCTCTAGCTCCTGCAATTTTTGAAACTCTACGCTACTAGGATTAACCCCTAGTCTTCTAGTCCAATTCTCTACCTGGCATTCCCGAGCGTCTACAGTAAGATTGATTAAAGCTTTAGAGATTGACCTAACTTTCCCTCACCCAGACTGATTCAATAATTCGAGAATCAGAGACTGCTCTAACAAGCATTGACAGCTATCCATTTTAATAAAAAACGTCCCTAATTTGCAAGTACTTAATAAATCTATGTTTAAACAGGCCAAGTTTCTGCTGCAGATCTTCATAAGTAGAGATTCAAGCTGAGTTAAATATATCTCCAACTTTTAATATTCCTGCTAGTTCCCATATTTATCAGAAAAGATATTTGGAAAATGTGGTGATCGCCAGAGAAGAGTATAGAAATTATACCATGTCACGCCCAGTATTGCCTTTAATTGAATCAAAATTTTCAATGCTGCCTTCAGCGTCTTAAACGTAACCTTTTTAAAGTAGCTTGGTTTTACCATTCTTAAAAAAAAACCTCTAACTTCGGTGCCCAGCATTAGTTCATAAATGGAAGGGAGTCCCTCCGGGCCTATACTCTTACTCTGCCTCCCTGGTAAAAGAGCACCTATATGCTGCAACATGGCTGCCCAGTAACAGTACCTGAAATTTGGAACTGCCCAACCACTTCTCTCCCCAGGGAGCACTAAAAATGTTTAGGACCTCCTCGCCCTTTTATATTCCCAAATAAAATTGCTGTATACAGGATCCAACCTTTTTAGCAATTTCTGTTCACTTTCTAGAGGAATTGCTGAATAAAAACAATACCTTAGGCAAAATTAAAACTTTTATTATGTTGCAACGGCCTACCAATGTAAGATGCAAGTTATTAATCCTTGCCAAATCCTTCTGAATTCTAACAACAGCTAAAATATTATGATGTTATATCTCCAACTCTAGCTGTGTCTGTAACTCTTAAATAGGTTGCACTGTGCACTTTTCGTGCATCCACCAGATGTATTTCATCATTGCTTGCTATTTGAGTCTTGCTCTTGTTCAGAAAATAGCCTGACACACTTACAACAATTGCAGCCTCTCTTTCTGCTTCAACAATAGTTCAACCAGGGCCTGATGTCAAGAAGGCAATATTGTCAGCATATGCCAATAGTTTACTATTATAGCCATGTACAACCAGGGGGGCGATTGCATCATTCTGCTCAAAACTTACTAGCAAAGTGTTAATATAAAGCATAAATAATAGGGGAAAAGAGGGACACTCCTGCCTGGTCTCCCTAGTAATCACAATTACATCAGATTTTCTCCCCATAATTTGCAATCTAGCAGCAAGCATCTTGTATAAAGATAAAGATAAAGATAAAATATATTTGTAAAGCGCTCGATTGCCACAGTGTCTCGGCGCTAGTGAACGTGTGATAGGGAGCTGCTCTGTATAACATTCGGATAGCTGTGCAATACCCAGGGCCCAATCCCCTCCTCTCAAGGACCTCCCAGAGATAACTCCAGGAGATCCAATCAAGTGCCGTCTGTGGGTCATGCAGGATCAGGGCCATAGGTGTCTTTGAAAAATCTGCTGTATCAAATAATGTATTAACACAATTGATATGACCCATAGTACTGCGTCCCGGGATAAACCCATGCTGCCAGGACAAGACCAATTTGGCCATAACCCTACCCAGATGTGTAGCCAGTATTTTAGTATATATCTTCCCATCACTGTTGATCAACAAAACTAGGGACTCACTTTTCAGCAGCTGTCCCTGCTTGCATCACAGAGAGACTTCGTCACCCAGCATACCCTTTTGACCAGAAGAGGGGATTTGGACTCTGGGCTGCTTGCTGATGCTCAAAAGCACTGCCTGACTCCTGCAGCACGGGACCCATGTGCGATGCACCCGAGCTTGCACCTGGGCCAAAACTGGGCCAAGTGCTGGCCCATCCGCACCTGTCCATGGCCGGAGGAGAGCGGCTGGGTCTGCTCTCTTGGCCCCTCCATCTTGGCTGCCTGCCTAGATCTGATCCGAGGTAAGGCCAGCCTGTTTGTTCATCTTACTTAGTCAATGCCAGTATGGGTAAAAAGACTACCTCTGTTAATTACAAGCCCGAGGCAAAGAGTGTAAGCAGTAGGTCTCCAATTACTACGTACCTGTCCTCGGCCATGGGTTTTATCTCTTCTGAATTGGAGATTGTTGAAAGCTGGATAGATGGCATGCAAAAACTCATTGACACATCTGATTCTTGCCGTCCTCCAGTAATTTCTCCAGCTCCCTTTCCAGGGGCCACCCCCTCAACATCATCAGATGTCCCTTTGGATGTGGCCCAGAATCCCAGGCAAGACAGCCTATTGGCTCTAGTAGCACTTCTAACTCCGGAGACTCTTAATAGAACACCTGGTGCTTCTCACGATTCTCCCATTATCCCTTCCATGAATGCCACAAGCGGACAGACTAGTCTGACTTCCAAACACATGCGGACTAAGCGGAAAAGGTGGAACGATAACACCCAAAAGGACTTTGGTGGTGCAAAAAGACTGTGCACCAACAGGACACTTTGACCCCAAATCACATTTTCAATCCCACACCAGGTGCAGATCTTAGTTCCATATTTCAGGCAGTATGCAGACCTTCCTTTGATAATTTGAAGGCTGTTTTAAGGGACATACAACAAGTTGCCCTTTCACAAATTACATCATTAAATGACAAAGTGCAATACCTGATGGACCGCCTGCCCAACCAGCACATGGCACAAAGCAGTCTTTCCTTTCACCACTCAGTCAACTCTGGCCGAACTCCAGTTAAGCAAAGGCAACCCCTTCCTGCACCATTACCTTTGAACCCTGCGAACCAGAGTAGGCCTCCTACCCAATCAACGCAAGCTGCGCAGGGGCCCCTGAGCCTTGTACAAGCACTGGATGAAGTCCAGGATTCCCGTCCTTGTAACAACTCATCCAGAAGGAGCTACCTTCCCTCAAATAAACACCCAGTGAATCTTCTGCAGCTCCCCCAGAACGCACTCCATACGTCATCATATTTGAGGGTGTCCCCTCCTTATCTAAGAATTCTCATGAGGACTGTGAAGGTTTAAAAAAACAAAGTCGCCCATTGGTGCGCTATAAATTTAGGATGGCCCACAAACCTCGTTGATCACATTATTCCTGCAATAAGAGTGGACTGGCTGGTACATTTACCCAAGCTTTCGAGGGGTGATTGTGTTGTTATAAATTTTAAAAGCCCTCGACTTGTAAGTCAGTTACTGCACAGGTTAAATGATTGCACAACTGTTAAATGTAAGATCTGCGCTAGATCTGCGCTTTGCCACTGGGTTTCTTCTTTCACCCGACGCACTTTGGGCCGGCCTCATGTACCCATATACATCAGGCACCTTGTACACCCCACACTATGCTCCCATTCCAATTTGTAAGTCTGCTACTTCTTTCATTCATGAAAACCGCGTTGAGCTCTCGACCCCTTTGTCAGATGTTGATACACTCCCAGGCCCGAACGCTTCCCTTACCAACAGTATTAGTCCTGTAAACTATGAGGTGGTCAGTCCTCGAAATTATTCCCATAAGCCTTTGATCACTCCTGTGAACTTGGGCAACACTGGATTCGATTTTTTAAAGTTCTTGTCTTGGAATGTTGGTTAGAGTTACTCAAAGAGTATGATGTTGTCTGCTGCCAGGAGACTTGGGCTCCTGAGGATTTTCATGTTAATGGATTCCAATCATTCTGTGGACTCGCGAAGCCCTCTACCTGTGGTAGATCTAAAGGGGGTTTGTTGAGTCCTCATCTCATTAAGAAACGGGAATTAAAAATTTGAGAAATTAATTAACACCCCCTGTTCTCAAATCTTGCAATTATCAGCAGTTTTGGATATTCTTTTAATTTATTGTTCTTTTAATTATTTTTCTAATACCCCATATGATCTGATCGCTGAAATTGACCAATTCATTTCTGACTACAGCTTGAGATACCCAGATGGGGGCAATTTTATGGGCTGGCAATTTAAATTTTTCCACTTGCTCTCTTGGCGGAGATAGGGCCTGTGGGGTATCCGAATGGAATTAAGAATATCTCACACATTTCAGCCACTCTCCCTGTGGGTCCGCTCTAAATCGGTGTATTATGAAATGTAATCTCTTTTATAACAGTGATTTCCTTAAAATGGTGACCCGATTCCCCCTACCTTCACAGGAAGAGGAAAATGCTCTACCATTGATTTTATCCTGCTTTCCCCCCACTTCGTGCCATACATACGTGGCTTCTATATTTTACCTTCCTTGATCAGCGTTTATAACCCTTTGACACTTAATTTTGCATGTTATAGCACAAGACTAAATGTGTGCAGCGCCCTGGGCTTACAGTTCACTAAAAACAGGGGCATTTGTCTAAGATGGGAGAAAGTGGACCCAAAGATGTTTCTTAGTGATCTTATCTAAAAAAGTGGTTGCCAGTTTTAAGGGACTTTGCAATTTCACATCAAACTTGTTGGTCACAAAGTCAAAACGCAAAGACCTGTGCCCTTTTAAATGGTTTGACCACGCATGCACATCTGCACTTCAACAGGTTAAGGAGTCCTTAAAGGAGACTCCCCGAAACTGTGAAACCATAAGACAGTCTAGATCCACATATAAATCTGTGGTTGTAGCCAGGAAACAGCTTATCAAAACTCAGGTCTGGGAGGACCTGCAAGCCACAGCACAATCTAGAGACTTCAGGGAATTTGTGAAGTGTTTAACAGATCTTACTCCACTGAGGATAATCAGCCTAAAGTAGAATGCCGTGGGCGTGGCCAAGATGGCTGAGTGAGCGAACGTGTTTGTCGACCGCTCCGCTCCAGGCCCGCATAAGCGCACTTCTCAGCAGCTCCCCGGGGCTTTGAAGGGGCCTCAGGTTGCACCGAAGACACAGAGTGCCTCCCGCCGAACGGAGAAGTCTGGAGGTGGCTCCCAGAGCCTGTCCTGAGGGTGAGATCGATGACCCGGTGTTGCTGGGCGGGCACGCCCGGGCCCACGAGCTCAGGGCCGGGCACGCCCTACACGAGGACCGGCTACCCACGATTGGCACGGTGGAAGACGTCGGAGGGGCCTAATCGGCAGCGAGCGGAACACCTACGCAGCCTGTAATCGCTGGCCTCCACGCAGCGGGCCAAGCACCAGCAGTCGGAGGGCGGCAGCTCCTGCTGAACGGAAGGCCTATACAGCGACAGGCTCGGCCTTTCCCTGTGGGGGCCCGGATGGTCAACGACAGGCCCGCCGAGCCCTGCACAGGCTCGCGGGAACTAAACAGCCTACGGTAAGAGAGTGGAGGGGGTGCCCTTGACCCCTCCCCTTCCGCAAAGAAGCACAGAACTTACCTCTCTCGCTCCCGCGGGGGCCAGCGGCAATAACCCCCTTACTCCTACGAGAGGCAGACGTGGAGCACACTACACAGCCAGGGCAGAGCGCTGCTTCGAAATCGTCTCTCCCTCCCGCTGTGGCTGAGCGGACCACAAGCCATCCCCTGGAGGCCCCGGCGGCGCATCGGGCTGGCAGCAACACCCCCCACCCAGGCTTACGGAGGTGAGAGGAGCAGGCTGGCCTACCTAGAGTTGGGTCGGCAGAAGTGGGCTGACTAGGCAGTTGGGAGCAGCGGGTGTGCCAGGGACCTTGCCCGTACCCAAGACAGAGCACGAGCCCAAACGGCAGGACTGGCTCCTGGAGAGGGGGAGCTCACATAGAAAGCAGAGACTTTGTCCTTCAGAGCATTCCAGGGCCTGCCCCCTGGCGTGGCGGGACTGAAGGTGTCATGCTTTGGCAACTGGGGGCCATAAAAGTGCTATAGCAGAGGTTTCTGCTTACACCTGGCTAGGACTACAGATGCCCACACCAAACCTACGGGGGGTTGAACTTTCCGGAGAGCCCCAGGCCACAGTGACTAACTCTGCGCCTGCAACAACACGGGGGACACTTCTTCCGGGAACTCTTCCCCAGGGGCCGACGCGCTTTCCAAACTGCTGCTACTGGGCGCACAGAGGGACACTCACTGAGGAGACCGCCTGGTACACCTGCGAATAGGGCACTGTCCCCCCCTTTGGCTTTGCTGGCACCTTCGCGCTTCAACGCCCCTCCGCGCTCATATCTGACCCTTCCAAGATGGCAACAGCCAGGGCCAAAAAAGACCGAACACTGAAAGACATGCTAGTCAAGCTTACACCTCAGGACCGCCTGAACACCCTAGCGGACCCCCTGCCCCCATCACTTCTTTCACATGATCGCCTGATTTTGATAGGGGGTGATCTTTATCTAGTTATGGATAAACACATGGACCGCTCTGCACATAGGGAGGGAGGGTCAGGGTCCTTCTCAGGAGAGGGCATCGCTTGGTTAAAAGAAGCAGGCCTTGTGGATTTGTGGAGGGCTCACCACCCGAACACCAAGGACTTCACTTTCTTTTCTTATGCACACAAGTCCTACGCAAGAATAGACTATTTCATGGGCTCCCAAGACCTATTTCGGCTGTTACGCTCTGTAGAGATTGAACCGAGATCTCTCTCCGACCACTCTGCACTAGTCTTAGAGCTAAACTCCCCCATACAACGGCAGGTACTGAGACAGTGGCGACTGAGGGAGACTTTAATACGTAAACCAGAAGCGCAGGGGAAAATTAAGAAAGGTATTACTGACTATCTGGAGGCCAATGACAACACGGAAGTCCCTCTCGCTGTAGTTTGGGACGTACTAAAAGCTGTGGTCAGGGGAGAACTCCAATATTTGGCGGCAGTTGAAAATAAAGAGTGAAAACGCAAAAGGGCAGAGCTTCAGGCGAGGGTCATGGAGTTAGAGGGAATACTGGTGTAGGCCTCGCTATGAGGTTATATTGTTCATTCGCTTTTTTACCGAAGAATAATAATCATTCATTCAAACTTGTTTAACTTGCTTTTATTTAATGTTTTGTTTCACATTTCCAAAAAGCTTTTCTTTAATTTGGATTCAACGTGCGATTATATAATTATTGCACTACATCTCCCAGCATGCATCTTTTAATTGGTCCCAATGCATTTCGGCCTTGTTGGCCTTCATCTGGGGACTTTCTGTAAACAAATAAATTATCTTCATTTAATGTTATAAAGAGCAGGGGCCACAGTCTAATATACCATCTGTAAATGTGTTTATGGGTGTGTTTCATTCCATGCTATTTGTAAATAGACAACTCATTTTCCTTGAAAACATGGCAAACTAAAAAACTTAACGTGATTTCATGAACTATTAAAGTGTTTGAAAGTGAACATGCACCCGGGTGCCTATTGTGAATTTAAACGAGTTGAATTCGTGAAAGTTTATTAAGTGTATGGCAAGGTAATATCAAGCTATTCTCATATTAAACACAGGTTAGAACTAATAGTGCCAGAAATCAACCCATGTGATTTAGCCTACGTCCAAATGATTTCAAAGTTAAACGAACTGAAAGCCGACTGTTTATCAAACATCCGAGCGTCGTTATACACGAGGTAATCTTTGCTTTTAACCGTGCTTAAAGTGAATGGGTGTGTAAGCATGCTCTCGTTTCAGTTACCGGCCTAATCAAAGATTAACTAAAGGTCAACATGCGGCATGTAGTGCCAAATGCTATTCCCATAAAGTTTTTGCCTTAATAACAGCCTCGCTGCTCTCAGTTACAACGTCCTTCTCGCAACGATCAGTCGTGTTTGTTAGTACGCGGGCAGTTATATCATGAAAATAAAAAACGGACTTGCATCTGTTGCTATAATAATAGTAAACAGACTATAAACTCTATGTGTTATGCGTGAAATATTTTGTAGGTGATTAGTTACGTATGTGACATTTGGTTAAAAGAATTTTGCGTGTGATTTAAAAAACATATGAGAAAAAATGTATTGATTATAAAATGAATCGATTATAAAATGAAATGAGAAGGAATTAATGTTTTAGGAAAACAAGTCAGAGGATACAATTAGGGTATCATTAAAGAATACATCAATATTTGCAATAACTGATAATTATAAATAACATGAAAATTCCATCCGATCGTTTAACCCGTTGGGTTTAAAAGAGTTCAAAAGTCGTATCCAATAATTCTCTCGTTGTAATAAATATATATGGTTATTTCTGCCTTCACATCTCTCCACAGTTTCCAGTACACAAACTTTTAGTTGCCAAATGTTGTGTTTAGCTTCAATGAAATGTTGAGCTATGGTGGATTTGAGTTGTTTCGTTCTTATGTTGCTTTTGTGTTCATTCACTCGTGTTTTAAGTTTTCTCTCTGTTTGTCCCACATATATTTTCCCGCAGGGGCATTTCAATAAATAAATGATATTCATTGTATCACATGTTGCATTTACTTTCAACTTAATGTTGTGACCTTTCATGGGATGTGTTATATTAGGCCCTGTTATAACATTGCTGCAATTGTTGCAGTTCCAACATGGTGTAGTGCCTTTATACGGTTGTAGGTTTAATAGTTTTGGTTGTGGTTTAATCATTTCCTTAGATTTTTTCCTCTGGTGTATGCAAATATGGGTTCCGAATCAAAAATGTGATTGAAATCCTGTTCAAGTGTTAACACTGGCCAGTGTTTTTTGATAATCCTTTTAAATTTAATGCTCATGGTCGAGTATTTTGATACTACTGTTACCCGATCTTGCTTGGGTTTTACTTTACACTTTAATGTTTCTTCCCTTGTGATGAGTTCGCATCGGTTTTTTGCTTGTAGCAGTATTTTTTCGGGATATGCTCTTTCTTTAAATCTTTGCAGCATCTCTTGCGTTCGTTCTGTTCTGTTTGTTGGATCTGAAACTATTCTTTTTACTCGCAATAATTGTGTAAATGGTAGGTGTTGTTTTAATGCCGGTTGGTGAAAACGTTCATAATGTAAAGTATTATTGCAAACTCATCACAAGGGAAGAAACATTAAAGTAAAACCCAAGCAAGATCGGGTAACAGTAGTATCAAAATACTCGACCATGAGCATTAAATTTAAAATTTTGATTCGGAACCCATATTTGCATACACCAGAGGAAAAAATCTAAGGGAAATGATTAAACCACAACCAAAACTATTAAACCTACAACCGTATAAAGGCACTACACCATGTTGGAACTGCAACAATTGCAGCAATGTTATAACAGGGCCTAATATAACACATCCCATGAAAGGTCACAACATTAAGTTGAAAGTAAATGCAACATGTGATACAATGAATATCATTTATTTATTGAAATGCCCCTGTGGAAAATATATGTGGGACAAACAGAGAGAAAACTTAAAACCCGAGTGAATGAACACAAAAGCAACATAAGAAGAAACAACTCAAATCCACCATAGCTCAACATTTCATTGAAGCTAAACACAACATTTGGCAACTAAAAGTTTGTGTACTGGAAACTGTGGAGAGATGTTGAGGCAGAAATAACCATATATATTTATTACAACGAGAGAATTATTGGATACGACTTTTGAACTCTTTTAAACCCAACGGGTTAAACGATCGGATGGAATTTTCATGTTATTTATAATTATCAGTTATTGCAAATATTGATGTATTCTTTAATGATACCCTAATTGTATCCTCTGACTTGTTTTCCTAAAACATTCATTCCTTCTCATTTCATTTTATAATCGATTCATTTTATAATCGATACATTTTTTCTCATATGTTTTTTAAATCACACGCAAAATTCTTTTAACCAAATGTCACATACGTAATTAATCACCTACAAAATATTTCACGCATAACACATAGAGTTTATAGTCTGTTTACTATTATTATAGCAACAGATGCAAGTCCGTTTTTTATTTTCATGATATAACTGCCCGCGTACTAACAAACACGACTGATCGTTGCGAGAAGGACGTTGTAACTGAGAGCAGCGAGGCTGTTATTAAAGTAAAAACTTTATGGGAATAGCATTTGGCACTACATGCCGCATGTTGACCTTTAGTTAATCTTGATTAGGCCGGTAACTGAAACAAGAGCATGCTTACACACCCATTCACTTTAAGCACGGTTAAAAGCAAAGATTACCTCGTGTATAACGACGCTCAGATGTTTGATAAACAGTCGGCTTTCAGTTCGTTTAACTTTGAAATCATTTGGACGTAGGCTAAATCACATGGGTTGATTTCTGGCACTATTAGTTCTAACCTGTGTTTAATATGAGAATAGCTTGATATTACCTTGCCATACACTTAATAAACTTTCACGAATTCAACTCGTTTAAATTCACAATAGGCACCCGGGTGCATGTTCACTTTCAAACACTTTAATAGTTCATGAAATCACGTTAAGTTTTTAAGTTTGCCATGTTTTCAAGGAAAATGAGTTGTCTATTTACAAATAGCATGGAATGAAACACACCCATAAACACATTTACAGATGGTATATTAGACTGTGGCCCCTGCTCTTATAACATTAAATGAAGATAATTTATTTGTTTACAGAAAGTCCCCAGATGAAGGCCAACAAGGCCGAAATGCATTGGGACCAATTAAAAGATGCATGCTGGGAGATGTAGTGCAATAATTATATAATCGCACGTTGAATCCAAATTAAAGAAAAGCTTTTTGGAAATGTGAAACAAAACATTAAATAAAAGCAAGTTAAACAAGTTTGAATGAATGATTATTATTCTTCGGTAAAAAAGCGAATGAACAATATAACCTCATAGCGAGGCCTACACCAGTGCCCTGGGGACATACCCTACAGGAGTAGGGATGCTACTTCATGATAATTGACACACTCAGGTTCCAGGAGTGATACCCAGGCAAGCACGGAAAAACTTAACACACCATTTTAAAGAGTAAGCAGTGCATGTATTAACCCATTGGTTAGAGGGAATACATCATCGCACAGGGGCCCCCAGGGTATGGCGTCAGTTAGAATCCACCCGGAAACAATTAGCCTAGACCTGGATAGGGCGGATTAGTCTGCAACATCTTAAAACACTTATATTACCTTAACCGTAATAAGAGCGGTAGGCTCCTAGCCACAAAACTACAGACCTGACAGATGACGCCTCCATTGCTGAACAGTTCAGGGACTGCTACGCATCTCTATATACAGCACAATCCACCTCCCCCGAGGACATAAAAGACTACCTTTTTAACTCACCAGTTACTAAATTGACAGACGATTTGGCGCCCTCTATGGATACCCCTATCCGATTGGAGGAGGTCATTTCCGCCATCTCAAAGCAGAAACCTCTAAAATCTCCAGGCCCAGATGGGTTTCCTGCTGGGGTTTATAAGGCCTACTGCTCTGAGCTTGCCGCAATCCTGACTAGACTTTTTAATTCAATAGCTGACTCAGGCTCTCTCCCAGCCTCCATGCTGGACGCCACCATAACTGTTCTCCCCAAACCTGGTAAAGACCCCAAAGCATGTGCAAGCTACCGCCCTATATCACTTCTCAACACTGATTCTAAACTTTTCGTAAGCAAGGACCCAGCATGTTGCTTTCAGTGGACGCCGAGAAGGCTTTTAATTGGGTCCACTGGCCCTTTCTTAGTGCAACAATGGAACATTTCGGGTTCGGGAACGATTCCGGTCCTGGGTATCTAGCGCCTATCAGGCTCCTTGGGCTTCAGTAACAGTTAATGGGGTGAGCTCTGAGAATTTTCCCATCTGCAGAGGCACAAGGCAGGGTTGCCCCCTATCCCCCCTATTGTTTGCTCTATACATGGAGCCTTTTGCCCAGCAAATCCGAGATAACAGACATATCAGGGGGATCCCCATGGGGGGGAGGAGCACCGCATCAGTTTGTATGCAGATGATGTCATGGTCATGTTGGACAACCCGGCTGTGTGTCTTCCCCCATTCCTGGCTGAGATAGAGAGTTTCAGGAGGGTGTCTGGGTTTCGCATGAATCTTCATAAATCTCAGGCTCTCAATCTCACTATCCCCCCCCTGGAACTTGAGGCATTAAAACTCACACACCCTCTTAGCTGTGCTGCAAACTCTATATCATATTTGGGCGTGCAGCTGTGCGGCACTATGGTCAAGGCGAACACCCTAAACTATGGGTCTTTGGTGACCCTTGTACGAACCGAATTGGACAAATGGCGGCATTATCCACTCTCCTTTGCAGCTGTACAAATGACTACCTTGCCTAGAATTCTCTTTTTCTTTCAAACCTTACAGCTGACACCTCCAGCGGGCACAATTGCAACTCTTCAGATGGCTTTGAGCCATTTCGTTTGAGTAGGTAAGCGGCCTAGAATGAGCAGGGAACGGAGCTGACTCCCCCCGGTGGAGGGCGGACTGGGGATTCCCTGTCTCATTAGATTTTATCAGGCTGCCCAACTCCGGTATTTGGTGGAGTGGTCTAGACCCGAATCTGAAAAGAGGTGGTTGTTCATGGACAGAGCCCTGGCCGGCACCTCGCTCACTAAGGTACTGTTCTTGCCCCGCACACACAGAGCCCCTAGCCTCTACATTTCTCCAGTACCAAGCTCACTTTTAAGAGTCTGGGATGGGTGCATTCGCAGAGGTAGACTCACTACCCTACCTTCACCCCTAATGCCAGTAGCTGACAACCTAGATTTTACCACAGGGATAGGAGCATCCTTCCAGACCTGGCGGGACTCACCTTGTAGGGCGATAGGCCATCTCTTCGATGTAGAGGGTCTTGTTCCCTTTGAAAGCCTAAGAAGGGATTACTCCATCCCTGAAATTGAATGGTTCCAATCCCTACAGATCAGGCACTGGGTGACTCACCAATCGGTTGGACCAGGGGCAGAGAGGCCGCTGACCTCATATGAGAGGTGGCTACTGATGGAGCAGAGAAAATAATTTTTTTTAACCCCTAACAAAATTTATAAATAATTAATAAAATGTTCGTTTAATGTATTAATCAACACTGTACGTGTGGGAAGGGTAACATGCAAATGTATATGCTAAATAATCTATTAATGGATGTCCATGTGGCTAATTATAACGTAAAAGTAAAATGCGTACTAAAATAAAATAAATGCATGTTTTTGTGCTTCATAGAAATAAAACGTGTCGTTGCAAAAACAATAGTGATGGTAAGTAAGGAACAGCTTAAATGTTGCTTTCTGCTAGGTAATAACTAATTGGGGTACGTAGATGACGGGAGGGAAACGAAAAGGCTATTTTTCTCTATTTTAATTATGTTTTGTTTACTTCAAATTAGTGCTTCTAAAGTATAACCGAGTGGCGATATAAAATGGCTGCCAGTGGGTGATGTGCGCAGGCGCAAGGGAGACATGTGACACGGGAGAGAAGTCGGAGAAAAACTAACCTCGTGATGTTGCTGAGAGGCTAGGATGCGAGAAATGGTCAAGGCTGATGTGACCTAATTGAACTGATAGTGTGCCGTGGTGATCAGCAGAGACCCGTGGGAAACCAGTTTAAGAGAAAGGACAATGCCTGAAGAGTTCTCGAATGTATCGAAAGAAGTTACAAATGTACTGATCGAAGCGGATGGAAATATGTCTTGAACGTGTGGGAAAGGAAATGATCCAAGGACCATTGGATCCAAGAGAACTTGATTAAAAGAATGAATAAGATGACATGTATGGACCAATGAAAGAAAAGCGTGTTAGTAATGTTGCAACAATTAGTTAGCAAAGTTAGAATTAGGGTATAAGAGGGCATACTCTTAGTGGGAGGGGGTCAGTCGCTGTCACAGTCAGGAGCGGAGTTGGAGAGTCGGTGGTGTTGGTGGCTTCCAGTGCTGGGTGGTCCTGATCGATCCCTTACTGAGCGGAAGATGCTGAAAGACTGTTAGATGAGACGGGTTGCAGGTAGCTGATGCTGACGAGCTGAAGTTGCTGTTGCTGTCTTAATTTTCCAGTTGAGTATGAGAATCAGGTTATTTCTAATTCTTAAACTTAGGTTAGAAATCATTAGGCTAAATTAGGAAGGTAGGCAGGTAATTAGGGTTTTGCTTCATGACAACAATTTCCTTTCTGCAATAAATTGATTATGCTTAATAAATATTTGAATTAATAATGAATGAATAATTGAATAAAGGTTTAAAATTCTTTCTCATGCTTTTAAAATTATATAAAATTTAAGATTCTTTAAACCAAAAGACTCAGTGGTTATTTTCCTAAATGATTGTGACATCAGTAATTGGTTATTGTGATTTAGCTGGTCTTAATCACTATGAACTAATTTCTTACATGAATGATTCATCGACAAAACAATGAGCAGGAATATCTTAGGAAATAGCTAAAAAAAGCGATAAGTTAAGGTAATAAGATATCCCGGCTCCTTCCAGCGGTACATAAATGGTGTTTTCCATTTTGTTCTCATGCTTCTCCTAGGAAAACAGAATTTCATAAAGGTATAAGGGAAATCCAGGTGTGTGCGTGTGTGTTAGGCGATGTTTATGGGCCCCATCGTCATGTGGATGTGAGAAAATATAGTTTGCCCCTGGATGACCTATAAGTGACCTAGGAGGAGAATAGTTTTTATTGTACGCGCTGCATCAGATTTCTTGGTAGCAGAGTTATGGTTTTCTATAGATTAGTTTAGTGATTATTGTTTATTGATTATTGATTATTTTTGATGACTAACACTATATGTTAAGTCGTGTTATGTTATATGTGAGTTTTCACGCTTCTGGGATGTAGGAAGTGGAACACGTGTGGCAAGAGAAGTCACATGGAATTTGGTACATGGTCTGAATTCATTTTGGTAATAACACAGGTTGTGTTATGTTAGGGATTTTCTGTACGAAAAGTGTATAACTGAGATAGCAAATCACGTTTACTTGTGAAACTTTGGCCTTAATTCTCAGGAGCCTAGTCTCCACATGTGTCTTATCCCCAGAGAAACGAGTAAATTGTTTGCTTGAAAGAAGGGTAAGGTAGAGGGAAGTGCTACTTTATCGGCGAGAGTAAATAATTCTGTGGTAGGGTAGAGGTAAGCGCTGCCTACTGGAAATACAGGATTCTTGTGTAAAAGGACAAATCTGTCACTTTTGTTTAGCGAATCAGACTATGGAATTGTTTTAATTGTTGTAACTAACGAAGAAAACAGTGAAAAGAAAATTGCCGATAAATTTTGTAAAGGAGGGGTAAAAGAGCAGAAGTGACGTAGAACAGTGCCGCGCTAGGATTGGATAGTGCGCTAGTCACGTGAACACAGAGCAGGAGTGACGTAGAAAAGTGCCGCGCTAGGATTGGTTGGTTCGCGGACGGAGGGAATTGTTCTGATTGGTACGTTAGTGTGAGACGCGCTGTAATTGGTCGAAGTTCCGTACACAGAACAGCGTTAGCGTAAAGAGAAAAACAAATAGAAAACATGCCGTATTACGAGTATGAAAGGGAGAGAACGTCATGGACGACAAAAATAAAGAATTTCTTTAAGAAAGACAAAAAGGTCGTGACTAGAGAGGGACAAGTAATTCCTCCGCCGAAATCAGCAGCTTCACATATGATGCTAAAATATGGATATCATACGTGCATATGGTTGGAAAATTGGGCAAAGTATACGAAGAATGATGGTGCTTTAGCTTTCCCTGAGAATGGTTCATTTAGTGTAGCGGTTTTGCGAAATTTGCGAGAAAAGATGATAAATTGGAACCTAGACCTAGACCAACACAGTTTGAGGCTTTGACGGAATGGGAAGATGAGATGTATGAGCGAGAAAGATTCAGAGGTTTAAGAGATCATGAGTTTATGCCTGGAAGAATGTGGGGAATAAATCATGAGGATAGAATAAAACGATGGAGATGTGCTAACATGACAGGAGGTTTGTTTCCAGCTTTTACAGTTGAGGAAGGGACTAAGAAAAAACGGACTGAGAAAAAGAAACATATAGAGAGGGAAAAATATATGCATGAGAGCGAAACGGATGATGAATTGCTGGAAGATATTTTAAATAGAAATCCACCTCCGTATCAGCAGAGTTCTACAGTGGTGACACCAAATGCGCCGCTAATAGAGACTATGCGAAATAAAAATCCGGAGAAAAGAATTGAAATAAATAGGTCACAAGAACAAATGAGAACTTCACAAAATGAAGGAATAGAAAGTGACAATGCCAGCGAATTAGCAAGGACAACCAAAGAACTAACTGAAAAGATTAGAGAGTTAACGAAAAATATGGAAGCAGTTACTGTGCCTGTAACAATAGGTCCAGTAATATCAGTTTTTGAGAATCAGAAAATTGATGAACGATCTTTGGTGATTCCCATGAGTTCACAATTTCAGAGAGAAAAAGAAAGAATGGAACAAAGTGCAAGGACAAGTAATTTGGCTAGTACTTACAGACCAAGTCCACCTACAAATTTGACTGTAAATGAGTGCAATGGTAGGAAAATGCATATGGTAACAGAATCTGCAACAGAGACTCCTGAAAAGAGTGGTAATTGGATAGAACTAAATAATACACCCATAGGTCCGACTCCTGATGAGTTAAATGAGTGGATGAAGGCATTTAAAATAAAAGAACCAGAAGAAAAACCATTAGATGTAATTAGATTAAAAATCGACATGGAAGAATTAATTCTAGGAACGATTGGTACCGAAAAGATAAAAAATTACCAGGATGATGAAATAATATTTCTGTGCAAAAGTATTACATGGAGGGCAAAGAATTTACATGACAAACTAGAAGAAGTAGCCAGTGAGATTGGAATAGACTTTGCGAAAGTGAAAACGTTGCAGAAACCATATCGAGTAGACTTTTGTGAAAAGGATATTGAAAATTTGAACACGGCAGGAAGGCTGACACAGATAAAAGAGTTAATTGTGTTGTTGAGAAAATGGGGTGATGTGGACAGATGGAAGGTTAGATGGACGAAGAAGAATGAGAAAACTACAGACAAAGGTTCATTGGCTTTTATGATAACTGAAAAAGAATCTGTTGCTAAAGAATACCCCATGAGAGAAACTCCAGGTGGTAGTTACGTGCATGTTCCCTGGACTAGGCAGGACATACTGTCATTTACCAATGACTTTCCAAAGCTAAGAGAGAAGCCAGTTGAGTGGTATCGACAAGTAGAGAGGTTTGTAAAGGTCTCAAAAGTGTTGTGGATAGATTTAGATGGATTATTTGACATAGTGGTACCAACAGATTTGTGGTCAGAATGTAAGATTACAGTTGACTGGCCAACTACAGAATATCCAAGAGATCCTAAGACAGGAGCTCCAGGTCCTGATGTGATGAAAAAGTATGATAAGGTGATTACCTTTTTGAAGAATAAGATTCCTCCTAAAGAGACAGATTGGGTAAAAATCGATAGAACTACACAAGAAAGTAAGGAGTATGTACATGCCTATTATGAAAGGTTGTTGTTGGTTTTCAAGCAGTATAGTGGATATGAGGAATTAAGTGAAAAGGATATGAGTCATTTTGTGTACAGATTTGTGTTTGGATTGAAACCAGAGATTAGTGAAATGATTAAACAGCATATGATTAATTGGCAGAATGGCACGGTTGATGATGTGCTGAGGTATGCTAAGTATTGCAGTGATGATATTGAGAGTAGACAGCGTAAATTGAAAGAAAAGGCAATGTGGGCACAGGTGAAGGTGGCAGAAAAACAAGAAGCTCAATTGGACAATAATAATGGAAATGGAACAGGACAGAATAAAATGCGACCTAACATAGGTAAAGGAAAAGGTCAAGTGAGTCTAGAAGAGGCAAAGAAGAAATGGCCATGTCATAATTGCGGAAAATTAGGGCATTGGAGAAACAAGTGTAAATTCCCACCTAAACCTAATCCAGAAAATCAATCATTGACTCCACAGGTGCAGAATGAGGTAGTTGTTCAACAAAGTCAGGTGCCGCAACCACCACTTCCCAACACTGTTAACCAGCAAAGATACAGTACAGAAACAGGATTCTACGGAGGAGAGCAGGTAACACAGTTGCCGCGAGCAGCTAACATTTCTCAGTATTGGTTGCGTCAGAGTGAGGATGACCCGGATGAAAGATTCTGACGGTGCCCAGGAGAGGGGAAAGAGTGCGTACTTGGCGCAACTCTAGAGGTAGATCAGTCTGGTCCCTTTGTGGATGGAGAAGTGAATGGTGCAAATGTAACATTCCTTGTCGATACTGGAGCTACCCGTTCTACTGTTAGATCAGTGGAAATTCCAAACCTTCCTCACTCAGGTGAATACATCCAAGTAGTAGGAGTAGCCAATCAGCAGATTAAAACACCACTTACTGAATTGGTGGAAGTAAAAATTGGTTCTTTTAGCAAAATGCATAAATTTGTAGTGTGCGATTGTAGTCCTGTAAATCTTTTGGGTCGTGACCTCTTGTGCAAGATGAATTGCACAATTTATTGTACGCCAGATGGAATTGGATTTCAGGCCTCAGATGAAGATGTCTTGTATAAAGTAACTTTGATGAATCAGGAACCTGAAATGAATGGTTTGTTTCCTGCATTTGATGCAGAAAAACTTCTAAAAGAACTAAAAAGTGCAGTGAAAGAAAGTGTGTGGGATTTTACAGGAGAAGACATTGGATTAATGAAAGAAGTTGATCCCGTAAAAGTAACAGTAAAAGAAGGAACAACTTACCCAAATACGCCACAGTACAAATTAACTCCAGAAATAATTGAAGGAATAACTCCTGTAATAAATAAAATGATTGAACAGGGAATTCTAAAAGAAATAATGAGCAGTCCATGTAATTCACCTATTATGGGACTGAAAAAGCCAAATGGAACATATAGAATAGTACAGGATTTGAGAAAGATCAACAAAATAGTTGTGCCCTGTTGTCCAATAGTGCCAAACCCTGCAGTAATTCTATATCAAATTCCACATGAAGCTGAGTGGTACACTGTGATAGATTTGTGTCACGCATTCTTCTCTATTCCTTTGCATCCAGATAGCCAGCCATTATTTGCGTTCCGGTTCGGAGAGCGTATTTTGGCATGGTGCCGAATTCCTCAGGGGTATACAGAAAGCCCCTCAATCTTTAATCAGATTCTAAAGAAATCTCTGGAAGATTTGAAAATGCCAGAAAAATCAGTGATGGTGCAGTATATCGATGACCTATTGGTGGCATCGAAAACAAAAGAAGCATGTGTAAGTGATACAATTGCTTTACTGAACCATCTAGAGAAAAGAGGACATAAAGTGTCCCCTTCGAAATTGCAGTTTTGTCAGAAAGAAGTCCAGTATTTAGGGCATAAAATTGAGAAAGGAGTGCGAAAGATAGCGACAGAAAGAGTAAGAATGATTCAAGGAATGAGAGCACCAATGACGCAAAGAGAGGTAAGAATGTTTCTGGGAATGGTTGGATATTGCCGACAATGGATAAGTGGTTTCTCTTTGATTGCAAAACCATTACAAAAGTTGACCAAGAAAGATGTAAAAGACCCTTTTGAGTTAAACAATGAAGAAATGAAATCTTTCAAAGAATTGAAAAAGAAATTGTGTGAGGCACCTGCATTAGGCATGCCTGATTATGAGAAGGATTTTGAGTTGTACTGCAGTGAAAGAGATGGATGTGCGTTTTCAGTACTGGTACAAAAACATGGAACAATGAAAAGACCAATTGCTTATTTTTCAGCTGTTTTAGATCCTATAGCAAAAGCATTGCCTGGATGTCTGAAAGCAGTTGCTGCTACTTGTGTAAGTCTGGAACAAAGTGAAGGTATAGTGATGGGGTATCCACTGAGAGTATATGTCCCCCATTCAGTAGAAATTCTTTTGACAAGAACAAAAACACAGTACATGACACATAGTCGGCTGACTAAGTACGAAAAAGTCATCTTGAGTGCTGAAAATGTGACCATAGATAGATGCATGAATGTGAATCCTTCAACATCATTGCCAGATGAGGAGAGTATAATTGAACAAGACGAAGTAGATCATGATTGTCTGAACGTGCTGGAATATTGCACGAAACCAAGAGCTGACATAAAAGATGAACCGTTAAAGGAATCTGATTATGTCATGTTTGTGGATGGCTCATGCTTGAGAACAAAAGAAGGAGTTTTAAGCGCAGCTTACGCAGTATGCACAGTGGCAACTGTGATGGAAGCGTCTTGTCTGAAAGGAATAAGGTCTGCACAAGTTGCGGAACTGATTGCTTTGATTCAAGCATGTAAATTAGGAAGAAATGTACGAGTCACGATTGTGACCGATAGCCAATATGGTTTCGGCATCGTACATGACTTTGGTCAGATTTGGTCACAAAGAGGGTTCTTGACGTCTGCAGGAACACCTATCAGAAATGAAGATTTTGTTAAAAAGCTGCTTGAGGCGATACAGTTGCCTAAACAAATCGCTGTAGTGAAGTGCAAGGCGCATAAGAAAAACGAAGATTACATAGCCGTCGGCAATAATTATGCCGATGAGATAGCCAAATATTGTGCAGAGAACATGGTGTCCATGAACAAAAATAGAGAAAGGGAGCATATCTCTTCTCCTTTGCTTTTTACTAATACTGTTGAGACATGGGATGAAGTAAGACAGTTACAAGAAACTGCAAGTGATGAGGAAAAAGATTACTGGATAAAAGCAGGATGTAGAAGACAGGAAAATAATGGTGTGTGGGTATACAGAGACGAAAGACCAGTTATGCCTCATAGCATGATTGCAGACATGGCACGGATGTACCATGGACAAGCTCATATTGGGAGAGATGCAATGATCAGACTTTTTAGACAAACCTGGTATAACCCAAAATTCAGAGCCATTGCTGAAAGTCTTTATCAAAGATGTCTTATTTGTCAGCAGTTTAACCCAGGAAGAAAAACGGTAGTGAGTCTAGGAACAATAGGACGAGAAGGAGGTCCATTCACCAGAATGCAGTTAGACTTTATAGAAATGCCCCCTAGTAACAGACTAAAATATGTTCTAGTGGTCGTCTGTTTATTTTCTCGTTGGGTGGAGGCATACCCCACTAGAAGGAATGATGGAACAACAGTGGCAAAACTTATGCTACGAGAGTTCATTCCAAGGTATGGTTTTCCAGTCACGGTTGAGACAGATAGAGGAACACATTTTCAAAATGAGTTGATCCAATTGATTTGCGAAGCATTGAGTATTAAACAAAAACTACATTGTGCTTACAGACCAGAGGCTTCTGGGGTAGTGGAGCAAATTAATGGAACAATTAAGAACAGACTAGGAAAAATGTGTCAAGCTACAGGACTCAAATGGCCAGATGCACTGCCTCTTGTTCTGATGACCATCAGAAGCATCCCTGAAAAGAAAACTGGACTTAGTCCTCATGAGATGATCATGGGACGAGCAATGAGACAAGCACACGTACCTGTCAACAAGTTATTGACTATAACTGATGATCTAGTACTGAATTATTGCAAGGGACTGGCTGATGTGGTGCGTTCTGTGTTTCATCAGGTTGGACCGGATGCGACCACTCTTGAAAGAAAACCAGCCCACGACTTGAATCCAGGAGACTGGGTCCGTATAAAAATCCACAGGAGAAGAAACTGTCTAGTTCCTCGCTGGGACGAACCACGACAGGTAATCCTAGTGACAACAACTGCAGTCAAGTGTGCAGGAGTGAAGAACTGGGTCCATGCCAGCCACACAATCAGAGTTCAAGAACCTACTGATCGACATGTGAGTCGACGTCTGGAAGTGTGGGATAAAAGTTTAACAGCTGGGACAGCAAGGATAAGAGAAAGGGTGCCAGAACTTGAAGATCGACCTGAAAGTCGACATCTGGAAACCCCAACGGCAAACACCTCTAGAGAAGAAGAGGAAGAAGAAGAAGAAGAAAGAAATTCAGAAATTCCAGAACCTGAAGATCGACCTGTAAGTCGACATCTGGAAACATCTGACACAAGTTCAGGATCTGATGATTCAGTTGCAAACTGTGAAGAATTCCGAAGGAGAACTTGGGGTTATAAACCAATTAGAGAAGAAAATGAGCAAGAAAATGATCTAGATGAACAACCAAGTACAAGTTATGGTGGAAATCCTTCAGAAATAATATTAATAGATGAAGTAGGGAAAGAAGTACACAAAAAGTTAGAGAATCGAGAAGAACCCCGAGGAGCATTAGGGACAGATAGAAAAACAGAAGAACAGGGAAATTTAGAAGCAGAAAGGGAGGAAAACACCAAATCGGAAGAACACTGAGGAGGGACAGTAATAAGGGAAAAGAAGAAGGAGAAGACAGATCCACCAGTAGGAGATGACGAGATCATAAGTTTCAAAATAAGAGACAATAGTGAAACAGTTGAAACAGAAACTGAAGAGAGTGGAGAAGAGGAGAAGGCAAAAACTGAATCAAGAAAAAGAAATTGGAAATCAGAAAGAGAAGAAAAAGAAGGTGAAGCCAAAAGGCCAAGAAAAGGAGATAATTGGCCCAACAGCTATATAAGAAAATTGAGATATAGAATAATAAGAGCAGGAGACGAAAGTGCTGAACAAGTGAATGAAATAACAAGTCAAAAGGGACAAGAAAAACCCAGTGGAAAAAGATTACAAAAGTCCAAAAGAACAAAGAAAGTGAATGCAAAGTATAAGTCACCTGAGTGGCTGTATATTGCACTGACAGATTACAAAGAAGAAGAAAACACTCACGAGAACCAGAGACTAAGAAGTCGAATGGGAAAAGGTGAGATGCAACAAACCTGAAGTGAAGACTTATAGTGCTTCTGCCGGACATGACAATTTTACTGGATGTGACAAATCACCGGATGTGACAACGAAAGAATTCTGGAGAGAATTAAAAGAAAGTACCAAGCAAAGACTTTTTGAAAGCAGAGTGGCATCTAAGTCATTTCTGAGGTGTAGTGACACAATTTTCTGAAACTTAACAAATAGAAAAAGAAAAATGGAAAATACTAGGGATAGAAGAGATAAATGTGAGTTTATAAAAAGATGGTGCAAAATGTGCTGCTTTTGTACAGGGTTATTAATGACCATATGGATAGTTTTAGCAATCACAATTCCTATTAGTTTAGCTGTAATAGAAGCAAAGAATGATACTAAACCAGAAAAAGAAACTAATATTAAAGAACCAGTTATTTTAAGAAGTAGTGCAGAGTTACATAAGGATAAGTCAGTAACAGACTTTTCTAAAAATGTTTTTACAAAATTGTTGTACGAATATGTAGAGACAATGGATGTGAGAGATTGTTATGTTTGTATGCAGTTGCCTGCATCAGTGTCAGAAGGTGTGACTTATCATCACCTACCTCTAACTTATGGAATAACATGTAGTGTAATAGCAAGTTTATTTTATAAAACAGGTAGATTAGAATCTTATTATACTGACATAGATAAGATTTTTGCAAACATTCCACTAGTACCAGAACTTAACAAAGTAAAACCAGCAAAAGTTTTAGGAGAATTCTTTTTAGAACATAGAAAATTAACGTTAGAAGAAATAGTTAGTAACAACCTTACCTGTGAGTTAAAGAAAGAAGAAAAAGTATTTTTAGAAATGGTTGAAGAAAGAAGAATGAAATTTGAAAAAGAAGCAATAAAAGAGGGAGGAACACATCTATGGACGTTTGAGGAAGGAAATCATGAAGGGAAAAAGATAAATGCAGCAATGACATTAGATTGGCCACAAACAGGAAAGTTGTGTATTAGGAGAAATAAGACAGTCTATGACAATTACTTTGTAGGTTCCAGTATCTGCCATGACAATTATCAAATTCTGGGAGGTTGGGGATTCAAAGGTGGAAAAGATCCAATATTTCCAGGTATATATTATATTTGTGGGAATAGAGCTTATTACAGGTTACCGGACCATTGGTATGGAACTTGCTATGTAGGCCTGGTCTTTCCAAAAATCTTTCATATGGACAGAGAAGAAAAAGGAACATACAAGATGATTAATAGCTTTACACGTAGAAAGAGGGAAAGTTTTTCAGAAATTGTAGGTGATATTTTTGGAGCATTAATACCAGCAGTGGGAATATCTTTGAATGCATTTAAAATTCAGAAGTTATCCACAGTAGTAGATCGTTTGTCTACAGATACTGCGGGAGGGTTCTTAATGGTAAATACCGAAATGGTTGCCATGAGAGCTATGGTGATGCAAAATCGGCTTGTCCTTGATATTCTTTTGGCAAAAGAGGGTGGAGTCTGTGGAATGTTGAAAGTCCAACATTGTTGTACTTACATTCCTGATAAAAGTGAAAATATACAGAAGTATATTACAAATATTACAAATTTGCACAAAGAACTAGTTCCACTGGAGGTTGAAAATGTTTTGGGAAAACTTGGTAGAGGGTTTTCTTCAGTAGCAAATTGGTTGACCAGAATGAGTAGACTAATGATAGGGAAAGTTATAATAATAGCAACTGTAGTAATACTGTTAGCCATGGTGTTGAAAATAGTAATAACGTGTTTACAAAGAAAAGTAAGACAAAATAAGATAAAAAGAAATAACAGAATAATGAAAGAGAGAGAGAGAGAAATGGGTGAAATTGAGTTGGAGAAAATGAAAGAAAACATGTATAAGGAGACAAAAAGACAAGATGAAGAAGAAACAGATGTGTAAATAACAAAAAGCAAAGGATAAAAGACATACTGCCTGAAAAGAAGTATAACTTGGGTTTTATGTGGTGATTTAAAAATCACCAAAGGGGGAGTTGATGGAGCAGAGAAAATAATTTTTTTAACCCCTAACAAAATTTATAAATAATTAATAAAATGTTCGTTTAATGTATTAATCAACACTGTACGTGTGGGAAGGGTAACATGCAAATGTATGTGCTAAATAATCTATTAATGGATGTCCGTGTGGCTAATTATAACGTAAAAGTAAAATGCGTACTAAAATAAAATAAATGCATGTTTTTGTGCTTCATAGAAATAAAGCGTGTCGTTGCAAAAACAATAGTGATGGTAAGTAAGGAACAGCTTAAATGTTGCTTTCTGCTAGGTAATAACTAATTGGGGTACGTAGATGACGGGAGGGAAACGAAAAGGCTATTTTTCTCTATTTTAATTATGTTTTGTTTACTTCAAATTAGTGCTTCTAAAGTATAACCGAATGGCGATGTAAAATGGCTGCCAGTGGGTGATGTGCGCAGGCGCAAGGGAGACATGTGACACGGGAGAGAAGTCGGAGAAAAACTAACCTCGTGATGTTGCTGAGAGGCTAGGATGCGAGAAATGGTCAAGGCTGATGTGACCTAATTGAACTGATAGTGTGCCGTGGTGATCAGCAGAGACCCGTGGGAAACCAGTTTAAGAGAAAGGACAATGCCTGAAGAGTTCTCGAATGTATCGAAAGAAGTTACAAATGTACTGATCGAAGCGGATGGAAACATGTCTTGAACGTGTGGGAAAGGAAATGATCCAAGGACCATTGGATCCAAGAGAACTTGATTAAAAGAATGAATAAGATGACATGTATGGACCAATGAAAGAAAAGCGTGTTAGTAATGTTGCAACAATTAGTTAGCAAAGTTAGAATTAGGGTATAAGAGGGCCTACTCTTAGTGGGAGGGGGTCAGTCGCTGTCACAGTCAGGAGCGGAGTTGGAGAGTCGTGTTGGTGGCTTCCAGTGCTGGGTGGTCCTGATCGATCCCTTACTGAGCGGAAGATGCTGAAAGACTGTTAGATGAGACGGGTTGCAGGTAGCTGATGCTGACGAGCTGAAGTTGCTGTTGCTGTCTTAATTTTCCAGTTGAGTATGAGAATCAGGTTATTTCTAATTCTTAAACTTAGGTTAGAAATCATTAGGCTAAATTAGGAAGGTAGGCAGGTAATTAGGGTTTTGCTTCATGACAACAATTTCCTTTCTGCAATAAATTGATTATGCTTAATAAATATTTGAATTAATAATGAATGAATAATTGAATAAAGGTTTAAAATTCTTTCTCATGCTTTTAAAATTATATAAAATTTAAGATTCTTTAAACCAAAAGACTCAGTGGTTATTTTCCTAAATGATTGTGACATCAGTAATTGGTTATTGTGATTTAGCTGGTCTTAATCACTATGAACTAATTTCTTACATGAATGATTCATCGACAAAACAATGAGCAGGAATATCTTAGGAAATAGCTAAAAGAAAGCGATAAGTTAAGGTAATAAGATATCCCGGCTCCTTCCAGTGGTACATAAATGGTGTTTTCCATTTTGTTCTCATGCTTCTCCTAGGAAAACAGAATTTCGTAAAGGTATAAGGGAAATCCAGGTGTGTGCGTGTGTGTTAGGCGATGTTTATGGGCCCCATCGTCATGTGGATGTGAGAACATATAGTTTGCCCCTGGATGACCTATAAGTGACCTAGGAGAGAATAGTTTTTATTGTACGCGCTGCATCACTACTGGGAAAAGACACGGATAGGCGCCTCATCTCTGAGCTGTATGTCCTCCTTCAACCTCCTCAGACGAAAGAAAAATCACCTTTGCAAAAACGCTGGGAGTGCGAGTTAGGCCGATCACTCACTGAGAAGGAATGGCTCAGTATTTTCCGCCGAGCTAGGCACACTACATATAATATGGCGAGTACCGAAACAGCAGTAAAAATCACTTCCTATTGATACCTAACCCTGGTGAGCTTACATATAGGGAACCCAGCCCCCAGCGACGAATGTTGGTGGCAATGTGGGGCCAAGGACACACTTTGTCATCTCCTCTGGGACTGTCTAGGGCTTGCTACATTTTGGACTTCAGTCCTGGATGATATTGAAGCCCACTTTTCCACGCAATTACCTAGATTCCCATCATACATCCTAATAGGGCTACCAAATCCTCTGACATTCCCGCTTGCCTCCCTTAGGGGCTGTCAGATTAGTATCGCACTGGGGGCAGCCCACCAGACCTTCTTGGCGCTTTGGGCCTCCACCACTATCCCAACTCACATGGCGTGGCTCAGACGCCTTTGAGACATACTGGGGATGGAAAAACTGACCCTCTCTCTTACGTCATGGGATGACACCTTTAGAACAATATGGCGGCCCTTTATAGAGCTGTTGACCAAGGAATTTAGGGAACTAACCTGTCCCCGCTATCTCCGGCTTCTTCGCTTGGCCGAACCCGACATCACTCAGTCAGATGCTTGATTACACACAATTCAACCTCTTCCCTAGTTAGGTCGGATCGTTTGATTGAAGGTACTTGGTTGGGCGGGAGGAAGAGGGAGGGGGGTTTCTTTTGTTTGTTTGGATGTTTCTTTTTGTTTGTTTAAAAATTCTTAAAATCGAAAGTTGCATATTATGTACCATAACAGAGAGATGTTCTCTCGCAATGTAAGCTTTTTCTTTGCTTCTATCTTGCAACAATAAAACAGATTTAAACATAAAGTAGAATGCCACATTCCCCCAGAGGAGTGGGTTAGACATTGCTCAAAAATCTTCTCTCAAGTTCCACCACTCAAGTTAGTACCATAGCTCCAAGCTCCCACAGACCTAGACGTTGGAGCCCTGTGTTGGTCAATCGAACTTAAAGATGTCACAAGGGCGATCTCACAATCTGCTGCTGGCAAGGCTCCTGGCACTGATGGGGTTCCTGTGGATGTTTATAGGCAAAACCCTACAAAAAACAGGATTAGGGAGTGAAGAGGTAGTGTCCTTCGTGGGCACTGGAGGTGGATACGTCTTCCTCTAGAGATTCAAACAAAACATAAGGATCCACCTCAAAGGAGGTTCACAAGGGTGTGTTTCCTATTTTGATAGGACACACACAGTGTTTGCTGAAATACCCCTCACACACCAAAAGGGCCCTTGGTGTCATGCTTCATCATAGGGGTCTTCCCGTCCCGCTGCGGGACGGGACGTGCTACGACCAGCGACTACGCGGGAGCACTGTTTTTACAGTACTATGTGTGGTGTAGGGGTAGTGAGAGGAAGGGTCAGGGGTGAATGCGAAAAGTGAATTAAAAAGGACCTGGCCTCGTGGACTTAAGAAACTTTAATAGGTCATGGAGGCTGGTGCTGTTAGAAAGGTGGTTCGGAGATGTCCTGCGTGTAATGTGCGGATACTCCTGATCAAGTCAACATGTTTCGAAGCGTCAAGGTTCTTCATCAGGACTAGGAATGATCCCTTCAGTGCTCACTATGTTGCTATCAATGTGTAATGGAAAAGTGTGCTATATAGAAAACAGTGAAAAAATGCAAAATATCATGCACTTTATATTACCCAATCAGTATTTCTAAAATGTAAATCTGTAAAAGAGAGAGCATAGTTAGTTACACAATTGCGCCTCCCAATGCGCAAACATGTTATAACCTGTAAATACAAAAGTGACTATGGTGTCATTAGCCTTAGTTGTAACTTGAAAACAAGTGCCGTGACCTGTTAGGAGAAAAGGGACAAAAACAAAACATACACACACAAAACAGAAAACACACTCTCTATGCTAGAGATCAGAGTAACCGTAAATCAAGGTGGATAGTATGTAAAACAAACATCCATAGGTTGATACATACTGGGATAAAGGAAGGGTGGGAGAAAAAAGTAAGTAAGTACGGCATAGCCGTGAAAGGAACCAGCGGTACTAAGTGTCTCCAAAGATTCCCTTGAATCACTGGCTTTGGACTACAACTTTTTTCTCCCACCCTTCCTTTACCATACAGAATACAGTGGCAACACCCTTCCCACCCGTTCAGAAGGCTCATGGAGCATTGTCTCCTACTTATCCCAGTATGTATCAACCTATGGATGTTTGTTTTACATACTATCCACCTTGATTTACGGTTACGGTTACTCTGATCTCTAGCATAGAGAGTGTGTTTTCTGTTTTGTGTGTGTATGTTTTGTTTTTGTCCCTTTTCTCCTAACAGGTCACGGCACTTGTTTTCAAGTTACAACTAAGGCTAATGACACCATAGTCACTTTTGTATTTACAGGTTATAACGTGTTTGCGCATTGGGAGGCGCAATTGTGTAACTAACTATGCTCTCTCTTTACAGATTTACATTTTAGAAATACTGATTGGGTAATATAAAGTGCATGATATTTTGCATTTTTTCACCGTTTTCTATATAGCACACTTTTCCATTACACATTGATTGCAACATAGTGAGCACTGAAGGGATCATTCCTAGTCCTGATGAAGAAGCCTTGACGCTTCGAAACATGTTGACTTGATCAGGAGTATCCGCACATTACACGCAGGACATCTCCGAACCACCTTTTTAACAGCACCAGCCTCCACGACCTATTAAAGTTTCTTAAGTCCACGAGGCCAGGTCCTTTTAATTCACTTTTCGCATTCACCCTGACCCTTCCTCTCACTACCCCTACACCACACATAGTACTGTAAAAACAGTGCTCCCGAGTAGTCGCTGGTCGTAGCACGCCCGTCCCGCAGCGGGGCGGGAAGACCCCTATGATGAAGCATGACACCAAGGGCCCTTTTGGTGTGTGAGGGGTATTTAAGCAAACACTGTGTGCGTCCTATCAAAATAGGAAACACACCCTTGTGAACCTCCTTTGAGGTGGATCCTTATGTTTTGTTTGAATCTATAGGCAAAACCCTGCTATTTGGATGCTCCTTTTGACTAACGTCTTCTGCTCGGCAATGAGAGGTAAAATCCCTGACCCTTGGAAGGAATCTACAATTGTGCCCATTTTTAAAAAGGGAGATAGATGTCATCCTTCGAGTTATCGTCCCATTTACCTCCTCGACTCCTCAGCTAGGATCCTGGGGAGAGTCCTGTTACAATCTTTGGACAAATGGGCACTCGAGAATAGTTTTTTCTCGGAGACACAATCTGGCTTCCGCCCAGAGGTCAACACAGTGGAGCAATTGCTAAATCTTCCATTGATTTTGGGCAAATACGTACAACCCAGAGGTGGGGCCCTTCCTATGGCCTTTATGGGCCTCACGAACGCATTTGATCTGGTTGATAGAGGTAAACTATGGCTATGATGAGTAGCACTGGGATTGACCAAGCCTTGATAAAATGTTTAGCTCATTTGCACTGTAGGACCACAGCTAAGGTGTGCTTTAATATAGATGGGGATTGTACCGTGCCCTTTAATTCCACCAAGGGCGTGTGCCAATGCTGCATTCTAGCCCTGTTTTTATTTCTTTTCTATATAAACGCACTGGAATCTGTATTGATAGCTAAAGGTAAAGACCTCCCAAGAGTTGGCAACCTTTCAGTTCCAGTATTTCTATATGCAGATGATGCAGTCTTAATCGCTCGAACTGCTAACAGTTTGCAATTGCTTCTTGATACTTTTAACAATTTTATGAGGGATCTCAATCTGAAAATAAATCACCTGAAATCTCATGTTATGACCATTGGCCCAAAAAGACTTGTTCACTCTCTTTTAACATTGATGGAATACCAACTACAAAGTTCACATCTTCAACTACCTTGTTGTTCCTTTTTCAGAAAAATTGGCTTGGGACTGGCTTCTGGATCAAAGACATGCAAATTTGCCAGGGCAATTGATGGAATCTTTAGGTTTTCAAAGAAGTTGGGACAGAAACCATTAAGAAACACCTTAACTTGTATAAATCTTAATGTCTATCCCAGGGGTATTATGGGGCTGGAGTTTGGGGTTACAACATTCCCAATAAGCTTAAAAAAATTGAGAAGAAGTTCTTGTATAGACTTTTAGCGTTCCCTAAAAGCATGGCCAGCCTCATTGCTCACTTGGAGTTCTGACTTCCCTTTTTAGAGGATTTGGTTCAAGTTATGCCTTTACTTATTTGAGTGAAGATTTGGCACTCACAACCCACCTCTTTTTCACGTGAGGTCCGAGGGAACTGTTCAAAACAAGATCGAGACTTTTCCATCCCCTGGCTTGCTTACGTTAGGAGAGGCCACTCAAATGTGTTGATACATATTGCCCTCAGACATTGATCTATCACCTATTTTCAACTCCCTGGACGAAAGTAATAAGAGCACTAAACATATAGTGAAATCCCTTTTTACACAATATAAAAACGAACGTAGATTTACCTAGTCCCAAGGTGTGAGTTCTGGTTTGGATTACCTCGATTTGAAGCATATAGAAGGGACAGAACACTACTTCACATGGGTCACTAATACGAGCAAAGATTTTATTTGGCTCAGTTGAGACTTAGCACTTTGCACTTTTTGGTGGCTTTTCCAGATCAAGGCTCCTGGTTTCACTCATTACCACTATGTCCTTGTGACAAAAGTTCCCATCAGTCTTTAGCACATTTTATGTTCTTTTGTAGATTTTATGTCTACCCAAGAATGCACTATTTGTGCCCATTAGTACGTACTATTGGCTCAAGATCTTATAAAGAATATTTACAGTATCTCCAGTTTTTAAACTCAGAATTTTGCTGTTTATGTGTTGTAAACTATGTAGGTCAAGCCCTTTGAATCAGAAAAAAGTTGGTAAATGCCTCTATTAATGATATTTAAACAGCCATCTGTCTGTTTATTTTTAGCTGTTATCGGATAAAATTCTGCTGGCTGATCAAATTATCTTTTTATTGCACTACATATTTATTCGCTGATTTTATTGACATTTTATGTATTTTTCAAGTGTGTTTATTATTATGTTCTCCTTTTTATGGCCATTTAGTCGAATAAAGGTCTTTGATTGATTGATGATTAAGTAGCCAGTATTTTAGAATATATGTTCCCATTGCTGTTGATCAACGAAATTGGTCTATATGACCTGGGATTCAGTGGGGGCCTCCCTTTCTTTAAAAATACCACAATGTTAGTGGCTGCCTTTGTGGATGGGGCTGAAACCACCTCTGAGCTTCCAGAACTGTATTAAGCAGATCCTTTGCAAGTATTGAATAAAAGACTCAATAAAATTCCAACAGGATCTTATCTGTTCCCGCAACCTTTCTGTAAGCCAGAGAACCAAGAGCCAATTTCACCTCCTCTAAAGTTATAGGAGCATCTAAAACTGCCCACTCGCTAGCATCTAACACCGCTTCATTGGCTACATTAAGCTACTGCCGGATCATACTTAGAGATGGGATCTGATCCTCCTGATAGTGTGCTTGATAATATTCCTGAAATTTGCTAACATTGCTTCCTGTGCATTGACCAATTGCCCATCCCTACCACTGATAGCACTAATGCCATTATGCACCTGCCAGGACCTTACTCACACTGTCGCTATATGCATAGCACTCAGCCCTCAGAGTTTGATATTTCTCAGCTGCTTTTTTAGCATAACAGCTGTTAATTCTAGCTTTAGCCACTGCCATCCTATGAGGAGGCGCTAAATTCTCTAATTCCTCCACTATTGCCTTACTGTGAAGGGCTTCCAGCTTAGCCTGCTCTTTATGTAACTCCTTTATTTTATTTACCTGAGCTCTTTGTTTATAGAGGCCAAGGCTAAACGTTTCACCCCTGATGCCTGCTTTTAATGCATCCATACTGTGCCCACTGCTGCACTTCTTCTCTTACTGTCAAAACATTCTCTTAGCTACTTGTTCATATGTTCTATATACTCAAGTATAAATAATAACCCCCTATCAAAAGTACACGTTTGATGTGTACTGTGTGCTACCATAACCTGGAGCTCAAAAATCATTATGGTCTGAGAATGCTCATTGGGCTTTCTTTATCCGTGCCCCACACACAATGTAGCTGAGATCAGGAAGTAATCCAGTCCTTTTGGGGAAAAGAAAAAAATGTGGAACCAGGATCTGAAGTCTTTAGCCTCGCCCAGACATCTATTAGACCATGTTTATGCATAAGTTGTTGTACAGCCCTATACACTGCTGGCTTCCAGCCCAAATACCTCTCTGCCTGTGATACGGTCTGTACGGTGTCTAAATGCAAATTGAGAACCTCACATAAAAAAAGAGGAACTGGCCATGAAGCTAACTCCACATCTAAGTATTCCACAACTTTTTCATCCAGGTTTGCACCATGTATAGAACAAACAGTAAAA
This sequence comes from Calotriton arnoldi, assembly GCA_963921515.1. NCBI lineage: Eukaryota > Metazoa > Chordata > Amphibia > Caudata > Salamandridae > Calotriton > Calotriton arnoldi. The sequence goes on along the minus strand of CAWUFW010008579.1, from coordinate 131,793 downwards.
CAGAATCAAGCTACCTGGCACTCCACCAATGCCCACCTCCCAAGCTTATCTGAAGCACTCCGCTTAACCATGCACAAGCTCCTTCTAGCTATAATTGCCACTACCCTTGTAGTAGTTCCCTGTGTAGTACAGCTCAAAAGAGAGTACCCTAGGGTCTCCAACAAGGACCTATTGGCCACTGCTATATGTATTTCCTGTAAGCAGATGATGTCCTCACCCAGGATTCTCAAACCTTCAGCCACCCTGGTCCTTTTAGACCTGTGATCCAGGCCCTGGATATTAATTGTGCATACCAGAGCTAGGATTACTGCTTAATTCCGCTTCCTTATGCTCAATTAATAGCTCCCTGGGGGGCAAACATCAGATGACCCCCCCTCCACAAACCATTCCTTTTTGCAATTTCCAGTAGTTGAACAAAAGCCCTCTTTCATGTTAGCACCTTGTCTCCTTGTCTGCTTGTTCTTTTAGAACCCACCCCTGTCATCCTAAGCCTCATCACCCCCCAACAGCCCCACCCTTCTCCCACCCCACTCCCCATCATCCTCCCCTCACCTCCCCAGACCACTCCTTCCACCTTCTGACCCATATCAGGTCTGTGTGATGGAATGTGCATCCTCCTCTCCCCCAAGCCATCCCCTGGATATCCATTCTATTCTATTCTATTGGTGTGTCTTGTGGAGCGCGTGGCTACCGGAGATGGGCTTCACAGCCCTTACAGCCCCGACTAGAGTGGTGAGTGTTTAGGTGTACGGATAGGTTTTAAGTTGCTTTCTGAAACTTAGTAGTTTGTTGTCTAGACTCAGGCTGGTAGGTAACGAGTTCCAGTTCCAGAGTTTAGGGGTGAGGTAGGGAAACAAGTGGCCTTTGCCTCTGGCTCTCTTAATTCTGGGGATGGCAAGAAGACCTAAGATGTTTGACCTAAGATCTCTATTGGCCTGGTGGGGATTGACAAGGTGATGAAGGATACACAGACCTGCTTTTATTTTGCCCGATGTGCAATGCAGAGTGCTTTGAATTGTATCCTTCTGCTTATTGGCAGCCAGTGAAGGGTTGTAAGGGACAAGCATGCTTATTGGGTTTTGGGAATACCCAATAGTATTTGAGCCACAGCATTTTGGATGATTTTCAGTTTTTTAATGACAGAGAGTGGGCTACCCAAATAGAGGGAATTACCGTAGTTGAGGCAAGATAGAATTAAGCCTTGGACCACTGTTTTGCGCACCTCCATGTGGAGCCATTAAATATGTAGGGCTCAATGTCGAGCCCTGAGGTACTCCAACTTTTAAATTCCGAATTGGAGATGCAAGCGGGGGGATACACACTTCTTGGCTTCTGTTGTCCAAAAAAGAAGTCATCCACTTCAAGGCCAGACCTCCAATCCCAACAGAATGTAGACGGGCTAGCAGTCGTTCATGGGGGACTGTATCGAAGGCCTCCGATAAATCCAACATAATCAGAACAGTGTTGCTCCCCTTATCTAGCCTGTCTTTAATGTAGTCAGTTACTTCCAGCAAAGCTATTTCAATACTGCAGTTGGTTCTAAAGCCCAACTGACTTGGATGCAGAAGATTGTTACTTTTGAGGTAACCCAAAATATGGAAGTTAACATGTTTTTCAAATACGTTTGAGAATGCCGGAAGAAGAGAGATTGGCCTGTAATTGGCTTGGACCTTAGGATCAGCAGAATTTTGGCGTTTCCATCTGTTTACAATGGGTTTTATAGCCTGAGCCACTTTAGCAAGTAGGCTGGGCAGGCAAGGATCCAACGGGGACCCAGCCTTCAGACACGACACTTGATGTCCAGTAAAGATTCGTCCATCGAAATTGGTGGAAAATCAAGGTAGGTAGGCGCCTCAGAGGCGGTCACACTGGAGTAAGGCACCTCACTTGAAGAGTCAGCTGCATAAGACACACTCAACAGCAATGGCGGCTCCTCTGATAAGGCAGAGGAGCGTCGCCCCACTGCTTTAAAGCAGTGCAATGGAAAAAGAAAATGATAACAACAGAAGTTATTATCATTTTATTTTTTGTATTCCAGTTGCTGGCAGGCTAGGGTGAGTCGGGGCTGGCGTCCTGTGACATCGGGGAGGAGGAGTGGCTGCTGCTGCACCTAAAGTGCACATGACTGTTTGGCCGGCTCTCTCAGGCGGGCCAAACAGTCATACACACTTTGCATGTTCTCCAACCAGGCTGCATTACAGTCTGGGTGAAGAATTTGCCCAGGCTCCCTTTCCCTCTCTGAGTGGCAAACCATGACGCTCAGACCAATTACAACTCTGCTATCAGCACCATCGTGATTGGTCAGGGGAGTCAGGAAGCCTGGGTGCTTCCTGATCCTGCGAGGAGAGGCAGTGGCTGGCAACAGCGATCAATAGGTAAGTTTTATTTTTGTATTTCCTAACCTGCCCACCCAAATGCCACCATCCCCTACCAGCCGCCACTGCTCAACAGGCTTGCTTGAATATCAGTTATTTTACCATGAATGTACATGGCCAGCTGGTCGCCCCAGTCGGCAGAGGGTAGTTAGCGTCTAATAGCTGCATCTGGGTTCAAAAACGTTTTAACAATTGTTTTTTTTTTTTAGATTTTTTGTTTGATGCTTCAATTTTCTTCTCAAAGAAATATTTTTTCTCTAGACTGACCTGGGAGTAATAGTCTTTTAGAGCTACCGTATAGGTGCATTTGTCTTCTTTATTGTAGTTTTTCTGCCATTTCCTCTCAAGATGTTTACAGTGTGTTTTGCACATCCTGAGACTCTCATTAAACCAAGGGGCCGACTATTTAGTTCTGAGGGATCGTAGTGCAGAGAGTAGAGCTAGGTCCTTTATGCTGTTAAGAATCCATGGCGTCTACTTCAGAATCCCCAGACAAAGAAGGGGGATCTGCTTCCAAGACGCTGCTAAGGTCTAACGGAAGAACTCTATGCAATGCTCCAGCCATGGTCTTAGTTTCTTCTGAGAGAAGCTGATTGTGAATACGTTTTAAACATTTAAACCTAATTAAATGATGATCTAACCATACTAATTGTAAAGGGTCGAACAACACAGTCTTTAAGTTGGAGAAAATCTGGTCTAAGATATGACCGGCCTGGTAGGTAGGTTTGAACACCCGTTGGACCAGGACGAGTGAAGACAAAATGTCTGTAAAGGAGGATACCTCCACATCTAAAGGCTTGTCCATATGGAGGTTAAAATCACCTAGCACAAAACAATTTACATATTTGAAGGACCAAGGGGCCAGGATATTATTTAGTGATCTCAACAAAGGGTTGGCATGGTCAGGGGGGGCTGTAGATCAGAGCCCCTGCCATGGACTGTTGAGACGATAGAGAGCAACAGAAACCCAAACTTTCAGCTCCATCTAGCTCCCCCAGGGCAATAGGAACACAATTGTACTCGCTTTTATAAATTATGGCCACCCCTCCCCCCGCCCCTTAAGGCAGTCCTTCCTGAGGATTTTATAGCCCAGGGGAATGGCTGTTGCTAAGGTAGGGCTGGAGAAGCCTGTAAGCCACGTTTCTGTTAGAAACAGAAGATCTGGTTTTTCATCACTAATTGCTCAAAGACATGGTTTCATGCTTCTGCAGAGAGCGGACATTAAACAAAACCTCTGAGAACTCCCCTGCAACAGAACTAGTTTTGTGGATATTGGTGGTAAAATTGCTCTTAGCTGAGACTTTGGGGGTCCATTGGCAATGTGGACAACAGAAATCAGTATTCAATATATTGGGTTAAGAGTCGGTTTGCAATGTGACTCCGAGGGTGCTACATAAGGTGGCACTATCGTAGGTGGCCCTAGGCTTGCCATCTGCTTTCAAACTGGCAGAGTGGCTGGTACTGGCCACATCTTGGATGCTGATGGGTTTCAGACGGGCTTGCATTAGGTGCGCCTTTGGCATGCCAGCGGTGCATCTGCACCTCTCTTTAAATACATATGGCCAGCGACTAGAGCATGCACTGACTCAAAATGGCGCCTCTAATTGTCCCGAAGGAGGAAAAATGGCTGAATACCGAACAAGTACTCTCCAAAGATTTTTAGCTTTTCCCTCCTCCCTGAATACTCTTCAAATTCATACAATGCGCAAATAAGCAAAATGTCCAGCGTTTCACAGGTATTTAAACAGGTTAAAAACAAGCATAAAAACGATCTGCAATTTGTACAAAGTGAGCAGAGAGACATCACAGCGTCCCCGCTCTATTTAAATACATATGACCAGGGACTAGAGTGCGCACTGATTCAAAATGGTGCCTCTAATTGTCCCAAAGAAGGAAAAATGGCTGAATGCCGAACAAGTAATCCCCAAAGATTTTCAGCTGCTCCCTCCTTCCTGAAAGCCCTTCAAATTCATACAATGTGCAAATAAGCAAAATGCCCAGGGTTTTACTGGTATTTAAACAGGTTATTATTATTAACTGAATGATAAATTAATTATTAAATTATTTATTAGCATTTAATTGATTACTAATTATGCTAATTGTGTTACATTTATTTATTTTAGTTATATTTTAAGAGTGGGCTGGTAGGTTTATGGGGGATAGTGTGGTAAGTTAAGTAATATAATAAATGCCAATGTTTTCAATTGATAATTAATTATTAATTTGTTTACTAATGTTAATTGTTTAATTGTTTTTTATTTTTATCTATATATTTTTGAGAAGGTTAATATTAGGAGAATTATATTTGTTATAAATTAAGAGGGTTATGTTTCATACATGTTATGTGTTTGAAGTGAAGTATTTTCCCTACTGTTGCACAGACTGGAGTGGGAATAGTAAATGTTACCGCTCCGAAGTCCAAAGCTTTTCCTACTGTTGTGCAGGCTACAGTGAAAATAGAAAACTTAACCCCTCTGAAGTCCAACACTTTCCCTATTGTTGCTCAGACTGGAGTGGGAATTGTAAATTGAATCCCTCCGAAGTCCAACACTTTCCTACTGTTGCACACACTGGAGTGGGAATAGTAAATTTTACCTCAGTGGAGTACAACGCTTTCCCTGCTGTTGCACAGATTGGAGTGGGAATAGTATATCTGTTGTTTCCATTTAATATGTTAAATTTTATATTTTTGTATACATATGTATTTGTTTGTATATATTTTAAAATATTATTGTAAATCTATTTTTTCTAATTGTTTAATTTATTAATTTGTTTAATATTTTGCATTTCATTTGTTAAGGTTTTTTTTAATGTTTTATGTATTTATATATGTGAATACATATATATTTTTATGTATGTGCTCTTTTAAAGTAGTAAATAAAAAAATAAAAAATGTAATATAATGTCAAATATGTTTATAATAATAGTGTTATATCCCTTTCGGTGCTCATGATGGAGCGGTTCCATCATGAGCCACGGTGAGCGTGTGCTCATGACGGAACCGCTCCGTCATGGCACCCACCCATGGGAAAGCGCTGGCGCTCCCCCCATGGGCAGCCCATCTAGCCCCCACAAAGGGGATGGCAGCGGAAGAGTTTCCGCTGCCACCCCCGCCCCCCCAGGCAATCCCATGACATCAGCGCGCACAGCGCGCGCCGACGTCTTCAGGAGCAGCCAGACGCACTAGAAGCCATTTGCTTCCAGTGCGTCTTCAGGAAACAGGTAAGTTTCCTTGCTCCGATGGGGCGGGGGGGGAAATTGAGATGCATTGAGGCATCAGGGGAGAGGAAATAGTTTTTCCTCTCCCCTGATGTCTCAATGCAGGGCATTCCTGCTGCACGATCGCGCATGGCGTCGCGATCGTGCAGCAGGAATGCCGCCACTAGGCACCAGGGATTTCTCTTTAATGTAAAGGAAGCGACCCCTTGGGCAAGGGTCACTTCCTTAAGGGGCACATTAATTTTAAGACTTTTCTGCCCCCCCAGGGACAGATCGGCTGGATTTCTGGCGTTTCTGGCCCCAGGGAGGGCAGAAAAGCCCTCTAGAGCCAGGGATTTTTATTAAATTGAAAATGGAAGCGACCCCTTGGGCAAGGGTCGCTTCCAGGGGCCAAATATTTTTGTATGTGTATTCTGGGATCGGCCCGTTTTTTTGGCCTTTCTGTCCCCAGGGGGGGGGGCAGAAAAACCCACTAGACACCAGGGATGTTTTTTAAAATTTAAATGGAAGCAACCCCTTGGGCAAGGGTCGCTTCCTCAAGGGGCACCATATTTTTAAGACTTTTCTGCCCCCCTGGGGACAGATCGGCTGGGTTTTTTTGCCTTTCTGCCCCCAGGGGGGGGGCAGAAAAACCCACTAGACACCAGGGAGTTTATTTTAAATGAAATGGAAGCGACCCCTTGGGTAAGGGTTGCTTCCAGGGGGTAAATATTTTTTATATGTGTATTCTGCCCCCCCTAGGGGCAGATTGGCCCGTTTTCTTTTGCCTTTCTGCCCCCAGGGGGGGGGCAGAAAACCCCACTAGACACCAGGGAGTTTATTTTAAATGAAATGGAAGCGACCCCTTGGGCAAGGGTTGCTTCCAGGGGGCAAATATTTTTTATATGTGTATTCTGCCCCCCCCCTTGGGGTGGATCAGCCCCTTTCTTTTGGGCCTTTCTGCCCCCAGGGGGAGGGGGCAGAAAACGCCACTAGGCACCAGGGATTTTGTTTTGTGTGTAATGGAAGCGACATGGTTGCTTCCAAGGGGGTAAAATTTGGTTAATGCTTTTTCTGCCCTCCTGGGGACGGGTCTGCCCCTTTGTTTGGCCTTTCTGCCCTAGGCGGGAGGGGAGAGGCAGAAAGCCCTACTAGGCACCAGGGATTTATTTCTTTTGCAAGGGGGGCACATTTCTGTCTGCTGTTTTCTGCCCCACTTGGGGGACAGATCGGCCTGGCAGACAACCTCACCCGATCCCTTGGGCAAGATCACACCCCATTTTTCTCAGGCCTATTTGAAGGCCCATCTGGCAGATTGACCATTTGGGTAGTGCCATAGCGTGTTATAATTCTAATTGTTTTATTTCTTGTGAATTGCATTTGTAATGCTTTATTTCTCCCTTTTTGTTCTAGTTCAAGGCTTTTGCTCTTTAGACTGTTCCAGGTTGCAGTTTCGTTACTGGTGGTTCTGCTGTTTGTGTAGTTGCATGTGTTTGGTAAGAGACATTTTTTTTTGTACAATGTAAATGAGTTTCATTTCCCTGCATGAATGTGTTTTTGCAAATGGTGTAAGAATAGCAGTATGTTTGGCTTCTGTTTTTTGAGTGTTAAAATCTTTTTGCATTTGTGCTCGATGTGTATTTTGTTGTCTTGTGAGTAATTGGTTTTGTTTTTTTCTTTCTAGTGGGATATCGTTGGTTTTTGCTGTGTCTCTGCAGAGTAGGTGCTGGTGAGTGTAGCTGTCTCTTGCAAGTGAATCGTATAGTTTTTGAGTATATAGATCTTTGTGATAAAGGCACACATTTTTTTTACTTACTTATTTTGCACAGTGTTGGTTGTTGTTGACTTGTTTGTGCAGTCTCCTTTCTTAGTAAGGATAATGGCTAGCCACAGGATTACTGCTCAGCAGGTTGTTGGTATGCTTTTTGAGTCTTCCTCTGACCATAGTTCAGAGACTGACTCTGCATCTGAGACAGAGGAGGGAGTGGAAGATTCAGGCAGTGAGTTTTCTGTCCACATGGAATCATCGGATGATGAAGCTACTCTCAGTGCGGATGAAGCTACTCTTAGTGTGGATGAAGTGCCTGTTTTAGAGGAGGACATTGATGTGCCGATAGTGCAGCAAGAGGCATCTGGGCTGCAGCCCGGGGCTGCAAGGCTTCCAGTTGGAAGTGATGACCTCTGGGTTGCCCCAGGCATGGTGCAGCCGGCATTAACAGACTTTACTGGTGTTCCAGGGTGTAGAGTGAATACAGAAAATATTTGGCCAATACATTTTTTTCAGTTGTTTATGGACAATGTATTTTTGGCAGAGATTGTTGAGCAGACTAATTTGTATGCTGAACAGTTTTTGAGGGACAACAGTGCCAGCCTTAGGCCCCACTCTAGAGCTACCCGGTGGACTCCCACAAATCTGGAAGAGATGAAGAAGTTCTTGGGTTTAACTTTTTTGATGGGCTTGCTAAGGAAGTCATCAATGTCTTCATATTGGTCTACTAGTCCCTTGATGGCAATGGCTATATTTCCAGCAGTCATGAGTCGTGATAGGTATTTGCTCTGCTTCGGATGCTGCATTTTGTCGATAATGGTTTAGCGTTGCCACGAGATCACCCTGATTGTGACCGTCTTTTTAAGATTCGGCCTGTCATTGATCACTTTGTAGATCGATTTTCTGAGATCTATGCTCCAGGGGAAGAAATAGCAGTGGATGAGTCTTTGGTCTTGTTCAAGGGCCGCTTGGTTTTTAGGCAATACATTCCTAGTAAGAGGGCACGCTATGGAATTAAGCTGTATATGCTGTGTGACAGTAGGACTGGATATGTCTCTAATTTCAGGGTGTACACCGGTAAAGAATCCAGGATTAACCCCCTGGTTGTCCGTTCACTTTTGGAGTGACTGAGAAAATTGTGTGGGAACTTGGTAGAGGACTTTTTAACAAAGGTCACCATTTATATGTAGATAACTTCTACAGTGGTGTGCTGTTGTTCAGGGAAATGGCCAAAGTGGACACTGTTGCTTGTGGCACAATCCGCTCTAACTGTAAAGGTTTCCCAAAAGAACTTGTTTGTCAAAAGCTTGTGCGGGGACAGTGCAGTGCGTTGCGTTGCGAGGAACTTCTAGCTGTGAAGTTTTCAGACAGGAGAGATGTCTACATGCTGACTACCATCCATGATGAAAGCACTTCACCTGTGACTGTTTGGGGTCAGGTTGCTGAGCGCGCAAACCTGTGTGCATTTTAGACTATAATAGGCACATGGGTGATGTTGATAGAGTAGATCAGAGGTTGGAACCTTACACTGCTCTTCGTAAGGTTTACATTTGGTATAAGAAGTTGGCTATCCATCTTTTCTACTTGGCAACCTTTAATGCTTTTGTTGTATTCAAGGATTGTTGTCCTGAGTCAAAGATGACTTTTGCTAAGTTTCAGGAGCCTGTAATAGGCAGGCTTGTTGTAGTGGAACAGGCAAGTGTTCCTAGAGTTGGAGTGGTGGAGGATGTGGCTAGATTGAAAGATCGCCACTTTCCTGATCACATTCCTCCCACACCCTCCAAAGACTTTCCCAGTAGGAGATGCGGAGTCTGTTGGCGAAGAGGTACGCGGAAGGAGACTCGTATGTACTGCCCCGAGTGTCCTTCTAACCCTGCGCTGTGTGTGCCTGCTTGTTTTAGAATGTACCACACACAAAATAATTTTTGGGAGCATCCATGAGTGGTAAAGTGAACTGCCTGGTCTCTATTGTTTTATATTTTTTGTTCAGTTTCAAGGTTGGCATTTGTGCAATGTATTTAGTTTCAGATTTTGTGTTAGTAGATTTGTATCTATTTGCAATTTGTTTGTGTTTTCTGTTTTGTATAAAAAAATCCTAAATGTGATGGCGGTGTGTGTAGGCTGACGCTTGGCTGGTGGTGTGCGTGGGCTTGCGCTTGGCTGATGGTGTGCATGGACTGGCGCTTGGCTGGCGGTGTGCGTGGACTGGCGCATGGCTGGCGGTGTGCGTGGACTGGCGCTTGGCTGGAGGTGTACGTGGACTGGCGCTTGGCTGGCGGTGTGCGTGGACTGGTGCTTGATTGGCGGTGTGCCTGGACTGGCGCTGGGCTGGCGGTGTGCGTGGACTGGCGCTTGGCTGGCAGTGTGCATGGACTGGCGCTTGGCTGGGGGTGTGCGTGGACTGTCGCTCGGCTGGCGGTGTGTGTGGACTGGCGCTTGGCTGGTAGTGTGTGAGTAGTGACTTGCTGCTGGTCACTACACACACTGCTAGCCAAACACCACTCCACGCAATCCGTGAGCTGGTGTGGTTGCTGTGTCAGGAAGGTGGGCATGTGAAAGTGATGGTCCCTTGAATGGTGCTGTCTGCTGGTGTGAGTGAGGTACCATTTTTATCGGGAGACCTGGGGGAACGCTGGGTGGGAGGAAATTTGTGGATCCACGCAGATTCCAGAACTTTCCCACACAGAAATTTGAGAAAAAAGTGATTTTTTCAGCTAAATTTGAGGTTTGCAGGGGATTCTGGGTAGGAGAATGTTGGGGGACCCACGCAAGCCATACATCGCTGGACTCCCCCGGGTATCTAGTTTTCAGAAATGTGTGGGTTTGGTAGGTTTCCCTAGATGGCCGCTGAGCCCGGGGCCAAAAACTCATGGAACCCCCCCTTGCAAAACCAGGTTGGTTTGTGATAGGTAATTTTGATGTCGCGTCACTAGGTTTTGGGCCTTTGCCTGTCGCAGGTCCTTGACCCACCCATGCGAGTGAGGTACCATTTTTATCAGGAGACCTGGGGGATCACTGGGTGGGAGGAAATTTGTGGATCCACGCAGATTCCAGAACTTTCCCACACAGAAAATTGAGAAAAAAGTGATTTTTTCAGCTACATTTGAGGTTTGCAGGGGATTTTGGGTAGGAGAATGTTGGGGGACCCACGCAAGCCATACCTCGCTGGACTCCCCCGGGTGTCTAGTTTTCAGAAATGTGTGGTTTTGGTAGGTTTCCCTACATGGCCGCCGAGCCTGGGGCCAAAAACTCATGGGACCCCCCTTGCAAAACCAGGTTGGTTTGCGATAGGTAATTTTGATGTCGCCTCAATAGGTTTTGGGCCCTTGCCTGTCGCGGGTACTTGACCCACCCACGCAAGTGAGGTACCATTTTTCTCGGAAGACTTTGGGGAATGCGGGGTGGGTGGAATTTTGTGGATCCATGCAGATTCCAGAACTTTCCACCACAGAAATGTGAGGAAAATGTGTTTTTTTTACACATTTTGAGGTTTGCAAGGCATTCTGGGTAACAGAACCTGGTGAGAGCCAGTCAAGTCACCCCATCCTGGAATCCCCTGGGTGTTTAGCTTTCAAAAATGTTTAGGTTTGCTAGGTTTCCCTAGATGCCGGCAGAGCTAGGGTTAAAAATCTACAGCTAGGCACTTTGCAAAAAAAGGGTCCGTTTTCACTGTGAAAATGTGGTGTGTCCACGTAGCGTTTTGGGCCGTTTCCTGTCGCGAGCACTAGGCCTAACCACACAAGTGAGGTACCATTTTTAAGACTTTGGGGAACGCGGGGCGGGTGGAATTTTGTGGATCCACGCAGATTCCAGAGCTTTCCACCACAGAAATGTGAGGAAAATGTGTATTTTTGGACAAATTTTTAGGTTTGCAAGGGATTTTGGGTAACAGAACCTGGTGAGAGCCAGTCAAATCACAGCATCCTGGATTCCCCTTCATGTCTAGTTTTCAAAAATGTATAGGTTTGCTAGGTTTCCCTAGGTGCCGGCAGAGCTAGGGTTCAAAATCTACAGCTAGGCACTTTGCAAAAAAAGGGTCCGTTTTCACTGTGAAAATGTGGTGTGTCCACGTTGCGTTTTGGGCCGTTTCCTGTGGCGGGCACTAAGCCTACCCACACAAGTAAGGTGCCATTTTTCTCGAAAGACTTTGGGGAACGCGGGGTGGGTGGAATTTTGTGGGTCCACGCAGATTCCAGAACTTTCCACCACAGAAATGTGAGGAAAATGTGTTTTTTTGGACAAATGTTTAGGTTTGCAAGGGATTCTGGGTAACAGAACCTGGTGGGAGCCAGTCAAGTCACCCCATCCTGGATTCCTCTGGGTGTCTAGTTTTCAAAAATGTATAGGTTTGCTAGGTTTCCCTAGGTGCCGGCAGAGCTAGGGTTCAAAAACTACAGCTAGGCACTTTGCAAAAAAAGGGTCAGTTTTCACTGTGAAAATGTGGTGTGTCCACGTTGCGTTTTGGGCCGTTTCCTGTCGCGGGCACTAGGCCTACCCACACAAGTGAGGTACCATTTTTCTAGGAAGACTTTGGGGAACGCGGGGTGGGTGGAATTTTGTGGATCCACGCAGATTCCAGAACTTTCCACCACAGAAATGTGAGGAAAATGTGTATTTTTTGACAATTGTTTAGGTTTGCAAGGAATTCTGGGTACCAGAACCTGGTGAAAGTCAGTCAAGTCACCCCATCCTGGATTCCCCTGGGTGTCTTGTTTTCCAAAATGTATAGGTTTGCTAGGTTTCCCTAGGTGCCAGCAGAGCTAGGGTTCAAAATCTACAGCTAGGCACTTTGCAAAAAAAGGGTCCATTTTCACTGTGAAAATGTGGTGTGTCCACGTTGCGTTTTGGGCCGTTTCCTGTCGCGGGCACTAGGCCTACCCACACAAGTGAGGTACCATTTTTCTAGGAAGACTTTGGGGAACGCGGGGTGGGTGGAATTTTGTGGATCCACGCAGGTTCCAGAACTTTCCACCACAGAAATGTGAGGAAAATGTGTATTTTTTGACAATTGTTTAGGTTTGCAAGGAATTCTGGGTACCAGAACCTGGTGAGAGTCAGTCAAGTCACCCCATCCTGAATTTTTCTGGGTGTCTAGTTTTCAAAAATGTATAGGTTTGCTAGGTTTCCCTAGGTGCCAGCAGAGCTAGGGTTCAAAATCTACAGCTAGGTACTTTGCAAAAAAAGGGTCCGTTTTCACTGTGAAAATGTGGTGTGTCCATGTTGCGGTTTGGGTCGTTTTCTGTCGCGGGCACTAGGCCTACCCACACAAGTGAGGTACCATTTTTCTCGGAAGACTTTGGGGAACGCGGGGTGGGTGGAATTTTGTGGATCCACACAGATTCCAGAACTTTCCACCACAGAAATGTGAGGAAAATGTGTTTTTTTTTACAAATATTTAGGTTTGCAAGGGATTCTGGGTAACAGGACCTGGTGAGAGCCAGTCAAGTCACCCCATCCTGGATTCCCCCGGGTGTCTTGTTTTAAAAATTGTATAGGTTTGCTAGGTTTCCCTAGGTGCCGGCAGAGCTAGGGTTAAAAAACTACAGCTAGGCACTTTGCAAAAAAAGGGTCCGTTTTCACTGTGAAAATGTGGTGTGTCCATGTTGCATTTTGGGTCGTTTTCTGTCGCGGGCACTAGGCCTACCCACACAAGTGAGGTACCATTTTTCTCAGAAGACTTTGGGGAACGCGGGGTGGGTGGAATTTTGTGGATCCACGCAGATTCCAGAACTTTCCACCACAGAAATGTGAGGAAAATGTGTTTTTTTTAACAAATATTTAGGTTTGCAAGGGATTCTGGGTAACAGGTCCTGGTGAGAGCCAGTCAAGTCACCCCATCCTGGATTCCCCCGGGTGTCTTGTTTTAAAAAATGTATAGGTTTGCTAGGTTTCCCTAGGTGCCGGCAGAGCTAGGGTTAAAAAACTACAGCTAGGCACTTTGCAAAAAAAGGGTCCGTTTTCACTGTGAAAATGTGGTGTGTCTACATTGCGTTGTGGGCCGTTTCCTGTCACGGGCACTAGGCCTACCCACACAAGTGAGGTACCATTTTTCTCGGAAGACTTTGGGGAACGCGGGGTGCATGGAATTTTGTGGATCCACGCAGATTCCAGAACTTTCCACCACAGAAATGTGAGGAAAATTTGCTTTTCTGACAAATCTTTAGGTTTGCAAGGGATTCTGGGTAACAGGACCTGGTGAGAGCCAGTTAAGTCACCCCATCCTGGATTCCCCTGGGTGTCTAGTTTTCAAAAATGTATAGGTTTGGTAGGTTTCCCTAGGTGCCGGCAGAGCTAGGGTTCAAAAACTTCAGCTAGGCACTTTGCAAAAAAAGGGTACGTTTTCACTGTGAAAATGTGGTGTGTCCACGTTGCGTTTTGGGCCGTTTCCTGTCGCAGGCACTAGGCCTACCCACACAAGTGATGTACCATTTTTCTCTGAAGACTTTGGGGAACGCGGGGTGGGTGGATTTTTGTGGATCCACCCAGATTCCAGAACTTTCCACCACAGAAATGTGAGGAATTCTTTTTTTTTTGACAAATCTTTAGGTTTGCAAGGGATTCTGGGTAACAGGACCTGGTGAGAGCCAGTCAAGTCACCCCATCCTGGATTCCCCCAGGTGTCTAGTTTTTAAAAATGTATAGGTTTGCTAGGTTTCCCTAGGTGCCGGCAGAGCTAGGGTTCAAAAACTACAGCTAGGCACTTTGCAAAAAAAGGGTCCGTTTTCACTGTGAAAATGTGGTGTGTCCACTTTGCGTTTTGGGCCGTTTCCTGTCACGGGCACTAGGCCTACCCACACAAGTGAGGTACCATTTTTCTCGGAAGTCTTTGGGGAACGCGGGGTGGGTGGAATTTGTCGGATACACGCAGATTCCAGAACTTTCCACCACAGAAATGTGAGGAAAATGTATAGCTTTGCTAGGTTTCCCTAGGTGCCGGCAGAGTTAGGGTTCAAAAACTACAGCTAAGCACTTTGCAAAAAAAGGGTCAGTTTTCACTGTAAAAATAAAGTGTATCCACGTTGCGTTTTGAGCCGTTTCCTGTCGTGGGCACTAGGCCTACCCACACAAGTGAGGTACCATTTTTATCGGGAGACTTAGGGTAACACAGAATTGTAGAGCAACTGTTATTATCTATTGACTTTTGATGTATTTCTGCCTTCCAAATGAAAGACAATGTGTAAAAAAAAAAGACATGCTAGTATGGGTGCTCCCAGTTTCGGAAATGAGCAAATATCTACTGTTTCTAAACTCTATATTTTGTTCCAATTTCAGAAATACATAGGTGTCTTTCATACCGATTTTTCCATGTATATATTTTCCCAAATCAATTGCTATATACCCGGTACATAATAAAAAAACATTGCAAGACGCTGCTCAGTTATTGGCTCTGGGTTCGTCGGGTTCTTGGTGAACCTACAAGTCCTATATATGCCCACAACCAGAAAGGTCCAGCGGATGTAACGGTATATTGCTTTCAAACAGCTGTCATAATTAGAAGAAGTTACAGGTGAAAACGTTGACACAAATGGCTGTTTTTTTCAACTAATTTTCAATTTTTCCTATATTCAACTGTTAGTTTCTATAAAGAAACCTTGAAGGATCTACACAAATGAACCCTTGCTGAATTCAGAATTGTGTCTACTTTTTTAAAATGTATAGCTTTCCAGGATCCCTTATTGATTTCATAGCCATTTCTACCATTAACTGGAAAGAGGTTGAAAGCACAAAAATAGCAAAAATAGGCTATGTCCCAGAAAAATGCCAAAACTGTGTAAAAAATGTTGGTTTTCTGACAAAAGTCTGCTTGTCCCTGAAAGCTGGGAAGATGGTGATTTCAGCACCACAACCCCTTTGTTGATACCATTTGCAGGGAAAAAACAGACTCTTTCAACTGTAGCCCTTTTTCCCATTTTTCCCCAAAAAAAATAATAATTTAGCTGTATTTTGGCTAATTTCTGGGTCCCTTCCAGGGGAATCCACAAACCCTGGGTACTTTTAGGGATCCCCATGATGTTGGAAGAAAAGGACGCAAATTTGGCGTGGATACCTTATGTGGTCAAAAAGTTACAGGGGCCTAAGCACGAACTACCCCAAAAAGCCAAAAAAAAGGCTTAGCACAGGGGGGGGAAAGGCCTAGCAGCGAAGGGGATATAATGTATATGTATATATAAACAAACACACGCATATATATTTATGTGTGTATGTTTATGTAAGTATATATTTATATATAGTATTAAATGTTACTCAAATTAATTTAATTTACATTATATTGATGTTATATATTAAAATATTTAAGAGTAAATAATTTAAACTATATATTAAAAAACTATGGGGCATATTCACAAGGAGCCATCGCCGAATTAACGGCACTTTATTGCAGCCAAAGTCGTGATAAATTTACCCCCCCATTCACAAGCCGGTGTAAACAGCCCACAGCACAAGTTTACCCGCGATAGCAGCCGCAAAAAACATCGCCACAGAGGACCCCAGCAAATATCGCTAATGAGATGCAGAGTAGGCGTTCCCGTGACAAAAGCTGAGACAACAGCACACCTCAACATTCACAACGACCAGCCACATCCGCGATAAAAACACAAAACAGGTGATAAGGCACGTTAGCACCAGGAAATCTACACCTGCTCTGACCTGGTGTAAAGTCGGACGGCAGCCAGCACCACAAAAGGGAGCACAGCCCAGGGCCACATCCGAAGGGCAACAGATGCCATGGAGCCACCCATCATGCGGCCCAGACACCCAGAGGGCCACAACACCCACCTCCACCACCCCAGGACCCCAACCCACACCCGGAACACCCCCCCCCGGACCACCACAGACGCAGCGCAGACAAAGACAGCGGAACCCCAGGAAACGTACCAGCCGCACAGACCCAACATCTGACAATGTCACCGTCCACTACAGGCTGAAAGGGACAACCAACCTACGCATCCTGACCATCATCGCCTAACAGGCCTACGGCAACAACACAGCGGACAACCAACATCCCACCCCACACAAAGCTGATGGCGTGGCTGCACCTGTTGGCCCCTGGGACCCCCCAGTCAACACCCGCCAGAGTCGGAAGAGTCTCACAGCCAGCCACATCCAAGTCCCCCACACCTGTCCTGGACATCACCATCAACCTGGTACCCCAGTCCCCATACGTACAACACAATGCGCAGGATCTGCTGGAGACCAAGCAAGGACCATACGCCATAGCAGGATGCACGCACGTGTCGGGGGCAATACACAGCACACATGTATTACCTGTGCCCCCTTGTGACACAGCACACAATCACCGCAACAGGAAGCACATGTCTCACACCAATGTGCAGGCAACAACAGAACACCGTGGAACACCCAACAATGTTGCCTTCAAATACACAGCCAGTGTGCATGATACCTTCATCCTCCGACAGCCCATCATCAACCAGCGTCCCCAGGATTGCAACAAGGGAAATGCACAGCCCCTTGGCAATATACAAATGAACACCCCACACACCTCAACTCCACAACCATGCAACTCACAACGCTGGCAATGCACACGTCACAAAATCACATACAACAGGCACAACAATATGCCCACCCACCAGACACGACAGAACAACTTACAATGTCCACATGGGCAAGCCCTGAACATGAGCCAGCAATGGCATGGCACCTCAGCCACATAATAGCCAAATGTGGGGAGAGTTGGCAACCAGGCATGTGTGAAGGATGCAGTAGAACCAAGATTGGGAAAGTACACAATGCCAAGAGTGCCGGAGATGTGCTGGACACCTCGCAGTATGCAGAACACACCCATAACCATGGCGACATACACCGCTTGCGTATGGAGTGTAGTGGACAGTGGATGCCACCATGTCACCCCAGCCAGTGGGGGACCTCGTGAAAATGTTGCCTGTTATGCCCCCCCCAAGCGTCAGCAGAGTGGGATGGCCCGGCGTACGCCACGCCAGCGTAGGGGTGTGAATAAAAAGCACATAGGCCTGGGCGTGGTCCTCTTCCGGAAAGACCCACGTCTCTGCCAGGGCGGCGCCTCCCACCTCTCCACGAGGCCAACGCCATCCTCGTGAGCGGAGTTGCCTGCGATGCCGTGTGCCTGCCGGACCCCGGCACGCTGGACCACGAACCCGTCAGGCCAGCCCCTGTGCAGCCAGGCCACACTGATCACCTTCCGACACCGGCGTGTGTCAAGGAGGGCCCACCACTTGCCGGCGCAAGCCCCAAGCCCGAGGCCCAAGACCTTGGCAGCCACCTCAGACCATCACGGCCTCCACGACACCGGCACGCTGTATTCCTTTTTCGTTGACGTACTGCACTGCCGCCCCGGCCTACTCTTCGGACCAGTAGGTCCCATATGTGAAACTGTGTTCTGAGTCATGAATGGCAGTGACACCAAACCCGGGCCAGCGGCCACAGCACCAGACCCCCCCGATCAGTGAGGCATAGTTCCATATGGGCATCTTGCGACATGTGGTGCCACTAACCCTGTTCAATGCCAGCCTGCTAGACGTGGTGCCACTGAACCTGAACTACGCAGGCCGGTGGGGCCATCCAACCTATGCTGGAGACACTCGGTGAATGGGCCGTGCTGACCGCTGCCTCAGGCCTACACCATGGTCAGGTAGGTCACACATTTGGAACTGAGTCTTGATTACACCATGGCAGTGAGCATTAGTTATGGCAGAGAACAATTCACAATACACCCTCCGATGTGGTGGCAACAAGTCTGTGCATGGCATCACAACCACACGTGTCTGTGGGCCTACGCGGATCACTGCCCTCGGCATACGCTGCGCACGAGTGGGATCACAGATTTGGAACTGAACATCGGTAATTCAAAAGGCAGAATACATTTCTTCGCACGCACGGAGGGGCGTAAGAGGAAGACACGTTGCAGTCCGGAGGGAACAGGATCAGCGTCACGGAGGTGATTGAACACTACCGACAACTGCCACTGTGTCACTAACTCTGTGCCTCGCGAGCCAACGACACATGGCTGTGGGCCACTGCTGACCGCTGCCTCCGGCCTACACTGCGGTCCAGTAGGTCACAGAGTCCTGATTTGGCAATGTTGGAGTTCACATCTGTGTACCGGCATCATCGCAGACTGCATCCCCTCACAGCACCTGTGCCACTAAGTGTGTTCCCCGACATTCATAGACACTCACTGGTCGCACATTGGTGGTGTTTGAGTCTGTGGACTAGGGGCTAGTTTTCATCCTCATGTAGCTGATACCGAATTGTTGGTGAAAACGAGGGTTGCGCTTTCCACTCCTCCATTTGCTGCTTCCGGATAACATCAGACCTTCCGCATCATGCCCTGGAGGACACCTTCCATTGTCCCCCGAAACCCTCCGCAACATGCACCTCAGACATTGATGGGGACCCGCTCAGGTCGCATGGCCCATCTGACTGCACCACAAGTCACCGTCCCATGGCTGGGTGCCTGTGCCGGCCGCAGTGCATCCGGGGCCACTAACTCTGTGCTGCTCAGGCCTGGGAACCCTTCTTCTGAAACATTGAATGGCCTCTGTAGCGATGGTCTTGGGGTCATCAACGCTATGTGTCTGTGGCTCTGCGCTATCTGCATCCTCCGGCATCAATAGCGGGCCACCAGGGCCCACACATAGCATCAAGTCTTGACCGGCCCGGATGTCGCATCACCGCAGGAGGCACACACCACCACCGCAAGGACCACCTTCAACCGCCATCTGCCAGAGTCGAAAGGGTGGTCCTGACAGACCTACGGAGTTGCTCAGACCTGTCGTGGAAGCCATCATCGTCCTGCTACCCTGCTCAGCACTCCAGGTGCCAGTGACTCAGTGCACCACAAGCCATTGTCCGTTACTGATTGAGTTTTGTGCTGTTGTGAGTTTGCGCAGCAATGTCACCTCATGATGAGGAAGTTGATGCAGGTGTAACACACCCCACTGCATCTGCATCAGGGCTAACCCGAAGGGACATAATCCTAGCAATTTCTTCACATGAGCGCGCTCTTCTCTAGTGCCCCTACTTCAGTGCACTGCAACTCACGGAACGTCCAGACTGAATATTGGGTGACCTCTGGCCTTACTCCGGATCCCTCCATGTTGCTCTGCATTTGACTCTGTTATGCTGGTGTTTTCTGTTTCCATGACACTGGTGTCCACTTTTCAGGTTGTTGGCAGCACCAAGCACTCCGTGCGGGCTGGCTTATACTCACCCCACACACATCCAACACAGGAGTCACTGTACATGTGGCCCTGCCAATAAAGGGGCCGGGCGCACATGCCCAAAGCCAGTTCAACATGATATGTGCATGTGTCTCTGTGGAGGTGTGGGTCTCCTTTGTGGGGTGTAGTTGGTCCCTGAAGGGTATTGGACACCCACGTATGTATTCTAGTTCGCATTCCATGGGTTCCGCAACACCCTCACCTGTTGGGCCACCTCCTTTTGGCGATCTGCCACCTGGCATTGGGGTGCCATGTGTGGGTGGGTGAAGTGTTGTGAGGCAGCCGTGATTGCGGGTTCTTCATGCTGTGTGGTCTGTTGCAGGGGCTGGGTTCTCCTCTGAGTAGCTTGTCTGCCCTGGCCCTGGTGGTGGGTTGTGTGGGATGTCCATGGGCTGTTGTAGGGCGTCGGTGTTGGGGGTGTGGTGTTCATCTCGGGCATCACTGATGGGTTGTCTGTTCTGACCTGCTGGAGGTGTTGTTTGTCCCTCTGCATTGTGAAGGGGAGGTGCATGTTGTGTTGGCATTGTGTTGGCGCCTTGTTCTTGTCGACATGCAGACTGTGTGACAATATACATTGTGACTGTTTGGGCGGTGGTGGCTATTTGAGTTGGGACAGTGGACATTTGGCCTACATGGCTGATGTGGGGTTGTAGGGGTAGACGTGCATCTCACAGTTCCCTGCTCTGTCCAATGTGATTCTTCTGTTTCTGTGCCTGGTTGGACCCAGTTGTGTCCCCTGTTCTGCAGTATGGGTGTTGCACTTTGTGCCACATTGTCATGGTATGTGCTGTGATTGCTATGTGTGTGTGCTGCAGTGTGCCAGGGGTGCGGGGGACATGTCCCTGGGGAATTGTGGGTGTGCAGTGTGTTACACCTCATTGTGCATGTGTGGCATTGTGCCCATCACCCCCGTCCCCCCAGTCCGTGTTGGATCCTCACCCTGTTGTTGTTGTGTCAGGTCCTGTCGAGCTGTGTCCGTACTCCCTACTCCTTGCACCCTCTCCACACTGATGACTGTGGCCTGGGTTTCCTCCTGCTCCTCCTGTGGCGCTGGACTGCCACCTCCTGTCGCCGTTGCTGCCTTCCTGTTGGCAGCGGGTTTGTACCTGGTTTAGGTTGTCACATCCTGCCGGCGCCTCTTGGCCTCCTGGATTGGCCTCCTGGGCACTCGGACTGCATTCCAGGTGGTCTGCTTGTGGGTCAGTTGCTGGTAGTGTTCTGTCGCCTCCGTGGCCTTGGTCTTGTTTTCCTGCGGTCTGCACCCCGTCTTCCTCTCCCTTTTCTCCTTGGCCTTCCCTGACCCTGTGTTCCTTGCTGGTGGTCTGTGGGGGTTGTGTGGTTCGAATAGCCCTCTGCGCTGGGTCAGGGTGCATCCATGTTGCTACGTGCTTTGGCTTGTTTCTGGTGTGTTGTGTCTGGGGTTTTTATGGTGCAATTTCCCGCCAGACGTGTGGGATTTGCAGGCCTGAGGCTGCTTTTCGCTTCTTTTTGTACCGCGATTGGCCTCATCGCATGATTTCTCGCGTTTGCGTTTCGCATTTTTTCGGCGTGGCGTTGATTTTCACGCTGACATTTGACGCGTTATCTGGTGACTACCACATGGTACCGCCTTGTTGTGAATTCCACGTTGACACAGGGTTATTTTCCCGTGATAGTTGCGTTACGCTACTCTTGCGGTAGTTATCACACGTTCTTGTGAATATACCCCTATATTTTTGTATGTTTTTTAACATTATTAGTGTGAAACAATATTTATTTTCGATATTTTTGTAATTACCTTTATAAGTATGAGGAAACAATATTTTTGACATGATATTTATATATCACCATATTGTTGTGATTACGGACTAAAAGTAGAATTTTTGATGGACTGATTTCGAGTCAATCAGTAGCACCTTACTAAGGGGATAGGGGGAATAGGGTCATGGACTACCGACACGACGCTCTAGATTGCCGCAGATATGTAACTGCAGTCCACTGAAGAATACAACTGAGTGTACGTAATTTACAACAATGATGTGAAATGTTGAATGTCTGTTAAAACTCAAACAAACGTGTTTAAAAAAAAAATCACCATATTGTTGTGATCGATATTATGTCAGGGATCCCATTTCAGATGAATGGGATATAGAGATAGTAAAGAGTGTGATGGCTGATTTAGAGGTGTATACCACCCTTGAAAATGAAGATCCTTATTTAAACGAGAATAATTATAAGGACATGTATTGTTATCATCGCTATGCACACCATTGCCTTCACAGAACTAGCTGTCCCATGAAATATACAACTACACACAGTGGGAACACTGCATAACACAGCCTGCAGGAGGCACCACATATTACAAGAAGAAATTTCCCTATTTTCATAGTGAGCACAGATCCAATCTCTCTGCTTACAGGATTATGACTCTTGGAAAAAAAACATAGACATAAGGGCCTGATTCACAAAGGTAAACTTACACTTTTTTGTAAGGTTGCAATTGTTTGCTATCCACAATGATATTTTTAGGACTGCAGAGTCTCCACACATACACATAACAAGGTAGGGCTGTCCTTTCTTTTTATGTGCAGAAACTCTGAAGCAATAAAAATACGAGGCATAGGGAAAGACCTTCAACCCTTTGATACTCCCAGGGGTTAAGGAATTTAAGCAGAAATGTAGACTTCAGAAATGTAGATGGAGGAAGTAGTACTGTCAGAATGAAAAAATTAAAATAAACTTCTTCTTAATTAATATAAGAACCTTATAATTTCTACAAATTCCAATTATTTTAGCGAGAAAATCAGCTCTGCAAAAGACTCCTTAAGGGAGCTTTTTAAAACTGTAAACTCCTCAGCAAATTTAAGTAATGCTAGCACTTTTGGGGGCACATGCATCAAGCATTATTGCCTTCGGAAACCGGCCGATTTGCAGAATCGGCCCGTTTGCGAACACAAAAAATGCTTTTTAGATGCAGCAAACCCTAATGTGCGATTTGGTAACCTGTTACCGAATCGCAAAATGGGTT
Source organism: Calotriton arnoldi (assembly GCA_963921515.1). NCBI lineage: Eukaryota > Metazoa > Chordata > Amphibia > Caudata > Salamandridae > Calotriton > Calotriton arnoldi. The sequence goes on along the minus strand of CAWUFW010008579.1, from coordinate 109,230 downwards.
TGCGATTCGGTATTTGGAAGGGGCGTGTTTAGGGCGTCCCTTCCAAATACAAAATCCTAACGGTATGCATGAATGTTTTGTGACCGTGAATGCGGTCGCAAAACATTTGCATATTACCACCTACTTCAAGTGGTAACCCATTTGCAAAGGGAAGGGGTCCCTAAAGGACCCCTTCCCTTTGTGAATGATTGTAAAAGCATTTTTAAGAGCAGGCAGTGGTCCCACAGACCACTGCCTACTCCTAAAAATGAAACTGCAAAGTTTAATTCTTTCTTTTTAAATGCATCCTGTTTACCTCTAAGGAAAATGGGCTGCATTTAAAAACAAAAAAAGACTGCTTTATTTAAAAGCAATCACAGACATGGTGGTCTGCTGACCTCAGCAGGCCACCATCCCTGTGATGATGTAGATTCCTAATGGCTTGCAAATTGCAACCTACCTCATTAGTATGTATGAGGTAGGTCTATTTGCGACCCATTAAGAATCGCTAGTGAGGGGGGCGTGGCTTGAGCCCGACTAAGATGGCCGCACACTGAGTGCACTCCGCTAGCCATCTGTAGTTTCCCCATCAAAATCCGCCATAATCCAACGAAAATGAAGCTCTGAGGGGTCGAGATAGCAGCGACATTGATGTGTGGTAGGCAAACGACCCATCCGATACATACCGGTGCGCTGTTGGAGTGAGGAGACGCCGCCCGAGCGCTGAGGGGGGCCGCAGGCAGAGGACGATCCGGGGCAGGCACCCGAGACGCAACCCCTGTGTACCAGCAGCTGCTACTCTCCGGTAGGCAGAGGGAGTGAAGATCCGAGAGCTGCGACGGATCAGGCGAGTGTGGGGGTCAGCCTGCGGCGCGGAGACGAGATTTGCGGCCCAGCGGTAAAACACAGATGAGCTCAATAGCTACGGCCGGCTGAGAGAGGGCGAGGGGCGACCAGCGGGACCGCCAGCGGGTGCCTGGAATAGCCTCTCAATAGCTACGGCTGGCTGAGAGAGGGCGAGGGGTGACCGGTGGAACCGGCGGTGGGTGCACTACACGTCTGCTAGTGAGACTACATCATACAGCACTGCCTGCAAGACCTATCCCATACCGGCATTCAATATTGCGTGGGTGCCTGCAAGCCCCAAAGCACACCTACAGGCACTGAAGTCACCCGCCACTACACCCACAGTACAGGGAACTATAACCCCGAGTACAGGGATGAGAAAGTAGACCAGGGAGAAGTGACCGGCGGCGATTGCGGCGGACCTCGCTGCAATTGACGGGGCCCTTGCTGAGGATCCGTGTTGCCTTGGCCTGGGTGTGCTGCCCAGTGAGAAGAATATACCCCACGGGCAGGCGTGCCAGAGTTAGGATCGTGATGAAATGCACGACTCGGAGGAGGTGAATTTCCATTATCCACCCAACACCCCCCCCTCTAATCTGCACAGTGGGGTCCCTCAGCGGAGAGGAACAGCCCCAAGCGTGAGTCTGGCCAGGACTGAGGGCCACAATGTACATATCTGAACTTGCTCTTGCCTCAGGCCCCCCAGGAGATCCTAAGCCCACTGGAAGAGGTGGGATACAATATAATGGGGCGGAATAAGGGCCCAGGACAATCAAACCAAATTGACAAATACACTGTCATGCTGGGTCGTGACGGTGGAACTGAGGGAGCCGATCCGCCACCAGCTAGAGAAGAGCAAGGGCCGGATCCATCCCTGAAAGACATTATGAGGGCGATAACAGGTTTCAGAAACACCCTGGAACCGAAACTAGACTCCATCACGGAAGAGGTGAACTTACTCCGCGCCAACCTACGGAAACTGGGTGAAAAAACGGCAACGGCGGAAGCAAACATTGGGAGCCTACATGCCAAGACTAAACACCTCAAAGAACAGATCACAAGTCTTACAAAACAGCACACGGATATCGTGACCCGGCTGGAGGACTAGGAGGGCAGAGCCCGACGCAACAATATTCGAGTCGTGGGGGTGCTGGAGGGGGCCGAGGGACCATCCGTGGACCTTTTTCTGGAACATATGATCATTCACACCCTCAAACCAATGAATATCTCGAAATTCTTTTCAGTAGAGCGAGCGCATTGCGCGCTGGGCCAGCGCCCGCGCCCAGGAGCACTCCTACGTCCAATAGTGGCCCGGATCCTCAATTATAGAGACAGGGATGCCATCCTACAAGCTTCCCGGTCGAAAGGAGACATTCACTTTGAAAATGCCACGATCCGATTTTTCCCAGACTTAACACTACGAGTACAGCGCCAAAGGAGGGCCTTCGATTCTGTAAAAACGACCCTCAGGGAATAAAACTTAAAATATATGATGTTATTCCCGGCAAAGCTCAAAGTACTGGCAGACTGGAGAACTGTTGGTCGAGAAAAGAACCCAACACGATCGCCTGTCCACAATGACCACCTGATGAACGACCGAGGCCTGCCCTCCCAGCCGGGCAGTGCTAACTAATGTGATACAGATAAGTGACACTCAGCTCCAGGGGACATTCAAAAGAGTTCCAGATCAGCGAGCCATGGGGCTGCGGGGTTGTGTCGGGATAGGGGAAGGGCAATGCTCTGAGCAATTTGGCACCTAAGCCCCCATGACGTGCTGGAAGAGCTGTCTGTGACATGTATTTTATCTTCATACAGACCCCATCAGATGTTTCCACACAGAGAACTGGGGACACTAGTATATCCATACTGAGCTCCGTCATTTCTAAGGCAGTCGGTACTCACTGCCCCTGCACTGTTTCATTGTAATGAAGTTCTTAATTGGGCGACAGGCACTCTGCATGTTGGGGGGTCGGGGGTTTGTAACTCACCTAGCAGGGATGCAGGGAGGGGGGAGTTCAGGGGTATTTGTTGTATTGTTGTTTTTCTGTTTTGGATGCTCATGATTACACTATTCAACACAGAGCGCATACGTAGACCAGGGTCAACTCGAGTAGCGACAGGGTTACAAAACACACTCGGACATGCCTGACATGGTAAAGGGAGCAGCCAAAATCCACATATGGTCATGGAACGTAAATGGTCTTGGTAACAAGATCAAGCGTACACTGGTCCTTCAACACATTAAACGCCATGCCCCAGGCGTGGTGCTGCTTCAGGAGACACACTTGAAAGGTAGGCAATACAGAGCTTTAGATCATTTTGGCTATAGGCTGGCGGCCCACTCGGGTTACTCCGGAGGTGCTAGGGGGGTGGGCATTCTAGTGCACAACTCCCTGGCCCTAACAGTTCACAAGTTTTTGCGTGACAACGCAGGTTGCAGAGTGGCCCTGGTGGGCGGCTGGGAAGGCAGATCACTGACTTTTTGTTCCGCGTATGTACCACCCAGGTTACACTCGGTCATACTCCCGAAATTATGCGCCCAATTGCTGGGGCTTCCTACGGGAACGCTCCTTTTGGGGATGGATGCCAACGCAATAATAGATCAGGAGTTGGATAGGCAGAGCACCTCAGGGGCGCACCCGGAGGGGAGGGTTTTCTCAGATTTCCTCACAGCGATGGGATTAGTGGACATATGGAGGGCCCATAACCCACAATCAAAACAATTCACATACTATTCGGCCTGCCATGGATCATTCTCTAGAATAGACTACATGCTTATGCAACAAGACCAAATGGGAAATTTAGGGGGGGGGAGTCAACCCTCAGTTGGTAGTAATGGAGAGTAGGGTGGATAAGACTGGAAGATGGGTCATTGTAAAAATTAAATATTATGATCAATTATACACAGTAGTTGGCTATTATGGGCCTAATATTGATGACCCCATGCCATTTAGTAATTTGCTTTCTGAATTGTTGGATTTTCCTGACCCTGTCATAATGGCAGGTGACTTTAATGTGGTCCTTGATGGCAATCTTGACCGTACTACTAAAAGCAGAAGTATAATACACAATAAGTCAAGATCATTGATAAAAAATTCGATAAAAAATCTAGGATGGTGCGATATATGGAGAGAGAAAAAGGGATCCCTAAAGAGTTTTACTTTTAATAATAAAAAATATGGGCACCAATCCAGAATAGATTTGTTTTTAATTGACCAAAATATGAAAAACCAGGTTCGTGATGTAAATCATGTAGGAGCACACTTGTCCGACCACTCTGTGATAACGTTGACCTTGGCCCCTTTGACCACAGCAACACAACGGAGATGGACTATGGATCGTTCCATATTGTCTGACGACGATGTGATGAACAAACTAGGCTTAGAGTCTCAGGAATTTTTTCGCAATAATCTGGGCAGCACCTCGATAGGGATTGTCTGGGACACTTACAAGGCCTTCCTGAGGGGTAAAATTACATCATTTCAGCTGTATAAAAATAAACAGCGGTAGGCAGAAATTCTAAGCATAGAAAATAAAATTCAGAGTTTGGAACATAAAATACAATGCAATGAAGTAGAGTATGAGGTGGGGCAATTATTGATTCAAACTCTTAAGACGGATTTGTTGGCGGTAGTAGAAAGGCGGTTGCAGGAAAGATGGCAAGCTAGCAAATTGGCCCACTTTAACTATGGGGAAGGTTGTGGCAAGTTACTTGCATGGAAGATAAAGAGTGATCAGGCCAGGAGTTTTATAAAAGAACTTAATTATGGTAATGCTGGATGTCCAACTACAGTGGGGGCTAGCATAGAGGATACTTTGTTAAAATATTATGAGGAAGTATATACAGAGGACCTATGTACGACAAGGAAGGAAGTTTTAGATTGGCTAGATCAAGAATTACCTCATAGAGTATCCGAACTCCATAAGGTCGTCATTAATAGCACGATAACTGAGCAAGAAATAGAAAATGCCATTAAAGCTGGGAAATCTGGTAAGGCAGCAGGCCCCGATGGTCTTCCAATGGAGGTTTATAAGAAGTTGGGTAAATATTTAATGCCAGCTATCAGTATGCTATTCACAGCTATCTTCGAAAATGGAGAAGAGATCCCTCCTTCATGGAATGAAGCTATCGTGACCCTGATTCTTAAACCCGATAAACAACCAAACTGCTGCGATTCATACAGACCTATCTCTCTGCTAAATTCGGATTATAAGATCTATTCGAAGATATTAGCAGACAGGTTGAATGGGGTGGTGGGAGCACTCCTTCATGAAGATCAAAAAGGGTTTGTGCGCGGAAGGAGTATTAAGGATCTAACTTATAGCCTTATTGGTGCTATTGACCTAGCCTCTGTAGACAAGGAGCCATTAGCCGTCATCACAGTTGACGCGACTAAAGCGTTTGACTGAGTAAACTGGTCTTATTTACTAGAAGTATTGAGACTATCAAACTTGGGAGGAAATTTTTGTAGGGCAATAAAGCAGATATATAAAAACCCCATGGCAAAAATACTAATAAATGGGAGGTTATCTGAAAAGTTTAACATCTTTAGAGGGACGAGACAGGGTGCCCACTGTCCCCACTACTTTTAATCTCTACATTGAACCCTTGGCAGAAAAAATTAGGAAACATGGGGAGATACTTCCTTTTCAAGCCAGGGGTTGGCAAAAGAAATTGGGACTGTATGCGGATGATTTGGTGGTGTATACATCAAATCTCAGCCGAGCACTACCAATAGTTTATGAGCTGGCGGCAGGTTTTGGGAAGATCTCAGGCTACGAAATAAACCAAGGCAAAACGGTCATAATGTTTTGGAATATTATTACACAAGAGAGTTGTCTTAAAAAGGAAATGAGGTACCTTGGCATCAAAATCACTGAGAAAATAGAACAAATTCCCGAAACCAATTTTCAGAAGACCAATAAGGAAATTGGGAAATTGTTGTTGGGGTAGTCTCACTTGCCATTATCCATCTATGGGAGAGTCAATATCATCAAAATGACAATTCTCCCAAAAATTACCTTCCTACTCCAGAATATTCCAATGGCATTTAAGGATGAGTGGCTCAAAAAAACTCAGTCTAAAATAACCAGTTTTATTTGGGCCTCTAAAGGGGTGCGTATTTCGTGGAAAAAATTGAGACGGCAATATGAGAAAGGGGGCTTAAGGCTGCCAGACCTATCTTATTATGCCTGGGTCTTTCTATTAAAAGGCGGGAAAGGATTGTTTAAGGTGCCAGATGACTCAGAAATAGGAAAGATGTATATAGCAATGCTAAAAGGTGTAAAAGGGGGAGAGTATGGTTTTATTCATAAATATGGAGACCCGCATTTAAAAAAAAAAATTCGTCTGAAAACCCTACAGAGCTTAGCAATAACATGGTACAAAGTCAGGAGAGAGTTAAAAATCAACTACTATAGTGGGATGGCACCAATCTTTGACTCTCCTGGATCTCCGGAATGGTCGAAGGATTGTCTGGCGCGTCCACTAAAAGACGCAGGAATTACTATCTGGAGTCAATTGATAATGAACGGAGCCTTAGTACCTTGGGAAGAGTGCCAAATATTGTTTAATGGCCTACTGTCGAGATTTAAGTATCTTCAAATGATGAGTTGGAGTCTCACAGATGGCCTTGGAGCAGGACTGCCTAATAAACTGGAAGAAAGCCTGGTAGCTGGCGTAACTTATAAAAAAGAGTTCGCGAACGGATATTGGTTGTTATTGGAGATGGCGGATGGGGATTTCAACTTGCCATCGGTGCTGTGGGAGAAGAGCTTGCCAGGAGAGCAGATCCAAGATTTATGGCAAGTATCTTGCGACATGTTATACTCCACAATACGACCCGCAAATTTAAGGCGGAACCACCTCTTTTGTCTCCATAGGGTATATTGGACTCCATATAAATTATCTAAGCTGGGGAATGGAGCAGTGCCAAGATGTCCCAAATGTGATAAGGGGAAAGGCGATGATATTCACATGTTTATAGATTGTCCGGTGATTCAAGGTTTTTGGTCTAATGTGAGTAATACAATCTTCTCAATACTTGGTGAAGTGCTCCAGGTAAGCGAATCGTTGTTTTTTTTTGGGCTCCCAAATAATTATGAATCTCTGTTAAAAAATACTAAAAAACTGATATTTTACCTAATACTACTTGCTCGCAGGGAAATCTGTAAAAAATGGGTCAAAGTCACTCCCCCTAGTAAATTAGAATGGTGGGCCTCAATAAAGTATACTAATACATTGGATAGACTACATAAATGCAAGCGTAATGCTTTTTGGCTTCCCTATGAGAATTGGGCACAGGCATCAATATATGAGTCCAATGATTAGGCCTCTATACCATATTGCTAAAATACTCTGGCGGTTGTCGACGGATGACAGGGCGGAATAGGCACCGATGGTTGAGTACAGATGGCAAGGTGTAGAGTGTACCAAACCAGGACTCTATAAGATCACAAGAGGCGCCATTTTGGAAGTGATCAAGGAGTAAACTCCTGTGTACCTGGGCAATGAGGACTAAAAAAAATACATTAAAAAAAAAGACACTTGGCTAGGGGTATTTCGGACCATTCCCCCTATGTGTCACTTACATGGGACCGGAGGTCAATAAAACTGGTTTCCCCAGGATTGACATCTGGCACTTCCGCGACCCTAAGATGAAGGAAAAGCTTGAGGAGGGAGTAGAAATGTATTTTAAAGAAAATGAAGGGACTGTGGATTCTTGTGTGGTGCTTTGGGAAACATTTAAGACAGTGTTGAGAGGGCAGACGCAGGCGCTAGTCGAGGGAAGAAGAAAGAAGACGCCTCCCAAATCGTGCCTTAGAGAAAGAAATAACGGTAATGGAACAGGAGGTGATAGAGGCTGGAAGCTCAATTCTCCAGCACATACTAGCTCTGCGACAGCATGAGCTGCGGGCGCTGGCTGAAAATGCAGCATGGGCGCATGCTCTTGCCTCGCAACGTAGGATCTACGATGTGGGCGATAAAGCCTCAAAGCTATTAGCGTGGCTTGACAAACGGGACAGAGAAAGATCATGGGTCGCAGATATCAGGGATGGGGGAGGCATTATTCACACAACAAATGCCCAAATCGCAGAGGCATTTGCGTCCTACTATGAAACTTTATATGCCCCGCGAGTTAGAGATCAGAACAGGACTGCGTGGAGTTCTTAGCTGACTTTTCACTCCCGACGCTCACGGATGCAATGTACGACACTCTTGAGGCCGACCTGACTGTGGAAGAGTTAGCCAAGGCGTTGGGGTCCTTGAGATCTGGGAAGGCAGTGGGTCCTAATGGCCTTCCTGTTGAGCTATTCAAAGGCATGGCCTCTAAAATCACTTGGCCATTGCTGGACATGTTTGAGGAAGCTGGGGATCGGGGGATATTGCCGACAGATCAACGCATGGCCACTATAGTAGTACTGCATAAGGCAGGAAAACCACCCGAGACATGTAGCTCATACAGGCCAATTTCCCTGCTGAACTTCGAGCTGCTGGCACACTGGATCAGGAGGGACCCAATGATCTGGGGCATTCAGGCACCGGGAGGCTGGGAAGAACGCATTTCCTTATATGCCGACGATATACTCCTATACATATCAAGACCCTACTTCTCCATAGCTCGGGTACTCCATCTCTTTGAGCTATTTGGTAGTTACTCGGGCTTCACTATAAATTGGACCAAATTGATTTATATGCCCCTAGCAGGACCTCCCCCGAGATTACCGACAGATTGCGTGGCCCCAGTGGTACAGGGTGGCTTTAAATACCTGGGCCTATATGTAACCCAAAGCCTCCAGACCTTTCTCCAAGAAAACCTTTACCCCATAGTGGAAAGATTCCGTGCAGATACAAAACATTGGCACATGCTCCCTCAGTCGTTGATGGGGCGAGCAGCATTGTACAAAATGATGACCCTGCCGCGTCTCCTCTATGTGCTGCAAAACACACCCTACCCGGTCCCCGCCACTTTTTTTAAACAGATAGCTCAAGAACTTTGTACCTTACTATGGCAGGGGGGAACACCTAGAATAGCATTGAATAAATTGCAGAAAGGAGTCTATGACGGCGGGCTGGCAATCCCCGATGCAAGACTGTACTATTGGGCCTCACAACTCTTGGTTATAAACGAATGGATATATACCGATAGGGCAGAGCCGGCCAACAAAATGGATAGAGAAGCAATACCCAACGGGAATCATGAATCCCTTCTATATGCCCGTAAAACCCTCCGGGACCTCCCGGCTCACACGGCAACAGTAATAAACTGCTGGCTTGAAGCAAACAAATTCCTGGGATGGCATGATCGTTTGACAGCAATGACACTATTGTGGGTGGGAGAACAACTGCGGGAAGTAACCACATTGACAGGGTTTACGGGACGGAAGGTCATAGGTATTGACCACCTAGGGGACGTATGGAGGGGAACAGCATTGATGCCCTTTGAGGATCTGAAGAACTAATTTAAACTGTCCTCCACTCAAGTCTTCTACGCGCGTTTTGCACATGAATTAAGTAGGCACATACAACGAGGAGAGTCCATTCCGGATTACTCCCCTCTGGAGGACAGGCTATTAGCTGACCCTATCCCAGACAAAGGGACTTCCACAATATATAAAAAGCTGATGTATAACACACCAGACCCCCTGTCCTCTCTGCGAGCAGCCTGGCTGGCGGACTTAGGTAATATAGAAGATGAAGAGTGGACGGATGCGCTGCAGGGGCCCAGAGAGATAGCGATTAGGTCACGATTCCGATAATTACAACTTAGGATCCTGCATCGCTCCTATTACCCCCGCACACTGTTGTACAAATGGGGGAAAGTACACTCGCCACACTGCATAAGAGGCTGCCAAGCAGAGGGGTCCTTTTTCCATATTTTATGGGAATGCCCGATAATTAGACGTTTCTGGCAGAAAGTGACGGCGACAATGTCAAAGGTCACGGGAAAAGAGATACCTATAGATGCCAAGGGTCTTTTATTGATGATTAAGGGGAAGGAAGATTGGCCTAGGCACACGAGAACTTGGCTAGCCCTAGCAGCCAGAGTGGCAAAGTGCAACATAGCAAGAAGGTGGGGATCACATATTTCCCCAACAGTGGCGGAATGGGAAATTGACCTTGATTGGTGCCACCAAGCAGAAAAGGTTATATACGACAGTAGGGGCTGCGGAAAAAAATGCGATAAAATATGGTCCCCTTGGGAGAAATACAGACTCGGGGAAGAGGAGTCTACAGTGTGCGAGTCGGGGGGAGTGGGCGAGACTAGTGTTTGAAGATAATGGGGGGTCACATAGACTGCCCAGATGATGCAGACCTACCTGTGTGATAGCCTACCTGATTATGTCTGAATGCTAATGATGTACTGACCCTGGGCTACAGTTTTCCACTATTCCTGTTTATACATCTTGAACATTTGTAGGTTGCACTCATCTTGTAGTAACTGTAATTCCATGAGCTTGTTAAATAAAAAGATTCTTTAAAAAACTAAATTTAAAAAAAGAATCGCTAGTGAAACTGAAAACAGTTTCAAACATTAGGATTAGCAATTACCTAATTGTGATTCGGAGGAAAATCGCAATTAGGTAATCGCTACTTGTGATAATGATACATGTGGCCCTTAGTCCTGACTAGACTTTTTGCAACAAACTGGGAAATTTGTTTCAGGCCAAAGTGAACCAGATCTTTCTATTCAGTCTTTCATCGCATGTCAGAGCGCTTTTACTCCGATCACCATTATGCCCGAAATTTCGAATCTAGGAATGCTGGATGTTAACATAGATAGGGGACAAACATTTTTTGAAAGGTTCTCTCCACTCTCTGCACCAAAGGTAGCCAAACTTAGCACTTCCACAAAGTCTGGAGTCCCTACGGACCCTTGTACCTCCCGCGTTTACATGAGGTCTCAGACAGTTGTCCTCACTGAACTGTTGAATAACATCATGTCAGAAGGACACTTTGCAACAGCCTGGAAAAAAGCATCTGTACTCTCATTGATAAAAAAAGCGACTCTTGAACTTCAGGATGTTAAAATTACCGGCCCATCTCGTGATTCCTGCTGCTGGCTAAGATACTGGAAAAGCAATGAATGAGGAAATGACGGCCTTTTTAGACTCAAATAACATTCTAGATTCCTCTCACCATGGTTTCAGGCCTAACCATTGCACGAAGTCAGCCTTAGTGGCGGCATCGATTGAAATAAGAATGGTGGCTGACAAGGAAGGGAAGGCGCCGTTGATTCTTCTAGATCTATCTGCTGCCTTCGATACAGTCAACCACTCAATTCTTATTAGCCGGCTTGAGACCATTGACTTCATAGATGCAACACTTGCCCTTCTTGTCTCTTTTCTGGGGAATAGAGAGCAAGTTGTTGCTCTTCAGGATTTTGTCTCTGATCCCTTCTCCCTTCCACATGGGGTGCCACAATGCACCACACTCAGCCATACCCTCTTAAATATCTATGTCACTTCGTTGGCCAATCTCATCTGCAGCTATGGCTTTGTAGTCATTTCTTATGCAGATGACACACAAATTGTGGTATTATAAACATCTAAAGTTGAGGAAGTGGCCACAAATTTTAGGGTGTGTATGGTTCATATTGTGAGCTGGATGGAGAAAAATTGTCTGAAACTAAATTCAGTCAAAACTGAAGTACCACTCTTTGAGAATGACACGACCTTCTGGGACCGTCAAACTGAGACCCACTCCCTTCCCCAGTGCAAAAAGCAAGAAATTTGGAAGTTGTTTTTGACAGAAAATGATGCTTTTCTAATAAAATTAACCAAATCACTTCATCTTGCTTAGAATTCTAACAAAGCTTTTCTTTTATTTCTCTAGATCTTCAAAAGACTGTTATTGTGGCATTCGTCATCACAAAAATTGACTACTGTAATGCCTCATATTTAGGCTCTCAGCAATGTTTTTTACAAAAACTACAGTACTTTCGAAATGCAGCTGCCAGGTTGCTTTTGAAAACTCTGGTTTCTCAGTCCACCTGAAGCCTTTACTGGCTCCCGGTCTGGGAAAGGATAAAATTCAAAGCTCTCTGCCTGGTGCAAAAAGCTCTCCATCGGACTGATCTAGAGTACTTTCAAAAGTTGCTTACCTGGCATACAACAGGGTGTACACTGAGATCAGATTCAGCTAAATTAGTAGCAGCCCCCAGAATAAATAAGTTAGATGGGGCGGCAGGAGCTTTTTCGCTCTGTGCCTCTAAACTTTGGAACTGGAGGCCCTGGATGGTGAGATCCCAATCCAATTTACTTCCCTTTAGGAAAGGACTAAACTCCTGGCTCTTTTCTCAGGTCTCCAATTTAAACCACCTGCCATTTGCAATTGCACCGGGAACACTAGCGCCAAGATGCCCTTGCGCATTTGAGCACTATATAAACTGGTTGCTTACTTACTTACTATACTATACTATTAGTAAAATACCTTTGTGAATAGCAAACAATCGCAAACTTACACAAAAGTGGAAGTTTACCTTTGTGGATCAGGCCCCAAAATCTCACATGATGAGGATGTACAACAAGCTTTCAGCTGCTGATAGGGATCAATTTCTCCACACAATTACCAAGAATACATTTGAAAGGGTTTTGCGTACTTAACAGAAAAGGATGATTGGGTGATACTTACCCCACTTTACATACCTTGCGTACCCCGGCAGGGGACCATGATGACATGGAGTATACATTGATGATATTTCACAGGATGCTCATTTTGTCAGGAAAAGGCAGGCATATGCGCCTTCATGTTTCATATTTAGGCTCAAGAAACCCCCAATAAAAAACAAATGTTACACAATGTTACTTCCTCTATTTGCATATATGCACTACAACTTCCATAGTTCATTGTGAACAGCTCAATCAGTCATGAGGGGCAGTGACTATAAATAGAGTACTTGCATGTAGGCTGACATGCGTAATTCCATTCACCTGTGAAGTCAGTTTTGTTCTGGAGTGGAGCTGAAGAAGTGTAGAATTATGGCGGCTGGTTTTGCCAGCATTTCTATGTGTTTTCCATTAAAAGGAACTGTGGATTTTGGTGGCCAAAGGAGGTCTAGTTTTTCTGTTGTTCTCAAGTTTCCTGTTATAGTAGCAGGGAAGGATTTCTCTGTTGGTTCTTTGATACACACCAGCTGGTGTGTTTTTATTTTCTGAAGCACAAGGAGTACTTGATTTATGTGAATTCATTTCTTCTTCTGGAAGTCTCATGACCTTTTGCACTCTACAAACCTGTTGCTAGGAGCAGCAAAGTGTACTGGGCTTCTGACATTCTACAGATGAGTGACTATTTGATTTTTTACTTTAATATTGTTGTGCTGCTGAATCACCTAGTGTTTTTTTTTACTTACTGCTTTTTTCCTAAACTTGCAAAATACAAGACTGGTTCAGCTATTTTTTGTAAAGGGAGCATTTTCCTTGTGACATTTAAACTTGGGAGTTTAAAGAACACTTTGCCATTAACATTTTCTTTTGTGAGTAAATAATATTTACCTAGGGGAATTTAGCGTTTTGCTGATTTTGGTTCATTGGCTGCATATTTCCCATCACAGAAAAGAAAGGATTTTCTGAATCTAATGTTTGGTGACATTATTTGGTTAATTGATGAGAATATTCATCATTGACAAACATACATGAGATTTACAGTGTGTGCATGGTATGTATGAAAATATATATAACACATAGCCTGCCTTATACTGTACCACAAAGGTTTTGATTGAGGATTTTTGAATGTACTTGTGATTCATTTGTATTGCAGCATTTTTGTACATATCAGCAAGGAAGGATGTATGAGACTAAATATGGTGCATAAGGAAAGTCATTGGTTCCAAAAGGCAGCACCCCATATGATAGGTATTTTTCATAGCAAAACTATACATATAAGCTATCTTTTAATAGCAGTGAGAGTGGAGACCTTAATTTTCTTTATCTTTTCTTTACAGGTCTCCTTTCTTGCAGTTCCCTTCCCCACTACCCTTTCCCTCACTCAATCACTCCAAGCTTCTGTGCCTTTATGGTATGCGGAATTGGGGGTATTGAGGGGTGGACCCAATCTGAGCATTGTTCTGATCCTGAGGAGCTATATGTATACATAGTCAAAACCTGACAGAATTAGGCACCCACAAATATAGCTCCTCTTGATCAGTGCGTGTCCAGATATGGCATAATGGAGGATGTGTTGCAGGCATTAGCTATTGTTCAACAGGAGTTAGTGGCTTCAAGAGCAGAAACCGCTGCCTTGAGAGACCAAATTGAAAAACAGAATAAAAATCCTTTTGATAGAGCAATGGGTTCCTCTCAGATACAAGTGACTGTACCACCTCCCATTCCGTTGGCCACTCCCGAAAGGTATGCTGGGGATCCTAATAAGGTTCAAGTTTTTCTGACTCAGATTTTGCTGCACTTCTCTTGCAAGCCTTCTTCCTTTCCTACCAATCATTCCCGGGTGGCTTTCGCCATTTCTCACTTGATAGGAGATGCAGCAACTTGGGCAGTTCCATTGGTCAGGTTTAATGATCCTGTTTTATCTGATTGGAACAAATTCAGAAAAGAATTTGAGAGAGTCTTTGATAGACGCACTACTAAGTTTAGCGCAGATAAAGAATTACTGGAGTTGCGACAGGGGAAAAAGGACCTAGTCATGTATTTGACTACGTTTAATCGTTTGATTGCAGAAACAGCGTGGCCAGAGGAAAAACGTATGTCTCTGAATTATAAAGGCTTAAGTGAAGAGCTCAAAGACATCTTGGCTCAAATAGAACCTCAGCCAACGAATTGTACAGACCGTATCAACTTGACATTGAGATTAGATCACAGAATGGCTGACCGGGTTTCAGGCAAGTGGAAGGGGGAAAGGAATGTATCTAGAGTTGGGAAAAACTTTCGAAGACCTTTTCATAGTAGAGAACAAAGTCTAGAACCCATGGAAATAGGAGCAGTTCGGTCTCCACTTTCTCTTGAAGAAAAGGAAGCTCGTAGGCAAAATGGACAATGTATGTGGCAAAAAAGGACCTTTTGTGCGAGGATGTCCTGTTAAACCAAAAGGCCATTTTTCAGGCAGTGAGGGGAAAAAGGTAACGGTCTCTGTAATAGAAAGAGAACAAACCACCTGTAAGAATTCTTGGGGTGAGAAAAAGAGAACTGATGGATTGAGTCTACCCTTGGTAACACTTTCAGTCCCAAAATACCCTACTTCTCATATATTGGTACCCATGACTATATAGTAGAAGGATGAGTCTTTTCAGACCTGGGTAATGATCGATTCAGGAGCTACAGGCAATTTCATTGATCAAGGGTTGGTGGACCAGTTGGGATTGTCCAGGATTCCGATCACTAAACCAGAAACCGTTCTAGCTGTGGATGGGAAACCGTTAACATCAGGTCCCATTGTGGAACAAACTGGCCCAATTTCTTCATCAGGTTTGGCGGAATCACAATGGCACACAGAGGAAATAGTCCTAAACATCCTTGATGCCCCTCAGTATGGGGTGATTCTGGGCATACCATGGTTATGGAAACATAACCCGGTAATAGATTGGAAAACAAAATCAGTCAGTTTTCAATCCCTTGAATGTAGAGGAAAGTGTGTAAGACCCGCGTCATCCCACATAGCGGCATTATGTAACACCTTACACATAACCACTGCAGCAGAAAAAGACATTGAATTGCCCATCTGTTACAAGATGTATCAAGATGTGTTCAGCGGAGCTAAAGCAGAGATCCTTTCCCCACATAGAACATATGATTGTAAGATTGACCTTATAGCCGGGTCTACTATTCCATCTTGTAGAGAGTACGCATTGTCAGAGCCAGAAATACGTCATCTTAGGGAATACTTGGATCATTATACTGCCAACGTCTTTATTCGTCCATCACAGTCTCCCGCAGCCTCTCCTCTTTTTTTCATATTAAAAGCGAATGGGGATCTTCGCTCCTGTATAGATTACAGAAAACTGAATGTTAACACAGTTAGAAACAGATGCCCACTTCCTCTTATCCCTGTGTTATTGGATCAGGTGAAAAGTGCCAATATCTGTACTAAGTTAAATTTAAGAGGAGCCTATCATCTGGTGAGGATGAGGGAGGGGGATGAGTGGAAAACAGCTTTTAAGTTTTAAGACCAGATACGGATTGTTTGAGTACACTGTGATGCCATTTCGGCTTTGTAATGCCCTGGCGGCATTTCAGTATTTTCTAAATGATGCCTTGAAAGAGTTTTTGGATCGGTTTGTGATTGTGTATATCGATGACATTCTGGTGTACTCACCAGATGAGAATGTACATACAGAACATGTGTCACAGGTTTTGCATTGTTTGAGATGCCATCGCTTATACTGCAAACTCAGTAAATGTGAGTTTCACATAAGAGAGGTGGAATTTTTGAGAGTCATTCTAAGTCCGTCGGGGTCACAAATGGCTGAGAGAAAGATCAAAGCAATCCATGAATGGCAGGTGCCTCAGTGTGTGAGAGATGTGCAGTGTTTTTTGGGGTTTGCTAACTATTATAGGAGATTTATACAACACTTTTCTCATGTGGTGGCCCCATAACAAGATTGCTGAGAAAGAGAGTCACCTTTGTTTGGACCACTGATACTAACGAAGCCTTTGAATATCTAAAGAAGGCCTTTACCACTATGCCCATTTTGGCTCACCCTCAGCCAGAGGAACCATACACCGTGGAGGCGGATGCCTCTGATGTGGCTATTGGGGAAGTCTTGTCGCAGAGAAACATAAAGACAGGACAGCTGCCTCCCGTAGCATATATGTCAAAAAAGCGAAATTCGGCAGAACAGAATTACACAGTAGCTGAAAAAGAACTTTTAGCTATTAAATGAGCTTTTTTCTGAATGGAGACAGTACCTCTGGGGTGCTAGTCATTCGTAACAGTATATACAGACCATATAAATCTGCAATATATGAAAGATGCCCAACAACTATCTCAACGTCAAATGCCCTGGATGCTTTTTTTTTTGCGGAGTATGATTTTGTGGTCTCTTTTCGCCTTTAGAATGATAATCGTAAGGCGGATGCCTTGTCAAGACAAGACTCAAAATGTACACAAAAAGAGAGGCTCATTGAATCTGTTGTGGCCCCATCAAAGGTTTTGTGTGTGGTAACAGTGAACAATTTCCTGGATTCTGTTAGAAAAATCAGGTCTCCCACTCATTGGGTGGACTGGGCTAACCAAGATCCCCAATAGAACATCAAGCAAGGTTTACCGTTTCATAACAGAAACCTCTTCCTACCCACGAAAAGTCTCCAGTTGAAAGCCTTTGACTGGTGTCATGTTTCCCCTTTGGCCGGGCACCCCGGGGTTGCAAAGATTCTGGAGTTAGTTCAATAACACTTCTGGTGGGAAAAGATGGCCTCAGACATTAAGCTTTGGGTACAGAGATGTGATGTCTGTGCACAGGCAAAGATGGATCATTCCAAACCTTGAGGGTTGCTACAACCTATGCCCACTCCTAATCAGCCATGGAAAACCATTAGTGTGGATTTTGTTTCAGGGGTATACTGCCATACTCTTGATAATTGACAGTTTAACCAAGATGGGTCATTTCGTTCCCTGTAAAACCTTACCCACAGCAGGGGAAACTACTCTGTTGAGAATGGAGCACGTAGTGAAGTTACATGGAATACCAGAGATCATCGTTTTGGATAGGGGTCCTCAGTTCTGAGCCCAATCCTGGCAGGCATGGTGTAAGGCTTTAAAGATATCAGCAGCTCTTTCCACTAGTTTTCATCCACAGACAGATGGGCAGACAGAACGACTAAATCAAACTTTGAAAAAATACTTAAGGTGTTATGCAACAGAGGCTGCCGAATCCTGAGTGTCTTTGTTGTGGTTAGCTGAACTTTCATACAACAATGCGTGGCACTGCTCCATTGGTGCCTCACCTTTTCATGCAAATTATGGGTTTCATCCAAAAACTATGCCAGTCACCATACACTTGGAGACCTCAAATCAGCCCAACATACTGTCAGGTGTAAAAGAAATACAACAAGGCAGAGAGAAGATACAAAGACATCTCAACCAAGCAAAACAACAAATAAGAGACGGGCAGATCGTCATCGCTGTCCAGGGCCACAATATCAGCCAGGTGACAGGGTATGGCTGTCCACAAGAAATATACGTTTTAAGATCAGAAGTATATTCCATCCAAGATACATAGGCCCCTATGAAGTGCTTAGACAGGTAAATCCTGTGGCGTACAAACTCAAATTGCCAGACACCTTGCGGATACATCCAGTGTTTCATAGTAGTGTTCTTAAACCAGCAAAGACGGCCAAGAGGAAGACAGTGCCACCGATGATACGCGATGGTCAAAGTGAGTATGAGGTATGCTGTATCTTAGATTCAAAGTTCAGAGGGGTTCGATTGTGATACCTGGTGTCTTGGAAAGGATACACAGCTGAGGATGATTCTTGGGAACCTGACAATCACATCCATGCTCCTCAATTGGAAAAGGCATTTCATTTGGCCAATCCAACCAAGCCTGGCTATAAGAGGCGCCTAGGTAGAGGGCCTACTGTCAGGAAAAGGCAGGCATAGGTGCCTTCAAGTTTCATATTCAGGCTCAAGAAACCCACAATAAAAAACAAATGTAATACAATGTTATTTCCTCTATTGGCATACATACACTACAACTCCCATAGTTCATTGCGAACAGCTCATTCAGTCATGAGGGGGAGTGACTATAAATAGAGTACTTGCACTAGGCTGACGTGTAATTCCATTCACCTGTGAAGTCAGTTTTGTTCTGGAGTGGAGCTGAAGAAGTGAAGATTTATGGCTGATGGTTTTGGCAGCATTTCTATGTGTTTTCCATTAAAAGGAACTGTGGATTTTGGTGGCCAAATGAGGTCTGCTTTTTCTGTCGTTCTCAAGTTTCCTGTTACAGTAGCAGGGAAGGATTTCTCTGTTGGTTCTTCAATACACACCAGCTTGTGTGTTTTCATTTGCTGAAGCACAAGGATTGCTTGATTTATGTGAATTCATTTCTTCTTCGTGGAAGTCTCATGACCTTTTGCACTCTACAAGCCTGTTGCTAGGAGCAGCTAATTAGCAAAGTGTGCTGGGCTTCTGACATTCTACAGATAAGTGACTATTTGATTTTAAACTTTAATATTGATGTGTGGCTGATTCACCAAGTGTGTTTTTTTACTCTCTGCTTTTTTCCTAAACTCCCAAAATACAAGACTGGTTCACCTATGTTTTGTAAGGGTAGTATTTTCCTTGTGGCATTTAAACTTGGGAGATAAAAGAACACTTTGCGAATTAACATTTTCTTTTGTGAGTAAATAATATTTACCTAAAGGAATTTAGCTTTTTGCTGATTTCAGTTCATTGGCTGCACATTTCCCATCATAGAAAAGAAAGGATTTTCTGAATCTAATGTTTGGTGACATTATTTGGTTCGTTGATGAAAATGTTCATCATTGACAAACATACATGGGATTTACAGTGTGTGCATGGTATGTATGAATTTATATATAACACATAGCCTGCCTTATACTATTACCACAAAGGTTTTGATTGAGGATTTTTTTAATGTACTTGTGATTCATTTGTATTGCAGCATTGTTGTACAAATTAGCAAGGAAGGATGTATGAGACTAAATGTGGTGCATGAGAAACGTCATTGGTTCCATAAGGCAGCACCCCATATGATAGGTATTTTTCATAGCAAAACTATACATATAAGCTATCTTTTAATAGCAGTGAGAATGGAGACCTTAATTGTCTTTATCTTTTTCTTTACAGGTCTCCTTCCTTACAGTTCCCTTCCCCACTACCCTTTCCCTCGCTCAATCACTCCAAGCTTCTGTGTCTTTATGGTATGTGGAATTGGGGGTATTGAGGGGTGGACCCAATCTGAGCATCTTTCTGATCCCGAGGAGCTCCTATGCATACATAGTCAAAACCTGACATATTTTGTGATCCTGGATTCTCCTTTTGGAGGCTGTCCTTTTGTTTTTTTCGTCCTGAGAAAGACCCGCTAAGATGTATAACCATTAACACATTATCAGAGGGTCGAAACATCGGAGTAATTATCCAATGTCCTGCATCAGCTATCCTACAAATATATAAAGGAAACAATACAAGGATACCTTGAGCTTCAAAAGTGTGGACATTTGACTACGTGTGGCTTTGATGTTTTCATGTCGGTATATGTGAACACTGTAAAAAGGTTTTTGATTTTCCACGTTATGTTAGTTTAATTAATTGTATTATATGCATTCTCTGTGTTTTGGACAGCCAGATTAATACATGTTATTGATGAAGCACTCTTCAGTGTCATGGTTTGTGGTCATTAAGCATTTTGCTATACGGAGGCAAGTAAGGAATCACTAATAGTAGCTGTTGCGCACAGCCCGATAGGGATCATCATTGGACTCTTAATTTCCATGCGTAATAAAAAGCATTTCTCACAATTTCTGTTGAAATTGTTACACCAGACAGGACCACTTGTAGTTTATACTTATATACCCAGGTTCTGAGGGACACAGAGCAACCCCATTATGCTTAATGGCCAAAGTTTTATGGGGCACTAAATTTTGCCAAACACAAGGTAAAGAAGCTCTACCCATGGAGATGATTTCCCTAAACAACACTATACAGCAGACTACATGCCTAAGCTGTGGTACTATGAAGCATATTTGAAAACCTTCCATTCTCAAAGCAGCAGAGTTCACAGATTGAAAACTGAAAATGAACATGTCTGGAGACACGATAGATGACATGATTAAAAATGGTACATATATATTCCGCTATGTTCCATTCTGAAGGTTGGACCTTATGGCCTGTTCACACAAATTAATGCATGAATCGTTTCCTTTCCAACAGTTTTGGTTTCAAAGCTAACCGCCCTGCCTCACGATATGACAGCAATGACACAGCTATAATAATTGCCACTTACAGTGTAGGCTAATTATATCAGCATCGGTTACAACACCATAGCCTACAAACTGAAAGCAGCATTTGTCACAATTAAGAGAAAATATGGATATTCTGGACTTTATTTTAGGACCACATGGTCCTAGAGCAAAATGCATGATATATGCTGTATATAATGAAATGTGGAAGGTTTCAAAGCGAGAAGCAGCAGAGAGAATTGGACAAATTGACAAAGAAAATTTAGAAAAGGCTTTGCAAGTAGTAGACAATGGTATGAATATTGTCAAGATGTGTATTCACTAAATAAAATAATGCCCTTTGCACTTGACCTGATACAAAATTATATGAGCATATTGCAACATGGCCAGGCTCAATTAAGATCTATAATCCAATTAAACTAGGCACTGCAAACACTGCATGCTGGGTATGTTTTTTGGCAGTTTTCTAAATATTTCAGAAATCTTTTAGCCGCACAATTTGACTCTTACAGAGAGAACCCTGGTAAAGAAAGAATCCACATACATGTTATTAAACATACAACAGCTAGATCAAATACCATTCTCATTAGCTGACACACCATCTATAACATGGAACCTGCCTGAATCATTTCACTCTCTAATACAATGTTTAATTTCCATGACTGCTAAAAGTATCAGTCCTTGGGATGGTACGAAAGATTTTGCGGTCAATTTCTGTGTCAGAGATGGACACTCCTGTTGGTGTACAAGTGTTACAATGAAGACAAAGATCTTTTTGTAAGAGCAAACAGCTACAGAAACCCCCTTGGGCATTCTTTGTTGTGCTACTCCATGTCCTCTGTAACGGATCAATGACAGGATTAGTATGTTTTTTTAAGGGACTCCCACATTGAGCATTATAATACAACACACATTGCTGGCAAATTGCTCATATCTAATTTTAATGAATTCTAGCTGTTGTGGGATGACTGAGGGTGTACCTTATTTATGACAGTATCAAAAGTGATAAAATGCTGTGGAATAACCTTCTATCCCTCACCTATCCACATCATTGAAGGTGTCCCTTGGCTCAGAATACAAACCAAAAACATACATTTTGTCAAGATTAGAAAGCTTGCTGCAATCCTCCTCCCAAAAGATTTAAGTTTAATGTCAGGGTGCCACCGACGTTCTAGGTCAGGTACTAATTTAATGGGTCTTCTGAGTCGTTCTTGCATGTGCCAAGACACCTATTCATTTTATACAGAGACATTCGTGGTGTTAGGGATTACTCCTCTTCAGCTAAATAAAAAAACTATTTCTGTCTGAAGGTTGTTCAAGCTTGTACCTTTTAAAAGGATCACCCCAATATAGTATATTCCTTTCTTTGAATTCCATTCAAGCAGCAATTTTTCCTATAAAATACAGAAAAGCTGTTAAAGCACAATCACAACAACTAGGGCTTCCTTTTATAGGGGAATATGTCACTTTCATGGTTGAGGCCCAAAAAGCGTACAAAACAGAGGTATTCCATTTATGGGTCACTTTTCCTGCAGCACATGCCAATACAAAAAAGTTTCATACATACACTCCAGCTGCAACACCAGCCCAATAGAGGGATTACGATGATTTAGAAATACCATTAACATTTCAGGAACATCAGAATTGGTTCTAAGGCACCCAACTACATCCACTAAACAATGTAAGACTGGGTCCCCTCAGGAATGAGAGACCGACCTAGTCAGTCCTATCCGGCTATACACCATACCCAAAATTAGCACCAGCTTGTTATGCGGACAATAGCAGCAACCCTAGCTAGAGTTGTTCAAGCTGTGCAGCCACATTGAGTCATTCTTGCAATTAGTCCAGTAACTATCAATGCAATTATGAGGAAATTCTGTTCTGGATTGCACAAAAAACAAACCAGCTTGAAGCAGTGCTTCATGGAACCCCAAGACAAACATTGACTTCTCACAATATGCCTACCACTAGGGACAGCTCCCGCAGTGGATGAATGTGCCACCTGGGGCACAATCTTTGCTGCCCTTGATACCATGATACATGGTACACCATCTATTGCTGTTTTGCCTGAAGTACTAAAACAGATTCAAAATTAATACAGCGCTGCCCCTGCCCTGGATTGGGGGATAAAATTAATTGTCAATTACCCAACAGTAGCCTCAATTATTTTAAGTAATATTAAAGGAGAGGCAGCAGCACTGGCAGTACGCCAGCACCTCATGCAGGTTCCCGTTGCAAACCAAGAGCGCGAATTACCTAAAATTATGGCTGAAACCTATACATCTATAGGTCGAGATAATTTAGGAGCCAGACCAAATAAGCCACGGCTTAAGACAAATTCCAAAAAAGAAAACTACCAAACAGGCACCTGAGCCTTCTAGAACACGATGGGACAAACAGAAAAATAAAGTATAAACAAAAACACAGGGTAGATCTCCACAACCGGAGTCCACTGAAAAACTTTATATTTCTGTAACCATAATTGACTTAAACAGTCTGATAAGTATCAGTATACTGATACTCATCCTTCTCGTTCCTTTCTGGACTCACCCGACAAATGCTTGGAGAGAGGGGGATGACCGGAGTGCAGGCAAGAACAGTATGTGAAACCGAGAAACAACTCACTACGCTCATCTGACATCATCATAAAAAAGGAAGAGAAACTTCCACAAGAAAAAAGTCAATTAAAAAAGAAGAAAGTGGCAGGTATTTCCACCAAATATGCCACACATAATGACGGCACTACCTTAGAACAAGACTTGGGCACTGACACTGCTAGGCAGCGTGGCAGAGGTCACAATAGTTCATCAGTATCTTCAAGAGTTTTGGTTTTGAGAGCAACTAACACATTTATTCAAGTTGAAACACCACATCAGCGGGTTAGTCCTCCTGGCAGACTGTATGATTTGGACATCCAAATTGCGGATGGCCTACTTTGTACTATTAAAGTAATTTACTCAGAAAATGTTACCAACACTTATGACATTCTCTAGGCTGAAGTCGATTGGTCACCTGAGTTTGTTAGGAAAGTCCCACAAGGGGAAGATATAATAATACCATCTTACTCCGTCATTGTTCCTGAAGTTTCCAAACAAGCGTATGCCGCAGAACTGACTCTTGCACAAGCCCCGGCAATATTACGCAATCATGTAGGCTGGGATAAAGACTCATCATATTATACCTATAAGGTCCAGCCCGCAAGTGCAACCACAATATCCAATAAAGCATGAAGATAACCACCCAGTTAGGGCAATTCTAACACAACTAGAATATCAAGGTGTCATTGAGCCTTGCATTTCACCAATGAACAATCCTTTGTTTCCTGTAGCAAAACCTGATCATTCAGATTGCTTAGTCTTAGACTACAGACATTGAAGCAGTCATACACACACTTTTGCAATTCAAAATTCACACAGTGTAGCACTAATGAATAACATAGTGCGTAAAAAATACAAAACCACTTTGGAGTTTTCCAATGGCCTTTTCTGCCAAAACATAGCACCAGAAAGCAGAGACTTAATGGCGTTTACTGCTTTAGGGGTCCAGAAAAATTCTGCAGACTTTATCAGGGGTATAATAACAGCACTACTCTGATCTCTGCCAAAATAACATCAATTTTACCTGAAATTGACTCAGAAGCATCGTCCTATGTTGATGACATAAATCTTATGGATGATTACTTAAACACACACTGAGTAGATCATACTGTTTTGGGATTTGCTGAACATGGTTACAAATTCAACTTCTAAAAACAAAAATTGCCTCAACATCCTGGATACGAGTTGTCAAATGAAGGCAAAAGTCTTGCACCCCATTTCTTGAAGAAATGTGCACTACTGCAACCAACAAACCCCATAAAAAAGCTAGAATCACTTATTTATTCTTTCTCAACTTTGGTAGATTACACATACCATAGTATGCACAATAGATTAAATCTTTTTAATAAATTAATTCATCCAGACTTTTCAAGCACACATTGGACACCAGAACATACACAGTTTCTGAGAACACTGCAAACAGACATGCTTGCATCTAGACACTTACACAGTCGTGTCAACACAACTAACTTGGTGAGCCACATAATTGCAGGATCCACTGGCTATACATATATCACCTTTGGCGAAGGTGATTCTGTACCAATTGCATATAAATCGCATTTATATTCAAATGCTCAAATACATTTTGTACCTACAGAAAAAATACTGACTGCAGTTCAGACAGCTGTAATAAAGGAAAGACTGTTGGCTCAGGGGAAACGCATACTTGTGATTACTTCCATTCCAGCCTTTGAGGCTGTCACAAAGGCCAGCATTCCTAATGGGAAAGCCTTGCATCCAAGATGGATACAGTGGGCCACCTCTTTAACAGCTACTGATGTTGACTATGTCTTTAACCCCACTTTACAAACACAAGAATTTCTCCATTATGAACAAGAATACCTTGTGCCCAGTGACATTTTGCCTCTTGATCAGTATGACTATATCATATATACTGATGGTTCAGCCCAGCACACAGTTGGAACTAAACAACAATATTCTGCTGCATGCACAGCAGTATGTGATGTGATGAGAAATAGAGAAATCCATCCTAAAAACATTTACACAATCTTTAGGTGATTTTACTGTTCAGCTAGCTGTACTCAAAGCTTTAATTCTAGCACTAGAAAATACAGATCCTTAATTCCCCACACTAACAGTGTGTGATTCGTATTTCTGTGTCAAGTCTTTTTATGAGCATTTACATTATTGACACTTTAATGGATTCCGAGAATCTAAAGAAAATGCTATCAAGCAAAAATTTGTTTGGGGATATGTGGCACATCTTAAAGAATGTTTGCCACGGGCTCATGTAATTCATACATTGAGTCACCAACATGTTGGAATACACATTGCAGAGAATTCACTGGTAGATGAAGCCGCAAAGGCAGCGGTTAAACCAGCTTTCATAGTTAAAACTATTCATTCACATAAAATAGTGGATGGTTTCATCATGGTTGCTTTCAATGCTTTACACAGTGGCACACCATTACCTAAAACATTTCTAGCAAAATTCTCCTATCTACTGATTGCCAAAAACATACCTTTTGCTCGCATTCCCAGAGTGGGGGATCGAGTGATACCAAACCAATACCACAGGTTAGAGTTCATCATAGCTGCTCATGAGGGATTAGCGTCTGCCTATGCAGGTGTGGTGGCTACAGTTTAATTACTATAGAACCTTTATTGGTGACATGGTCCCTAAAGCAGACTAAACACTATGTCCTCAGCTGTGACATTTGTCAGCAAACTAAACATTCCACTGCAACTCGCCCACATCAGTCACCTATTTTAGGGGCACATTTACGAAATGGTAACGCAGCGCAGCAAGTCACCTTGCATGAGCCTAGAGTCAATGTAGGATTGTTTTTGTGCAGGAAGGGCACATTCCTGCACAAAAACAATTCTGAGAGGTATATTCCTCTTTCTATGTGTGCAGCACACATAGAAAGAGATAGTAACGAGGAGAAAGAAAGATATTTCTCCTGGTTACACTTCCCCTGGGTGACTTATCTTTTTAGCGCATTCCAAGGATTACCAATTCTGGTAAATCGGGGAATGCATCAAAATCCATGGGAGTTGCGTTGGAACACCCCACGTAATGCCCATGGAATGCCTTCCCAGTGTAGAGTAAGGCAACACAGCTATTTACACTGCCTTGCTTTACTCCAGACTTATGGAGCCATTTAGGGCCAAGCAAAGTGGCCTTGTGTGGCATCCTAAATCTCACTTAAGGTTTGTGTTGCGCATGTACCACTTTGAATGGTGCCAACGTGACGCAAACCGAATCATAAATATGCCCCTTAGTCTCAAACAAACCCTTGACATGTGTCCATCTTGACCCCTATGGACCTCTAAATTTGGATGGTTCATTTAAATGTATTCTATTGGCAGTGGATTCATGTTCTACATTTCTATGGGTGTGGTCACAGCGATCGTCTGAGGCTTGAGTTGTTATAAAAGATCTGCAAGTCTTTATCAGGACATATGCAGAGGCAGCATTCCTCTCGGACCAGGACCTAGCATTTGCTTCTAGGGCTTACCAGGATACCATAGGAATCCTGGGTGTTGCTGTGTATTATTCTTCCTGCTGTCATCCTGTTGGAAATTGAATAGTGGAAAGGGTAAACCGTGACTTAAAGCAGTCTTGAACAGATGGAGTATTAGGTTCAAGTCGTAGTTGGGTCCATTACCTGTATGGAGTCCAGAGAGCTTTAAATAGTCTGGCTAAAAGATTGTTGGGTGGTCAGATCCCTTATGAGGTCCTGTTAGGTTTTCAGATGGGGCACTGTGAGCTAGCTGGGAATTAGGTCAACATACTCTGGTGATATGGGAGGACTCAGTCCCCATAATCTGACAGTTATGTAGTCCGGATTTATTTTTGACTTACAAACTGCCAACACCTCTTCAGAGATTCAGACATTGCTTCGGACACAATATTCAACACATTTTAAACACCTGGTGCACCAAATGTTTAAAGCATCCAGCACAACTGGTGTTGTGCATTTTTTCAAGCATAGCAGATCTGGTCTAGTGACTGGATTTAAGACTGTGCTGGGAATAATACCCTCATTCTTTCATTCTCAAGCATTTTGTAGGGTTTTCAATAATCCTGCTAATCATTGGCTGAGGGGCTGCCACCATCTTCTTCATTTGCAATGGATGCCATGTTGGAAAGCAAAATTGAAACGATGTGACCGCATGAACAGCTATGTCGAGACAGACTGGTGAGCTACTTGGGTGATGAATACCTCATTGAAATCTGTGAAGATTGCTGTTGTAATTTGAGAAAGTAGGCTTTCATGGAATGAGACCAACATTTTGGTGCATAAACTGCACCTTTGAAATATGTCTAGAACTGCATCCGGAACAGCCACCCATGGATTGCATAGTTGTAGAATGTCTTGTTCAAACGTTGAGGTCACATCGGAGGTTTTGCCATGCAGTCATGATGCCCATCCTACAAAATGCCCACTATGATGCCCCACCATTGCCTTTTGAGAAATTTCCAGACTATTGGCTTAAGCAAGACTTTGCATTTATGGCAGAACTACCACAATCACTGGTGTGCCCTCTATCCATGAAGGGAGGAGTAGAGCCATGCGCCGGTTCCTATTATCTTTTAAACTCTTTTTATTAAACAGTGCTCAGCATACAGTAAACACAGTATCAGCATTGCAGTAATCTGCTCATATACATGTTGATTAGGGCAAACAGTATCATCATTAAGACATACTTGTACATTTGGAATGGACTTTTTATGACTGTTAACAGCTTCAGTCCACAGTCTGTAACACATCAAAAAGCAGTGTTTATCCCACCCCGACATCCCCCTTTAGCATCCCTGAAAAACATGCCAATAGGCCCACATTTTTTCCCATTTCTTGGGGCAATCTCTACTTTGGTAGGCAGCATGTTCCGCCCGCGAACACCAGTCTAAATCTGATTCCAAGTCTTCCACCTGCCGGGGATTCCGTATGCCCCAGGCCCGTGGCATATTACATTTAGCCACCCACGATGCTATCATCAACCAGATCCTCTGATATCGTGGCCAGGTAGCCTCCCCTGTGGTTGTCAATAGGAGCCATTTTGCATCTAGTTGGACCCCTATAGTTAATACCTGAGTCATTCTCTGCACTACTTCTCGCCAGTAGATTTGCACGATCGCGCACTGCCATAGGATGTGAAAGAATGTACCTTCTTCCCCCAGCCTCGGAAGCAGAGGGTGGAGTCTCCCTTCCCTATCTTCTGGAGTAGCACTCTAGAGTAGTACAATCTGTACAGGATTTTCAGTTGCAGCAGTCGGAAACGGGTGTGAATCACTATCTCACGAAGGCTTTGGAGGGCCTCTTTCCAATCCTCTTCATCGTGAGGTCCCAGGTCTCCATCCCAGGATACCTTCAGTGTCATCATGGGGAGTTATTAACCAGTTTTTTTTTATAAACCGTAGTAATGGCCTTATCTGTTATTGGGTCCATGAGCAAGTGATCCTCAAGCGGCACAGATTCCGACAGTTGCTCTCCTTCTACTATGTGTCTCCGAGGTGCATGACCAAGCTGTAGGTGTTTATACCTCTCAGTTTCTACCATGTCATACTCTTGGTGCAGGGTCTCAAATGCGATAGGCATGTGTTCCCTACATATGTCGCTTAGGTGTTTTATTCCATTCAGGGCCCACCTTGAGAACTCCTTCAGGTCACCCACCTCCTGTAGAAGGTCACTGTCCCATAGTGGGGTTTGATTAGCGAGCTTGCCCCTTCACCCCAAATAGTTAGTGGCTTCTCTCCATGCTCTGACTACTGTTTGGATATGCATTGGTAGTTCCCGCTCCCATGTCCATCCATACAGAACAGCTACATGACCTCTGTGCCCCATAATTTCTCTACCCACCCGGTTGGCTGGTTCTCCATGGTCAACAAACATACAATAGTTAACCACCACCAGTAATATTTCTGTATGTCCAGGACTACAAGTCCTCCGTCATATTACCCCTTTGGAGTTTACACAGTGCAATACGCGAGCTGTTTCCATTCCACAATAGTACCCTAAATGTGTGCTTGATCCTTCTAAAGAACTCCGGAGGGATCTTAAATGGGCTGTAATGGAGCACGTAGAGAAGGCATAAGGGGGTCATCATTTTGTATAGGGCAGCCCTGCCCATCAGTGACAGAGTTCTCTAGTGTTCCACGTCTTTATGCAGTTTCTCAAGTTGCAGGAACAAATTTCTGCACAGAAATTCCACCAGATCTTGAGTGACATAGATCCCGAGGTATTGGAAGCTGTCTTGTGCCAGCAGTGCCATGCAGCAGAAGGGAAGTCTCGAGTGCTCGGAGTGCCACCCACCAAGGGGAAGATTAGAGACTCAATCCAATTAATGTGGTATCCTCAGTAGTTCCCGAAGGTGTCAAATATTTTTAATACTCTATAGATAGGGTGGGTTGAGTTATGTAGAGGAGAACATCATCTCCATACAGCGAAATGCGCTTATCCCACCCCGGCACCTTGTATTCCCTGTATAAGCGGATCCTGGCGGACCCAAGCCACGAGCAGCTTGACTGCCAGTGCGAAGATCATAGGGGATAGAGGAGACCCCTGCCTCATGCCCTTTTGGAGGTCGAATACCCAGGATACTGCACCGTTGACTCTGACCCTCGCCAATGGACCTTGGTATAAAAGATTTACCCACCCACAGAATGTAAGGGCAAAGCTCATTTTGTCCAAGGCTGCAAAAATGTAGTGCCACTCAATACTATTGAATGCCACTCTGTCATCTAGGGCAATTAGGGCTGCCTGTTCAGTCTGCAATTACCCAGTGAAGTGTAGCGCCCCGTAGAGTCATCTCAAATTAAGTCTCGTGCTTCTGTGCAGCATATAGCCAGATTGGTCAGGGTGAATAACTGAGGCAATTACCGTATGCAATCTGGCTGCAAGGGCCTTAGCCAGGACCTTGGCTTCTACATTTAACAAGCATATGGGTCTAGATGACCTGCAGTCAGTGGTTTGCCTTTTTTGGGAATGACCACGATTATTGTGATTCTCTAGTTTTCTGGAAGACCACCCTTCTTGCATGCAGTATAGAACATGTCCAACATGTGCTCTGCAATTTTGTCCACCATGCCTTTATTTAATTCTATTGGTAGGCCGATAGGACGCACTGCCTTCCCTTGTTGGAGGCTTCATATAGCTGCATCTATTTCTGCTGCTGTCGAGTCTTCTTCCACACCCTACGGGTCCTTGCCTGAGAGTGTTTAAAAAAGTCTGTACAATCATGTCTCAGACATGTAAACATTTTCATGGTATGCGGCATTAGTTCTCTGTGGTCTTTCTTCACTATCAAGGACCTCCAATATCCAGTCACATTTGTGATCTCTTTTACCCAGCCATGCCAGCAGTTTGTTGGCCTTGTCTCCTACATCATACAACCAGTGTTGTGTACCCTGTACATAGCTACATGCCTTGTCTTCTGCTAGTTCGCACTGTTCATGCTGCTTGTGTCAGAGTCAATGGCAGAGGTCTGCGTTCCCATCCACCAGACTCCAAGCCTCAATAGATGCAATGTCTTGCTCAATGTCTGCATGCAGGAGTTTCTTTTCTCTCTTCTTACCTCCTTTCAGGGCCTGCGCACATCTGCGCATAACTGTTTTAAATGCGTCTTGTGCCAACAAGATGTATCCAAACCTGTCCAGAGCTTTACAGTGGTTGTCCCATAGATGCATTTCCTGTAATATACCAGGTCCGGGGCATGACGGCGCAGGTACTAGAGGATCACGGTACGTTTAACTTTACTGCCCAACCCATTCACATTCCATGTCAGTATGCTCAATGCTTGGTTTGTCTGTGTCCCCATATGTGTATCAGTGCTATGGATGATTGACCTCGTGCCCTTGGGATATTCAGGACCTGTACTCTAACCCATTTGCATTACATGAGGTCGTTTGAAATCCTCGAGTGCCCCCGTATGTGAGCAATCATGACTGCAGAGCAATATACTGTAGGTCCACAGCAACAAATTTGTAAACCCCCCCTCCGTGCTACCCTGCACCATAAGCTCAGAACTACCCACCACCCCAACCTGCAGAGCCCTTGTCGCCCCCATAAAGATTGGATAGGCTATTGCCGCCTCACCAAGCTACCATGCGATGCATGGTTGGATTATAGCACCCCTTACAACAATTATGTAGTCATGTACCCTTTATGTTGGAGCCCCTTAGTTACCCAGTTCCAGAAAGGGAGCCCATCTCTGCATTCAAAACCATTTCTGTTGGGTCCCAGCCGTTACATCACTGAATACCCCTAGGGGTCAGCTACATACCTTAACGCTTCCATACCTCATGGACCAGTTTGTATAAGTGCTCCCCCAGAGTGGCTGCTGCTCACATGTCTACCGGGGGGTCGTGTCCAGCCATCCTCCCCCCCTGCTCTCGGTCCCCCCGGCCCACCACCCCTTGATCCAGTTCCATGCTTCTTCCAGAGAGGTAAAGTGCCAGGACTTGCCATCTGCAATTGCGTGCAGTTTGGCCGGGTAAAGCATCATATACTTCATTTTATTTTTTTTGTTCCGAGTGACCTCCTCAAAGTTTCAGTGCTCTCATTGAACTTGCAGTGTGAAATCCGGGAGGAGTTGGACAATGACATTTTCATATCATAGGTCTCCATGGGAGCAGGCCGTCTGGAGAATCGCATCCCGATCCCTGTAATTGAACACTCTGGCAATAAGTGTCAATGGCGGGGTGCCCAGCTTTATTGGGAGTACCGGCACCCTGTGTGCCCTTTCTATGTAGAAGTAGTTGCATAGTCACTTGGGGCAAAGGGTGTTCAGAATGAGGTCTACCAGGAAGAGTTAAGTGCTGGGTCCCTCCGTCCCCTCTGAACCCCAAAACACCCTTATGTTGTTGCGCCTCGCCCTTCCTACCTCATCTTCCAGTTTGGCTGCAATGGCGGCATTCTATTTCGCTAAACTCTGGACCTGCTCTTTGAGTTTTTTCGTCATGGATTGCAGCCCATTAAATTGTGCCTCTGACACTGTGACCTTATCAGTGATCTTTCTAAAGTCTGCTCGCAAAAGATTTAGGTCTATTGTGACTGCATCCAGTTTTGGCTCAATGATACCCCTGAGGTCTTGAATGGCTGTCACGATTTCATTTAGTGATGGGTCATGTGCGGGTAGAGTCTCTTGCCTCTGGTCACCAGTCGCTTCTTCTCCCGCCACACTGTATGAGGTCCCCATTACAACAGTGTACTTATCTAAGTTATTGGCCTATGTGGGTCTAGGGCCTCGATTCCTCACCATGATGCTAGGCGCCTTGCTGTGGGATACTTTTGTGCACCGCTTGGTCATTCTGTAGTTCTGTCTGTTCTCTAGCCCAGCTGCACCTATTAACAAAGGTTAAGGGGGGGATAAGTGCATGATCTCAGCTCTCGTCCTGTGAGTCCAGTTGCACTGAGCGTGTTATTCTATTGGGAGGGGCCCCAAGGCACTGCTCCAGGGCCCAGTTGAACTTCATGGCCCATGACAACCTAAGTCTATGATTGAATACAGGCAGAGATTCCAACGGACCACCCGAGTGGGTCCCTCTCAACTCCATCCACCCGCTATCATATGCCAAGGGGAAACAGTGCCGTGCTTCTGGCCCGCAGGTGTAGGCCATGTCTGTTGCACATGTCTGGCAGGTGATAACTATTGTGTCTGTTAAATGCACCAGTTTCACCCCTCCAGGGCTGCTGGCTATATGGACAACTCACAGGGTGTCCTCATGCCTGTTAGACCTGGGCCGCTGTACCATGGCCCGGCCCACCACTGCCATGTATTCTGCCATTTGTAGGCCCTCCAGTGAGGCCCCTGCTTGAAGTCCCACTCACAGGCTCAACAAAGTGCCCCTCACTTTCTTCTCGGTTTCAGTCCTGAGTGTTTGTGGCAAGGGACGGGGCAAAAAGGGGTCTTAGGATCTGCTGGGGTGCTTAGGCAGGCCACACCCAGTCTCTTCACTCACCAGGACCAGGTCCACCGGGTCAGGATTAGGCCAGGCGCCTCCGCACCGCACACCACGCCAGTATCGGAAGAGGACCTCACTGGGAAATGCACATGCGGTGTCTTAGCACCTCCCCTGCCATCCTGACACTTGACCTGTCCCGCTCTCACCTTCCTCCAGTTTTCTGTATGAGAGGTGGACTCAGGCGGGAGACCAGGAGGAGCAGCACTGGTCCCGCTGCCGATCATTAGGCCTCTATAGCGCCATCCACCATTATGCCGGTCCGCTCCACTCCAGACACCGTGCCGCTCTCTGACTTGATGGGGTTCCAAAGTCGCCTGCAGCTATCCCAGCTGCTCCACTTGCACCACGGTACCCTTGGCAGCCCTAGGATGGTTCAGTACAAACGTTTGATGGGAAGGATATCAGGGATATTGCGCTTCGTGAATATGGAACCGTCTGAGTGTGAGCCTATCTTGGTTGGTGCCAAACTACGCCCCCCACCGGTTCATCCAATGAACATCTTGAGCCATGTTCTGAATCACCAAGTGAATGTGCCAAAGAGGCTCAACAGCTATATGCAGCCTTTCAAATGCAACCTGAACATTGTTTCATAGCATGTGAATCCCCAACACACAATAACCCTGATGTAACAACTTCAGTTGATGAGGAACTTTGAAAGGGTAAGGCTACTGGGTTGCAACGACTGAAGATAAAGGAACTGTTTTTGTTGTTCTGACGTTCACGTGTATGGAAATTCTGTTAGAACAATATTTTTTTTCTTTCTCTTCATCTTCTGTCCTATTTTTGTCCTTTTTTATTAATTTTTAAGCTGTTTTAATTTTTCCATTTGGCTCATTATAGTTTACAAATTAAGCACTGTAACTGAAATCCAAACAAACTCATCCTGCCCATGCCATATGGCTACACTGTCCTGTTAGCGTTTTGCTGAACCTTAGTACATGTGTTGCTCTTATGATGATGATAATAATAGTAATAATATTATGAATAATAAGAATAGTAATTTGTTGTTTCCATAGTGCTTTATACCACACTTTTGTTGTTTCAATAAAAGATGTTACTATTACCCAGGTATTATATTTATTTCAGTGAATGCTCAAGAATATCCTTCCAAAACCCAGAATACTCTTAGCTAGTCCATTAGTTGGATGGTCTGTGAACTTTAGCATCATTGCACCAATACAACCCTTTTCCCCCGGTATTACATGCATTGTGACTATATTTTATCTTTATTTATTTTTGTGATTTTATATACTGTGAACAAGACCCAAGAGGGTCTTGTTCACAGTATATTCATGTTATTCATAGGAAATCTTATTACTGCATGCAAGCAGATTATACAAGAACAGTTACATGGGTACGAAGTATAACAACAATTTACATAGTCACATCAGTTAAAAAGAAACACTACACACATGAACATAATCTTAAAGAATGTTATATTCTATGCTGTATAGATATGTGATGGCTGTATGGCAGAAACAAAAATAAAAAGAAAATATATTTTGGATGGCCATTCTTACATCCAATATGGCTACCAAGGTCATACAATAACTAAGAGTTGGTTACTGCGGATTACCCATCCAGTTGCTGCCAGGCAGATCAGGGCACCTCAATATTGCCTTCATGTGAATCCTGGTTTGAGTGGGCAAGAGAAAGCAAGATGTTGGTATTCATGCACCAGCATTCATGAATCAAAACTTATTCTTCACTTTTGTGAGTCTTCTCTGGGAACAATACAGGATCACACTCAACTCACCTCCAAATCGATCTATCAGGAACCCCCTTCTGGTAGTCAGGGAAGAGCTGCAAAGTTCAATCTCAAACACACGGCTGCAGAAAACAGCCCTCTCTACACTTGCATCTGTCCAGCCCCTCCAGCAGTGGGCACCTGACATCAACGGCAGAGCAGTTCTGGCATAATCGGCATGTGTTCGGTGCCAGAAGCACAGCAAGCAGTGGCAATGGGTCGGAGCGGCCACCATCTATTGACCATCACATCCAAGCTTCTGAAGAGCATTCAAGATGGGAGCAAATTACTGTGTCACTTCAAACCATGCAGCTGCTCGTAGGTGGACTAACTCTGCACAGTAGCATATCCAGACCACCACATCCAATGGTGTAGGTACGCCACAGCAGTGTGATGGACACCAAGCATCCAGCCAGACGACGAGGACCCTGCAATGTTATTAGGTCTCCAGACCTCCGTGAAAGAGCTCCTGACCCTGGTGCTGCCACCTTGAATAATCTTCAGATTAGTCTAAAAATTCTGCAGTTCAAACTCAACTGTGAGAAATGACTTCAGACCTGACTTTTTTTTTGTCAAGTCTCTTGATGGGAATGGACATCTCCAGACATACAGGTCTGATTGATGACCCGAGGTAATATTTGAGAAAATTGCATATGTCACTGGATATCTGTGAATTCACAGCCGGCACCCACCCTACTTCCTTCTCATCTTATCCAAAGTAACTTTTATCCCTAGAAGGAGTTCAATACACAAGTCTGGACAAACAAGCATGCTACTTGTTAAAATTGATTTTAAAGTGTCTGACATTTGGTTATATTGAATTGCAAATTCCAGAATCCTCTGTGGTGTCCTAATTGCATTATTGCTTGTCTCCACCAAGGCACAAACAGCTTGTGTAACTTTCTTTGGTTACAAAACCTGCTCAGTTTAATTGGATGCAAAAACAACAATTGATGAACAGAATGTAGAAGAATGTCATACATTCACCCCAGTACAGAGATCTGGGCCTAAATCCATCGATTTTTTTGCTCCCCATGCCATTCCAGTTTGAACCCAGCCATATGCAAATCAGTCTTGACCCTGCACCCAATGGGAACAGTCCAGCTCGAACTGCCAGGCCAGGTCCTCCATGGACTGGAAACAAGCATCCTAGGACCAGTTTCAGGGTTTCACCCCTCATCAGCCAGTATAGCTTGACTCCAGCGGCATGGAGAGCATGGGACCCACGTCTGGGCATACCCGTCCCACTCAGGGTGACAAATGCAAAAACAACAATTGATGGACAGAATGTAGAACAATGTCATACATTCACCCCAGTACAGAGATCTGGGCCTAAATCCATTTTTTTTAGTTCCTCATGCCATTCCAGTTTGAACTCAGCCATATGCAAATCAGTCTTGACCCTGCACCCAATGGGAACATTCCAGCCCGAACTGCCAGGTCAGGTCCTCCATGGACTGGAAACAAGCATCCTAGGACCGGTTTTGGGGTTTCACCCCTCATCAGCCAGGATAGCTTGACTCCAGCGGCATGGAGAGCACGGGACCCACGTCTGGGCATACCCGTTCCACTCGGGGTGACAAATGCAAAAACAACAATTGATGGACAGAATCTAGAACAATGTCATACATCCACCTCAGTACAGAGATCTGGGCCTAAATCCCTCGGTTTTTTGGCAGGGTATGCCCAGACGTGGATCTCTTGGTCACTTTGCCACTGGATTCAAGCTAGCCTGGCTGATGAGGGGTGTTACCCCGAAACCGCTCCCAGGATGCTTGTTTCCGGTTCAGGGAAGACCTGACTTGGCAGTTTGGGCTGGACTGTTCCGACGATGCACAGGGTCAAGACTGATTTGCATATAGCTGGGTCTGAACTGAGGTGGCGAAGTGAGCTAAAAAACGATGATGGATTCAACCCAGATCTGTGACTGGGGGTGAGTGTCTGAAAAGTTTCAGTGCTCCATCCGTCATCTCCTTGTGTTTGCTTTTTTCACCCTAAGTTGATAGGGTATGCCCTGACATGGGTCCCTTGCTCACTTTGCCACTGGATTCAAGCTAGCCTGGCTGATGAGGGGTGTCACTCCGAAACCAGTCCCAGGATGCTTGTTTCCAGTTCAGGGAAGACGTGGCTTGGAAGTTCGGGCTGGACTGTTCCCATGAGGTGCAGGGTCAAGACTGATTTGCATATAGCTGGGTCTGAACTGAGGTGGCGAAGTGAGCTAAAGAACGATGATGGATTCAACCCAGATCTATGACTGGGGGTGAGTGCCTGAAAAATTTCAGTGCTCCGTCCATCATCTTCTTGTGTTTGCTTTGTTCACCCTAAGTTGTCAGGGTATGCCCAGACGTGGGTCCCTTGCTCACTTTGCCACTGGATTCAAGCTAGCCTGGCTGATGAGGGGTGTTGCCCGGAAACCGGTCTCAGGATGCTTGTTTCCGGTTCAGGGAAGACCTGGCTTGTCAGTTCGGGTTGGACTGTTCCCATGAGGCACAGGGTCAAGACTCATTTGCATGTAGCTGGGTCTGAACTGAGGTGGCGAAGTGAGCTAAAGAACAATGATGGATTCAACCCAGATCTGTGACTGGGGGTGAGTGTCTGAAAAGTTTCAGTGCTCCGTCCATCATCTCCCTGTGTTTGCTCAGTTTAATTGGGTGCCCCGTCATTCTATCATTGCTTAGTCTTTTTTTTTGTTTTCAGGGCTATATGTTTATTGTTTACTAATTAATTTAGAACTGAATAATATCTACTTTGACTTCCATTATAATTGTGCCTACTTCAAATGATTATTTAGCATGGAACTTTTTTCACAGTGAATATAATCCACTCACAATTCATTGTCACATCCAGAATCCCCAGTGAATCACCTACTATTTGCACAATTCCTTTGTGGTTCATGGTTCAAAAAACTTGTGTAAGTGCACAACTTTCTAATACCTAGGGGACATGGTGGTCATCTTCATCATTTATGCATATTCAGTGATTGGAATTTACTTTTTAAATAAATGATGCTTACTTCTTTAAAACATACTGCTTTCCTTTTATTAACTTCCCATTGCAAATTCTTGGAGAATGTGAAACTCTGGAGAGGGATGAGATTAATTTTCTGTCCAACATACTGTTAAATGTCACTGCATGTGCCAGACTCTCCTGGGATGTGATAGCTAATTGCATCATTACCTGGCCCGCCAGGGCACAAAAGACATGTAGGTGTGAAGCATGCTCATTTCCAGGAGACAATATGCTCTTTTCTCTTTGAGACTTTTTCCTTATCTAATATTTAGATGTTTATTCATTGATACGTTATTTCTTTAAAATAAACAAAATGATATTTACACCAGAATAGCAATTTGAAGAACTTTAAAACACCCATTGTTTAGAAGGCATTTTGCCAAATGTATATCTAACAGAAGAATTTTGTTGACTTCATTGCATTAAAAGTTTGCAGGCTTAGGCCTGGGCAGAATTCTTGTTATGCTGGTGTAATTTGCTTCATTTCGGTAATTTTGCATTGTGAAAATTATGCAGACTGTCCGAAATTACACCATTAATCTGTCTCTTGTAAATGAGACGTCCGGTAGGAGAAAAACATTATTACAAGAGCATGGGATCAACACAATCAACTTACTTCAACAACACAATGGACCCAAATGAGAGTTGCATTTCTTTTATGCCGGCACCAATGGATTAACTCATTATCTATTTTACCCGAACAAACCGGGTAAATTTGGAGAGTAAAATGCTTTTTTTTTAGCTTTACACAGTGGAAGTTCCACAGAGAGTGAGGCTAATGTATATACAGTATCAACTTCCTCTTCCTGTCCTAAAGACTCCTTCCTGTGCTTTGTTTTTCCAGCCCTGCGTTATTTTGCATTTGGATTTTGGAGTGAAAGTATCACTCTACCTTTATCTGCAATCTCTGCTGCATCATCCACCCTTGGAAGTTAGAATTTGTAGTGTTTTGGAAAATCAAGCAAAATGAGTGCAATTCATCAAAATGTTTGCATTGACAGGCACCACTATTTCTGCTCCTTTTTTTGGTTTGTTTGTTTGCGCTGATGCCTGGTTTAAGTTAAAGCGGGTGCAGGCCGCCCTATGTGAGATTAAGGTATATTGGACATTCTTGGATGGTGGAGGCCTGGTGCAAACAAGATTTCCTCATTTTCCTTGTGGTATGAGAATTTTTCCCAGATCTGTACTCCTACTGTGGTATGTTTTACTTTTTTGGGGCCTAGTCTGTTCTCTTCCTTAAGATGTATTTTTAATGTATTTTTTGTATTCTCACTGCTTGTGTGCTAGAGAATTATTATTAATTTACGGGCTTGTGGATGACCATCTATTCATGCCGATTATAGGTCATTTTTACTCTACATGTGCGTGTCGGTGGCTAGAACTGGAGTGGCTCCGGGAGTCCAGGCCCGTATAGCCATACATTTCCCTTTGTTTTCCCCCATGTACTTGCCCACCATATTTGCTTGTGTGTGTTTATGTTTGTGTTAAATGGTTAATTAAGTGTTTGTCTTCAACTTTTTAAAGTATTTTACATGGGGACATGTTGCCGTATGCTGTTTTAGTTTGTGGCATTTTCAAAGTTTATTTTCATCTTTTTTCACTGTTTCAAGTTTTCTCTGCTGTTCCATTTATTGTTGCTGCTTCATTGGTGGTGTACTAGGCCATGGATAGGGCAAGGCACATTTAGGTGCATATTTGTGCAATCCTTTCCCAAAAAGTGTTTGTTAGTGGAGGTGGAGGAAGGGGTTCCAGCCAGGGTACAGCAGCTAGTTTCTCTTTGCTTTACATGCCTCCTTCATTGCTGGCCATGTGGTGACAGCCATTTGGAAAACCCAGTGTGTATGTATTTCACAGGTGGCTATTTTTATCTTTGTTCTCCATACCTCCTTCTTTGCTGTCCATGTGGTGACTGACAATTTTGTGGAACCTGTGTGTGTGTGTGTGTGTGTATATATAATTGGTGTCCATTTCTTCATTGTTCTCCATACCTCCATCTTTGTTGACCATGTGGACAGGTTCATAATGTGGAGCCAGTGTGTGTGTGTGTGTGATAGGTGGCTATTTTGTCTTTGTTCTCCATGCCTTCTATCTTGTATTTTCAAAGTCATGTGGTGAGCGACCATCATTTTGTGAAGCCAATGGATGTTTCTGATTTTTAAATATTGTATCCCACTTTTGAGCAAAGACTTTTAAGCAGCAAACAGAATTTTCTCACGGAACTCAGCAGCAACCACAGTCTGTTACACCTGATCCTCCAGAGGTAGGAAAAGCAAGAAAAGAAAGACCACTCCCCCATCTCCTCCAAGTCCTTCTGATGATCTTGACATGGATTAGACTCTGACTGCGACTTGCCATGAGGGATAAGGGAAAAAGAAGGTCCCCGAAAGCCTTAGAAGTGAGGAATATGATGAACAAGTGATTGTTTTTGTGGAGAGTGGTACAGAAGAAGTGCATATCACCTCTAGTCAACCTGCTCTACATCAAGAAGAACCACCAACA
The DNA here is from genome assembly GCA_963921515.1 of Calotriton arnoldi. Lineage (NCBI taxonomy): Eukaryota > Metazoa > Chordata > Amphibia > Caudata > Salamandridae > Calotriton > Calotriton arnoldi. Next base: position 68,744 of record CAWUFW010008579.1, on the reverse strand, counting down.
CCAGCGGCTTCCAACTTTTCAAGAAGCAAAAAACCTGCAACAACCTCAAGCCCTACTGCAGTCACAGCCTGCCCCGGAGAAAGGCAAATACAACCATCTAGCTATACCTCAACAAGTTCTTCAGGTACTGACTTGATAAGAAAGATGGCTTCACCAGTTTGAGACTTCTTTATCTTAAGGCCGCATGAGGAGCATATCACAGAATTCTCACTTTGCCGTAAACCAGTGCATCATGGTACATTGGGACCAGCTTTCACATCTGAAAAATAAACACACAATCATGTAGGAAGAGCACCACAAAAAGATTATTGATGGTGACAGAGGAGAAGACGTTGAACTAATAGAAGGAGGTGGTGTTGAGGAAGAAGATATCATGCGAAGCAGCCCTGTGACTGTAGCTCATAGTGTGCAGTCATTATCAGCAGCAACTTTAGCATCACACAAGGAAAAATTGCATACAGTCACCCCAGCACGTTCAAGCAACTTGCCTGCTACCCTTAGCTCACTAGTTGAGATATACTCACAAAGAAAACAGTCACCACAATTTACTATCAAATCTATGTTTGCCAATGATTTGCCATACTACCAAACTCATGACCCAGTTAATTTATGTAATGGGAAGCAGGCTAAAGTTTTAGCCATAGACTTTTTAATTGGTGTTAGGAGAGTGGTTTCTGGAATTTATAAAGACCCTGTGCTCAAAGTGGAAGGTTCCAAGACAGACCTATTTTTCCACTATTGCTGTGCCAGTGTTGCATCTTTAAATGCTGCAATTGGTTGGTGAAGTAATGAAGGAGAGGGCTATTCATTCCATCCAACTCACAACAGACATGTGAACCAGTTGTCAAGGAACAGATTACATGTGCATCACTGCACACTGGGACTCCGTCAAGGGTTTTAGGCACAGGCTAGCCGCTGGTCACACCATTAAGGATGCTTTCCAAGGGATTTGGCAACATGCAACAATTGCAATGCTCTCTATAGAGAAATCAAATACAGCTGCCAGTATATTGGATGAATTTATTAACAAAGTTTACAATTTGTTTACAAGTTGTTGGTCTTGGAAGTGGATTTGTTGCCACTGACAATGGCAGTGATATTGTTGAAGCCAGGGCTGATGGAGGATACTTCAGAGTCCTGTATTTAGCGCATTCCATCAACTTAATTTTAAACGACTTCTTAAAAAAAGAAGCAGTAGTCAACAACATACGGGTCCCCAGTTGCCAGATACCACTCATTTCAGTCATTCTTTGATGATCATTAAGCCAACCCATTGGAACTCTACCTTCTACATGCTGCAATGCCTGTTTGAGCAGTACAGGTCTATCAATGATTATGTACTACAAAGGACAGGGGATGCAACTGCCCAAGACCATGATGATGGATGTTGACAAATGGGGACTAGAAGAGTACTTGATCCAAATGCTAGTGCCTTTTGAGATTTTGACACAGAAAGTCAGTAAAGAGGACAGTACCATGAGCCAAGTGATCTGTTGTTTGATATCCTGGAAGAACATTTGCAAAAGTTGGAACACAAATTTACCAATGTTAACGAAGAAGCAGCGTCTTTTGTCAACAGCCCAATCTTTCGTCTGAATACAAATCAAAGGCTACAAAAGAAGATTGTGCCCTCATACATGACTTCTATGTCACTATACTTCATCCATGGTACAAAAAAGCTCTGGCAACTTTCATTTCTTTCTCAGCAGTTGATGTCTCAATTTACACGAACTGGATCACCATGAAAAAGGGTGACTAAGAAACCCAACAGTCATACGTTTGAGGAGCTGTGAGGGGTTAGCAGAGACTAAAGTGGATATGGGAAGTTAGGAAAAATAAAAAGAGAAAATACATAAGGCCATGATGCATGTTAGCTTCAGTGAGATTAATTGTTAAATCCAAAATGATTAAATAGATAAAAATGTGAAAAGTGCTGTAAGTTGCGACCTTGGTCTTCCTGGCCCTTTTCTTTGGTGGTGCTGAATGGAGGGAAGAAAAAGAATATTAAAGCACATTTAATAATTTACAGGCAAAAAAGTCTACTGCTTATGTAACCGATCATATTCCCATATTTAATCTCCATCCTAAAAATAGTTTCCTAAAATTATTACCTACAAGTGATTTTGCTCCTCTACTAGCTACATTAAGTTTCAATTTGTCACCAAAAAACTATATGCAATTCATCAATCTTGCAATGCACCTCACAGAGATGGAGACTGTGCTGCAACAAAAGAGTCAAAATGAGCTACACAACCCCACATATTTAACTGTCCTGCTCACTTTCTGCCCATCAACCAGAGAGTAAGGGTACATTGTTCACTGCGCAACAGAATCCCACCACCAGGCATCCACTCGCCGGCCTCCAGTGTGTGTGTGTGTGTCTTTTTCTTTCTCAGATTTTTCACCATTAATATCTTTGCACCTGTTTGACAAATCTCCACAAAACCTTCCAGACCGATTGCTTTTTCTACATTGGCGGAGCATGGAATGTTGTGCGCTGATTGATCAAGGAGGAGGAAAGATAAAAGGGGGCCCCAAAACATGTTTGGGCACGAATGCATTTTTCCATAGATTTTATACTCATGTGTAGTGGCCAAACGACCAGTCAGAGTTCCATGCAATTTGGCAGATTACACATTATGGTGTGCAGATGATTCTTTTGGGTACTGCAGGTAAGTAGGGTAATAATTTTTTAAGTTATAAGTAATTTTAACTTAGTGATATCTGTTGTTGCAGTACTTTCATGAAACATTTGGGCATTTCACAGTATTTTGCTGAAATACTGCAGTACATGGCAATTACAAGGCATTATGTGATTGACTATGACTGCCTTAACAAAAGTTAAATATTTGTAAAAAATAGATAATCCGACCACCTTATTTGTTTCCTGCTTTTTATTTTAGCAGAATAAGGACCAATATAGACCTCTTTTCATTGGTCCTGGCTATTATCCACCAGACCTTTATATTTCAGAAAATTATTTATCTTATTTCAAACTGTTTGCCTGGAAAGTGATACACATAAATCAAGTTACATGAAAAACAGTCGTAAACACAAACAGTCATAAACACATTGCAAATATAGCAATTAATGGAAACAATATAATATCAAGTGCAAAAAATCATCAACTGATAATAATGTTACACCAACAGTTTGTCAGACCAACAATTATTTGGAACTCTATCCAACACTTATTTTTCATGCTTTCATAGAGTTCCGATAGCCATGGGGTTGAGCTCAAAGCATTATGGGAGTTGTAGTTCAACTGTTATCCCTATGATGCTATTTTGGCTGTATTCATCACCCCCATGGAGTATTTTTAGAAAATGCTGACGCGTTTCTAATCCCAGTTAAAATCTAGGGATTGTCTTCAGGGCAGGTAGCGTGTTGTAATCTGAACTGTTGCGTATTTGTTAAGACTCAGGATTTTCTCAGAAGTGATTTTGTTTGTCTTGTCTTGCTGTAGCTGCATGGACTTTGGTTCTCAGGTGACAGACTGTATTTTTGTAGCAGCGCGCTGTATTTTTCATTAGAACTTATTTTAGATAGTTGCGGATACAATGTTGCAGCAGCCCCCAGGCACGGAAACTTTAAGCAGTTTGCAGGTTCTTAGAATGTCAATTTCCACTTGGCTTTTAATTATCAGCTAACACTTGAACTCTTCGTCCTCTTCGAGCTTGGAGTTTGATGGATTCCTTCAAAAGTTAAAGGCAGCCATATTATTTTAGGTACACTTTGTAAGTGTTCTGCCTTATGCCCTTAGATATAGGTAAGTTTTAGGTTTTATATTTTTCCCCTACCTATTACCACTTTGCTAAAGAGGTAATAGATAGTGAAACTGTACGGAGTACTGCTGTACTTCCTAGGAAGTACTGCAGTACCTAAATTTCTCTTTTCAATTTCCAAAAATTAAAAATACAGTATACTACACTATATTTAACAAATATAGAGTACTACAATGTATCTTCATTTTTTTTATTTATTTAATTATTTTTAAAAAAGTCTACTGAGTACTGCGGTAATACCTAAAAATTGCAGCCCTTCTTAAAAGTTTTTTTAAAAAGCGCAGGTATCCCTAAACTCCTGGAAAAATATATAGTAAATTACAAATACATTTCTCTAACTATTATCACTTTCATAAAGTGGTAATAGGTAGGTAACAACAATGATACCTAATACTTACCGATATATGAGGCACTAACCCAAAATGCAGAGAAAGTGTGTTGAAAGCTACATGGTTGCCTTTTCCATTTTGCAAAGGCAGACAATAGCAAATCAGATACTGACTTCTTATCGGCATGTAGTATGGTATACCATGAAGGTACCACGGTATACCATGGCATAATATAATACTAAGTAGTTTAACACTTATAACTTTGACACCACTTACACTATTTACACCTACTACCAAAAGTTAGCATTTACATCTCCTAATCTATATTACTGGCACATTACATCTACATCCATTCATCCACTTTCACAGTATGTCTGTTTCAACTATGCCACTCCACTCCACGCCACTCCAATCTATGCCACTCAACTCCACTCTATGCTATTACACTCTACGCCACTCCACTCTATTTCCCTACACTATACGCCACTCCGCTCTACACTAATCTAATGTGCGCCCCTCCAATCTACACTAATCCACTGTATGTCACTCCACTTTACCACACTCCACTCTATGCCTCTACACTCTAAACCACTCGACTGTGAGCTATTATACTCTACACCCGTCCATACTATGACCCTGCCCCTCCACTATACGCTAATCCACTCTACGCTATTCCACTTTACACAGCTCCACTCTATGACCCTACACTCTATGCTAGTCCACTCTATGCCACGCCACTCTACGCCACTCTAGTGTATTCCACTGTACAGCACTCCACTCTACGACACTCCACTGTACGGTATTACACTGTACACCACTCCACGTCAGTCCATTCTATTCCACTCCAATGTACCCCACTATTCCACTGTATGCCCCTCCAGTCTACACCACTGCACTCTTGCTATTCCACTGTATGTCACTCCCCTCTACACCACTCCACTGTATGCCACTACACTGAACGCTAGTCCATTCTACATCACTCCACTGTACGCTACTCTACTGTATTCTGTTCCACTCTATGGCACTCCACTCTATTCCACTCTAAGCCACTCCTCTCTACCCCACTCCATTCTACGCCGCTCCGGTGTACATTATTAAACTGTATGCAACTACACTCTACCCCACTCCACTCCACCCACTCCATTCTATAACACACCACTATACACCATTCCACTCTACAGGAAAGCACTCTACGCCACTCTAGCCTTCGCCACTCCAGTATACACCGCTCCACTGTTTGACACTCTACTCTATCCCACTCCAATGTACTCTATTCCTTTGTACACAACTCTACTGTCCGCCACTCCACTCTATGGTATTCCACTTTACACCACCCCAGTCTGTGCCACTCCACTATAAGGCGCTCAACTGTACCCTATTTCACTATACATCCCTCGACTATAAGCCGCTCTACTCTACACAATCCACTGTACACCCCTTCAATATTCACTGTTACACTCTACACTATTCCGCTCTATGCCACTCAATTGAATGCCACTTCAGTGTGCACCACTCCACTGTACGCTACCACAATCTATGCTACTCCACTGTACGCTATTCCTCTGTACTGAGCTCCAGTGTACTTACTCAAAGTTATTACACAGTATGCCACTTCACTCTACACCACTCCACTGTACGCCACTCCACTGTATCCTATTCCACTGTACACCACTTCTCTGTATGCCACTCCAGTGTGCACCACTACACTCTACGCTATTCCACTGTACACCATTACTCACTCTGTTCTATCCCACTCCACTATACGCCACTCTACTCTACGCTATTCTACTCTTCTCCACTCCATTCTATGCCACTCCATTGCATGCTACTCCACACTTTATTCCACTGGTCACCACTGCACTATACTATACTCCATTCTACACCACACAACTCGACTGTATGCTATTCAACTGTATGCCACTCCACTGTACCACACTCCACTCTATGCCAATGCACTTTATACCACTCCACTATACGCTGTTCCACTGCATCCCTGACTACCTAAATCCTTGTTACTAATGACATACTCAAGGTCCCACGCTTGATACCCAGTAACTCTGCCTCCCATAGTTATCCAGTACTGGTAATTCGGGAGGTGGAGTTACAAACCATAATTCCAGAGGCCTCAGATTGAAACTCTGTGTCAGCTTTCTGAACTTGGGCTATTTGGCCTTGAACAACCTGAAATTTCTTGCTTACCGTAGGGAAAAACCTTGACTATGTCAGCTTCCTGAGTCTCTGTCTTTGCTCTGCAGTGTACTTGTAAGGTTGCTTTGATTAGTACCATCCACAGAACATGAAGGTTTACTCACAAGTTTTCAAAGGTGTGTTTTGTGTGGTTATTTATATTTAAGATTTTTTGTAAAGTGTAGCTTATTTATCCAATAATTTGTGTCCAAGAACTCTCAAAGGAAATTCGAACACAGGGTTCTTTTCATCCATATAAATTCTAGATTTTGATGAGACACATTTCGGTCATTAGGCTTGCTTTTGAACTTTTATGTTTTGGTCTCTTACAATAGCCCTCACTATAGCATAACTGAATGGGCAAATAACATTTGTCAGTTTTTGCTGGAAAATTGTTTCTCTTGGGTGTCGCCTAATTGAAGATTTTCCCTTCTCGAGTCCAAGCCCATGTGAGGAGCTGCTAAGGAGGCTCGCACTGGCGGGGGCCATGAGAAGGGGCTTGATGGCGTGAGTAGCAGGTTGGGAGTCACGCATGGTTGCTGTTGTGGCGCAAAGTACTAGTCATTACTGGAGCTTCACGTTAGCGGTCAATGCGGACTGTCACTGCTGATGTGGACTGTTGTGGCTGATACGAAGAGCAGTCATTGCTGGATACTCACAATATGCAAAAGAAACAATTGATGGACGGAATGCTGGAAAATGCAAACATTCACCCCCAGTCACAAGGATCTGGGTTTAATCCATCATTCTTTTGCTCACCACACCACCCCAGTTTGGACCCAGCCATATGCAAATCAGTCTTGACCCTGTTCCTTGTGGGAACAATCCAGCCAGAACTACCAAGCCAGGCCCTCCCTGGACCGGAAACAAGCATCCTGGGACCGGTTTCAGGGCATCACCCAGGCTAGCTTGAATCCAGTGGTGTAGTGAGCACGGGACCCACGTCTGGGCATACCCTTCCCACTTAGGGCGACATATGCAAAAGAAACAATTGATGGACGGAATGCTGGATAATGCAAACATTCACCCCCAGTCACAAGGATCTGGGTTTAATCCATCATTCTTTTGCTCACCACACCACCCCAGTTTGGACCCAACCATATGCAAATCAGTCTTGACCCTAGTTCCTTGTGGGAACAGTCCAGCCCGAACTGCCAAGCCAGGTCCTCCTGGACCGGAAACAAGCATCCTGGGACCGGTTTCAGGGCATCACCCTTCATCAGCCAGGCTAGCTTGAATCCAGTGGTGTAGTGAGCACAGGACCCATGTCTGGGCATACCCTTCCCACTTAGGGCGACATATGCAAAAGAAACAATTGATGGACAGAATGCTGGACAATGCAAACATTCACCCCCAGTCACAAGGATCTGGGTTTAATCCATCACTCTTTTGCTCACCACACCACCCCAGTTTGGACCCAGCAATATGCAAATCAGTCTTGACCCTGTTCCTTGTGGGAACAGTCCAGCCCGAACTGCCAAGCCAGGTCCTCCTTGGACCGGAAACAAGCATCCTGGGACCGGTTTCAGGGCATCACCCTTCATCAGCCAGGCTAGCTTGAATCCAGTGGTGTAGTGAGCACAGGACCCACATCTGGGCATACCCTTCCCACTTAGGGCGACATATGCAAAAGAAACAATTGATGTACGGAATGCTGGACAATGCAAACATTCACCCCCAGTCACAAGGATCTGGGTTTAATCCATCATTCTTTTGCTCACCACACCACCCCAGTTTGGACCCAGCCATATGCAAATCTGACCCTGTTCCTTGTGGGAACAGTCCAGCCCGAACTGCCAAGCCAGGTCCTCCCTGGACCAGAAACAAGCATCCTGGGACCGGTTTCAGGGCATCACCCTTCATCAGCCAGGCTAGCTTGAATCCAGTGGTGTAGTGAGCACGGGACCCACGTCTGGGCATACCCTTCCCACTTGGGCGACATATGCAAAAGAAACAATTGATGAACGGAATGCTGGACAATACAAACATTCACCCCCAGTCACAAGGATCTAGGTTTAATCCATCATTCTTTTGCTCACCACACCACCCCAGTTTGGACCCAGCCATATGCAAATCAGTCTTGACCCTGCTCCTTGTGGGAACAGTCCAGCCCGAACTGCCAAGCCAGGTCCTCCCTGGACCGGAAACAAGCATCCTGTGACCGGTTTCAGGGCATCACCCTTCATCAGCCAGGCTAGCTTGAATCCAGTGGTGTAGTGAGCACGGGACCGAAGTCTGGGCATACCCTTCCCACTTAGGGCGACATATGCAAAAGAAACTGGGGTGGCGTAGTGGGCAAAAGAACGATGGATTTAACCCAGATCTTTTGACTGGGGGAGAATATTTGCATTGTCAGCATTCTGTCCATCATTTGTTTGCTGTAACACTTTTTGCCCTAAGTGGGATGGGTATGCCCAGACGTGGGTCCCTTGCTCACTGTGCCACTGGATTCAAGCTAGCCTGGCTGAAGAAGGGTGACATACCCTGAAACCGGTCCCAGGATGCTTGTTTCCAGTCCAGGGAGGACCTGGCCTGGCAGTTCGGTCTGGACTGTTCCCATGGGGCACAGGGTCAAGACTGATTTGCATATGGCTGGGTCCAAACTGGGGTGGCGTAGTGGGCAAAAGAACGATAGATTTAACCCAGATCTTTTGACTGGGGGAGAATGTTTGCATTGTCAGCATTCCGTCAATCATTTGTTTGCTGTAACACTTTTCGCCCTAAGTGGTATGGGTATGCCCAGACGTGGGTCCCTTGCTCACTGTGCCACTGGATTCAAGCTAGCCTGGCTGAAGAAGGGTGAAATACCCTGAAACCGGTCCCAGGATGCTTGTTTCCGGTCCATGGAGGACCTGGCCTGGCAGTTCGGTCTGGACTGTTCCCATGGGGCACAGGGTCAAGACTGATTTGCATATGGTGGGTCCAAACTGAGGTGGCGTAGTGGGAAAAAGAACGATGGATTTAACCCAGATCTTTTGACTGGGGGAGAATGTTTGCATTGTCAGCATTCCGTCCATCATTTGTTTGCTGTAACACTTTTCGCCCTAAGTGGGATGGGTATGCCCAGACGTGGGTCCCTTGCTCACTGTGCCACTGGATTCAAGCTAGCCTGGCTGAAAAAGGGTGACATACCCTGAAACCAGTCCCAGGATGCTTGTTTCCGCTCCAGGGAGGACCTGGCCTGGCAGTTCGGTCTGGACTGTTCTCATGGGGCACAGGGTCAAGACTGATTTGCATATGGCTGGGTCCAAACTGGGGTGGTGTAGTGGGCAAAAGAACAATGGATTTAACCCAGATCTTTTGACTGGGGGAGAATGTTTGCATTGTCAGCATTCCGTCCATCATTTGTTTGCTGTAACACTTTTTGCCCTAAGTGGGATGGGTATGCCCAGATGTGGGTCCCTTGCTCACTGTGCCACTGCATTCAAGCTAGCCTGGCTGAAGAAGGGTGACATACCCTGAAACTGGTCCCAGGATGCTTGTTTCCGGTCCAGGGAGGAGCTGGCCTGGCAGTTCGTTCTGGACTGTTCCCATGGGGCACAGGGTCAAGACTGATTTGCATATGGCTGGGTCCAAACTGGGGTGGCATAGTGGGCAAAAGAACAATGGATTTAACCCAGATCTTTTGACTGGGGGAGAATGTTTGCATTGTCAGCATTCCATCCATCATTTGTTTGCTGTAACACTTTTCGCCCTAAGTGGGATGGGTATGCCCAGACGTGGGTCCCTTGCTCACTGTGCCACTGGATTCAAGCTAGCCTGGCTGAAGAAGGGTGACATACCCTGAAACCGGTCCCAGGATGCTTGTTTCCGGTCCAGGGAGGACATGGCCTGGCAGTTCGGTCTCGACTGTTCCCATGGGGCACAGGGTCAAGACTGATTTGCATATGGCTGGGTCCAAACTGGGGTGGCGTAGTGGGCAAAAGAGCGATGAATTTAACCCAGATCTTTTGACTGGGGGAGAATGTTTGCATTGTCAGCATTCCATCCATCATTTGTTTGCTGTAACACTTTTTGCCCTAAGTGGGATGGGTATGCCCAGATGTGGGTCCCTTGCTCACTGTGCCACTGCATTCAAGCTAGCCTGGCTGAAGAAGGGTGACATATCCTGAAACCGGTCCCAGGATGCTTGTTTCCGGTCCAGGGAGGACCTGGCCTGGCAGTTCGGTCTGGACTGTTCCCATGGGGCACAGGGTCAAGACTGATTTGCATATGGCTGGGTCCAAACTGGGGTGGCGTAGTGGGCAAAAGAACGATGGATTTAACCCAGATCTTTTGACTGGGGGAGAATGTTTGCATTGTCAGCATTCCATCCATCATTTGTTTGCTGTAACACTTTTCGCCCTAAGTGGGATTGGTATGCCCAGATGTAGGTCCCTTGCTCATTGTGCCACTGGATTCAAGCTAGCCTGGCTGAAGAAGGGTGACATACCCTGAAACCGGTCCCAGGTTGCTTGTTTCTGGTCCAGGCAGGACCTGGCCTGGCAGTTCGGTCTGGACTGTTCCCATGGGGCACAGGGTCAAGACTGATTTGCATATGGCTGGGTCCAAACTGGGGTGGCATAGTGGGCAAAAGTACGATGGATTTAACCCAGATCTTTTGACTGGGGGAGAATGTTTGCATTGTCAGCATTCCGTCCATCATTTGTTTGCTGTAACACTTTTCGCCCTAAGTGGGATGGGTATGCCCAGACGTGGGTCCCTTGCTCACTGTGCCACTGGATTCAAGCTAGCCTGGCTGAAGAAGGGTGACACACCCTGAAACTGGTCCCAGGATGCTTGTTTCCGGTCCAGGGAGGACCTGGCCTGGCAGTTCGGTCTGGACTGTTCCCATGGGGCACAGGGTCAAGACTGATTTGCATATGGCTGGGTCCAAACTGGGGTGGCATAGTGGGCAAAAGAACGATGGATTTAACCCAGATATTTTGACTGGGGAGAATGTTTGCATTGTCAGCATTCCGTCCATCATTTGTTTGCTGTAACACTTTTCGCCCTAAGTGGGATGGGTATGCCCAGACGTGGGTCCCTTGCTCACTGTGCCACTGGATTCAAGCTAGCCTGGCTGAAGAAGGGTGACATACCCTGAAACCGGTCCCAGGATGCTTGTTTCCAGTCCAGGGAGGACCTGGCCTGGCAGTTCGGTCTGGACTGTTCCCATGGGGCACAGGGTCAAGACTGATTTGCATATGGCTGGGTCCAAACTGGGGTGGCGTAGTGGGCAAAAGAACGATGGATTTAACCCAGATCTTTTGACTGGGGGAGAATGTTTGCTTTGTCAGCATTCCGTCCATCATTTGTTTGCTGTAACACTTTTCGCCCTAAGTGGGATGGGTATGCCCAGACGTGGGTCCCTTGCTCACTGTGCCACGGGATTCAAGCTAGCCTGGCTGAAGAAGGGTGACATACCCTGAAACCGGTCCCAGGATGCTTGTTTCCGGTCCAGGGAGGACCTAGCCTGGCAGTTCGGTCTGGACTGTTCCCATGGGGTACAGGGTCAAGACTGATTTGCATATGGCTGGGTCCAAACTGGGGTGACGTAATGGGCAAAAGAACGATGGATTTAACCCAGATCTTTTGACTGGGGGAGAATGTTTGCATTGTCAGCATTCCGTCCATCATTTGTTTGCTGTAACACTTTTCGCCCTAAGTGGGATGGGTATGCCCAGACGTGGGTCCCTTGCTCACTCTGCCACTGGATTCAAGCTAGCCTGGCTGAAGAAGGGTGACATACCCTGAAACCGGTCCTAGGATGCTTGGTTCCGGTCCAGGGAGGACCTGGCCTGGCAGTTCGGTCTGGACTGTTCCCATGGGGCCCAGGGTCAAGACTGATTTGCATATGGCTGGGTCCAAACTGGGGTGGCGTAGTTGGCAAAAGAACGATGGATTTAACCCAGATCTTTTGACTGGGGGAGAATGTTTGCATTGTCAGCATTCCGTCCATCATTTGTTTGCTGTAACACGGATATTCACAATGGCAGGTATCACGGATAGTCGTTGTTCTGCACGAAGAGTCCATTCTGTGGTCGCGAGAAACCCCAAACTTATGAATTCTCACCTTTAACCCTTTTGGTTTCAGCCAAGGGTCCAGGACCTGAGGGGACCAGGACTCACTCCAGCAGAGGCCACCAGCAGGGCTCAGGCAGGAAGCCATAGTAGTCATGAATGGGTGGGCAAGCCCTGAGGTTACTATTTGAAGCTCAGGAAGGGATGAGTACGACCCCCCAGGGCATCCTGCTCAGGAGAGCAAACCCTGCCCCACACCCAAGGCCTGTTTGCCCCTATGTTTGGAAGGAATACACAATACACCACAGGAGAGCCATTCACCATCATGTGACCCAGGATACTGGCAGACAGGCACTTTTGGATTAAGTAGACAAATGCTGACTTTCTAACAGTAGCATTTTCAGAATTGTAACTTAAAATCCAACCTTACCATTTAAGAGGATTTTAATTTACAATTCATTTGAGTGGAAGAACCATTCCTCTTTCTGTTTCCAAACTGAAGTTATCACTTACTAAGTGTTATAAGCTAACACAGTGTTAGTCCATGGGAGAGATAACCTTACAAAAGTGGAAAGCAACTTTAGGAGTTTTTCACAGTCAGGACATGTAAACCTTAAATACACATGTACTACTTTTTAAATATGATACACCCTGCCCTAGGAGTGGTTACTGCCTACCTCAGGGGCAACTTATAAGTATTTAAAAAGAAGGTTTAGGTGTGCAAACGGTTTATTTTGCCAGGTCGAAATGGCATTAAAAACTGCACTGCAGGCTGCAGTGGCAGGCCTGAGACAAGTGCTGCAGTGCTTCTTTAGTCAGTAACACAATGGGTACTTCTGGCCAATAGTACCATTTAATTTACAGGCCCTGGGTACATGGAGTTCCATTTACTAGAGACTTACCAGGAAAGTAAATGTGCCAATTTAGTGTAGGCCAATTTCATCATGTTTTGGGGGCGAGAGCACAAGCACTTTACCTCTGGTTAGCAGGGGGAAAGTACACAGAGTCCTAATGGCAACCAAGCGAGTTCAGCAAAAACAGGGGAGTGAAGGCAAAAAGTGTGGAGGAATGGCACACCAAAGATGCCAACTTACAATACAGGTGATGTAGACGTTTCCATATGAATAGGATATAAGATGGCCTGTTGCCCCCACTTAACTAGATGGGTTTTATTTCTCTTCCATTATTAGAGTTTTGTCCAACTTTTGGTTTACACTATAAGGTATTTCTGTGCTCAATTTCAGGACAGCCTTATTATGTGAGTGAAGTGTTCCCATATGCAGAAAATGACCACACAGTTACTTGTCTGGAGTCTATCCACAAAGGGCCCTATGCACAAAAGTATATTTGATCATAAACGTAGCTTTACAACCAAATGTATCTGTTTTACACCTGCCAGGAATTCACTAAAGGATTCCAAGCAGGTGTAAATACATTTACGGGCGCAGAGATCTCTTTCAAGACTACAGAGCTTTCTGTACACATAAATCCTGCTAAAGGGGGAAAATGGGCTTTAGAGGGCATGGTTAGCCTTAGAAATTTGTCAACACCCAACAAACAAGTATGTTTGTGGGCATTTACAAACTCTTCAACTTTTCTTTCTTCTCTGAAAAGGGTCTTATCTTTAGTCCATCCAACAGCTAGCATAAATCTATTTCTAGGGTCAGAAGGGGGATGGATCACTCCTGATTTGCTGGGGATGTAGGAGAAAAGGTTTCCCCACAGGGAAAAATATGTTCCATGTGGAGAAAAAAGTGTTCCATATTTCCCCTTCGCTAGTTTTCAGTTCTAAAGAACTTCGTATAGTAGGAGTTTGATCCTGGTGAAATAGTCACAAGGTCTTCCTATACATCCCAATGTGAATCTACAAGGTGAAGCAGCATTCCATGTGGACATCTGAGAAGGTTTGTGAATCTCACACATTTGTAAGTCTTCACTTTCACTTAGGTGTCAATCTATGAGTAAATTTGTGTGAACTTCTTTGTAAATCAGCTCAAAAGCAGTTTGGAGTAAATTGCACTCCAGGTGCCGTATTAGGCATTGTGATTGTTTGCGCCCGGCGCACCTTTTAAAAGGTGCGCCGGGCGCAAACAATCATAATGCGCCCTATTATGATGTATGCGCTGCCCCCAGGGCAGCCGCGAACTCGCAGGTGAAAACATGGAACAGCTGCTCTGTGTTTTCACAGTGCAGGCGGCACCCGCCTGCACTTTCACAGGATAATAGAGATCCCCTTGCAGGCGGGTGCAGTCAGTGACTGCACCCGCCTTCAAGGGGATGTCTGGGGGGTCTATGGGACCCCCTTTACCCCCTGCAGAGGGCTGCTCTCAGGAGGCGCACTGACAGTGCGTCACCTTTTAAATGGCGCACAGTTAGTGCACCTCCTGAGGGCTGCTTTGACTCTGCACCCGCGTCTGTAATATGGCGCGGGCACAGAGTCAAAGGAATCACCTCATTTGCATAGGGCACGCCCCTATGCACATGAGGGAACACCCTCTGAAGGTAGCGCTGATGCTTTAAGTGCGCCAGCGCTATCGGTATTATAGAAGGGACGCAGAAGCGTCTGTGCCCCCTTTTATAATACCAAAGTGCCCCGGGGGCATGCAAAGCGGGTGCAAACACCCATTGCGCCCCCGGGGCACTTATTGTAATACAGCCCCAGTAGTACTCTTATACATATTATTACATGCCATTGTGAATTGGCTCCAAAACAGTTAAAATGGGTATAAAATTAGTACATTCAAGGAATACTCATGTACTATTAGTACAAATAGAAAGGACTGTGTCCTCTTTGCACTTTGCTAATAGGAATTTGAACATCACTGGACAGATTCACAAAGGCAAGTAAAAGTATATAACAGGGTAATCCTGCAGTTCCACTTCCCCTACTCATAAATGGTTGTGTGAATTGGCCCCATTGAAATCAAAATGTTACAGATTAATTTAAAACAATCCACCTGCTCACAATTTTAAAGAACACTCTTGGGTATATATTGCATGTTGCAGTGTAGATTGAAAAATAGACATATTTGAAAATCTATGCAAAGCCATACAACTTTAGTATTGGAGTCCAAAGGAAGAATTATCGGTTTGCTACCCATACACACATGACTGCGTCTGTGGAACACTGCAGTACAAGGGAGTAGCCAGAAAATTAAAATACTCCTCCCCTTTGAACCAAATCTCTTATGGCACCAAGCAAGCGAATCAAGTCCTTGCTGCCCTCCCCAGAAGAGCTTTCTTTTCTCTTCCATCAAAGTATCTATCCATTCATCCATCCTTCCATATACCCGCTGATATCCACCATTTCACCTTTACATTCTGTCATTCATTCAGTCTTTCATCCATCATTCAGTCTGTCACTGTTCCGTCCGTCCGTCCCTTCATCCGCCCATCCATATCCAAACCTATCCATTCATCTTCAAACCTACCTATCAAACCTATCCATCAAACCTATCCATCCATCCATCCATTCACCCATCCATCCATCCATCTATCCATCCATCATTCATGAACCCACCTTTTCACTTAGTCATCCATTCTTTCACTTATCCACCCCTTTCATCCATTCATAGATACATCCAACCATTCTTTCAATCATCTATTCATCCATCCTTTTGTCATCCATCCACTCTTTCACTCCATCCATCCAACCTTTCAGTCCATTCATCCATCCTTCCTTTCACTCATCCATCCTTTCACTTAGCTATGCATCCTTTCACTCATCCATTCACCCTTTGACCCATCCATCTATCGTTTTATTCATCCATCCATCCTTTCACTCTCTCATCCATGCACCCTTTCACTCATTTGTCCAACCATTCACGCTTTCACTCATCCATCCATCCACCCTTTCACTCATCCAGCCATTCTTTCACTCATCCATCCTTCTGTCATCTATCCTTTTGCTCATCCACCATTTCATTACTTCCATCCATCCAGCCTTTCACCCCATCCATCTATCCATCCAACCAACCATCCATCCATCCATCCACCAATCCATTCACCTAATTTACCCTTTCACTTATCCATCCTTTCACTCACTCATCTATTCATCCTTTCTCTCATCCATCCACCCTTCCACTAATCCATCCATTCACCACTTCACTAATTCATCCTTCCACCCATCCATCCTCCCTCCCTTTCACTCGTCCATCCTTACATCCATCTTTTCCCTCATTTATCCATGCATCTATCCATCTACCCTTTCACTTACTCACTCTCCCACCCTTTCACATTAATTATAAGCCTTTAACAGCTGAGCTTCAGACCGAAAAGGCCCATCAAGAACCCCACCCCCACTGTAGCTGCCAAAGCGGGGGGAGGTGATGACGCCCTACTGCAGTAAACATATAATACATTGTATGTTTAGTAGGATGGAATATGTGCAAACTAAAACAGATAGATAAAACATTTTCATTCATTTCTTTCTTTTTTTTAAATTCATAATATGATTGTACTGGAGAATTTGAAAATCCCAAATCTGCCACTGATCTCAAATTTCAGTCCTGCACATTCCTGTGCTACCCTTTATATGTCTGGTATAAATGACTACCTGCATCACTGTATTCACTTAACTGCACCTCTCTGCATACTGCACATCCAGGGCCAACATCATTCAATTCACCACACAGCACTTTACACTGCACTTCAGGGAAGTATCCAACATGACTGCATTGACTTATGATGCACCTTGAAGCACTAATATAAAAACGACCTATTGGTTTTGCCAATGTTTGTTTTTTATACACTGTTGTTTATGTGAAGCATGGGTTGGCACCAATTTATCCAGAGGCCAAAGGCCAAACGTACTTCAGTAATTTTGTATTTTGCTTTGCATCTATTCCCTGCTAAACTTAGGAGAAGTTCCAGAAAATTAGCATCCTGCTAAAAAATGGATCATATGTCAAGCCATGGAGGCTAACATTATGCATTATCCTTTTATTGCACCACTCACAGCAGCAACAATTGAAATAATTTAGTACTTCAAACATTCTAACAAGCTATAAACTCAGGAACATGCAGCTCTCATCCCTCTTTTTGTGCTGCTGTTCACAAGGGGCCTGATTCACAAAAGTAAACGTACACTTTTGTGTAAGTTTACAATTGTTTGCTGTTCAATATGAGGTTTATGAGTAGTATCTTTACGAGTGCAGAGTCTCTGCACTACTTGTAAATCTCTTTGTGAATAGCAAACATTTGTAAACTTACACATAAGTGTAAATTTTCCTTTGTGAATCAGGTTCAAGATAAGTACTAGTAAAAATGCCCAAACCAGGGGGTTTTGGGTAATAACGGCTCTGTGGGACTCAACCCACTGAGTTGACAAAACCCTGGAAAAACAACCCTTGTGCCAAAATATTTTCAACCACTGTAACAATACATGTTACACATAGGTTAAGAGTCGAAAAAAGGAAGACAATAACACTGTTTCTTTGGTGAACATCTTAATACAATATTAATTTTAATAGTTCTTCATTTTCATTTTGTAAATTTGTATCATCCGGTAGTACGCAACATTACTTCCAAAATTCAGTGTTCCTATTTTAAATGTTATTGATGTAGTAGAGTCAAACAATATCAAATTTCAATAAAGTCCATTTCCATTCATTTCAAGTTCAATAATTAGTTTACTTGATGTTTTGCAGGCAACAGGGGCTTTGTGGTTTAAAGTGAACTGCCGCTTTTGCAGGGCTGTTAAGAATTAATATTTGCAAAATAATTACGAAACTGGCAATAAATGATTAAATAAAAGCACACTTTCAAAAATAGACAGCAATGTTCTCAAATTCATGTTCATTTATTTATTAAACATTCAAAAATAAAATGGGATCATAAAAGCAAAAAAGATTGAACATCAAAGGCATCATTACAAATAAGCACTCTCTTAATTACCATTTAGCTGAAGGAATCACCACTTTGCCAGGATGTATTTAAGAAAAAAACAAAATTCTGGGTTCGGAGTGCTCACATGTTCCTTGACTACTCTAAATATATACGCTTGCCTAAATCAAATCTCCTCAAATAAGTTACCTGGATTAATAGGGGATCAAACTCCCTATTCATTCACTCCAGAGTACTTTCTTGTGTTTAACCATTTCTCTATTTGCTCAAAAGCATTACTGTTAATACAAAATGGCTGCATCTAAGTCACCAAATTTTGGGTTTGAGATGCTGACCTATTTTCTGACCACTACCAGTGTATCTGCTTACCTTAATCAAATCTCCTCACGAGCTAATACCATTGGAATATCCTTACAAAAACTGCAAATGTTCTCTTTTAGTTCCACAATCACATTAATCCTTCCAAAACGTGCCAATTATAAAAAGACTCTATATGCTGCCAAAATAAAATAGAAAAGAAGAACCGAAGAGCCAGATCTCAAAAGTATCCTAATCCCATTACTTATAAATGTCTTCCTTGTAGAAAAAAGGGGGGAGAGCAGAGGCACTCACCCACTTTTAAGGGAATCCAATGCTTTCTCAAAGCTTTTTTCACCAATTGTCTTAAAGATCCAAAATTCACCATTTCTGACAACTTTTTTAATTATCAGTCTGAATTATATCAACAGAATAAGCATACAGCAATGGGTTCCAGGTTTGCTCCTTCTTATTCCAATCTCTTTATGGGTTAGTATGGGTGGAACGACAATCTAACAAATCAATGGAATTCCGTTAAACTATGGATTAGATTTATAGATGTCATTTTTATAATATGGCAAGGGAGAGAGCAATCTCTTTTGAATTATGTCAATTTCTTGAACAAGAATGAATTTAACATTGAATTGGATGAATTGATTAGTGCAATAGCTTGTTTGGATGTGCAAGATAAAGTTCCTAAAGTTGTTCCCAAAATGAATGTTTCAGATGGGATATCAGAAGAGGCAGAGATAAATGTATCATATTCTTCTGGCCTGGTAGTTGGTGCTGGACTGTTCTCATGGGGAGCAGGGTCAAGACTGATTTGCATATGGCTGGGGCCAAAATGGGGTGTCATGGTGAACAAAATATGATGGATTAGACCCAGATCTGTGCCTGGGGGTGAAAGTTTGACAATATTCAGCATTCCGTCCATCATCTTTTTGTGTTGCTATGCATTTAATGCCTCAAAATCAAAGTTAACATTACTTGATCCTTTTGGATATGAAATGTTTGATCCTCTGTTAATTTAGCATCCGCCCCGGAATAGACGCATTCTCTGCATGTGGCAAAATATATTACCTTCCGGTTAAGAAGAGAAATACTTAAAGAAGTCAGATCCCGCTTAAGATCTGAGTGTCCCTGTCCAATTCTACCAGATAATATAGCAATGACTCCAGATTTGGATGCAAAGATCTTAACATTTATCTGTAAGAGTGGGAAGGATCCCAGGCAAGGTCTGAGTAGAGGGTTAAGTCTTGATAAGACCATCTTTTAGATATCATTGGTCCTCTAAATAAGATTATTGAGATGGTGAAGGAAGCTTATTTGAAGGTGAGTCCTGTAGATCCCAGGGAGCTTCGCCAATGGGTGCAATCTATTTGCTTACTTGGAAAGATACTGTGTTGTCTAATGAAAGTTGGAAGAGCATTTTATTAAAGATGGACCCAAAATTAATGGAATTGGATAGCATAGGAGGAGGTCTATCTTCACAGGGTTGTCTTTTTGGGGATGACTTTATTAGGTAGATGCATGTATGTGGGAGTGTTTTATTCTATGCAGATATTACTTAAAGATATCAAGAAAGTTTTGGAGAGAGATTTTCTGCTAGAGCTGGGAGAAAAAGGGGTTGGTTCCCCAGCCAAGGATAGGGTGCTTCCAGAACCATCATGGGTTGTGGATTTAGACCCCATTTTGGATTCAGTCATTTTGGATACAGAGCTTCACAGGGCAATGTGTTACAGGGAGATCTTCAAGAAGAGATAGGCGCAGTGAGGATTTTCTGCAGGTAAGTATATATCAAGACTCTTCAGGTATGCTAGCAAAGTTGGTTGGCAGACTAGCTCATTTTTATGGAAATTGTTTGAGGGTGACTCAAGATCCTTGGGTTTTGGGAACAGTCAAAGGGTGCAAAATAGAGTTTGTGGAGAGTCCTGTACAGAAGAAAATACCTCAAGAAATCTTTTTCTCAGCGGAAGAAAGGACATTAGTAACAAAGGCGGTAGAGGATTCCTTTGCTAAAGGAGCAATAACAGAAGTATGTGATGGTTCACTGGGTTTCATCAGCAACATATTCTTGGCGAAGGAGAAGGAAATCTGTGTAACGAAGTGAAGTACTCAGGTTGGTGTTTAAATAAGATTTATTCTAAGTAAGGATCCCATCCATAGTAACACTGCAACCAGGGAGCAGGCTCAGCTTCAACTGCTTTCAAGAGCATCTTACATCACTACATTCTGAAGCTCTTGGCAACAGGAGAAGAAGCCTAGAATGCCACACATCTCCCTTCTTTACAAATAAAATTAACTATAAACAAAAATAACAGAAATTAACAGAAATAAGAAAGAGAGACAAAGCAAACATCAACATGATAATTACTTTACATATTCACTTAAATATGCTGGGGGAGAGGAGACTCTCGTAGACTTACGAATAACACCTGAATTTCCAGAAGTATCGCTTGAACTTCCAGAGGAGTTAGTTGAGTCAGACCTCGATCCTCCACACAAGGGATCAATCGGAACCAAATCCTCTCTAATTAGAACCACCCTGTTCAAGTTCCAAATGCGATGATCTGCAGTTTTGACAGCATTATTAAAGATCTTAATGACCTGCATAGGTTTCAAAAATGCTGTAGAAGAAGCGTTCTTGCAAGGGTTTTTAATTAACACCCAATCACCCACATTCACAACAGTCTTCTTCACACTTTTCCTTTGATCATAAAGCTCTTTTCGAGCTTCAATCCTCCTTGACTCAGCCAACCTCCAATCATTCTTCCCATTGTACACGAATGTATGACGTTACTACGACATACAATCCCACGCAGAAGGTTACAACGCGGATGTTACATCGTCCGCGTTGTTACCACGCATGGTTTTACATCGCAAGTCGTTTCTACGACTTGCACTAGATGGCGCGCTGGACTTAGGAATAGTATAAATTACTATTCCTACTCCAGTTAGCGCAACAG
This sequence comes from Calotriton arnoldi, assembly GCA_963921515.1. Classification (NCBI taxonomy): domain Eukaryota; kingdom Metazoa; phylum Chordata; class Amphibia; order Caudata; family Salamandridae; genus Calotriton; species Calotriton arnoldi. The sequence continues at coordinate 47,333 of CAWUFW010008579.1, read as the reverse complement.
TAGGGAATGTGTTGGATTTAAAATCCAACACATTCCTTGGTGTTGCGCGCCATCTAGCGCAAGTCGTAGAAACGACTTGCGATGTAATGCCATGCGTGGTAACAACGCGGACGATGTAACGTCTGCGTTGTTACCTACCCGCGTGGTGTTAACAGCGTTATAAACGCTGTTTCCCATTGTACACATCACAATTGGTTTGCATGTCATTGACCCAAGTGTGAGCCACCAATGTGTTAGCATGCCTACCCCTGATTAATTCAAAGGGAGTCTTCTTAGTTATGGCATGGGGAGACAACCTGTAAATTTCAAATTTTTTGCAAATTGCTTCACGCCAATCCAACCCTGCAGATTTAGCCATTTCAATGGTCTCTTTTAGAACTCGATTAAAGCGCTCCACCATTCCATTAGTTTCTGGATGGTACAATAAGCACCTCTTGTGTTTGATACCATGTCTACTCAGAAACTGTTCCATTTCTCTAGAGACTAACTGTCCCCATTGTCAGTCAAAATAGTATAAGGTATCCCTTCTCTGGCTATAAGTTTCTCCAAAAAGCCTTCACATGCTTGGTCTCTACCCCCGTGTAATGGTTATCTCTGGCCACCTGGAAAACAAATCAACCAAAACCAGAACATACCACTCAGAACCAGAAGAGCGAATAGGACCAACAATATCAAGTCCAACTTCCTTCCAAGGACCATCGGGGCATTCTCGTATAACCATGGGTTACACCTTAGGCTTGGCTACTCTTTCACTCAATGCGCACTGCACACAATCTCTAATATTATGTTCCACCTGTAAATCCATGCCAGGTCACCAGTATGATAATCTCAGCCTCTCCTTGGTCTTTGACATACCCTGATGCCCTGCATGCACCAACGACACAAGTTCCCCTCTAAGGGAAGACGGAGTAATTAACCTCAAACCCCTGACAAGTAGACCTCCTTGCTCAGAGAGTTGGTCTTTTACGTGCCAAAATTTCTCCAACTCATCCTCATCTTTAGGTTTTGTTTTCCAACCTGCCCTTACACACTCTAAAACTTTAAGCAAAACATTGTCTGCACTAAGAGCGTCATGCCACCTTTCTTTCACAATGCTACCCCATTCAATAAAACATACCATGTCCTCATCCTGCTCATATTCATCAGAAGAGCATTTCTCATCATCATCTACAAGGCGAGACAAGGCATCAGCAACTTTGTTCTCTACTCCAGGCAAATATTTTATGTCAAACTCATAGTCTTGTAATGCCACAACCCACTTGGTGATTCTACTTGACACAGCGTCAATACCCTTTTTTAAAAAAAGATTTCACACAAAGGTTTATGGTCTGTCCTGACTTCAAATGCACAACCCCACAAAAGATTCTTCAGTTTTTTTATGGCCCAATACACAGCGAGAGCTTCTCTTTCTACAACAGAGTATCGCATTTCCGCCCCCGCAAACTCCTTGAAAGTAACAAAATTATGTCATCCTGTCCTTGACTCTTCTGCAATAACACAGCACCCAGACCTTTCATGCTAGCCTCAGTTATCAGGAAAGACTTCTTTTTGGGGTCAAAACTACTCAATTTGGGTGCAGCATTCAATTTCTCCTTGAGGGTGCAAAACTCATCCTCACAAACCTGGTCCCATACAAACTTACACCCTTTACACAGTAATGACCTCATGTGGATACACAGAGAAGCGAAACCCTGGATAAACTTGCTGTAGTACTCTGCCATACCTAAAAACTCATTAACTCTTCTTTATCAGTAGGAGAGTGTAGTTTGCGAATGGCATCAACAAGGTCCTCCTTAGGCATCACACCACCCGCAGAAATGGAATGACATAAATAATCAATGGCTTCTTTCCTGAACTTGCATTTCTCAATTTTCACAGTTAGGTTACTTTTATTAAGTCTGCCCAAAACACTGAAGACTCTCTCATCATGATCTCTATGGTCCTTTCCAAAAATTAATATATCGTCCAGATATATTCTGACACCAGTTAAACCCTTCAAAACATTCTCCAAATCTCTAAGAAAGATGGAGGCTGCTGAAACCAGACCAAGTGGAAGTCTGACAAAGTGGTAAGTACCGAAAGGGGTCACAAATGCGGTAAGGTCTTTTGAGTCATCATCGAGCCTAATCTGATGATACGCAGATTTAAGGTCGATGGTGCTAAACACCTTGGCACCCCGAAGTAGCATCAACATATCCGCAATCTTCGGCAAAGGATAACGATCCACCACCACATGCTTGTTCAACTCTCTCAGGTCCACACATAAACATAAAGAACCATCAGCTTTCTTAGCAGCTACAACTGGAGCAAGCCATTGTGTTGCTTCCACTTCCTCTATGATACCATCTGCTTTTAATCGTTCTAATTCACTTTGTACTTGTTCACGTACAGCCACAGGCACCCTACGTACCTTACTGCAAACAGGTTTGGAACCATCCACCAAACGAATGTGATGAGTATAATTCCGCAGACAACCTAGAGTTTCACAAAAACTTGAGGAAATTTCAACTTTAACATTTGTATAAAATCTTCAGAAGAGTTAACTTGTACAGTAGATACTAAATTTGTCTCAAAATGTTCCCATAGTTTAATGGGAGGTGATTCATTTGGATTCAAAATCACACCAAGGTCTCTCTGGTGGAACCAACTCAAAATACTGTCCCCTTTTTGAGAGATGTATATTTTAGCATTGGCTAACCTATTCTTGTATTCCAGCAAACCCCAAAAATAGCCAAACAATTTGATCGGTTCACCCCCATATGCACAGGGTCTAATGTCAGGACGAAACACCTTAATTTTATCCTTAATCTTTTTTAGATAAAATTCTTTTGAAACTATGGTGATCTTGGCACCCGAGTCAAAAAGAACGTTAGTTGTTTCACCTTCCACCAAGATTCCATCAGTTGGACAGCTCTTGCCTTCTTCCTTTCCAGTAACTTGTAGTAAGATCTGTCCACAGTCTAGTAATTGGTATGGATCATATGAACAACTTTCATCATCATAGATTTCATTAACCTTTCCTTTAAAGGTTCTACCTTTACAAACAGCAGAAAAATGACCTTTCCTCTTACAATTATTGCAGGTGACTTTCCAACCTGGACACTGCTTGTCATTGGCCAAATGACCTACCTTCCCACAACGAAAACATTTAGGGGCCTATTGCAATGGCGGTCGGAAAACCTCCCCGACCGCCATGGTAGCGGGAAAAGACCGCCCGCATGGACCGCGACATCACCGCCGGTCGAATTACGATGACCCGCGGTCGAAATCTGACTGCGGCGGTCTGATCGCGCGCCTTAACATTGCGGCGGTTGCTGCTGCCCGCAGCACCGCGGCGATGCCGAAAGGAGCATGTCCTGCATTTCCCTGCACTGCGTGGCAGGCACTGCACTGTGCCTGCCACCTGGTACAGGGAAATGTAGGGGGGGACCATGGGTACCCCCCAGTGCACCCACACCGCCCCAACACATTGGGGGCCCGCAACGGGCCCCCGGAAGACAATCTCCGCATGCCTTTCCATGGCGGTTTGACCGTTGAGGAAAGGCTGACTACCGCCAGCATCATAATCCTGCCGGCAGAGCCTGCTCTGCACCGCCACCATTATCCCGGTCCTGCTCTGTCCGCCAGGCAGGAGTGCAGATGGCAACCGGCGGAAAAGCGGCGGTCGGAATTTCCCACCGCCGCGGTCACCACCGCCATCCTAATTTGACCGGCGGTTTTCTTGGTTGGGATCGCGGGCGGATGTCCACCGCCGGTCCGGCGGGTGCCACCGCCGGCCTGGCGGTGGACATCTGACCGCCATCGTAATAGACCCCTTAGTTTGAAAAGTGTTAAACCTTCCAGTTTTCTCAAAAGAAATTTTCTTTTTCTCACATTTGTTCAGTCCTTTTAGCAATGATAATAACATCCTCAAGGGAAGGTTCGCCCTTTTGCCACAGTTCTTCCCTTACACGTTCAATGCTACACCCCAACATAAATTGGTCCCTAATTCTCTCCTCAAGTGTGGAACCAAACTTACAAGATGAAGCCAACTTCCTCAAAGTAGTTATATAATTCTCTACTGATCCATCTTCCAATTGACTTCTGCGACCAAAATGATACCTCTCAAGAATAGTACTGTCTTTAGGTAAATAATGCTCATCTAATTTTGCTATACAAATTTCGAATTCATTCAGATCTGGATCACGAATTTCAGGGAGATGATCAAAAACCTCCTGGCCCTCGGACCCTAGGCAATGTAGTAACAAAGCTGTTTTTCTTTCAGCACTTAGAGAGGAACCACATAACCTGGCATACCTTTCAAATACTTTGTGCCATTTTTGCCATCTAATGGGGGGATCCTCAGGAGAAGACAAAAATAAAGGAGGTGCAGTAACGTTTTGCATTTTGTAATTAATATTCACTTGCAGGAAACACTACAATTCTAAACACTTAGGATGACCTGAAAAGGAAATGTTATATATTTACTAATACAACAGTTTAAACACAACTGGTTGGTATAATATAAATACAGTAAGAGTATCATTGTAGAAAAGGAAATAAAATAATACTCTAAGTCTTAATGTGACATGCAGAAGATCGCTATATGTTATAAGTGTGCATGTCACTGAAATAGATGTAATGCTGACAAAAATGCTGAAAATGTAAAAAAAAATTGAAATAGCAAATCGTGTGCATGTCACGGGGTAGACACACAAAGTCACTTGAATAGTAGCTTAGTTAATTATGTGTGCGTGTCACGGAAGTGAAACGCAACAAAGTTGTGTAGAATTGTATTATCCTCAAAAGCCGGAGAGGACGAAGCGCTGTTATAAATATGCTAATAGGCAATATTGATGAGCTGTGTGCGTATCACAGATGTGACATGCAGGGAAGATTTCATGGTTATAAATAATAGAAGACAAAGCGTTGTCACAAATACGCTGTTTAAGAAAATTGATAACTTGTGTGCGTATCACAGAAATGACACGCAGGAGTTTCCGAGGTTGCCAAGCAACGACAATGCCTTCACACGGGCGAAGAGTATACACCTAAGATGGCCGCTACGCAAGCTCACGCAGGTTAATGAAAAGCGAGACCGCGTCGGCGCCAGGTGGCGTAGACGGAGACAGCGCTCCAAATGAAACAAACAAAGCAGCAAGTTTACCAAGGTGCTTGCGGCCGACAATTGGAAAGAAAACAATTCCAGGAAGCGCCCTCAAAGGCTGGAGTAGAGCGCGAGCCGTACTGGTGACCGGTAAAGACTTGTTACTTTTTTGTACAAAAATATACGTGGCTCACCGAGTAGCAAGGCACCAATAGTTACGGGCTCACACAGCAGGTCTCAAATAGTTACGGGCTCACACAGCAGCACGGACAGTTCCAAGAAAATCCAAAAAGGCCAAATAGTTACGGGCTCACACAGCAGTACAGACAGTTCAATGATAATCCAATGAGGTCAAATAGTCACAGGCTCACACAGCAGTACGGACAGTTCAATGAAAGTCCAATGAGGCCAAATAGTTACGGGCTCACACAGCAGTACTGTCAGTTCAATGAAAGTCCAATGAGGCCCGAGTGATAAGAAGGCACTCTCTCTCCTCTTTCAAAACATATGCTAGGCACCAAACCAAAATAACATTCGTTGAGCCGCATTAAAGAGAAAACATAAAACAGTACCTTAAAGGAGAGGTTCAATTAGCTGAAAGAGATGCTTAAGCTTTAAACTGAGCTTAAGTTTGATGATGTTGAGATCCTTTCCAAGGAGTTTCCAGCCATCCTCTGTCGCCAAATGTAACGAAGTGGAGTACTCAGGTTGGTGTTTAAATATGATAGTATTCCAAGAAAGGATCCCATCCACAGTAACACTGCAACCAGGGAGCAGGCTCAGCTTCAACTGCGCTCAAGAGCATCTTACATCACTACATTCTGAAGCTCTTGGCAACAGGAGAAGAAGCCTAGAATGCCACAATCTGCCAAGTGATAAACTTAAGAGAGTTGAATGAGTGGGTTGTGTACCATCATTTCAAGATGGAAGATATCCGTCTGTTGAGAGACAAGTTGAGAAGAGGTGATTTGTTAACAAGGTTGGATCTGACATTTAATCGGATATTTAACTGTTCCAGTTTGGGAACCACATCAGAATTTTCTGAAGTGCAGATGGATGGGAAAGTTGCGGAGATTCATGAGACTTTCTTTCGGGCTTTCTTTGTCACCATGGTGTTTTACGAAGGTTCTTCGACCAGTGGCAGCCTGGTTACAGACGCTGGAAGTCAGGTTGGTTATATACCTACATGGCATTTTATTGATGGGACAGGATAAGGCGGTGGTTTCAAAACACATAAAAATAGAAATAGAGCCTTTGGAGTCCTTGGGGTTTATAGTGAACAAGGTAAAATCTTGTATGGTTCCGAGTAAGGAGACACAGTTTCTCTGTTTTGTGATTGATAATATTCGAACAAAATTTAAATTACCAGTAGAGAAGTTGAAGAAGTTGAGAAAGGGGTTATGAAGGGTTTTGAGGATGGAATCCATAACATTAAAGATGTTGGCAAGAATTCTAGGGTTATTGTTGTTGACCATTCAAGCGCTTTTCCCAGGTCCTCTTCATTATCCATCTCTGTAGAGGTTGAAAATAAAGTATCTAAGACAGAATTGGTCTTAGTCTTAGAGGATTCTTTTGAATCAAGAATCAAAGGAAGAGTTTAATTGGTGGCTTCAGAATGCAAATGCATGGAATGGCAGGGCTATTTTGGGGGAGGAACCGGAAATAGTGATAGAGTCTGACGTGAGTTTGGAAGAATGGGGTGCAAGATGTGGAGCTATGCCCACAGGTGGTCATTGGAAAGAGCCAGAAAACAACTTGCACATCAATTGTTTGGAATTGTTGGCAGGTCCATTTGCAATTTTCTGTTTTACTCAAGGGATGATAAGATGTTGTGTGATACTTTGTATGGACAATCTGTCTGCAGTAAGATATGTCAAGAAGATGGGTGGCCTTCGATCAAAGAGGTTAGCGAGTCTAGCAAAGAAGGTTTGGGAATATTGTTTGAGCAAAGGGATGCCTGTTGTAGCAGAACATATTCCTGGTCTAAGCAATGAGTAGCGGATTGATTTTCAAGAAATTTAAGGAACTCAAGTAATTGGAAATTGAACAGAGTAGTGTTTCTGAGGATTCAGGCGATTCGGGGTCCTTTCTGTGTGGATCTATTTGCATACAGGTTAAACACTGAGTTATATAAATTCTTCGTTGGAGAGCAGATCTGTAAGCATGAGGGTGGTTGTGTTCCTACAGGATTGGAGAGGTCTGGCTCCTTATGCATTTCCTTCTTTTGCGATGTTGCCGAGGTCATTGGTGCAAGTGCGTAGGTTCAAGGAAACAGTGGCTGTCATAGCTCCGATCTAGAAGTCACAAGCTTAGTTCCCTATCATGACAGAGATGTCAGTTGATTTCCCTGTATGTATTCCAAAATTCAAGAGTGTGATATTAGGTTCACAGGGAGAGTTTCACAGTCTGGTTGCTTGGGGACTGCTAGCATTGATGGCATTAAAGATTTTAGGAGACAGTGGAAAATGCCAGGTCTTTCGATAGAAGCTTTCAGACTTATAACAGAATCTTGGGCACCAGGAACAAGAAAGGCACAGAAATCGGAGTGGCAAAAATGGGTTTGTTGGTGCTTTCAATGGGGTTTTACTTCCATTTCAACTGATGTAGTTAATACAGTTCATTATTTGACTTGAATACTTTAAATCAGGGCTTTCTTATAGAATGGTTAATGTGTCTAGATCTGCTATTGCGGCTGGGCATTTTTTGGTGAATGAGGTGTCTATTGGTCAGAGTTTGGTGCTTAAGAAAATCATGCATACTGTGAGAGTTTTAAATCCCCTGGTAGCTAATTATTCCTCAATGTGGGTTGTTAAATAGGTATTAAGTGTAGTAGAAAGATGAGGCGACAATGTTAGTTGGAGCTTGAAACACATTTCCTGGAAGTTGACTATGTTGCTCTGTTTGGTGTCTTTTAAAAAGACTCCCAGTGTGAGAGCTTTGGATGTCACGAGTAGGGCTTTTCAACCTGAAGGTGCATGTTTTTATATTAAAAGAAGAACAAAAACATTATCAAGGACAATATTTAATCTGTATTTTGAATTGAATAATAGACTGTGTTCAGTTAGTTGATTGAAGGAGTATGAGATGAGAACCGAGAGATTGAGAGACAATGGTGTGGCACACTTTTTATTATCTTAGATAATGCCACATAAGCCAGTTTATCTGGTGACATTGGCAAGATGGGTGAAAGAGGTGAGGAGAGAGAGTGGTGTGGGTGTGAGTAGATTTGGAGCGCATTCTGTTCAGGGTGCTTATGCATCAAAGGCTTTCATTATGAGTGGAGGTTTACAGGATATTCTGAGAGAGCAGATTGGTTGAATAAGAATATGTTCAGAAACTATTTGTATACTGGGGGTGAGTGCCATTGATAAGGAATTAGTAGGACTTTAAACTTGCATAAGTTAGCCTCCGTGACTTGACATTAAATGGAGATTTTCCACAGCCTGGTGGGCAGAACATCTGAATTTTATTAAAGACATGGAAGCTGAAATTATCCCACTGCTGATTTGTAACCCATTGTGATGTAAGTTTGGTTTTGATTTCAGAATGAACAGAGGATTTTGAAGAAGGGCATTTGGGTGAAGGCAGAAGAAATTGTCATTGTATGTTGAAATCTTGGGACTCTTTTACTTTGGAGAGTTTTTTATTTTGTTTGCAGCATTTAAAGAAGGATGAGAGCTGCGTGTTCTTGAGTTTAATATCTTGCTAGAATGTTTGAAGTTCTAAATTCTTTCAATTGTTGCTGCTATGGTTGAGGCAATACAAGGATAATGCATAATTTTATCCTCAATTTCTGTAATTAAATCCAGATTTTCTGCCTGCCAGGCTGTGGAAAATCTCCAAATTTTTCAAAATTTCTGCCAATGATAAAATACTTCTACAATACTTTCCAATAACTGTAATTCTTGTGACTTCAGAGGCATGATAGCTAACAATGGTTTTGCCTTTTAATTATGGCAATCATGATTGTCTTTGTTACCACAACAGTAATTCATCTCCAGGTAACATTTTATAGGATATATATCAAGTGTCAGATTTTTTTTTAAAGTTGTCTAACAGATCCAAGAGACATTTGAGCACTCTGCACCTGAGTCTAATCCCTGCCTACATGTTAGTATTCTAGTAAGTAAAAGTGGGATTCACAATCTTAGAGCGAGAGAAGAAGGTTACCAGAGAAGTGAGGGGGGTGTAGTTCCTCTTGATTAGTACAACTTACGACAGCCCTCTAGAGTGGATTGATTGAATTGTGTATTGTTTAGTTTTGCTGTGAGATTAAAAGTACTTTGGGCCACATGTATCAACCAAATTTGCGCTTGCAAACGGGCCGATTCACACAATCTGCCCTTTTGTGAACACAAAAAAGGCGTTTTACATGTACAAAGACCCATTTTTTGATTCGGTAACCTGTTACCGAATCGCACAATGGATTTGCGATTCGGTATTTGAAAGGGGCGTGTTTAGGGCGTTCCTTCCAAATAGCGAATCCTAATGGTATGTATGAATGTTTTGTGACCGTGAATGTGGTCGCAAAACATTTGCATTTTACTGCCTACTTCAAGTAGGTGGTATCCCATGGGAAGGGGTCCCCTTGGACCCCTTCCCCTTTGGGAATGGTTGTAAAAAAGTTTTTAAGAGCAGGCAGTGGTCCCATGGACCACTGCCTGCTCTTAAAAAATGAAAAGAAAACTTTTTTTATTTTTGTTTAAATGCATCCTGTTTTCCTTTAAGGAAAACGAGCTGCATTTAAAAAAAATATATTGCTTTCTTTAAAAGCAATCATGGGCATGGTGGTCTGCTGACCCCAGCAGACGACCATCCCCGTGATTTTAGCGATTCCTAGTGGGTCACATATTGCGATCTACCTCATTAATATTAATGAGGTAGGTCCATTTGAGACCCCCTAGGAATCAGTATATGAAACTGTTGAAGTTTCATACATTGGAAATTGCAATTACCTAATTGCGATTCTCAGAGAATCGCAATTAGGTAATCGCAATGTGTAAATTTGGAACATGTAGCCCAACATTTTCTAAAAAGATAAGCATTGGACTGAACAGCATATTATTGTATCTGATGTTTGATTGTTGAGTTCTGAACTCTTGCCCCTCTCACTAACTCCCTGAGAAGCCTGTGACTGTCCGCTCATGCTCCCTTAAGAGCCAGGTGTGGAAAGGGTTGTACTTGTCCCAGTTTGCAGAACCATAGTAGGACGGCCCTGGGGCAGCAGAGGCAAACACACCCAGCCCCCATTGCTGTGGCTTATTAGACCCTGCCTCTCCTGGGGCTCTCTGAATGGGGTCTCACATCTACCGTGTAGGTCGTTAAATAGCGTGGACTCGCTAAATGTCACGTCACTTTGACCATTTAGCTGCTATGACATTCAGCTGAAGTCCAAGCACAAACACTCTAGAATATTTGTAAAGAAAATCTTTCTTATCCTTGTGTCAGATAGGACACTTTATTCATAATTGGTTATGAAAGGACAAATGGGAATGGAGAGATGTGCAAAGACAGCCACATCAATCTGGGCCTGATGTGTCAGCACACGGCTCAGTGACAGCAGAGGTGCCAGCTCGCAGCAGAGCGTCCTTCTGATAGCTCGTGTTGATGGTGATCGATAGGGAACACCTGCGGCACTGTGCGGTCGGAAGAAACAGTTTTCCTCGTCTCCAGTTGATATGAGGAGGTTTACTACCAGCTCGTAAGAAAGAAAGGCGCCAAGATCTTCCTTCTATCATGCATGCTCAGGAGCAGCTAAATATATGTATTGTTGTGTGTTGGAAAACTCCCCTGATGCTCAGAAACATATGAAAGAAAACAAGTGTGTCCTGGGAATGAGAAACACGTGCAACATTCTCTGGCGAGAAGGAACAGTGCTGTGCTGTCCTGAGTGAAGCATGCACAATGCCCATAGTTAATTGCCCCAGGGCTGAACGCCATAAGAGCACAGCAGCCATATTCTTGAGCATTTTATTTCATTTGACAGTCGTGGGCATCTTTTTTTAGCAATCTTTTACGTAGGATAGTCTTGGTTCACATCACCGGAACCATTTGCCCTCCAGTACAGTGAAGCGAGAATTCATTAATAAAATGAAATCGTTGCTGGGCGACTCCATGTCGCACGTGACAACTTCCGGATGTCGGTCTGTTAGCTCATAGCACACCTACAGCTCTGGTGTTCATGATCAATGCCAAGGTAACCGACATTGCAGACCCCAGCAGGATTACGAGGTCCACAGTTCCTATGCCACTCACGAGTGTCTGCCTGCTGAAAGCAGGTCATGTCTCTGGTTGAGAAACAGGGAAAATGTGGGTATTACCAGAGGAATCGAATCTGGATTTACTGATTCTCCTTGACTTCCTTATTCCTGAGAGAATCTTCAGCATACACCATACAGTCAGTGGGAATCCATTCCTAGTAACCACTAATGCCTTCATTCAAGAATTGCGTCTTCAATGACTTGGTGTCATCTATTAATCCAGTTCCTATAGCACTCTTGCCTCTTAATTCAATATGAAAAGTTTCCAGCTCATCTCCATACAACATTTATAAAATAAACACTATGGTCCTTATTTAAAGCATTTTCCCATAAGTAAGTGTGAAATTTAGGAGAAAGTCAGTAGTAAGTCACACCTACTCACATCAAAATCTTTGTGTATCAGTTCCAGTGAACCAAGACTCACTACTGTAGAGTGCCTATGTGGCTCCATGTCGGGAAATAGCGTTTACAACGCGGTTGTTACATCGCGTTCCTTTACAACGCGGTCGTTACAACAACCACGTTGTTAGAACGCAATGCCTTTACATCGCAAGTAAGGGGCGCTCTAACCTAAGGAATAGTATAATTTACTATTCCAATACCTTCCCTACTGTTGCGCAGGCTGGAGTTGGAATAGTAAAGTATACTATTCCTAAGTCCAGCGCGCCCCCTACAGCAAGTCGATCTAATGACTTGCTGTTGTAAAGGTATCGCGTTCTAACAATGCAGTCGTTGTAAGGACCGCGTTGTAAAGGAACGCAATGTAGTAGCATGCGTTGTAACATGCTATATTCCTCCATGTCAACAGCAGACAAGGTTCCATTCCTGGACTTTCTGTCTAGAGAATAATACACCTGGAGTGTGGTAGAGGGGTCAGTTGTGCTTCTCTCTTACATCGAAGTACCTCATTAAATGACAACAGGATTGACAACAATGGTTTTCTAGACTGCACAGTTTTATGTGTTTGTCCAAGTAAGTATACAATTATTTTTAAGAATGGGCAAAATGTTGTTTGTGCTGGTATAATTGCAAGTAATTTCCAACATTTCACATTACGATTATTACTTCAAATATCTGAGAATACGCCATTATACCACATCGCATAATTGAGATTTTATTTGGGTAAAAATACTACTACAGAAGCCTGTGAATGGGAACGGTCCAAACGCAAGTGGCTGTTGTCTGTGTCACTCACAATTTTGCGCTATTTTTTTGCATGAAAGGAGTCCTTGCATCCAAAATTAATTTGCATAATAACATGGCATTGTGCATAATTTTTGAGAATTTCGTGCTATTTCAGCAAACAAAATTATGCATGTTTTGCCCGAGCTTAATTATTTTGGTAGGAGCTGACCGATCAAACACCCTGCCGCCTATAAGAGAGAGAGGGCCATATTTAGAGTTTTGGCAGGAGGTAGTCTGTCAGTAAGCATGGCGGGGTATATTATGTCTGCCATCCTAAAGGACTACTGCCTGCCAAATTTAGAGCTCACCGCCAGTTCCTTTGAAGGTATTAAACGTTTGGTAGATGACTGCCATATCTTTTTCCAAAGTGGGGGAAACAGCGTTTACAACGCTGTTGTTACAACCCAGTGCTTTTACAATGCGGTTGTTACAACGAATTGGAGAGGTGTGGTGCAGCGGCCAGGGCAGCTGTCTTCGGAGCACAGGGTTCACGGTTCGATCCCCTGCTCCGGCGGCAGCTCAGCTCAGCACCATGTGACTCTGGGCAATAGCTCACTTAATTTCCACGACGGCCCCCAGCGCCTTGAGACCCGTAAGGGTGAGTAGTTCGCGCTTTACAAATACGGATTTAGTACGCAATACCTTTACATCGCAAGTCATTAGAACAACTTGCTGTAGGAGGCGCTAAGGTATTGGATATGAAATCCAACACCTTCCCTGCTGTTGCGCAAACTGGAGTAGGAATAGTAAATAATACTATTCCTAAGTCCAGCGCGCCCCCTACAGCAAGTCATTGTAATGACTCGCGATGTAAAGGTATTGCGTACTAACAACGCGGTCGTTGTAACGACCGCGTTGTAATAGTACGCAATGTAATATCATGCGTTGTAACATGCTATATTCAATTTGGGAGATGTCTTTGAAACAAATAAATATTGGCCCCACACACACGGAGTTTTTTCCCCTGGTTGCGGGGGGGGGCGCTATATTAAGTTTTACTCTCTGACGGCCAGGTTCTTACTGGCAGTGAAGGACAGGAAAAAAAGTCATTCTATTGTCAGCCCTAAATAGGGCTCATGGTCAGATGGCTTTACTTAGCCCCTACTTCGTCTGGCCATCAGTAAGTTTTCCTACAGCAGAAATAATAGGGGGCCCACAGTCAGAAAACTAATAGTCAGCCCCACTCAGAATAGAGCAGGTGGACCGAGGGTTTGGTGGGCAGTGCACTCCATAACGTTTGAACAGAGTACCCTGTCCTCCAATCTCTGACACAATGACGGAAACATTTAGATGGTTCAGGTTACATTCTTTAAAGAGTGTTAGTTGTACATCAGACATAAATTACCAGGAGGCACATAAGTTGGTCAAAGTGTTGAGATGTGTTGAGAAATGTTGAGCAAAAACCTATATCCGAAGTTCTTTTCTATCTCCTTATCTTTATTTTCACCTATGCTACAGTATAATCTGAAACAGCTCACACGCGTTTCATTCACAGGATTTTTTCAAGTGGAATGGAATTATGGAAATCCAAATATCCTTAACTTTAAATATTTACATTGCTGAATACATGCCCTACCAGAGTGGACTGGTAAATATATTTTTATTACCTTCGAATACAGAAACATGCAGCATCACATGGGTTTCATTATTAGTTACAGTGTTGCAAATTGAAATGTTACAGGGCACATATCCTGTCAACGTTGTAATTGTACATTCATATAATTGTTAGGACAGTGGCTACCCCAAAAAACGATGCATTACTTAACTATTGATGTAATGAACATTAAACTATAAGTTGTTTCCTCGAATTTACACATAAATTCATGTCAAGGGAATTTACTGAGGTCGATCATCACTTTTAGCCTGGGATTTTAGTGCTTCCAGCATCATGTGCCAGCAATGCATTATACAATTTGTCTAAAGCCCACTCTCGCTTGCCTATATAAGTGCCCGGTTTCTGTACCTAGCCATTAAATAGCCCCTGAATGCTATCTTGTGATATATGGAGCCTTAGTGTTGAGTGGACTGTGTCTTAAACCAGAATCATGCATGTTCTACTATAGTCCTGATCCCACATCAATCTATGCTTCTGTGTTAAGTTGAGCGTGATCTCTTCCCATGCACTTTAACTGTTTTGTGTTAAGTGAACTGTTCTCCATCTGGTGAGTTAATGACATCACACCCCATGTGCAGTGGAGGTGAGTTTAATCTGTTGGTAACAGTAAGGGGACTGTGCCAAAAACCCTAGAATTACATGCAAAGCCACATCACCTAAAGCCAAGCAAAGTAGGGTGTCCTGGCTTTGCTAGAAACCTTAACTCCAAATGAAAACATGCACAATAGATAAAATGAAAATCACATATTATTTTCAAAGTATAATAAGTAAAATATCTGAGAATATGGGGAATGTCTTCACATGTGAGCTTTTTCCAATTTTTCCAACTTTGCTTGACTTCAGGAACTTCTCCAGGTCAATTACCTAGTCCAAGCACTCCTCTAGCACACCGTGAAATTCTTATCCTGGTGGCTTCCATCTTCATGTTCTGGCTTCCTATCACTTGCATGAATGTTAATCTTCATGACCATCAATCAGATGAACTTGGAAGTGAATGGTTGTGTGCCTAGCAGTGTAAGTGCACATGCAGATTTACTAGAAGTAAATTTACAGTTAGACGTTTGAGTAACATACTACTTTTGGCTACTCGCCATATATGAGTGTAAAGTGTAGATTTACATTCCTCACACTCTGAAATACAGAGTGGAGTCAATAAAACATCAAATATGACCATAAAGTTACAGCTAGTAGTGACTTTATGAATATATTTGACGTTCCACACACTCGCAGAGACTCCACAGTTGAAGCAGAAATTTACCTATACCAAAGTACACCAAAAATTCTAAAAGTTTGTTAAATTTGTAAAAACAAATTAGAAACAATAATTTAATTATTGTTATTCATGTTATGTATTTATTTAAATGTAGAACAACATACAAATGTTACAGCATTAATAACCTAGTTTTAATTTGAAAATTAATGATATAGAATATGTTAAATTAAAATAAATAGTAGTTTTTAAAGTTTATAGTTAAAAAAATCCCCAACTAAACTACAAAACCATTTTTATTATATTCTAAATATTACAAAAAGTGATGTATATACCTAATTAAAAGTAATTTAGTTATGTTTGATAAAAACTAATGGTACATTATTTTCTTCATTCACATTTTTTTATTAATATATTTAATAACACAATAATAAACAGGTTTTATTTATAGATACTTTTTAAATATTAAATTAAATGTATTTATATTTTTAAATAGTTTACATAATTTAAATTAATTTAACATTATTTCCTTGGGTTTTTTTTAAGTCCCTACCTCCATCATTTTCTATAGGAAGTTGTTGCAATACCAGTGACTGTCTATGTGTGATGCTAAACTTACTCCAGCTTTGAGTTGGTAGCACATTTACTTTTGTTTTGGGTCTGTTCTGACTAAAGTAAATGTAGAAGGGCAGTTTGTGAATAGGAATAGTCCATACTCCTCCCTTAACTCCTTCCCATTAATCATGAATATTCCCTATTTTCTAGCCATTCCACCCTGTCTCTCCCACATTTACTAATAAAACGTATACTTTCATGTGCCAAGTTCTACTCAATCGGGCAATGATCTCTGCTCATAAAAGACAGGAGAGGCAGAGGCATAGACCTCTACACGTAAGTAACTAAGTCCAGTATTTGTATAGTGCACGAATCACCCCCGAAGGGGTCTCTCTGCGCTGGGGGCCGTTGGGAAGATTAAGCGAGCTATTGCCCAGAGTCGCATGGTGCTGGGCAGACCCCTGCCTCCGGAGCCAGGGATCGAACCGTGATCCCCAGCGTCCAGCGTCAGTCGCCCTGGCCGCGGCGCCACACCTCTCCCCTACGTAGGTATGTGAATATCATTTTGTAGTACCTTAGTAGTTGTATTCTAGTACTACTAACACACTCAAAGTGCAGCAAACAATGATATTATAAACAAAGAAAACACACACACATACACACTGTATAGCATGTGCACATATGGAAAATGTACAGCATGTACAAGAGCAGTTATAAGTTCCTTCTCCCATTTGATTAATTTCTGTTGGAGTTGAGGGAGCAGTGGACTTTCGGGGATAAACATGAGAATGTGGTAGCTTGCAAGAGACCATCACAAACCTGTGTATACGTTTGTTTCTTTCTGCTTGTCAGTTACTTGAATTGACAGAAAAAGAGAGCGAGAGAGAGAGAGAGAGAGAACAAGAGAGGCAATGGGATGAGCTGTTTCTCTTGTCCCAGGATGGTGGCCTGAATGCTCCTGTGCTGTGGGTTAGGACAGGCTGTAAGTGACCAGGTTCAACTCTTCTTCCCCGTATTTATTCTTGGAGAATGATACTGCTAGGGGAGAGCGCACCTTTCGTAAAGTAAGGTATGTGCTGAATCCAGCTGGGAAGTGCAGAGTTGTTCATTTTTTTAAATAAACTGCTCTAATAGTTTTCAATCATGACTGTGCTAAAAACTAAAACTCCTGTATCCATGACAATGCAATTGCAGCATGTTTTTGAAGGAGGTCTGAAAGTGGCATGGGAAGCAACAGTAAAGGCTTTTCATGCAGTACCTTGCACACCAAAGTGTTGAGTAATTCTCTTGTGCAGAAAAGTCTTCCCCTAAACTCCCTGAAAAAATGAAAGTGTGTGGAACAGTCAATTTCGACACCTACTCATGCATTTTGAAAAATACTTCCTTTGGGAATTTTTGTGAGTACACACAAAGTACTAACTCTGACTTTCATGCCAAAAAATACGAACATTTTGGGACTGGGAGGCAATACTGCACCTGATAAATACTGATACAGAATTTACGGGGTGCGGTATTTCATCCCTAGTCTGAGTTCTGCACAAGAAAATTATGGATAAGGCGATAATATCACATATTGATTTGTTGAGCCGGGAAACTCGCAATATTATCCCAGTGTTAAAGATTTTTCCAAGATGCAATTTTGGGTGACAAATTATTTGAGCAAAATAGTCATTGTATAGATGCATATGACCATAACCGATGAACTAATGTGTATGTGCTTAAAATGAAATGATGATCTCATTTAGAAGTATGATAAATTATGTAGTATAGTTGTGCAACATTTTAATGCGAAACACCATTTAGTTAAAATGGATGCAGATTCTGGTGTTCTGCTCATCGTGCTCCTGCTCATTCCCCCCTCCCATTCAGCTACCAGCTACAAGTCTTCTCTCCCCACAGTTTCTACCGAACACAGAGAGCAATGAAACAAATAGATTATTGTGCTAGAAAGCATGGATTGTGAATTAAACTTTCCATCGTATATCTGATGTATCATTTTGAAGGATTTTAACGAGACGTTCCGATGCAGGCATGCAGAAGAACATGATTCTATGGGCTATTGTTAAGAAATGTTGCCTATTTGGGTAGTACATCTTCAGAGTAGTTGCTGAGGAAGTGAGCGGAAGATTTCTCTTAGCTTAAGAAATGGGTTAGTGTTAAGAACCTTTGTGAATTTACGAAATTGATTTTGATCTGCCAATGCGACCTAACCATGATTGTGCCATGCTGAATTTGCAGTTTTAATATTTAAGATGCATAAATTGTGTAGAAAAAACCTTAGTTTTGAAGGATTGGGGTGACTTTCAATTTTTCTCCCAAGACTCTGTCTGGCACTCTTCAAGCATTTGACACTTAGGGGGTTATTGCGATGTCGGGCAGGACACCGTCGCGGACACGGGACCAACGACCTCCGGTCGGCGGCCCCGACCGCCTAATTACGATGCAAATGCACATGGTGCGGTCACATACACACATTTCCTTATGGGAGCATGTGCTACGGCCGTAAACTGGCCATAGCACAAGCTCCCATAGGGAAATGGGAGGTTGTGTTCATCCCCACACCGTGTGGCAGACACTGAGGTGCCTGCCACCCCGGTGCAGGAGCCAACAGGGAGGCACCATAGGTGTCCCCTCGGCCACCAACCATAGGCCGCTGCTTGAATGGAGCCCTGCTATGGGCCCCCAAACTCACTTTCCGTCGTGGAAACGGGACCGACCGAGCTCCGGTCGGCGGTCCCGACCGCCTAATTACAATGTGACAGCACATGATGCGGTCACATACACACATTTCCCTATGGGAGCATGTGCTACGGCCGTAAACTGGCCGTAGCACAAGCTCCCATAGGGAAATGGGAGGTTGTGTTCATCCCTGCCCCGCCACCCTGGTGCAGGGACCAACAGGGGGGCAACATAGGTGTCCCCTCGGCCACCAACCATAGGCCGCTGCTTGAAGGGGGTCCTGCTAGGGGCCCCAAACTTGCTTTCCAACAGGCTTTCCATGTAAAGCCTGCCAAAACCGAGCATCATATTCCAGATGGCGTAAAACGCCATCCATATGGATTACGTGCCGGTTCTGACTGGCCGACGGGCTCCTTGAGCCCATCGGAAGCCAGCCCGAATGAATGGCCAGTTTCACTTCCGACTGCCTAAACTGTAATTAGGCGGTCGGAAGTGAAACTGACAATTTCTGTCGGAAAGTCTTTCCGACCGCGATTATCGTTTACACTACTGACCGCCTTTAGACGGTTGGAAGTGAAACCGGACGGTCATTCCGGCTGGCTTCCGACCTGTCGGCCAGTCAGAACTGGCACGTAATCCATATGGACAGCGTTTTACGCTGTCCGGATTATGACGCTCGGTTTCCGGCAGGCTTTCCATGCTGGCCGACATGGAAAGCCTATCGGAAAGTGAGTTTGGAGGCCCCTACCAGGGCCCCCTTCATGCAGCGGCCTATGGTTTGTGGCCGATCCCTGCACCGGGGTGGCAGGCACCCTGAGGTGCCTCCCATTTCCCTATGGGGGCTTGTGCTACAGCAGGTTTATGGCCATAGCACATGGTACCATAGGGAAATGTGAGTATGCGACCGCAACATGTGCGGTCGTATCGTAATTAGGCGGTCAGGACCAGAGGTTGGTCGGTCCCGCTTCCGCGAAGGTGTCGGGCGGGACATCATAATAAGCCCCATAGAATTTAGAGGGACGTTTAATAGCTGACTAGGGTTCTGTTGTGATTTATGATTCTGTATTTCAGAGTCTTCATGATAAATGTATACATTCCTATGTAATGTTTTTACCAATGCCGCACTAAACCTTTTAAACTTAATTTTTATGTAGAACTCAGTTGTTGAGTGGTTCTAGTTTCTAAATATGATTTTACTCTGCTAAGTTTGAGTTATTGATGTGGAGGGTAGTCTCTTGCCGCTAGACCAATGAGAAGAATCTTGGGGCTGAGCTACCTATCCATGTGTTTGCACCAAAATTAAAATGGCAGGACCTATCTGAGAATTTACCTTATTTAGCTGGCGGAATGTCTCAGCAAGCTACATGTTATGGGTCTCATCACGAGTCCCACATAAATCCTCATTTGGGCACATATGAGAGTCAAAGGCTGAGATGTAACGTAGGCATCTGCAGCCCCTGCACCGCATGGGTTACTCAACACTTCAGGGGCCCCTCATCACATTCTTACATTATGCATTATGCCACTGCTTGAAGATGTGTGTCTTCTGATGGCTTTTGCCCTCATGATTTTCATCAGGAAAAACCTGGCAGAATTTGTGCAAGAAAAAACTGAAACTTTCCAAGTTTTCACACCTTGGATTATGGGAGAACATGCAGCATTACTGCATTTTCCCCATTCCAAGGTGCTGAATTGAGAATTATGCAGTAATACAGCATCTGGCAAATACCACACCCCACGGTATTGGGGTAAACTGGGAATGATTTTAACTATGCCAAAAGACCACAGAAATCTTAATTAGCCTGTATATATCATGAGTGTAGTGCAAAAATGTTTCAGAAAATATTTGAATGTGTGGCCTTTATTATGAATTGACCTTCCTATAAGCAAACCAAGGAACTTGTAGCTGATTATGTACCTCACAGTTGCTTTAATGTCAAGGTACAGGAAGTACTGAACTGTGAAGACCACACACAGAAGCTTTGTTGTCACCTTTCTTTGCTGCTTTGTCAGAAAAGCAATTTCTTCACCCTAAACACCTTTTTCAAATGCCCATCAATTGACCTTCAAGATCTCAAAATGTGTTTTATCACCTCTAACCCTCACCAATCCATCACTGGTTCTAACCGAGTATGGGAGAAGCTTAATTTGTACAATGGAATGACATGAAACCCAACTGAACACAATGTGACAGAAACAATGAGACTGTCCTGCAAAAATGAGATGGTTTGATTAGGATTTCTGTGGCAGTTAATCAATAGCTGATGTCTCAGCTGGTTATCTCTGCTGATTTTGCTTGAGATTCCATGAAATTGGATATCTAGTACGAGGCAGAGTATGCCAATTTCGGTGAGCGATATGAATGTTTTTGCTAAATACACATTATGTGATCTAATCTGCAGTATATGTGGAAGAACGTCTGCTAACTGAAAAAAAATTGAATATTGTAACCCAGCTGGAAAAAAAGCCACTGACAAAAGTGAAAAGTGACTTTTTTGACCTCTACAAAGTTTACTTCGATTAGAGATATAGTAGTTTTTCAAAGTGAGGCCCAAAGCTATAGTCTTAAATTATTTATTGCAAGTAAACTGTGGTGCATATTCGTCATGAAATAAGGTGTTTTTCTAAGCAAGTTTCATTCTGACAATTACAAAGTGCGTTCTGGGATTATTGGGAAAAGTTAAGTTCAAAGTGCTCTCCTCAAGGTGGTGCTGGCGGTTGAACCCTCATGTCAATAAGGAGATTGCTCTAGTGCTCGAGGGTCTTGCTTTGAGAACCGCCTCTCTCTTTTGATATAACAACTGTTTTAATAGGTGTATGACAGTAGACTGTTGACCTTTTACTTCACTTTAAATTCTAAATATTATCCCGTTTTTGTATTTATTAGGTCGATGACATGCTGGTGGAATTGATTCAATTAAGTGCTATGTATTGCTGATTTGGTGTCTTTTTTTCTTTTTTTAATTGTGTATGTTAATGAATTGGGAAATGTGCAATATTGCTGTAAGAATTTATTTCTTGGAAATAAAGAATTTTGACTTGACTTCACTTGACTTCACCTGATATAACAATTGAAGCAGATGTGTTTGAGGATGTCAAGATTTCTGTTGCTCACGTTGCACCTGGGGTTTCCAATTAGTTTTTGTCACTGAAACTTACAGTGCTACTTTTTTCAAACCTGGCATCATGCAATGCGTTAATGATACAAGATCACGGCCGAGCAGCCGCACAGGGCACTAGCAGTCAGGTCTGTACCTTCAAATGATATATGTTATGCTGAATAGTTTTAATATAATACAATGTTCACCATTTCCACGGGCCCCTTTGTAATGCATGGTGTTAGTAGGCAGGTGATAGGCTACCCCAAAAGAGAATTAATGAGTCGTCATGGGGCAATGGGTCATGACTCAACCCATGTAGGTGTATGTTGGTGGGCTTAAATACTTTTAATTTCGCATTCGGATAAAGTGGGTTTCTAATGGTCCAATGTTTATTTCTTACACCCGTTATTGAGGTTTCATTGGAGGTAATGTGTATAGAACAAACATTCCACGTGTTCCAGTTGCCCTTGACTGCTAAACTTTGTGTTGTGAGTTATCATCATGGAAATATCCATTGAGAAGGAGCTGTTGGGTTGTGGTGTGTGTGTGTGGAAGTCTTAACACACCTTGACGATACTCCCATCTAGTGCTCTGGCGTTGAGTTGGAGGTGTCTGTTTTTCTAATGGTCTAATAGATGCAACCTAAAATAGCCACTTGCCGTCACCAAGTCGGCTTTCCGCATCCACTCTTCTCCTTAGGCAGGTCAGCACTGGTCGGCGGGCTGTCAGAGTACAAATGATTGGGGTACCATGCTAATCTGCGATGTCCTAGATAATGAAAGTCAAAGGCTGGATGAGGTACTCAAATGTTTCTCTTTATTTGCATGAAGAGATGGTGACTCTTTCCAGTAATCTCAGTGTCACTCTGCACAGTTCAAACCAAATGAAGATGACCCATTTTTCCTAGAACTGGTCCCAAAGTAGGAAAAAGCCCCAGGGCATGAAAAACCTCCTTCGCAATGCTACTCATGAAGATGGCAAAGACTGTTGAATGTATCGCTAGGCATGAGACTCTTCCTTATTCAGGTCAGAGAGAAAAGCAGCCAAGATTCCAGAATCCAGAAATGCAGCAGGACTTGTAGCTGCAGAAAAATTGAAAAACCTAGGACAAAATGTATAACATGTAAACAATAAACACAATGAAAAAGAAATGTAAATGTGTAGGGACGTGCACACTACAAGGCAAAACCTCTTACATATTCTCCAGACAGGAAAGAGCATCACAGAAAATTCATAGGAAGCCTTCTTGAACCTGTAAACATGGTACAAAAATATGGAAATGTCAGTCGTCTTTGATTGGGGAACTTAAATGGATTGAACATGCCCACCAGAAGCAAAAGAGCCACTATGGAGAATGATGCAGGCAAGTAGTACTAATATCTCCAAGTGATCCCCCCAAATGTCTTAGAATTCTATGCCAATGCTATTGGGAGTGGAGGGCACCATTGCTGTCTTCATGCAGCGCCCCAAAATGGCATCAGTTAGGCAGTCACTTAACCATCTCTCAGAGCGTGTGAAGTTGATTGCCCCAAAACAATAAAGAGGACATCAAACCTATGGTGAGGTAAGGGGGCCCATGTGACTGAAGAGGTCAACACTGCAGCTGTGGGAACCAGCACTACCAGTAGGGACACTGCTGCCTTTCAGTGATGTTGAGGTCCCTCAATTGAGAGAATCTATTTGCTAAATTTGGTAGAACATTAATGGTCATGTATTTCCTGTTGTAATGGTGTTGGGGATTTTTTTTAAATGTAACTGTCCTTTTATCCTTCTGATCAAATCAAGGGCCATATGTACAAATATTTTGCAACTCAATAATCAGTCGCTCCTCGATTGCCAGTGGCAAAATTACGAAATCGGTATGTATGAAACACATTTGCTGCCCTAAATTTAGCGTAGCGAATGATTAAGGAATTGGTATTTTATCGACTCGAACCAGCGATTCGTAAATAAGATATCACTATGTGCTAATCGCTATTCTTATATTCATTCCATTGGCAAATAGCGAATAGTCGAAAAAACAATTCTGCAAATGCAATTTACCACCAAGTCAAATCAGGTGACAATCATGTGCAACTTATATAAGCAGGGCCAGAATGCTTTGAACAAACAAAGGAAAAGATATACACCAAATGCAGGCTAAGCAGTGCAATCATCCTTGACCTAATTGGTGATTTCAAGCCTCAGCTTGAGAGACACACCTTATGCAGTAAGTCCTTCCCCACTCATGTGCAGGTGTTATGTAGTTTGCATCTATTAGAGTCTGTTAGCTTTCAAGGTGTGATTGCAGCCGCTAGTAGTGCCTCACAGAGCGCCCTTTAGTGATTTTTGCATGCATTTCTAGGATATGTAGATGATGCACGTGCCTATATGCCCACCATCTGCCACTGAATATCTATTTAAGAATAGAAAAAATACTAATTCTCTGAAAAATCAAGTGGTGTATGATGCCAAAACATTTACGCACAGATATTGTAGCACAATTTCCTGGGAGCACACACGACTCATTTATATTAAGACATAGCGGAATTTTGCAATGTCCGCAAAGAAGAGATTTAGACAAATTATATTTAATGGGTAAATACACATAAAATCATATAACATAGAGCTTATGTCTTATTGTAATCCCATATCTAAATATCTGGTGTTTGTATGTAGATGATAGTGCGTAGGCCTTATGTCCATGGATCATGACGCCATATCTGTCCCCCACTACTCCCAATGACCAACAGTATAATGGGGTTCATCGTAGAACCAGAGGCATCATAGAATGCACTTTTGGCCTACTAAAGAGTTGTCTCCGATGTCTGCAGAAGATCGGTGGTGCCCTAAAGTACTCTCCTGAAATCAGTTGCAAGATAGTTGCAACTTGTATACAATATAGCAACTAGAAAAGGATTATCTTTTACTGTATCTGTTTCAGAGTCAGATGACAAAGAACAGCCTCTCCCACCACCTCCCAGACATGAGGAACCACAAGCTGCAGAAGGGCGTTTGAAACGTGATAACATAACCAACAATTATTTTTCAAGGTGAGTTTATAAATGCATGCAAAGTGTTATAATTAATTACAAAGACACAATATAGGTTACATAACTGAATTTAACTTTATTTGCAGGTAACAGACTGTATATCTGAAAAGATACTTCTCTTTCCAGATGTTTTTTTCTGTTCAACTAAAACAATATGCAATCTTTTAGCAATGTAGTAAATCAACAGTTTTTTAATCTACTGTTTGCGTTTGTTGCAAACTGATATTTTGGATTCAAAATGCTCAGCATCACAACTGTGACTCCTAGTTTGGCACACATTTAAACTGTCTGTAGTTGGGACTAGATTGGTACTCCTTTTTTGCCCACTCTAACCTATGGGTCACTTGCTATGCTGTTAATTTGCATGGTCTCTACAGCATTGGTGACCTGAATTTGTCCTCTAGCCACACATGTGCTGTAATTCTCTGTTTCCACCTATAAACTTACAGTGAGGCGAGATAAGGGGCTTGTGACTTGTGCTAGGCGATTGATGGCCCGAGTTGAACCTATCTAAGCAGCAAGATGTATGGCACTCCTTTTGCCTGTGCTGTATGTTCTCATTGGCACATTTTCAATTAATTGCCATCTGATTGGCAGCTAGCGTACTTACCGCACTTTCAAACCCACCAGGGTTACATGTTTTTGATTTATCATTCTGATTTGCTTCTGTTGTAGGCGCTTCACCTTTCTAAGCCTCCAAAGATTTGTTGGCTTTCTGCAACTTCAACATTTGCAACAGGGGACTGAGATTGAGTTTGTTGAGCCAGATGAGTCCCAAGTCTATATCTTCCCCACTGTTTAAATGCCCTCACTAAAGGTTCCTCTTCAACAGTTGGTGTAATGTCCTCACTAACTTCTTCATCTGCGTGTCTATGTTCTGTCGCTGCAGGACTTGCATTTGCAGCAAGTGTTGGACTGGGCTGGCTGCCACTATCATAGAGATCAGCTACATGAATGTGTATGTCTTCTGGACTTTCCCCTTGTGAGTGCTCACTTTCTTCAGTTGGTTTATCTGTTAAAAAATGGAAGGAATACTAAGTTAGTAATTTGGACTTGGAATTTCTTAAATTATATTACTCACTTCCACTATTAAATTTGTTTGCACCA
This sequence comes from Calotriton arnoldi, assembly GCA_963921515.1. NCBI lineage: Eukaryota > Metazoa > Chordata > Amphibia > Caudata > Salamandridae > Calotriton > Calotriton arnoldi. Next base: position 21,503 of record CAWUFW010008579.1, on the reverse strand, counting down.
CTATATGCTTGTTTTTTATCACTGCACATCCCATAATGCTCTTCAAAGGTACATGGAGTTATAACGTTTTCGATGTATGAATTATACTATAGCATTTTCATTTTAGAACATTACCATGGGTTACTAATCTGTTTATTATTCTGGCTGAGACCTTTCATATACACTATTCACTATTACAATTCAATTTGTCATTTACCTTGACAAGGAAGGTCTGGGGTGTCAATGTCACCAAACGGACTAACGGCTTCTTGCTCCAGGGTGCTTTGTATAAGTTCCTCTATGGCAGTTGCTGGTGGGAGCGGTGGGGTGGCCTCCTCGTTATCTCTGCTATTGGTTTTTGGGTCATGCCTACTGAATTAATTTTTTTAATGCATCCCCTTCCAGATTTTGTTTTTCTGGGACTCAGGCACTGTCATGGAGGACTTCCCAAACAGTTGGTCATGGTGACCAACACATCCCTCAGTGAAGATTTCAAGTTCCTTTTAAGAAAACTTAATCTTCCTCTACCTGCTTCTAGCATCTTTATCAATGTCACAAAAATGGGTGGATGGCAAAGAGACCTGCCGCACCTATTTTCTCCAAAACGGAGGCTTTCTTCCTGTATGTGATATGTATATCATCAGAGTTGCTCACTGGTACTCTGAGCAACAGGCTTTGTGTTTCATCGAAAAATAGGACTTTGCTTTACATGCTCAGTGAGGTAGAGCAACCTACTCAAAGGTCTTTGTGAGTTCTACACCATACAACAGCATATCAGTTCACAGTGACACTAAAGTGTGGCTCCACAGGCTATTGCTAGACAAGGGCTTACGACTACATGTTATTATAGAGTTCAGAAGCATAAAAAGAACATGTGCAGTAGATGTCATCTACTCACACACAACTCTCTGTGCACCATTAGATATTGCATTGCTGGGTGTGTCATATAATTCAGAAACATGAGAAGATTTACTAATCAGTGCCTTCATGATATTTACTACCATCAGGGCAGTGGGAAGTGAACCAAATACTGTTCTCTGGAAAAAAACAGGATATGAGGTACATCAGCCCAACGTAAGTGCTTACATGGGAGGAATGTTGGCTTGAAGATTGGGAGGATCACACATTTTATTCCTACCTATTCAGTCTCTCATTCTGTACCTCATCCTGCTCAACAAGATGTAGGACAGGGAGGTTCTGGCTAACCAGAACGTTTATAAATCTGGTCACATGGCTAGTCGCCAAAAATAAGTTAGACCAGGAAAGAGCATATAATGAGCAGCATATGATCATATAGAGGTACATAAAAATAAAATGAAATGTTATCAAGGATATAATGAGCATGCAACTGAGGAAATAATGAACAAGAGGACAGAAAACAAAACAATGAATAAATACAAGTGATCAGAAACAAAAATAGGAAGATGCAGGGCAAGCCAAATAATAAACTAGAGCTCAAGGGACAGAGGTAATGATAAGCTACTTCTTAGGACACAAGCAAATAAATGATGAGAGAAAATGGCACATAAGAGATATAAACTGACAGGTCAGGAGACAGAGACATGAATAAAATTTCACTGCACCAAGGAGAAAAATAACTAGAGGGCAAGGAACAAAGGTTAGAAAAAGCAAGGGTGCAAAGGAGATAACAAACAAGACAGCACAGGACAGACTATTGAAAGAACAAGATGGAAAAGGATGAGAGAAAGAATCAATGAGTAAGGAAGTGACTAATGTGGTAATAAATGAAAAATTGAAAGGATCAAAGAGATAATGAAGGAAGAGTCCAGGTATGAAAAAGATTATATATAAGGACAAGGTACAGAAGAACGAAGAAGATATTGAGAAGCAAATGAACGAGGTTAATTGACAGATGAACATGAGGGCTAGAGATAAACCAAGGGACCAAAGATTAAACAGCCTCTTTAATCAGAGCATAAAAAACCTCAAAGAGAATGAACTAGAGGCCAGGGCATCCCAGAAAGATTGGAAGAGGATTGTTAGAAATGGGATCTCTAGTTTGCTAGGGCATGCGCCTAAGCCAGGCAGAAACCACCACTCTAGTCAGGGCAAGGGAGTTACACACCGAAGATAACCCCTGCTCACACCCTTGGTAGCTTGGCATGAGCAGTCAGGCTTATCCCAGAGGCAATGTGTAAAGCGTTTGCACAACACACACACCCAGCAGCGACACACTAGGGACACCACAAAAGAAACTCCACACAAGGGTTTATAAAAATAGCCTTTGTATTATCCATAAAACACATCAGGGCATAATCACATATATACACTGTGCCACCCGGCACTAGGTATTACTTTACAGGTTATTATATACATTACAGGGCCAATCGGGCCGCTGTCATAAACAACATTAGAACACCCAAGTAGTAAAACAACCAGTAATTACTGGTAACATTGCACTCAGCATAAACACATTAGGCAGAAAATATCATCAGGGATGCACCATATGAACCACGTACAGCTGCACACCTACTACAAGACCATAGGCATAACATAATTTTCTACCATCATTGTACATATCCTGAAGGCCCATATATCATAGAGCCATCATGCTCCCCTGAGACATAGGCAAATTACCGTAGTAGCACTCGTGGCATGCGCAGGTCGTGGAAAGAATCTCCCAGAACCTAATCACATCGGGGCACACCCCTTCGTTCTGTGAGGCAGTAATTCCTCACTTCCAGGAGCCTCCGCTCCCTCCCTTTAGGAGTTGTAGAAAGGTTGTGGCACGTCCCGATCCGGGGGCCTCTGAACAGAATCACCCTCAGCTCCAAGTAACTTTGTAGCTGCCCAGGGTCATGCGGCGCAGCTGTGCAACATCGGTAATGCGGGGATAAAGTGGGTGCTACCTTAGCACCCAAGTGAGGTTTGCCACTGGCCCCTCAGGCCGGAAAACAACAGCGCGGCCCGGGACCATAGGCCCTCCGGTCCCCAAGGCACTTACCCTGTCTCCTCTGGGATGGTTTCACGGGGCCAGTGAGGCTCATTGCGCACCCCCCGGCTCCGGCAGCTCACTCTGGTGGTCGAACCTCTCTTGCTGGGGAAACGGGGCTGGCCGGTCTCTGCGGAAAGAAGTCTCCGTTGGCCTGACTCCACTCGTGGCAGTGGGCCCCACCCACAACCAGGCTTAGACCTTGCCTGACTTCCAGGGCCTTTCTTTAGCAGCCGGCCCCGCTCCCAAGGATGTCAGTGATAACCAGGTGGATGGAACCTCCGGGGCTCTCCACTTCCTCACGGGAGCCCCGCCCACGGTCAGGCGTCCTCCGCCTGACTTCCGGTGCGTGTTGTGGCGTTTCTCGCTGAGTTTCAAAGTAGGAACTCACTTCCCAGGCTCCTCTCAAGGCAATCAAAGGTGCCCACACATCCTCCTGGTGGGCAGACACATAGTGGAAGGCGCAGTGCGGCAGAAATGCTCCACACGCTTGACTGCAGGGTGAGCCCACACCTTGGGCTCGGGCAAGTACTTCAGCGCGCACCCAGCCCAGCTCCAGGGTCAAGAACCCTGTACAAATAAAAGCACTTGGTGCTGGGGACACGCCAGCAGGGCGCAGCCAGGCATGCCAGCTCAAGGGGACATCAGAAACAGGGGAGGGGGGCAGTCCTTCCCTCAGCCCCCCCAGAGTAATCCAGTCCCTAGGTGGTTCCTCCTGCCAGTCCAGCAGCCCGCCAGCCACGAGTTCCAAGTAAGCACCAGTTCAACAACACATGGGGTCACAGCCCCAGTACTTTATACCATGTCAGTCTTTGTTCTGCCCTGGCACAGGGCTTGGGATCTAGTTCAAACCAGTTCTGGGGGGCACTTAACAAGTGCACAACAGTCCCCATTGACAGTGTAGGTCCTGGCCCCAGACACACCACAGGGGGGCGGAGCCAGCATTGTACAAGGCAGGCACGCACCTATTCAGGGTCAGGGGCTACTCCTCCCACTACTCCAAATGCAGTTCAGGCCCATTCAGCCTAGCGCTGACTCACCCAGCCTCTCTGGAGCCACTGCACCTCCCCAGCCCCTGTCACTCTAGAGCCAGACATGCAATACACATCAGGCAGGCACAAAGACACATAGCACACAGAAATGCCAACTTCTAAAAGTGGCATTTCTAAAATAGTGACAATAAATCTGCGCACATCATTACGCAGCATTTATTACCACTATTCCAAACATACCAAACTTGATCACGCTACTCCTCTCAGATCAGGGATTACCACTGAAACACTTATCAGGGAATCCTCAATGCATTCCTATGAGAGGGCAGCCTCACAGTAGTGAGAAACCAAAATGGCTGTTTGTCACTACCAGGACATGCCACACAATTAAGGGAAATGTCCTACCTTTTACCTACAATGCACCCTGCCCATAGGGTTAGCTAGGGCCTACCTTAGGGGTGACTGATATGTAGTAAAAGGGGAGTCACAGACGTGGCACCCACTTTATGTGCCACGTCACAGCGGCAGTAAACTGCGCGAGCAGGCCCTGCAATGGCAGAGGCCTGAGACAGGTTTGAAAGGCTACTTTGGTGGGTGGCGCAATCAGCGCTGCAAGCCCACCAGTAACATTAAATTTACTGGCCCCGGATATATGAGATACCACTTTATTGGGGACTGATAGGTAAATTAAATACGCCAAACAGGTGTAGACCAATCTTACCACTTTTTACCATAGAGAGCACATGCACTTTACACTGGACAGCAGTGATAAAGGGCCCAGAGTCCTAAAACCACCAACACCATGTCAGAAAAAAGACTAGGAGGAAGGCAAAAAGTTCAGGGATGACCCTGCAAAAAGGGCCAAGTCCAACAAAGATCAAGAAGAAAAAATGACAGAAGATTAAAAACTGAAGACATAGTGAGTAAAAGACGTTTAGGAAAGAAATACTGGTGAAGACAGAAAACAATATAATGCGTTGAAAGGCTTAGACTCAAGATATGTCAAGGCAAGGGGCAATGAATAAACTGGCTGCAGTCGAGGAAGCATGCACGTAGGATATAAGACACATGAAAGACCCTCCTTGATCACTGATGTTGTTATTGCCATATGTACAAGATGCTTCTACAACAAGTATGGTATCACAAGGTGTTTTTAACTTGTTGGGCTTGTTCCAGGCTAATAAGTTGGTTGGGGCTGTTTGAGAGTAGCCTCCATGAGAAGTGTTTGACATTCTGTGATGTCTGCTTGGAGTCAAGTACACTGAGGATAAGCGTCCTTGTATCAAGAGGCATGTGACATGGGGTGCTTACATACATATCATAAGAACCCAGAGAGAACATAAATTAACAAGACTGGTCACAGTAGTCAGCTGTTACACAAGCTATATGTGCCCCTCAGGAACTTCAAATGCATGAGGGGGCAGATAAGAGGAAAGGTTCTGTCCTATAATGGAAGACTTAGGGGTCGATTCCGATTCGGGCCGGAAAAAGCACCGACCGACTCGGATCCGGAAAAAATACCGACCGACACGTACCAGTGGCGCCCGACACGCCAAGTACGATGCAAGCCGCGATAAATCCGACCGACACGTCAGGAAACCAAGCCGACCGACCGAGCCGCTCGGAAAATAGCAATCCGGCCGGAAAAACACGCGAATCCAACCGACCGACACGCACCCGGAACAAATCCGACCGAATCGTACCCGCCAACTCCAACCCGCAAAGTACGATGCAAGGCGCGAAAAACACGACCGAGTCGGACGGAGGACAAGCCGTACGACCGACACGCATACAAAACCGAGCCGAAGCAACACAATACACCGCGACCGACGCGTACGCAGCATACAAAACTGCACAAACACAGCGTGAACGAAACGGAAAACACCGTACGAGACCAATGCAGGGTCCGACTCGGTCACAAGAACGTTTCCAACATACACAAACAGCACAAAGGAAAAATCAACCAAAAAAAGGCCAAACAAGCAATTACCAAGCCAATAAATACTGGGGGGTGGGGACAGAGAACAAAGACACACCCACAACTCCACCTATATAAAGGACACAAATCACTACCATGAGCCTTTGCAAATGCCATTCCACTACCAGCACCCAAGAGAAAGCAACCACACACCCACAGCTCATCCCTCACACAAGCCACACACCAGCAGCACACCAACAAATACCTACCTCACATACACCCAGCACAACACACACCCACACACCCTCACCTGCACACCAACACACACATCACCCACCATCACCACCCATCACCATGCCCCCCAAGAAGAATCACAAGTTCCTAGATTGTGAATTGGAAGTCCTGGTAGACGAGATCCTCAGGGTAGAGCCACAGCTGTTTGGCACATTGGTCCAACAGACCCCCATGTCGCAGAAAACCAAGATGTGGGAGAGGATCATCAACAGGGTGAACGCACAATCACCATGTCGGCGCACAAAGAGCGACATCCAGAACAGGTGGTATGACGTGCGCAGGAGGGTACGGAAACTGCTGAAGCAAGATTACATCAACAGCCAACACACCGGCAGTGGCCCTCCTGCCAAGCCAATATACCTCAGGCCCTGGGAGGAGAAGGTGCGGGCCATCCTACCGCCAGTGAGCATATATGGACTAGAGGACATCCCAGAGCCTGGTGAGTACACAACAAATGTACACAATATACTGCCACAAAACACACACACATCACTGTCAAGGGAGAGTCAAACCATGCACTCATAGCAATTACACAGCAACTAGAACAGAATCATCCCAAAATGTGTATGTCAGTCAGATAAACACAACACATGCCATCAAAAAAGTCACATCCAACTGTGCCAACACATGTACAAACACAACCACAACTACAGCTAGGCAGTGGCACAAATAGAACTAACACACACATCCACACATGTAGCCACCACAACAACACCAACACACAGTGAAGACCACTCAAAGGAAGGAATTCTGTGTATGCTGGCCAAGTCAGTGTAGCCAATAGCATCATGGGAGTCGCAGTCACACATATTGCCCCCCCACAACTGTCCCATCAACACCACCATGAACCATGCGCACATCACAGGGAGTGGAGAAGGACTCACAAGATGGCTGACACTGGCTACTGCTGTGAGGAGCACAAGGCCCTGCTGGCAACTGTGCACCAACAAACAGCAGGACACCACTGACTGACATCCTGAGAGACAACTTACACTCCCTGCAATGCAAGCACGTTCCATGGTGGGATATCTGGCTGGCTGGGTGGGAAGGGGGACTTGCAGCACTGACCATAGTCACCAGCACCTCCCCTCACCCCCCCCCAACACAAACTCCACAGTACCCACCTGGTAGAATGCAATGCCCTCCATCCTAACACAAGATCCCACAAAGCACCACCACCCTGGGTTATGTTGTGTGAAGCACAGGGACACTCTTGGGACTCTTAGCCAAACAACTGCCAGGACAACACTCCCAGCCATCCTGTCAGCACAGCCAGCCCACCCCACAGGGAAGCAGAGTCAAAAGGAAGGAAGCATGGGCATGCTGGGAAGGGGGTGGAGGCAATAGCATGATGGGAGTCGTAGTCACAGACATTGCTCAGCCTCACAACTGGCCCATCAACACCACCCTGAACCATGCTCACATCACAGGGAGTGGAGAAGGACTCACAAGATGGCTGACACTGGCTACTGCTGTGGGGAGCACAAGGCCCTGCTGCCAACTGTGCACCAACAAACAGCAGGACACCACTGACTGACATCCTGAGAGACAACTTACACTCCCTGCAATGCAAGCACGTTCCATGGTGGGATATCTGGCTGGCTGGGTGGGAAGGGGGACTTGCAGCACTGACTATAGTCACCAGCACCTCCCCTCACACCCCCCCCAACACAAACTCCACAGTACCCACCTGGTAGAATGCAATGCCCTCCATCCTAACACAAGATCCCACAAAGCACCACCACCCTGGCTTATGTTGTGTGAAGCACAGGGACACTCTTGGGACTCTTAGCCAAACAACTGCCAGGACAACACTCCCAGCCATCCTGTCAGCACAGCCAGCCCACCCCACAGGGAAGCAGAGTCAAAAGGAAGGAAGCATGGGCATGCTGGGAAGGGGGTGGAGGCAATAGCATGATGGGAGTCGTAGTCACAGACATTGCTCAGCCTCACAACTGGCCCATCAACACCACCCTGAACCATGCTCACATCACAGGGAGTGGAGAAGGACTCACAAGATGGCTGACACTGGCTACTGCTGTGGGGAGCACAAGGCCCTGCTGCCAACTGTGCACCAACAAACAGCAGGACACCACTGACTGACATCCTGAGAGACAACTTACACTCCCTGCAATGCAAGCACGTTCCATGGTGGGATATCTGGCTGGCTGGGTGGGAAGGGGGACTTGCAGCACTGACTATAGTCACCAGCACCTCCCCTCACACCCCCCCCAACACAAACTCCACAGTACCCACCTGGTAGAATGCAATGCCCTCCATCCTAACACAAGATCCCACAAAGCACCACCACCCTGGCTTATGTTGTGTGAAGCACAGGGACACTCTTGGGACTCTTAGCCAAACAACTGCCAGGACAACACTCCCAGCCAAACTGTCAGCACAGCCAGCCCACCCCACAGGGAAGCAGAGTCAAAAGGAAGGAAGCATGGGCATGCTGGGAAGGGGGTGGAGGCAATAGCATGATGGGAGTCGTAGTCACAGACATTGCTCAGCCTCACAACTGGCCCATCAACACCACCCTGAACCATGCTCACATCACAGGGAGTGGAGAAGGACTCACAAGATGGCTGACACTGGCTACTGCTGTGGGGAGCACAAGGCCCTGCTGCCAACTGTGCACCAACAAACAGCAGGACACCACTGACTGACATCCTGAGAGACAACTTACACTCCCTGCAATGCAAGCACGTTCCATGGTGGGATATCTGGCTGGCTGGGTGGGAAGGGGGACTTGCAGCACTGACTATAGTCACCAGCACCTCCCCTCACACCCCCCCCAACACAAACTCCACAGTACCCACCTGGTAGAATGCAATGCCCTCCATCCTAACACAAGATCCCACAAAGCACCACCACCCTGGCTTATGTTGTGTGAAGCACAGGGACACTCTTGGGACTCTTAGCCAAACAACTGCCAGGACAACACTCCCAGCCATCCTGTCAGCACAGCCAGCCCACCCCACAGGGAAGCAGAGTAAAAGGAAGGAAGCATGGGCATGCTGGGAAGGGGGTGGAGGCAATAGCATGATGGGAGTCGTAGTCACAGACATTGCTCAGCCTCACAACTGGCCCATCAACACCACCCTGAACCATGCTCACATCACAGGGAGTGGAGAAGGACTCACAAGATGGCTGACACTGGCTACTGCTGTGGGGAGCACAAGGCCCTGCTGCCAACTGTGCACCAACAAACAGCAGGACACCACTGACTGACATCCTGAGAGACAACTTACACTCCCTGCAATGCAAGCACGTTCCATGGTGGGATAACTGACTGGGTGGGTGGGTGGGTGGGTGGGAAGGAGGTCTGGCTGTCAACCAAACACAATCAATGCAGACCATGTCCACACCCCAGAGAATACATAGAAATGCCCAAATAATGCAGGACAATGTGCCACACCAATATCAACCCCTGACTGTGACGACTTAGGACAATACAATGTACAGGCCCGCACCCCGAGGCACAGTCACAACTGTCAGGTGTGTCAACCACTGATGCCTGCAGAAACATGACATACATTGTTTGTGTCTCCCAAAAACAGGTGATGATAGGGACACAGCAGCAGACGCTGAGGAGTCCCAGTCCCAGGCTCAAGAGGATGCCGAGCTCACTGGCGTCGTACAGCCTCTGTCCTCCTCGGACGATGAACAACCTGGCACATCCGGTGCAAGTCAACATGCTGCACCAGCAGGACCACCAGCTGCAGCACCAGCAGGTCCACCAGCTGCACCCCCTGCACCCACCCCTCCAACGACTGTCACCACGAATACCATCCCTGCCGACATGGACAGAATAAGGAACAACACCAGCGCAGTGACCCTGGACCAACCTGGGGCCATGGACACCACCACCACCACCAACCCCCAAGGTGGACCAGGGTTATCTGTGCGTGCAACTGCACACACTGCACATGTCAGCAGGGGTGGTGGGAGGGGTGGGAGACAGAGGTCGCTGCTTGCAGACGTTGCTGGTGTGCATGAAGACCCACAACTGGTACGCATAGCTGATGCGTACCAGTCCAGCACCGGAGAGCTCAGCCAGGTAGTGGGGCTCCTCAGAGACATCAAACAGCAGCAGGCTGCCCATCATGCCCGCTTGGACTCCCACATGTCCCACGTGGAGTCACACATGTCACGTGTGGACTCCCACATGTCACGTGTGGACTCCCACATGACCCGCGTGGAGTCCAAGTGGGATGTACTACATGAGATGACGGCGGTGCACAGGGACATTTTACAATGCCTCCGCCAGATGAACAGCAACCAGTCCACACCTCCCTGTGTGCCAACAACATCTGGTACCGAACAAACTGCAACTGCCACAGGGAGGGAGGAGGACTCTGGCGGAGAGTCCCCTGCACCGCAGCAGCCTGCACTTGAGGGCCCCCCCCCAAGAAGAGGGGTCGTCCGAGGAGGGGAAAGTGAGAGGCTGATGGCCAAGCGCAACTCCCAGGAAGCCTGAACCTGTTCTGGATTTTCGCCTTTGTGCACAGACTGTTCACCCTGTTGATGGCAACACTACTCCCACACATTGCATGGGGAGTACAAGTTGGAACAATGTGTCAGACAACTGTGGCCCCGATACTGGGGATCCTGTCTACCTGGACTTTCTATTCATCTAGGAACTTGGGATTGCAAGATTCATGTACAGCACAATCCATCCTATGCACTATTATCACAATAAACACAATAATACACCATACTTGCCTCTGTCGTGATTCCAACGTGGGTGCTGTTATGGGGATGATGAACAGCAAAATTACACTGTGTATGCGAACTGCAACAGCAAGGACAACACAGGCATGTGAGTACAGGCAACGTGACACATATGAGGGAGACACACCACCAGGGCTACACAACACATACACACCTAGGCCATCTGACTCATTGCCTACACTGATGTTGCCAGGGAAGACGGTGCAATGCACAGACACCACACCCATTCCCAGTTGTAGTCAAGTAGCCCACAGGTGCAGTAAGCAAATGGCAGTCAAATGTGTGACCACAGACAACGCACATCACTAAGTGAAGCACAGGTTTATTACACAGTAGCAACATGCCGTAACCACTACAGATGCAAGGTAACCCCACCTGGTAGCGGGCACACAGTCAACAACTGTAGACAGAAGGAAGTCCATGGGTGTGGCGCACATCACCTGTAGGGACACAACAGCTACCAGCCTGGATGTGCAATCACGTCGTCGGTGGACACAGTTGACCAAACGAATCTGAAAGTACCCTGTGAAGGACAGAAATGACACACAGTCAAAAGCAATGCAGTACAGGACAGAACAGCAAAACTCATGCACAATACATGTTACAAGATACCCACCCAGAACCAAGTTAGCATGTCAACACTGTTGGGGAGTACAGCCCACCTGTCACCACACATCGCAACACACATCCTGTCAAGTAGCCCATGGACACACTCCAACAGCACCAGAGCACCACCCACACATCATGCCAACTCACATCATTCACATGACACCTCAGGATACTCACATTCAGCTAAAGAAGTTGGTGATGAGCTGTGTGCGGACATCACCATCACCATCATCATCATCATCGTCACTGGCATCGTGGTCCAGGCCAGGATCCTCCACAGGTGGCGGATGTTGGTCATCGTCATCCTGGATGAGAGGCAACTCCTTCCGCACTGCCAGGTTGTGGAGCATGCAGCAGACGATGATAATCTTGCACACTTTCGCAGGGGCATATGGGAGGGACCCTCCGGTCTTGTCCAGGCAGCGGAAGCGGCTCTTCAGGAGACCAAAGGTCCGCTCAATCACTCTCCTGGTCCGACCATGTGCCTCATTGTAGCGCATCTGGGCAGGTGTCACAGGGTTCCTGAGGGGTGTCAGCAACCACGGCATGTTGGGGTATCCCGAGTCACCTACGGACAGACAAGTGCACATCAGCTGACTTGGAAAAGTGGGCGGAATACTACAGATCAGATCACACACAATGGCACAAAGTCAGTACACACCGACAAGCCAGGCACGCTGGTTCTGCATCTGTGCCATCAACCTGGGGATGCGACTACTCCTCATCACAAAGGCATCTTGTGCTGAACCAGGGAAACGGGCACACACGTGTGTGATGGTCATGTCTGCAAGACACACCACCAGTGCATTGACCGAGTGGTAGTGCTTGCGGTTCCTGTAGGCCTGCTCCTGGGCCTGTGGTGGTACCAAAGCCACATGTGTCCCATCAATGGAGCCAATGACATGCGGCATCCTCCCCAGGGCATAAAAGTCACTCTTCACGTCAGTGAGTCGTCGCAGTCTAGGGAAATAGATGTACCGGTTCAGGAAGAGCAACATTGCCGCCAAAACATCGCGGAGCACACGGCTGAACATGGTCTGTGACATCCCACCAGCAGACGCCACAGTATGTTGGAAGGTACCGGTGGCAAAGAAGTGTAGGGCTGCCATCACCTTCACCTTGGGGGTCAGCGCTGTAGGATACGGCCGGCCAGGCTGCAAATGTGGGGACAACTGCACTGCAAAATCCTCAATCAGCTGCCTGGTGAAGCGGTACCGTCGGATGCTGTCCCGTTCCACCATCGTTGCCAGGTCTGGGAATGGCCGATGGACAGCAGGAGCCCTGCAGTGCAGAGGAGAAGTAAGCAAGATCGTCAGTCACCCCACATATGCGGCATTGAACACACTCAAGATCCCAACATACATCATCATGAGGCACAACTACATGAAGTGTGCAGTACCGGAACGACATTTATGGTACATACATGGCCAACATCTGTCAACACGGTCCTACAGGTGGCATCAATTTGTCCCAGGTTGGCCCATTGGATATCATGATGCTGTGTCACAGTCACCCCCCAGTGACATGTGAGGACAGATGTGCCCCAGGCACCACAGCTCAACGACAGGCACATTCCCAGGGACCCTGTAATGCCACATGGACACTGGCATCACCTGGAGTATCATGTGTACACCACAACAAAACAAACATGACCCCCACAGGTAGTGGCCACACTTGCCATGGCAGGAGAGCCATGGACGTCTGTGACACACACGCACAACATCAGAGTCCATGCACACACAACGTGGATGTGGAGACTGTCTCCCATTGTGCACATGAAATCAGAGACATTGTAAACACTACATGCACAAAGACTGTGGAGGGCCATCACTATTGTGCCACTGGGACACCCTGGCTCAAACATACCGTCCCACATGGGACTCACGGGGTATGTGACATGACATACACAAACACCACTGTGAAATGTGACCATGGCACATGCACAGATATGAACAGTTGCACATCACAGTGGTCACGTACACGTAACACCCATGATCCTGTCCCCATGAACACGTGCACAGCCTGGGGGTGGCTGCCCACTGGTGACACCCACAGGACAACATGTACACCAACATACACACAATAGGAAATGCAGCCTTACATGCCTTATGATAAGGTTTGGACAGGCTGTCGTGATGTAGGTGTGCCCCTCACTCCCTGGGAGCTATCTGTGGCTGGCATATGTCCATCTGAGACAGGCATGCTGACATATGCCAGTCACATGTACAGTGATGCGTTGTACTGCAATGGACCGATCGGTGCCTCCGGCCGGCCCATTGCTTTCAATGTGTGCGGGTACGCGTTGTACCCCTGTGCGCGTTGAACAGCAATGGACCGATCGGTGCCTCCGGCCGGCCCATTGCTTTCAATGTGTGCGGGTACGCGTTGTACCCCTGTGCGCGTTGAACAGCAATGGACCGATCGGTGCCTCCGGCCGGCCCATTGCTTTCAATGTGTGCGGGTACGCGTTGTACCCCTGTGCGCGTTGTACTGCAATGGACCGATCGGTGCCTCCGGCCGGCCCATTGCATTCAATGTGTGCGGGTACGCGTTGTACCCCTGTGCGCGTTGAACAGCAATGGACCGATCGGTGCCTCCGGCCGGCCCATTGCTTTCAATGTGTGCGGGTACGCGTTGTACCCCTGTGCGCGTTGAACAGCAATGGACCGATCGGTGCCTCCGGCCGGCCCATTGCTTTCAATGTGTGCGGGTACGCGTTGTACCCCTGTGCGCGTTGTACCTCAATGGACCGATCGGTGCGCACCCATTGACAATGGGCTTGCCTGGCAACGGACGCGTTTTCGAATATTCGAACGAGTCGGTTGCTGGAAAATCAGTTGGTCACCCACAACAATGTTGCAAAATCATGTATGTCATGAAGTTGAAATTTTGAAGGATGCTGTGGGCGTGTTTTGGTGCTGCTATTCCATGGATTGGCCATATTCAGAAGATGCAAACGACTTGGACCTATCACTTTGGACACAAGGGACAGTATCTGCCTCTCCAGCACATATATATTGCTGCATGTTCCCCTGAGAGCCCACTTGCCTGCACTACATGCTCCAGGACGACATCTGCCACTGCACTGCTGCTGTCTCTGCCCCTCTGGACCCTGCAATGGCACGTACTGTGGAGAGAGCCCCAGCCTTCAGCCTTGAAGAGAACCAGGCCCTGCTGGACAGCCTACTTCCACAGTACAGCAAGCTGTATGGGACACCAGGGGAGCAGGTGAGTGTTCTGTGCACTGCCTTTCTGAATGTGCATTTTGTCTGACTAGCAAGGCTGAGAGTCAGCACACCACTGGCTAGCAGGCTCACTGAGTAGTTGTCACCCCCCATAGTGTGTAGTGACTTGCACTGGACAGGTATGGTGCAGTGACAGTGCTTCTGAACAGGGTTTTACTCCCCATGCTATGATACCATGTAGTGACTTCTGGAAAACTGTCCATGGGCAGCCGTGCACTGCCTGGGTACACCATTTGCCCCTGTGATTGCGACATGTATATGCAACTGTGTCATGCACGGATATGTTGCATGTGTAGTAATGTCCTTATCACTTTGTCATCCTGACAGGCTTCTGCCCATCGGAAGCATGAGATCTGGAAGGACATCGTCCGGGCTGTCCGGTCCGTGGGGGTCTACAAGCGCCGGATCCGCAACTGCCAAAAGAGGTGGCAGGACCTTCGGGGCTGGACCCGGAGGATTGCACGGGTCCAGCTGAAGCTGTCGCCTCCTCGCAGGAGGGGCGGAACACGGACCCTGACCCCCACATGCTCAGGATCCTGGCGGTGGTCTTTCCAGACCTGGATGGGCAGCTGAAGGCCAGAGAGCAGCAAGGAGGGGGTGAGTCAAAGACTGCACTGTGTACTCTGTCTAACATGTTATGTGCCCTCCTCGGGCCAGGTTGAACTGCCACAGTACAGCAGTCATGTTGTCCAGGAGCCATGTCCCTCTATTGTGCACTGCCCACTCCTCATCTGATACCCAGGTGTGGCCCTTACATGCAGGGAATTCTGTCACTTAGGACTGTGTCCTTGCAGTTTGCTTGACTCAAGGTGGGAGACAGCATCTGTTTCCTGACTCTGTGGTGGGCATCATGGGTGGGTCCATTGCTTACACAATGCCTGTATTCTGACATGTATTCAGCGTGTTACTTTGATCTGTGGTCCAATTGCTGAGCTGATCCACCACATGTGGCTGGGGTACCTGGCACACACCCATGCTGCGGGTGGGAACAATGTTTGGGCCCCAGGAGTATGTATATGACGTGTGTCACACATACTTAGCCAGCTGCCTACAGTCCAGGGCTCATCCCTCATTCATGTGGGGCTGGACAGTCATGCCTACTCCAGGCCATACAATACACTCTGTACTCCCACTCCCGTGTATCAGAGGACACATTGTGCACAGTGATTTGCCCCTCAGGTGTCTGCCTCTGTGTCAGTGTGCTGTGGATTAGTCGCCAGGACTGCTGTGGAGTTTCTTGGTAGGGGCTCAGCATGCCACTGGAGATGTGACCATAGGAGACGATACTTGTGTGACACATAGGTGTCTGATCAGCTGCCCATGCAGACTGGGGCATGTAAATGTGAAGTTCAGGCAGCTGTTCCCCATGCACAGCAGAGTGTGAGGGGCTCAGGTTCAGAGGGTAGTGTCACAGGTCTCCCATATGTCCAATAGGTATGACCTGGACAGATGAGGGTTAAGAGGATGTGTTGTGGGGGGATGTACATGTGCACTTGTGCAGCTCCAGGACTTGCATTCCCCATGACCTACTATTGTGACACAGTGCAGAGTGTTGTTAGTCTGGCTGCAAAGTCATACATCACTGAGACAGTGATGTATGACTTTGCAGTCATGCCTCCGCCATGGCATGTGTCTACTGATTGGTGAGCCTGCAGGGGAGTGACATGTGCTACATGCACACCATAGTGGCGCTGGCTATCAGGACATGGGTGCATCATGGTGTCTGTCGCTGGTATGCATCACATGCATTTCCTATTTGACTCTGGGCATCCCTTACATCCGTAAACCTGTACTGACTCAGTGGCAAGAGCTGTGATGTGTCCACACCGTGTCCTCTGCACTGTCCAACTACTGTGTACTTGGTGCATGTGTCAACACTGGGGTGTTGCAATCCAACAGACACCAGACAGATGGGTGCAAGGCCATGTGGGATGTGAGTGCCATGCTTGGCATCAGACTGACAATTGACTTCTCCTGTTCAATTAGTGCACTTTTAGCAATGTACAACTAATGATGCCAGGGCTTGCTCTGTGATGTGCTGTGCTCACAGTGGTGTGTGCGTTATGTGCAGGTGACTGATGTCTGTCTGTTTCCCCATTGTTTGCAGATACATCCACGGCCACGGAAGGGGACAGCTCCACGGACCAGGAGGAGCCGGAGAGCCAGACTGGGTCAGCAGCCGAGGAGTGGTCGGAGGGACCCAGTGGCACGGAGGGCGAGGGGAGCTACACCGAGGAGTCCTCAGCAGCATCCACCTCAGCTGAGGACCAGAGCAACTCGGAGGATGACTCCCTTGTGGAGGCGGGTGTCAGCAGCCACCACACCCCAGCTAGTGTTGCTGTCCCCGCCACCACCAGCACCACCACCGCCCTCCCATCGGCTCCCATTCCCCAGGTCCGTGGAGGCTCCCATGTCCGGGAGCGTGTCTCCTTTGGGCCAGGCACCGCAGCCCCTGCCCCTGTGTCCCCTGCTGCCCTGAGTGAGGAGTCTGTGTACCTCCTTCGCCAGCTCCATGTAGGGCAGACAGCCATGCTGAGTGTCCTCCATGCGCACACCGCGCTGTTGACTCAGCTGGTGTCGTTCATGGAGGGCATCTCATCGGGCATGTCTGACCTACAGAGGGGCAATAGGTCCATGGACTCCTCCCTGACGGCAGCAGTGTCCCTCCTCAAATGGTCCCTCACCCCTCCTGCCTCTGCTCCATCCACACTCCCCAGCACCTTACCCATCCCAGGCACACACACACTGGCACACACCAGCACACACACATCCAGCACACTGACACACACGCCAATGACTAAACGCACACGCACGCACATTCAGGGGACTGAAGCCAGACTCACAGGGGATGGGGCCCTGGAACACACACACGCATCCACATGCACTGCGCAGTCCTCAGTTCCCTCTCCCTCCAAAGCACCCTCCCTTGCCTCACCTGCAACCCCAAAGTCACAGCAGCTCTTCCTCTGTGACCTCGGCCTCTTCCCCACCGATGAAGCTGCTCCAGCATCCCGGGGGAAGAGGAAGCCCACCCACACGGAGCAGAGTGCCCCTCGCCCCCGGACACCCTCCCCCAGGCGCAGACGGACTGAGGCCCCCACCCGCAAGTCCCCCCGGAGTGCTAAGAGCAAGACCCCGCCACCGCCCTGCAGCTCAGGCACAAGGTCTCCGTCCTCCATCCCTCAGGCCCCCACTGCACAGGTGCCCCCACCACACCCTGCCCCAGGTTCCCCCACCCACAGATATACCATCCCCAAGATGCTCCGGCCTTCTCCCCCTGCCACTTGCTCTCCCAGCACCACACCCCCCGCTGCGCTTGTCTGTGCCACTGATGTGGTGAGGGTGTCCCCCCTCTGTCCAACCCACCTTGCCTGTTCCCCATTCTCCTCCCCTGGAGGTAGGCACTGCAGTGGAGTCCACTACCGCCCTGTCTGACTTGGGCACTGCAGTGGCGGACCTGTCCACCCCATCTGCAGGGTCCACTGCAGTTGTGCCGGCACCCACGACATCTGTGTCATGCCCCCAGTTGTGCCGGCACACACCATGTCAGACACCTCCACTGCAGTTGTCAGTGGCTCTCCAGCACCCACCACCCCTTCCCTGACTCCCCCTGGTGAGCCCTGATCCTGTCCCTGCGGTGCCTGGCCTGCCCCCGGTTGCCCCTCCTAGTGGATTGTCCCTGGTATTGTGCAGGCATGCGTAGGGTGACATCTGCCAGTGTCACCCTGTTTGAACTTTGACAATGGACTGGCCATTGGCCTTTGCTCTTTTTCAGGACTTCGTTTGGCCTCAACACATATGCTGAATAAAGCAACTTTCTTTTCTCTAGTGCTCATGCTTCAGATGTACATGTTGTTGGTGCAGCTAACCATGCCCTTGCTGCAGTGATGGTGATATCTGGTCTCATGATTATGAAGTGTTACTGTGCAGGAACCCATGTGGTCCAGGGGGAATGTGTCCTATCATGTGGTGTATCCATGTCATCAATAGCAGCATCTGAGGGTGTCATGTGTTCAGTATTTGGCAATGGGTTTCCTACTTACATTGGCAATTTCATATCTGTGGCTTCCACCCCTGCACATCTGTTGTGCCTGCCATCGTTGCATTTGTCTACTTCCCTGACCGTGTTGCCATCTCCAGTGGACATGCAGGTTTGGGCATCAATGGGGAGGGACTCATCCGTGTAGTCAGTGCAACATTGCTATACAAGTGTGTTGGATCTGTGCTGATGATTCCGTTGGCACATCCATGACCAGGCTGATGTGATGGGAGCCCTCATTTGGTGCTAATTGTTGATTGTGTGACCAAGTGCTCAGCTGACATGATGGGGCCCTACTGAGGCAACATATGGCACAGCTTTCCTCACACAGGAGTGGAGTCCCCTCATGGCAGTGTGTACACGTGTGACATTGCCTGCGCCCAAGGTGTGTGTTGTATGTGCATGTCTGTGTGTTCACTTCCATTCATCTGCGCATGCTGTGATCCCTAGTGTTGTACCTGTTTGTGATGCTTGCTGACTTGAGCTATGTTCCCCCAAAGTCTTCTCCCTGTGTTCTCTGTGATGTGGGTGCATGGCACATTACTGGTCATCAGGGTGTCACCCATAGGTGTGTTTGCTGTCAGGGCAGAGTTTGTGTGCTGACGCAGATGGGTCACAGTCAGGTTTCCCTTTGGCACTTGTTGTTTGCCCCTGTCATGTGATTTCCAGTTTGTGTTATCTTTCAGTGATTGTGACACGTTGTGTGTGTGACTGCTGGCACTCCTCAGGTTGGTTGTTGTCTATGTGTGTTCTTTGTGGGTGACCTTGGCTTCTTCATTGGTGTGTGACTGTGGCTGGGATCCCATTGGTTGGTATGGTATTGCCGTCATGTCCATGTACAGCGTAGTGTGCAGTGTGTGAGACATTCAGGAGTCTTGTTGAGTGGCCATGTGTGATGTGTTTCTGCACCTTGGTTCCCACCCACCACCCTGGAATAGTCATGGGTGCATGTGCAATGTCACCAGTGCATGTGTACTTCACTGCTGCACATTGTTGGAGGTCGAGGGGTGTGGTCTTGAGTGTGTGCAGATGAGAGTTGTTGCCCGGCTAGTCCCCTGCCTCCATGTTGGCCTTGGCTTACTGGCCATGCTGATTGATTTGTGCTTGTGTAGGTGTGATGGTAGTTAGTTGCTCAGGACACCTGACTGTGGTTCACAGTGTGAACGACATTTAGCTTTGTCATCACAGTGGTATTTTTCTTCAGCCCAGGGTCACCACATTGTGGGGGCCCTGGGGGTGGTGCTGTGGTGTGTCTGTGACTTGCTGTGTCAGTTGTTGTTCCTACGTGCCTGTGTGACATGTGTGTTTTGTGCTCCCTCTCACCTGTCAATGCCTGCTTGCCCACATAGGGGATTTGGATCCATGAGTTACCTTAGTGTGGCAGTGTATGCACATCTGTATGATTGGTATTCAGCTCTCCTCATGTGTTGTGTTGTTGCCTGGGGACACTGGCACCCCCACCCCTCACCTGCTGTGTATGATGACAGTGTTGGTCTGCCTGTTTGTGTTTGTGCATCTGCACCACTGCATTGGCATATCTTGGGTGTGCCATTGGCTGTATGTTGTTTGGTGTGTTTCCCCTGCTGTCCCTGGGACTCCTAGGTCATCGGTCAGCACAGTGATCATGGTTTGTGTGTCCCATTGCTGCCATGGTATGGTATCTGTTCACCTCACATCTGCTGTCTCCACAGGGTATCTGCATTAGTGTGCCCATTGGTGCAAATATGTGGGTCTGCATTCTGATGGTCACTTCTGTCATTGTGTCATTGATGACTGTTGACGGTCTCAGCCCCCATGGGTGTTGTTTGTCTGCACATGGCCAAAGGAATGTTTCATTTGCACTGCAGTATTTGGCTCCCCCAATTTATGTTGCAATGGGACACATACACTACTTTGCCACAGATGAGTTTTTGGTTCTGTGACCAGGAATGATCCATGCAGTTTGGCAGTTGCAGCTCTTTCTTTGTCAACAATTACCTTTTGGTCACTGTGATGATGAGGGTGTAGACCCCATTGCCACAATGGTCAAAATGTGCTTCAGCTATGGACCCCACACTTACCTTTTGGTCACTGTGATGATGGGGGTTTAGACCCCATTGCCACAATGGTCAAAATGTGCTTCAGCTATGGACCCCACACTTGCCTTTTGGTCACTGTGATGATGGGGGTTTAGACCCCATTGCCACAATGGTCAAAATGTGCTTCAGCTATGGACCCCACACTTGCCTTTTGGTCACTGTGATGATGGGGTTTAGACCCCATTGCCACAATGGTCAAAATGTGCTTCCAGCTATGGACCCCACACTTGCCTTTTGGTCACTGTGATGATGGGGGTTTAGGCCCCATTGCCACAATGGTCATGGGCTGCTTGCATTGTGGGTGCCACACACATATATGTGTGGCACATGTGCTAGGGGTCACATTGTATGTTCAATGTCATGTTCGGTGTTGTAGGCATTTGACACAGCCTGCTCTACACGCTTGTCATGGTGGTGGGGGGATGTCTTAATCTTGCATTCCCTAGGTTGTGGTGTGCTTGTTGTGTCATGCATTGTCCATCCTATGAGTGGGGTGGTAGTAGTGGTAGGCATCCAGCCCCCTGGCTAAGGGTGGTAGTAGTGGTGGGCATCCTGCCCCCCTGGGTGAGGGTGGTAGTAGTGGTGGGCATCCTGCCCCCTGGCTAAGGGTGGTAGTAGTGGTGGGCATCCTGCCCCCTGGCTAAGGGTGGAGTAGTGGT